>JAREYC010000004.1:64312500-64928750 GCA_030015325.1 Cryptoblepharus egeriae | reverse complement strand
TTCCAAAACCGAGTATTGCAAGATGGAGTGAACTCCCATCCCTTGCTCAGCTTTTACCAACCCAGCAGTCTGAAAGCATGTAAAGTAGATAAATAGGTACCACCTTGGTGGGAAAACAGCAGTGTTCTATGTGCCTTGGTGCGTAGACCACATGACCACGGAAGCACGTTTGGACAGCTCTTTGGCCTAGTATTGGAGATGAGCACCCAGTAGTTGTTACGGTTATAAGGGAAACCTGCGTGACACTATTCTGTTCCATTTTTCAGGTGAATGGGGTGGACAGATTAACAAAAATGAGAGCTGACATTCCTCTGGAGTGTCACTCCAGTTCTAAGGGAGCAAAAGTTATGCTCAGCATTTCTGTCTAGTGTGACTTGTGATGGACCTGAAACGTGCTCCTGGAATCATTTGCATTACTTGGGGCTAAGGCATTCCGGGTATTCTGATCTAGACAGAACGTTTGTAGTACATAAAAGTTTCAGATCTTTGCAAGGGTATTGTCACTGCAGAGTTATCTGTAGAGGTAGAGAAATTGTGACTTGGGACAGATGGATGGGAGGGTTGGAGAAACTTGGTGAGATGCCTAGCTAAAAATCACAGAACCTAATTGCATGGGGCTGCTTGGAGGGAAAATAACAATACCTATTTAATCGCACTTTCTCTTTTATTATACAAAGGTAAAAGTGTCCCCTGTGGGTTATACTTGTAGTTGTGACAGACTGGAAGGTCCAGCGCTCATCCCCGTTTCTAAGCCTTTAGAGCCAGCGTTGTCCAAAGATGCTTCCATAGTCATGGGGCCAGCATGACATCCAAAAGGCTCATGGAACGCTATTTACCTTCTCACTGAGGTGGTACCTATTTATCTACATGCATTTCCATGCTTTCAAACTGCTAGGTGGGCAGCAACTGCACTAAGGATGGGAGCTCAGTCTTGTAGGACCTGTGTTTCAAACCCTGGCCTGCTGGTTAACAGGCACAGTGTCTTAACCATTAGCGCCACCACTAGACACTTATTATATATTCTAGATTTCACTAGAACCTCCACTGGGTGGTTTTTTAATCTTTCCACCATCATTTTGTACCTCCCTTTTTTGAAGATCACTCAGAACAGGAAATTCACAATAGTCCATAATAGTGAAGGCTGTTTTGGAGAGTTAGATTAATAGTGAAGGTGTGTTGGAGAGTTAGATTAAGGTGTAGAAGGTGTGTATGGATGTGTGACCAGGACAGGATGGAAAGCTGTATACGTTAAATGCATTGTGAGAGGAGAAGGAAGAAGGCAGGTACCACATCTAGTCCTGAGTTCTGGCCAGTCTCCAGAAGGTCTTGAGGAAGCCCAAATCAAACTTTTGTCAAACCCCACAACCAGACTTTCAGTGCCCAATTCTTTATCCTACAATAAGGAATGTAATCAGTACAACTTTCCCAGATGGTTTGATCAAGTGATAAAAGACATGTCAGTAAAATTCTCCCAGGCTAAACTTTAAAACACTGAAGTTTTCTAAACATTGAAGGTGTGCTAAAGTTTACCTCCAAGGAGAGTCGGCTTCAAACCTACCACATAACCTCTACATTCTTTTCCACTCATATTATTGATATTCTTTTTTGCTCATATTGATGATTGATTTTAAGAGCCAAAAGAATAGGCTCTCCACTCCTAATGGGGAGTGTGCTGCATCCTATGGTGGACAGTAGTTATGGAAGCTTTCTCAAAGTAAAAGAATACCACTTTTTCTCAAATCAAACCTCCAGGCTGCATTGCAGCTGCCCTGGCAAGATTGGGCTCTGAGTAATTTCTGATTGGCTAAAAATGTTCCTTTCCAAGTTTTTTATTCATATGTAGGGAGGCTCATCTGAAATTACAAGTAGGAATCTTGTGCAGATTTAGTTTGATGATTGGGACAGTGAATTGTGAGGATTGAGGACTTCAGGATCTGGAGGCAGTTTCAAAACAGATTGGGCATCCCTTATTCAAAGTGCGGGGGACCAGAAGCATTTTGGATATAACATCTTTCCATATTTTTCAGAATATTTGTGTATACATGATGATAGATCTTGAGAATGGGGCCCAAATGTAAACAAAAAGATATTCCTATACTCCTTATACAAGAGCTGAAAGTAATTTAGGCTGCAATCCTAACCACACTTTCCTGGGAATAACTACTATTAAATGCCGTGGGACTTTCTTTTGTGTAGACATTCTTAGGAATTGCTCTGTTAATATAACACTTTAAATAGTTTTGTGGATGGAACAAAAGTTTATGATTTTCTTTATTTAGGAAAAGTGTTTAAAATGTGATGTTGGTGCTTGAATGGTTCATTTTGAAATTTAGGGGGAATTTTTGTTGGGACGGTATTGAGGGGGGCCATGTCTGTTTTTTACACACTCGCGCATGCCAAAAATCAAAAAAGCAATTTGATTTTTGTCCAGGTATAGCTTGGTTTGATTGTTGAGCAGTCTTGTCTAATTTCATTCTGTTATGATTTGGGTGATTTTGTCACAAGCCTGAGGTGTCTTATGTGAAGTGCCACAAAGCATTTGCAAAAGCAAAATTGTATTACAACCCAATAAGTGAAATTACAGGGCCAATCAGGTACATGTTGATTATCCCTTATACAGAACTCCAAAAACCAGACTGCTCTGAAATCCAGAACTCACTAACTTTGAGTACTAACAAGATATCACCTCAGTTCTGGCCATCACGCAGATTAAGACGTTATGGTTATGGTTTAAGATTAAGAATTTAGGGTTTGTTACCTACAAACAGTGTTTATCCATAAAATTATTTAAAATACTGTAATATATAAAATTACTTTTGGGCAATGGGTGGATGAAACATAAACAAATTCCCTAAAGTTTCTCATTAATGTACAGTATATACATGCAGATATTCCAAAATCCAGAAAAATCTAGAGCACTTCTGATCCTAAACATTCCAGATATGGGGCACACAACCTCTAATACAGCATGACTTTGTTTTAGAATCTCTAAGAACGTAACCCTTGATTGAGGAAGCATGTTCTTCCAGTTGCAATTTAGTATTCAATTTTCTTGTAGCAGCCCTTTGGAAAAATTCTTTTGTCTCCCTTTTAGTGACATGATCCTGGGGATTGCACTGCAATCTTTGCATCCCTCAAAGATTTATCACAGGAGTTTTACTCTTGAGAAGTTAGAGAACTTTTGTGCCTTTGGTTGGTTACAAAACTGAGCAGATTAGACTGTGTGCATCAAGGATTAAACAACCTGCTATTGGAGGAAGACAATGCTACCCAATCACAATTATAACCACAGAGGCCCCAGTGGATGGTAAAATTGGAATTTTTTTAAGGGGGTCCCAGAGGTAAGAAATTTGCAAACCACTTCCTGAACCCACTTGTTGTGCAGAGAAGAGAATGAGAGAGACGCAGGCCCACTGGCCCATAGTCAGGTCATCACAATGTTGTTAATGAGATGTAAAAATGTGGGCACACAATTAAGAATATTTTTCTCTTCCAGCTTCAGTCCTGGAAATTAGGAATGTGAATTTCTAATTTTGCTTTAGAATTTGTATTAGAAATGTGAAGTTTTTAGTCTTAAATTTTAGGTTCAAATGGCCTTACTCTGAGTTTTCAAATGAATCTAAAACTTTTTCATAATGGATGCCCTTGGCATCAAAACAGTTAGATCATATTTGCCTGCATCCCAATATTTTAACCAGGGTGTGGTGACTGCACTGCAGCTCAGCGGATCTAGATGATTCACCCTGGCAGTCTTCAGACTTGAGCTCTTTGCTCCAGGAATCTGAAAAAGTTCATTTTTTTACTTTGCAAGTAAAACCTATTGCATGAAGCATGTGTGAAAGTTCTTGTTAATAAATGCAAGGCATTCATAATCGTCATTACTGAAACACCCACAGACCACTTCTTTCTCTTTCACTTGCAACATTCACACCCTCACTGGAAGGTACATCCAAGAACCCTTCAGCCTTCAGAATGGCTTTTAAGGGACAGAAGGTGCTGAAAAGTCATATCCTTTATATTTTAATCCCATTTACACTATATAGTCTCAGCTTGTTATTAGCTGAATTAGATATCCTGCATTCTATAAAAAGCAACTGCTGGACCTTACAACAGTCCTCTGTAAGTAAGCCACCTCTTTGGACATTTGCAATGCAGTCTTAAGGCTCAGAATGAACAGCAATGCAATCCTGGACAAGCAACAGTTTAGGAACTGTTATTTTGCATGTTGATCCAGAACAGTAGTCTCTGGATCCTAATCCAAAGCAAGGATTAAATATTCTAGCAGAGATAAAATATATACTACAGTTCCCATTTTAAAAAAATCACAATTAACAAACAAAAATATTTCAAGTACATTTCAAGTTCTCGAATCTAATGTCATTGAATGCACACCCTATACTTATAATTAAAATACCACATTCACTGAAATTTAATTAACTATCAATTCTAATGTGCACCCTGATTTTGGAGACTGAATTTGGCTGAAAAAGATTTGAGTAAATCCAATATATTTCAGTTTATAAGAAAAGGAACTTAAACTTGAAAAAAGAAATCTCTGGATATAGTTATGGATTTCAAATGTAGCTGTAAGGAAATAAACAGTTTTCTAAAAATCGGTGGTTGTTTAACTAAAAAACATTAGAAGCCAAGTGCCAAATTAAATCTTAACAAATTCCATGTCAAACTTCATACACAGATATCTGACGATGGGGGTTTCTTAATACTGAAGGATGAACACACGTGGGCCACAATCCATCTTGTCCCATGTGGCTATGCATGCTGATGGGGATATTCAGGATAATTTCCTGCCAGCACACATAACCCACAGACACACTTATGCAAAAGGGGAGCTGCATTTATGCCAGGGATGGGCAAACATTTTGACAGGAGGGCTATAGCATCTTTCTGACACTCTGTTGGGGGCTGCAAATAATGAATTAATTTACATTTCAAATTGGAATAAATTTACATAATGAATACAGGAGAGACTAAAGCTATCGAAATGAATGGATTTTACTGAGCTGATCTATAAGGCACACAAGAACTATAAAACAGACATGTAGAACCACATGACACTATGAACTGTTTGTCACACCTCCTGCACAGTGAAAACATGCAGAACAAGCCAGAAACGCGTGGAGGCATAAATTGTTCAGAGCCGGTGGTGGTGGAAGGGAGGTTAAAATAATGCCCAGGGAAAAGTTGAAAACCTATGGAGACGTGAACTGATGCGCTTGGGACAATTAATTATGTGACCAACAGTTGTGGGTTGGTGCAACCTCCAACAGTCTTTGATGGGTCAGAAGCTCCTTTGAGACTGGGGACCCTGCAGGACAAATTGGGGGTCTCTGAGAGCTTCAAATGGCCCCCAGTCTGGGGTTTGTCCACCCATGGTTTATGTCATCCAAGTAGGGATGTAATAGTATTGCCATGTTCATAGGCTATTTCACTGATTTTGTTGGATGCACATCTGTATCTGAAAATCATTTACTGTAGGAGCCATAATGTGTTGTAGCAAAAAAGGCAGCTACCATTGATTTCCTAGAGCAATACGTGGACTTCTGAATCCTAAAAATGGAGTTGATTTATAGTGAAACCTTGTGCTGTGTTTAATTGAATAATGCAATTTCATGTTAAGATTGTGACTTTCCTTTATATAGTATCATTAAGGCTCCAGCCCTTAATCAGGAAACGATGAATCTGAAATCAGTTTTAATTTGTGGATCTATGAAGGAAGGACAGTAGCTTAGCTAGAGAGGAGTTAAATGGTTAATGTGGGACACAGAATGTGGGTAAGCAGCCCAACCCCCCCACTTGCCCTAGAGTAAGTTCTAACTAGACACAGGGAGACTTGCCTTTGAGTAGACATGCCTAACTTGCACTGTAAAATTAAATTCATGGACTCTGTAATTGAGTTCTCTAAAGGATCTGATTTTTAATCCTTCTTTTCTCATCCTTCAGGAAAGGGAAACTACTGGACTCTGGATCCAAACTGTGAGAAAATGTTTGACAATGGGAATTTCCGCCGCAAGCGCAAGAGACGCTCTGATCCCAGCACCTCTGCCATGACACCCACAGTTTCCTCCTTGGGGACACTGAAGACCGAGGAGGGTCATTCTGTTTCTTCTGCTCCAGGAAAGCCATGTGGTGGGAGCCCCTCCTCAGAGCTGGAGCCAATGGCTTCCATAAGGGACCCATCCAAAAGCCCCTCTCCACCTGTGATTGTCTCCACACCCAGCTGCCTGGGCACCTTCTTCAGTGGCATGAACTCGCTGAACAATGGAGGAGGACGTCTGCCAGGCAGTCTTAGCAGCGAGCTGCATCCCAGAAACCTCTCCATAGGGCCTCTGAGCAGCAGCACTTTCACACCTTCTGGCAGCTCTTCCCAGGAAATTCCTCCTGCTGAGCAGCTGCAACGGGTTTCAGGGCCTGGTAGTACCTACTACAGCCCATTCCATCCCAGCAGTGGTAGCCAGTCAGGCCAGTACAACCATTTATACAACTTCACAGTCAATAGCCTCATCTATGCCCGGGAGGGCACTGAGGTGTAGGGCATTAGGCAGATAGATTCGGTAAGCCAACTGAGCCAGCAAGCAAGCTGAGTTTATTCTTCATCCGGGAAGAGTGTGCCTTGCGTTTGAAAGCCGATTCCATGCTGGAAGCCTGTTATGTGCTAGAACTTGAACTCTTCTGTCATTTTATGAAAAGTATGGTCCACAGCCAGGACTTGAAACCGTTGTGCATGTCGCAAGCATTTCACAAGTTCTGCACCAAACAAGGGTAATACAGATTGAGCAGTTCTTAAAAGTTTCCAGGGTTGAAATTCAATCTCAGTTTAAAAAACAAAATACACAGAAAGAGGACCAAATATAGAAATTCACTGGGTTTTTAAAAATGTGTATTTTGGATTTTTGAGTCTCCGTTTACAAGTGTCACAGAAAAGAAGCAGATGAAGAGATTTTTATGAAGTGCCTTGGATAGCGTAAAATGTTAGATGCCTTTGCCAGTAATGACCTATTGAGGCTTCTGTTAAAATTGTAGAGAAGACCTGCCATGTGCTTGATAATTGCAGTCCCAGGAATGTAGGCACCAAGAATAAGAGGTTTGGAGAACCCTTAAAGGCTGTCAAACTTGGCTGTTCATCCAGTTGTGGGGCAAGAGTTGTACATGTCTCAGACCAAACTGTGCCTTAACCTGTCTGACAGAAGTGCTGTACACTTTGGTGGGACTGAACTGGCTTATCACCCTTGCCGTATTTATGAATTCACAATTATAAACACACTCAGCTGCAGTAAGCTTCGTTGATGTCTTAGAATGAGCAGAAGAGGACCTTACCTGTTGTGGACTTTATCACTTTAGAATGCAGATGGGGATGGGTGAAATATTTGAATCTCCACCAGGGCAACTGCTTGCTGCATATAGACAACCAGCATGTCCCAGGGAAAGTTTCTGCTGTGATAACAGTGTAGAAGTCTGTACAAGCAATTCCACACCTGCATCCTAAAGCTGCACATTCCTAGAAGGCTGTGTACATGTGCCCATTCTGATCAGGGAAAAGAATCCTTATTTCCAGGTTAATGCTGAGACCAGGGTGCTAAAGTCAGGGACTCTTACTCTAAAGCAGCCACTTTTACTAAAACTTAATATCAAAGATGTACTGTTCTAGCCTTACAGTTTTAGCAAGAGACACACATATTGGGTGTTCTTTATGTAAGGGTTTCTTACTTTCCCTTTGGGTGTAATAAGCCACTCTGTAAATTTAGTTTTACCTGAGTCTATTTGTAAATTATGACCTTGGAACTGTACTTATTTATAATAATTTGGTATGGTAAATTTTTATGTTTTATCTTTGGTAGTATATTAAAATCTAGAAATGTTGGGAATAAAAATTTCAAAAGTTGTTACTTTTTTCACATGTTTGACTCTGTTCATTGTTTTCTTTGTCAATAAATGACATAGCATTTCAAACAGATGCATTTGGAAAAAACAATTTATGCCTTAACATTGTTTCTTGCTAAGGTTTTAAGGCATAGGTTGCAATCCCAAGCACACTTTCCTAGGAGTAAGATCCATTGAACACAATGTCTCCTTCTGAGTAGACATGGTTAGGATTGTGGTCATAATTTTCTTGGAAAATTCTCATGTATAGCAGAGAATATTCAAAGCACTTAATGGGTATTGCCCTTGCACAGTTGTAATTCATTTTAGAGCACAATCCTAACCATGTCTACTCAAAAGTAAACTTCATTGTGTTCAATGGATCTTACTCCCAGGAAAGTGTCTTTAGGATTGCAGCCTTAGTAGGTTGTATACAGGAAAACTTCTGTGGCCCTAGAAGCAAGTATTGAGATGTACTTTCAATTGACTGCTGACCACAACTTCTTCATTCATGGCAATGAAAGAAGTAGGTCAAAGGACTTGTTCTTTTGTATGCACAGATATATTATTCTATTATCATAAAGAAATTGTGTGGGATCCAAGCACTCCAAAGGCACTCTGATCTCTGGATCATTGTGGCTTTACAATGGACTGAGAACATGAACTATCAGTATTTAGCTATTAATTAACTATTAATTTTTTCATTTTCTTTGTAAACTGCTTTGTGAACTTTTAAGTTGAAAAGCAGTATATAAATACTGTAGATATTTAGATAAGAGCAGTAGCGTTCCTGAAGAGGGGACAGAACAGGAAATTTTGTCTATGTAAACCACCCCTTAAAAGTCTTTTCTTTCAAAGCCACAACTGGCTCTGAAGGTAAGGGGCTGGGACATTTTACACAGGTGTCACAGTCCATTGTAAAGAAAATACCAATGGGTCTGAGTGAACTTGAAAGAAACTGAATGTGTTGAATGAAGTAGAAACCAAATTTTCATTCACCCTTGAAGGATTGTGGAAAAGATGCAGTTTTTTTTATCTCTAGTGATTGTCAGTCCATGCTGTCAGGTAGTCTCACCCAATAGGACAGATGATGAGTACTTAGTGGCCTGTGAATATTTAAAAAGACTGGCTAAGATCCAGGTGTTTGGTGCAGCCAGTTTTTATGCCCAAGAGAGACTTGGGCTTAAAAGTTCCTCAAAAAGCAACGCCCAAGCAATAAACCACTTTTGAAGCTATTATGATTGAAGCTGTTGTGATGATTTCAAAAAAGCTGTGAGCTTCCTTTCTGAGGAGGGAGAAGTCAGCAGTTCAAAGGGAAAAAAATCTCCTTAGGCAAGGCCACGCTGGGGCTTATGCTGGCCTAAGTGGAGGTTAGAATTGCAGCCATAGGGCACAATCCAGAAGTGCACTTGGGTTACCCTAACTATCACTGGGCTGACCCAACAGTAAGATGGGCCATCCTAGTTATTCTGGAAAGGCAGCAGCATAAGGTAACATAGGCTGCCCCAAGACAGATGGACCTGGGTTGCCCTAACTGGGGCAGCCTATGCAGTTCAGGAGGGGCATGTTGAGGGCATGTTCAGCATTGCCTAGGGCTGAACAGTTACTCTGTATCCAGAGCTTGCTTCCAGAGCAGAAATGCCCTCTTCCAGCTCCTCAGAGTTATACCACCTCAAGAGCAGATATAGCAATGAGTAGACCCATTGGGGGGGAATGATAAGGCGGAGTAAGAATGGCAGTGTTGACCAAAAATCTGAGTTCTTGTCCAGACTAATTGCAATCCCTGCCTCTCAACTTCAGGATATGGCACAACTAAGGCAGCCCATTAATCTGTGGATGCAGCAGGCCACTCCAAGTGAGTACCCTTGTATTCACTGTAGACCAGCGTTTCTCAAAGTGGGGGTCAGGACCCTTTTGGGGGTCGCCTAGAGCTTTCCTGGGGGTCGCCTAAAGACCCCTGGTGCAAGGGACCAGTTCAGGCTTGCCAGACCTCTGGATGTAGCTGTGCGTGCACTGGGGCTGACTGACAGCCTCAGGCCCAATCCTATGCATGCATACTCTGAAATAAATCCCATTATAGTCAGGGGGGCCTTTATTCCCATATAAATGTGGATAGGATTGCAGCCTCAGGGCCCAATCCTATGCATGCCTACTCTGAAATAAATCACATTATAGTCAGGGAGGCCTTTACTCCCATGTAAATGTGGATAGGATTGCAGCCTCAGGGCCCAATCCTATGGATACCTACTCTGAAATAAATCCCATTGTGTTCAATGGGAATACACATTTCACTTGTAACAATGAAAATACATCCTGCATATCGGATATTTACATTACGATTCATAACAGTAGCAAAATTACAGTTATAAAGTAGCAATGAATATAATTTTATGGTTGGGGGTCCCCACAACATGAGGAACTTATAAAGGGGTCACGGCGTTAGGAAGACTGAGAACCACCGCCTTACATCCTTCTTAGGTAACTGGAACTGAGCTCTGGTCATCAGCACAAGACCAAGGAAAGGAAAGGAAGGAACAAACAAACAAACTTTATTGTCATTGTACACAAATATACAATGAAATTCAGGTGCCCATGATACAGACTCAACCAATCATGAGTGCTGAGCCACTAAATGTACATGCACCACCACAGACTATCTTCATAGCAATCCTGTGTGGTAGGTAACTGTTCTACAGGCAGCTTGTCAAACTCTTTTTTTCACAGTGTGGTCATCACATCTCATATCAGGAAATGCCTTCCAAGCTGTCAGCAGGAGTTTTCAGGTCAGCCAAGCTGTAAACGGTGACACCTTCCAGGTCTGATGACTTGTGAGAGCTTTATCAGCTTGCAGTCTCTCATCCAGGAGCTGTCCAGGTTTTTCCCTGCTAAGTTATCTTCAACAGTCCTGCACTCAACAACCAGACTGTCTTTTAATTCCCCAACTAGATGTGTAGGGTGGAGGATCCCAGGCTTGCCATGATTGAGTATCTATAAAGGACATGTTAGCCCTCTACTCTTTGTGGTCAAAGTAGTCCTATCCCCCCAGAGTTATGGATTCTCTAACAGTGGTTTAGAAGTCCTGCCAAGATTGAAATGTGTTCATCAGCACAGATCATAAAACTGAAGTAATTTTGCTTAGATCATGGCCCCCAAAATGTGACTTGCTAAAAAAAAACCTTGATGTAATTATTTACAGTTAACCAGGTGTAGAAACTATGGAATAAAGAACAGAGAAAAATCTTTTCATAGACCCAGAGGACTGGAAGACACCCAGCAAGCTTTCTTTACTTGTTGTTCTATCTGTTCGTTTTAATTAAAAAAAAAAAAAGAAAAAAAGATATTTCATTCTGTAGTTATTTGTTTAGCTCTGTTACCACACCAAGTGAGCAACTCTAGGAATTCAAGCTATCTCTCTAAAATTGTATGTTTCAGTGGTAGACATCATGGTTGGGGTGGGAGACATCATGGTAAGGAATGCTAAGCATCTTTTATGGTCATTGCAAGGATGCCACCAAAAGTGGCCTTCTGTGTTGAACAATTCCTAATTTGGTCTGCTCGCATTTGCAAGTCTTGTAATAAGTTAACAATCAATAGAACTGTGTGTTGCCCTTCTTTTTTTTAAACATTCCCTGAAGTCTAAGAAAAATAAATGGGTAATCAGCAATAAATAAATGGAAGGCAGTAAGGGCTGGCCAGGGGTGTGCAAGAGCAAATACTGTGGCTGCATTTGTTCACATAGGCTGCATCCTAACCACACTTTCCTGTGAGTAAGTCCAATTGAACACAGTGGGACTTACTTCTGAGAAGACATGCTTAGGATTGCACTTATAGACAGACTATGGGTTATCCAGAGTAACTGTGGGAGCACGTAAGAGACATTATGCGCATCCATGGTTACTGCGCCACCTAGTGAAAACTTATGGGAAATTCATATTGCAATCCAGAATTACTTGTTCTTACTCCGGAGCAAAGATTCCCTGTAGTTACTCTGGATTTCACCCTATGTCACCTATCTAGTGCACTTTTAAAGAATTATAATTTATAATTATAATGTATATCTCTCATTAACAACCGGTTCTATAGAGTAGGTGTGTGCCTGCTGGAGCCCACTACTGGTTCTATAAAACTCTTTGCTAATGAGTGCCTGGTTCTGAGAACCAGTTACTAATGGGCCATAGAACCTGTTGTTAATTTAGATTATTAGGATATTTAACCTGTTGTTAATTTATCTGAATACTACCCACTGCCTACAGCCAACTATTAACAAATAGGCAAACAAACAAACCAATCAATCAAACAGTATTTAAATAAATCTTTTTCAACCAAAATTTCACAAAGCGGCTTACAGAGAAGATGAAATACAGTAACTAGTGGCTTTATATAACACAATATTTATATTGGGTGACATTCCAACCTTACAAACAAGCGACTTCTGATGTTAAAACTGATTCTACCACATTGTACAGACATTTTCCTTCCTTTGATAAATGAATTAAGTATTGACATCCATCAATCTCGAAAGATTATGGTATTGTGCTTGATGCTGCATGCAAAGTACGGAGGCCTGGGTAGATTGATATGGAGGATAGGCTGTTACCCAAGTACCAAATCCCCCCTCTCCACTGAAATAGTCCAATGGAACAGCAGAGCCAATACGATTGATTCCAGCTGCGTCGCAGAGCTGGGCTAAGGGCTACTTGAGCGCACCCAAGTAGGCGTATATTGTCTATCACCATATGGCTCCATGCATAAGTTCACAGCCTGATTGAGTGGGATCACACATAATGGCAGCTGACAGATGGGCAGTGTGGACTGTTTTCTGACTATTTTGGGCCAGCTCAAATTGTGGAGGTTAGTCACTGGGCAGAAGTTCAGCAGGTCATCAGAACTGGGTGAGAGGTTCCTCATTGCTATGTATTTAAACCTCAAAGTAGGTAGGTAATTGATTTGTTAGTTATTTTTTTCAGCTGTCACAAACAAATGTTTTTAAAATCCGGTGATGTATCTTCCAAGTTCTCCCCGTCAAAAGAGGTGTTGACAATGTCTGTTCATCACAGATTCAGAGATTGTATTTGCTCTTTTTCACCTTGAAAGAAGAGGGGATAAGGGGGAGCTTCTGTACCCTACCTACTAAGTGATCAGGACAGTTGTCATTGGTGTTGTCGGGACTTCTTTTTGTGGAAACGGACATTGTAATAGAAATGGAAGGAGGTTAGACTTATACAATGAACTGAACATTTTGTTGAGAAAATTGACCTCATATTAACAGCACATCTGCATATGGAGAAGAGAAATGTTTTTTAAAACAGTGTGTTCTGCAGCATGATTTTAAAATTAAAGTTTCACATTTTCAAAGGCACCTTTGGGTCATACTTGATGCCCAAATTTAGAGTTTTTTCTTTCTTCAAACACTGTACTATAATAGCTAGCCTGAGCAAATTACACCTCATTATCCATTCTGGAAGCTCCAGTGGATTAAAAAAAAGTGGATACCAATTCAGTGGAAAAATATCTTGAAAGATCCACTTCCAGGTTTCTTGCACTCCATTATCACCCCAGAATCCACTGGTATATTGACACTATACCACATTCCTCCACCAGATGGGGTGAATAATGGAATCTAATCAAATGAAATTATAATTATTTAATGGCGAAAATGGGAAATGGGATTTTGGTGCTTTTTTCCTTGTTACAAGCCATTTAAAGGTGGACTTCGATATCAGTGGTGAGCTAAATCAGTGAATACCAAGGACCCACCTGTATTGTACTTTCTCAGAATACTGTTCACATGACTGACCAGGATTTAGGTGGACCAACTCCCTCATGCTGAATTGTTTAACTATATTTTTTTAAATTAAATTCTATCTATCTATCTATCCCCTAAATCTTGACTCTATCGTATTTACTTGACTCTAAATCTAATGTGCACTTTATACTTATAATCAAAATACTGTATTTGCTCAAATCTAATTAACCATTGAATATAATGTGCACCCTGATTTTGGAGAAAGAATTCGGCTGAAAAAGTTGAGCATTAGATTCAAGTAAATACAGTCTCTGATGTTTTGGAGCACTGCATTTTCAGTATGTTGTAGTGAAATTGGTTGCTGGAGAAGGCTTTAAATATTTTTTTTCTTTGCAAAATTACCTTTCAAAGCAGCAAGACAACAATACATGAATTACCAAGGAACATACAGTATTACGAACACTGATGATAAGAGATGAGATTAGAGGTGATTATGGTGCTGGGATAGCCCTGTGGCTGGGAGATTGAGCTGTGAGTTGAAACTTCCTTGATTTGAATCTATCATCAACTCACCTTAGGCAAGACATTCAGGCTTGGCTCTTCAGTCCCAATAGGAGGATAATAATACAGATAATAATCACACCAGTGATTCCCACATTCCTCTTGACTGGCAGCTCCCTTAACTTATTGGCTATGGATCCCCATTAAGGCTATAGTTGTATACACTGTGGGCTTTTGCCATTATTCCACTGCTCCCTGGCTGTTTTCTATGAGCCATAGCTCACAGTTTGAAACCACTGGACTCCAGTAAGTGTTTGCAGACTCAAAAGCATTAGGCAAATATTAGAGGAAAAAATACTAGACCAATATAATTCATAGACCACTATATCAAAGAGAAGTGCAACAGAGGGTGCCATCCATACAACTGCTTACATAACCTGCCCCAGGCATATGCTGTCTGCACATATAAATACACGCAACTTTGGGAGGAAAACTCTGTTTATGTGTCAGGCTGCCCAATCCCCAGTTGCCTGGTGCCCAGAGAAACAGTGGCGCCAAAATGGCTGCCACTGCATCCTATGGGCTTTGGACAGCTGACGGCATCTCCTTGGGAGAAGCAGACATTTGTACCCTTTCCCCCTGAGAAAGACCCAAGCATGGCAAACGGGCTATTCAAGTCTAGCTGACTATTTTGCTTACATAGAGAGGCCCCATGTCAGGCCATGATGCCCAGCCTGGCTTCTAGATGCTGCTCCACAATGGAGTCCTCCCAATCCCACCAAGCTTTGGCTACGGATAACAAGCTTTCAGGGGCAACAATTTGAGCTTGACCATGTTAAATATCATGTTATATATCACTTTGGGGAATTCTGTGAAGAATACAGTGAAACAAATCATGCTGAAATATCTAAGAAAATACAACATCCTTATGGAACAAAAAGTCGATTAACTCAAAACTGACCAATGAGATTGATTCTTCCAAGAACAAATATGATGTTTTTATGTTACAGCATAAAACCAGTAAGGTGTTCATATGAGTCAGCACTCATTTCTATACAATCACTCCATTAACTGGGTAAATAGGCACTCTTTCAAGTGGTGCTCCACTTATTATATTCAGCAGGGGAGAATAATTTTCTCTCTTCACCCCATCACTGTGTATTTTCTACTGGCTGTTTGCTTGTGTTCTTCTGCATCTTTTTAAATTGAGGAGAGATGTGTGTGTTTGAAACTAGTCATATCTGGGGTATAAGGAGGCAGTGGCAGGGAGCTCTTTTTGTGTCAGTTCTGCTGGGGACAAAATGTAGTGCCTTTCAAAAAAAAAAGGGTGCCCACCTCTTCAGCTTTTTGAAATTGTGCTCCCAACCAAGCAGATGGACTGAACCTTCATGGAAATGGTGATATAGCCATCCGTAGCCATCTGTAGTTTGAAAACAAAATGTATAATTTTTCCACTCATTGTTTGAAGGTGGGGGAGAGGAGAGCACACCCAAGTGAACGTTGCATGAAACCAGAGATATATTCTGGCTCTGTGTCATACCTGACCTGAATCATCTCTTTCTTAGCATTCAGCATACTTCAGGGTCAAAGCCCCTGAGATCAGTTAAAATGTGATAGGAGAAAGAGAAACTCTAGCTGATTGATCAGTGGATTTAAACGTAAAGATCAAATCTTCAGTCTGACAATAACACAGCCAAGCATAAGGGTTAGAAACCACTTGAAGATAGAAAATATTTATATTTCCCAAAATCCTGGACTCATTTTACATTTTTTAATAATAATAAACTATTTCAAAACTTGTGATAAAACTACTAAGATATGGCAATATTGAGATACCCCCAAATCCAGAGTAACTACGGGAGCACATAAGAGACTTTACGTGCACCCGTAGTTACTGCACCACCTAATGAAAGCCTTGGGAAATTCATATTGGAATCCAGAGTCATTTGTTCTTACACCAGAGCAAGGACTCCCCGTAGTTACTCTGGATTTTGCCCAAAGTCTTTCTAGGCCTTAGAAACCCTTTTATCTTCTGTTCCACTCCTAGAATAGTCCAGATATAGGGCAATTTTTGAACACACTGAAGGGAACCATTGGAGATGAGTTATGCTGAACTCCTCAAGCACATCTGCACCAAGGCAGTAAATCCAATTACAGTAGACCCATGAAAAATGAAGTCAAATTTTTCACCTCTAGATAGTTTTACAACAGCTATACAAGAAATCTAGTTTTCTTTCTTTGATATATCAAATTTATATGTTCAGGAAACTCTAGGTCCTGGAAATAATTCCAGGGCAGTTTTATAGGCTCAGTTTCTTTGTGAGGAACAATGTAATAAAGAAATGCAAGAGCCCTTAAAAAGACACTTGGACACCTGAGGATTTAATTTAGTCTATATTTTTCACCCAGACTGGCCTTACACAACAAAATTTGGGAAGCCTCTTGCATTGGGAAAGCTGTCACTTTCACTCCTCACCATAGCCTACACTGATCTGGACCAGTCTGGATGACACATATTTGCTCTAGAGATAAACGGCATGTGCACTTATGGTGTGTGCGTATCCTGGCTTCTTCCCTCACATCTGGATGAATTTGGACCAGTATAAAGGGCTTATTTTATTTTTAAAGAATTGTCCAATAATTGCTAATGGGCTTTGCTTCGAGAGCAGGGATTTCAAAACCACAACCAAGAGACCACACCCAGGATTTGATCCATGCTGTGGCACATGGTGGGAAAGGTTGACCATTCCACAATGTGGAATGATAGCTTCTGCCTAATTCTTACCTCCTCACCCTTTGGAAACTTGAGAGAAGGAGTTCCAAGTACATTTAATGTACTGATGAAACTGCTGACCTCCATGAATGTCTACTCAGAAGTAATCCCATTGTAGTCAGTGGGGTTTTGGAAAGGATTGCAACCCCAGTTCCATCTATCCAACACATACTGAAAGCATGTTTTCTCTTTACAAATTAATTTATTCTCATGAATTCTCCCAACGTATTACTCAATTGTTCTTCAAACTTTTTCCCTCCAATAAATTTGGTATCCATCAGATTCGAAAGACTATGGTATCGTGCTCAACGCTGCATGTGAAGCACAAAGTCCTGGGTAGATTGATATGGAGGATAGGCTGTTACCCAAGCAGCAAATCCCCCCTCTCCATGCCACTGAAATAGTCCAATGGAAAGGCAGAGCCAGTACGATTGGTTCCAGCTGCGTCGCAGAGCTGGGCTAAGGACAGGAGCTCACCCTGTCTTGTGGGGCCAACCCGGGTCTTGAACCCTGGCCTGCTGGTTAACAGGCACAGTGTCTTAACCACTTGTACTCAACAATCTCCTCTGACTAATTTCCCCTTCAAATTTTCCCCAATATACAGAGTGGGCCAAAAGTTGGCTTACGGTTATTTCACTATAGGTTTCACATTTTAGATATAATTTTTCCAAACAATAATTCCAAACCAGTATTCTATATCCTTTACCTACGTTTTGGAAATGTACATAAATAGTATTAAACAAATATGATTGTAACAAATACATATAAATGTAAAAAAATGTTTTTTTAAAAAAAATGTAAAGTGCATGTCTACTTAGTGTAAGCCTACTTTTGGCCCACTCTGTATTGCTTTTCTACCTTGTTATTCCCTTCAAAAATCCATTTTCCAAAAATTAATTTTCCTTTTCAAAATCCTTTGCTCCCTTCCTATGCAAATCTAATTTCCCTCTGCTTCCCCAAACCTTTTTCAGAATGAATTCCCCCATTTACATCTCTGAAGAAGTTGTTTATTTATTGAAATGCATTTATTTTCCAGACATCAACACCATGTCAGATATATGATGTGGAACTCATGCGGATGTGTTTCTAGAGTACCATACTAAAATTCCACAGAACAAACAAAATTTCAGCTTCCTCCACACTGGGGATTTGTATGCTACAGAGAGACTGATTTCTCAGGAATTCATATATGGATTCTTGGGAACGGTAGTCCTGTGCCAGTCACCCAAAATCTGCTTCATATAAGCCTCTTTTAAAGTCCTTCCCTGAAATGGAGGCTTGCACACTCATTCTGATCATGGTACCTTGTTGCACATATGTGCGCTCATGCACACATACACATGCTTGCAAACTCACACATGCAGAGTGCCGTAGACCAGATCAGCCCTTCCTTAAGATTTCTTTCAATATCTGAGGGCAAAATCCAGCGTAACTATGGGGAGTCCTTGCTCCGGTGTAAGAACAACTTACTCTGGATTCCAATATGAATTTCCCAGAGGTTTTCACTAGGTAGTGCAGTAATTACGGGTGCATGTAAAGTCTCTTACGTGCTCCCGTAGTTACTCTGGATTTGAGTCTTTTAACTAGGTTGCAATCCTAATCACACATTCCTGGGAGTAAGAGCCATTGAACATAATAGGGCTTACTTCTAAGTAGACATGGTTAGGATTGTGCTCTAAGGGAGCTGAGTCTTCACTAAAGCCCTGAGTTTATTGTAATACACAGTGGCAGAATTGATACATGCTGTCTTCCTCTGTCACTCAATTAAATGGTTTGTTTATGCAACAGGCTGCCTTTTTGAATCCCAGCTAGGTCACTGTTAGGCTGAGGTAACATTAATTATTTTTCCGCTTGTCGGATTCCATGAAAAGGACGTGAAAATGGCCTGTTTATGAAAGAGAGCGGGCAAAGGCTGTGAGCTGATTATGTCAAACATATTCAAAGCTTCCTCTGCAAAGGGGATTGTGATCAACAAAGCATA
Organism: Cryptoblepharus egeriae; assembly: GCA_030015325.1. NCBI lineage: Eukaryota > Metazoa > Chordata > Lepidosauria > Squamata > Scincidae > Cryptoblepharus > Cryptoblepharus egeriae. The sequence goes on along the minus strand of JAREYC010000004.1, from coordinate 64,909,871 downwards.
GCCCACACCTGCGCTCACTTTCCACAATGTGAGCTGGTTGGGCCAAGAAACTGCAGGAGGAAGGGAGAGAGAATTAACCCTTTTGGAGGAATAAGGTTCTCCTGTTCCTCATGAGGGAGACATCATTGGTTGTATCCAGTGGTGGGCTTCAGCGGGTTCTCACAGGTTCTACAGAACCCTTTGCTAATGCGCGCCTGGTTCTGAGAACCGGTTACTAATGGGACATAGAACCTGTTGTTAATTTAGGTTATTAGGACATAGAACCTGTTGTTAATTTATTTGAATCCCACTACTGGTTGTATCCCTCCCTAAAAACTCTCCCTCAAACATTTCACAGACAAAAATGTGTATATTGTCTCAGTATATTCTCAGGATAAATCTATATAACACAGAACACTTGTGATGATGATTCATTTTTATAAACCTGTGTGGGTAAGACTTGACTAAAATTTAATTTCCATTCACTGTTTTCATTCAGTTTGTACTACTACTCTTCTTTCGTTTGTACTGATTGATCTGAAAGGTCATAACCTTCTTTAAGCTTAAACCTGTCCTCTTCTTCACAACCCAGGAACTTCAGAACCCATCTCCTAATACAGAAACAATCTTAAAGTAATATGTTATAAAGTAATATGTAATGGCTCCCTCTTATCCCACTTCAAACCCTAACTGTATTTTGCATTATAAAAATAATGTATATCTAATGTAAATATGCATATATTGGGACACAAATGTCTAGTACACAAAAAGAATGGACACAAAAAATACCAGGGGGATGCATTGACGGATACAGTTTATACAGAAATGGGTGCTCCTCCATTCCCTGAAGCAAGTAGTTCTGGAATGAGGGAGAGAACCAGACACCGGGATGGGGATGCCATTCTGTTTCATATGCATGGCAATTGAGCATTGTTGAAGATGAGCAAGGTCTCCCTTGATGTTTTTGATTGATACGTGGATTCCTATGACATAAAGAACATATGGACCAAACTGTGGAGGGCTTCAAAGTTTAGAAACAGCACCTTGAGTTGGCTCTCATGTAATGTGAAATTACTAGAAATTAGTTCTATCTGAAATTAATGTCATCTTGACATGCCTTCATGGGCCAAACATGAGGTCAAATTATCCTCTGATAAAAACCAGCTTGGCTTTTCATTTACTTTCTCCCATCATGGAAAGGAAATGGTCTGTCATCCTTTTATGACCTTAACTTTAATATGCTACCCAAGAATTCATATGAGAGATAGAGTGAAATAAGATTCCTGGTTCAAAGGATCTTTCCCCTTTCCCTTAACAAACAGAACCGTATGTGACATTTCAGTTTCAAAGACTTCTGGATTGGAAAATTGTTAATCTGGAAGAAAACAGAAACTTATTTGCTGGAAGGTGGTCATGGACAGAAACAGATTTCAGCAAAGACTGCATGCTTCAGTGGGGCCAAGCAATTCCCGGTGAGACCTATTGAAGCAATGAGCTTATATTTTTAATATGCTGTCAGAAAAATCCCCACACATATTCCACAAATTTTTATCTTGGTGTTCATCAATAGACTTTTTAAGCATTAAGCAATGTAAGCATATTTGTGTCTCATCACAAAATGCCTCACAGACTCCATAGATTGCAGAGTCTGTAGTAAAGGGATGTTTCCCGAATTTCAGATGAGCTGAGGCAAATTCACTTTCTGGGGTAAAAAGGGAGAAGCCATTCATTCTTATATCACCAGAGAATATATAAAAATAAAATGTTGTACGGTATGTTCAGAAGAGGAGAGAGTGTATGTTTAGACCAGACACTGTATTTTGATGTGAGTTTCCGATCTGACCAAGTTTCCTGACTGTTCTGAAGCAAGCCGAGGTAAATAACTGGTGCCATCATTGTGGGTGGCTTCCTCTGAGTTCAGGAAATTCTGCTGCTTCTCCTCATTCAGAACAAGTCAACAACTAAAGCAGTGCTGGGATTCAAATAAATTAACAACAGGTTCTATGTCCTAATAACCTAAATTAACAACAGGTTCTATGTCCCATTAGTAACCGTTCTCAGAACCAGGCGCTCATTAGCAAAGGGTTCTACAGAACTTGTGAGAACCTCCTGAAGCCAACCACTGAACTAAAGTATTCAAGGCACAATCCTAACATTTAGGCTGGCTTAACTCACACATCTCCCCATTACTGTGGTGGTGTGGGCAGGGCAGTATACGTCTGTGCACTGACCAAACCCACTGGGGAGCGGTGCACAAGTTTCTTGTGACACTTTTGCAATACCCCAGGCCAGCAAAGGACTTGTGCAGGAACTTAAGCTGGCCTAACTGGATCTTAGGACTGCAGCCTCAACCATATCCTATGCCAGTGGTTCCTAAACATTTTCAGTTAGCGGGCTCCTTGACCTACTGGGCCACTGACTGCAGTTTCCCATTAGGACAATCCCATATACTGTACAAGATGGCATGACTTTGTGATGATTCTACAGCTCCCCTGACTGGTTTCTAAGGCTCCAAATGTGGAATTTTTAGTTCTATCCTTCAGCCCCATCTCTTATCTTAAGCTGCCTTTGAAATCCCCCTCAGTTTCACAAGTTGTTTGCCATGTGGGGTGAAAGTGGAGAAAGAGTTACTATATGACAACTTCCCAGTATACTTCAAACTTTTCAATTCCTTGCAATATTGGACTTTGTAATACTGAAGTGTGAACGTTTTATTTTGCAATAAATAAAATTGTGTGTGTAATGCATGTATGTGTGTATATACAGGAGTTCAGCATAGCTCAAAGGCATAGGCATATATACAACTCATTAACCGGAGTTTATCCAATAAAAGGTATCATCATAATTATATTGTCTCTCATTTTCTGGGATGTGTGTTATTTGACTGCCAAGTTAACCGAGGATAAAATGGAGTCATTTGCTTGGCAGTCAGCCATGAGAACTGTTCCTTTGGTTACTGTACATGCTAACTTTGTTTCAGATCTCCTGCCAGAGAATATAGGATATTAGCTTGAGACAAACATCAGTTTAGTTATCTAATGTTACCTCCAGAGGAACACTTTGCAGACTTCAGAATTATATCACAAGAATGCCATCAAGAATAGCATATACACAGTTCCAAAATATGTGCTCCAATAGGCATCTACAAAACTTTTTAATAAACTGATCTCCGCTTAAATGGAGGAGAAAACTCCAGATGCTTATGGAGCTGTTCCTTCCATTGAAGTTAATGGGGAAGCCTTCAGGAGCAGGCAAGTTTTATGTACCTAAGACCACACACATGGTAGAAATTGCTGTGAAAATTCAGGGTGGCATACAACATTTATAACTTTATTACTGATAAAGAATATAGAATCAAATTTCTATGTAAGCTGGGGGCATTTTCTAAAAACGGCAAATTAGTAATTAAGGAATCCAAACAAGAATGTAGTTTTCAAGCATTTTGGTACAAAAGTACAATACATAGCAAAACAGTATTATGCAAAACCCAGCAATCATTAAAGAATTTTACATTTGACAGCATTTGGCAGATAACATACTTTTTTCCTTCTAACTGTGGTCTTTAGCATCTCATAGTATCTGATGATTGGCGTAGAATAGTATTTAGTCTTTGATAGTTGGCATATGGTGGTATTTACAGTCTGATCCTATCCACAGTTGTTTCTACACTAGAGCCCTGCTGAGACGTTGCTTTTCTGCAATTAGCTGGATATTGAATTGAAAAGGTGGTTCCGCACAATCCATCTAATCTACATAAAAGTCTTGACCTGAAAGGTGTGTCCACACATTTAGGGCACAATCCAGAGTTACGGCAGTGAGGAGAGCCCTAGCTGGGCTGCCCCAACTATTCTGAATCCAGAGCAGAAAGTTACGTTGCATCCAGAGAGTCAGGAAGCCTGGGCTGCCCTAACTGCTCCAGAGCATGATAAGTAGGCACCAAGTCAGTGACACCTGGGGAGGGCTTGCTCCCGAGGAGACCCCCTCAGATCACACTGAACAAGGAACATCTGTGGTGCCTGCCTTAGAAGGAGTCCCTGATAACCAGTAAGAGCTGCAGTATGAGACTGACAGTACAGTCTACAGTGAATACAAGGGACTTCTTCGAGTGGTCTGCTGTATCCCCAGGTTAGTGGCTACTGTAGCTGTGTCGTATCCTGAAGTTGAGAGGCAGGGGTTGCAGAACCTCTGGCCAAGAACTCAGAATTTTTGTCAACACTGCCATTCTTACTCTGCCTTAACATGGACCCCTATGGATCTACTCACTGTTATACCTGCTTCTGAGAGCTGGAAGAGGGAATTTCTGCCCTGGAAACAGGCTCTGGATCCAGAGTAACTACTCTGTCCTAGGCAATGCTAAACATGCCCTCAACCTGCCTCTCCTGAACTGTCTAGGCTGCCCCAGCTAGGGCAACACAGGTCAACCTGTATTGGGGCAGCCTGTGTTGCCTTAGGCTGCCCCAAGCCTTCTCTTGCATAACTGGACTTGGACTTAGGCCACCCCAGTGATTGATAGGGCAGCCCAAGTGCACTTCTGGATGGCAGTCTTACTGTCAATCAAGCAGGCTGAAAGTTCTATTCCGATGTGTCTCTGGGACAGAGAAGGCTGAAGGCTCTGTCAAATATGAATATTCCAACCTCCCATTGAAAATATGGGAAGACAAGATGTTGCAAGGGAGGACAGCTTTTTTAACTGATGAATGTTGTTATACCTCTGCAAGCAACAGCTGTGGGCATTTAATACAGCACCATATTATTTTAGCATTGTCTAGTACCTTGGCCAATGTACTCCTATAATATCAACATTAATAAGTTTTATTCAATAAAGGCCATTCATATACTAGCTGAAAATTCAGCTTGCAGATCCCACCCATTTTAAATAGTGCAGAATTGCACCTTTCCCCATCAACTTTTATTTTCTTTGTGGTGTTAAATTTCTAGGTTTTCCCTATCTTTTCTATGCCTCCCCCTCTTTGCAAAATAGTGCTATTCTACTATAAAGAAATTAACGAGAAACAAATTAATTGAAAAAACCAATAATTTAATGCTTTGGCAAATATGGTGGTTGACTGGTGTTAATCCCCCAGCTGTGCCAAGCCAGAGAGCAATAGAATAGGCTGAGCCTACAAACAGAAAACGTTATATTTAAAGTTTTAATACCCACCAGAATGTAATCAAGCACACTACACACTGGTGTAACTCAGTGACCAAGAAACTGAGTTGTGAATCCAGACTTCCCTCATGCACATCTCACCTCTGAAATGAATTCAATGATTGCCCTTAAGAAAGTGGGCTCCAACTCTCTATCTGCAGTGTGGGAATTATAATGGGATTGTTAGGGATTATGACTGCAATCCCATCAACACTTTCATGGGAATAATGAGACATTGAACAGATTGGCTTATTCCACAATGTGGTTTATTCTAAGTAGACATGCCTAGGATTGGGCCCCGTATCAAGAGAATATACAAGCTCAGGAAGTATTAGGAAAATATTTTTATCAATGACAATCAGCATACTCAAACTATAGGTATATTTGCCATCTGATCCTGGAAAGCCAGTAGATTTCAGAACCAGTGTCTGAAGGCAGTGATTAGGGTGACCGCATGCAATGATGTTTAGCATTTTCCATTTTCCAGAAATTTATGAATTTCTTTATTTGATAATTACCAGAATAATCCAAGACTTATCAAGTCTGAAGGACTCAAGTTAGAAAATTGGAAAGAAAAACATCACATTCCAAATAAGAATTTAAGTGCATTACATAAGAATTTAACTGAATTTAAGGGCAAAATGTGCACTGAGAGTGGTGATATTAGAAGCAAACATTTACATTTTTGAAGAATCCTTTAGGCTCTAAAGGTCATAAGTGAAGGCTGAAAACTCAGAGAATGGGTTTTGTTTTATCCCACCTCAAATTGCATTACTGCTGTGGCTTAGTGGTTAAAGACACTGTGCTTGTTGACCTGAAGGTTGGCAGATCCTGAGAAGTGCAAGACATGTCTCTTGTCCAGCTCTTGCCAACCTAGCAGTTCAATAGCAGGCAAATGCAAGTAGATAAATAGGTACCATAAAGTTGCATGTGCTTTGGCATTTAGGGTGCAATCCTATGCCTGTCTACTCAGAAGGATGTCCCCAGTGATGGGATTCAAAGAAATTAATAACCGGTTCTATGCCCATCTGGCAGTCACTTTTAAACAGCTATTTTTAAACTTTATATGTCCTATCTCTCACTAACAATCGGTTCTATAGAGTAGGCGTGAACATGCTGGAGTCCAGCACTGGACATCCCATTATATTCAATGGGGTTTACTTCCAGGAAAATGTATTTAAGATTGCAGCCAATGTCATGCTGGCTACATGACCATGGAGATCTTAGGACAATGCTGGTTCTTTGGCCTTGTACTGGGGATGAGCACCGCACCCTAGAATCAATCATAACTAGCAGGACAACCTGAAGTGGACACGTTTATGCTGCATTACAAAAAAAGAGATCACTAATAATAACTCATTTTTCTGCACACAGCAGTAGCAGAGTAGAAATAAAAAGGACTTTAGCGGCAATTGAAGTCATCCTCCCAGCTATTACTTCATACACAAATTGGCAAAGAGCTTCAAAGGACAATCCTACCCATTGTGATCCCCACAATTCTTCTTAATGATCCAGCAAGGGCTATACATGTGTGAGACAATGAAAGTAAATACTGCATAGAGAAGAGAGTTGGGATGCAGGTAACAATTAGGCAGGATAAATGCCCATTATCACAGAGGCCTAATGACTAGTGGCGATCCTTATCTATTCAGGAACTGCTTGTCTCTCCCTCCAATTAGCTTGCTGTGAGATTCTGTTGCTTTCTTCAGCTTTGACAAATAACAGAGTAGAAAATCTCTACTAAGATTTGCTAAGAGGTGGCATCCCAGGGAACTGCCGAGGTCTCTTTCCTGTCTTTACCCTCCATCTGCCAGTGGAAGCTTTAATTACATGCCAGAGTTCAGACAGACCAGGGTGGGCATGTACATTTCCGGAGACGGCACTGAAAGAGGATCTCTGTCCATGACACAGCAACTCCCTACCAAATATTGGAGAAAATGCTGTAAATGTATACAAAAGTCAGCAAGAAATTCTGATGAATCTTGGCCAATAATAGATGTTTATCATATTAAGAATATTTGTATGGTTCTTTCAAAGTGCAAAACATTTAACATGTATTAATAAATACTTATAACAACCCTGGTTGTGAGAATTAGTATTCCTATACTGCAGCTGAGATGAAGTGGTTGGCATCAAGGATTGGCCACACTGGGCACTGATTGAAGACCCACACCCACTGACAGATCCAGTTGACAGGAAACCCAGTCCTAAGCTGCTTTTAGTGCCAGGACTCCCATGACACCAAAATGGCTGTCAAGGTATCCTGACTGTTACAGGCTCAGTGGGCAACTACTTTGGAAAAAGGAACTTTTGTACCCTTTTCTGATGTAGCCCTACAATGGGACTACTCAATTCTGTAGCAGCTCAAGAGTTGGCGCAGAATCAAGACTTTCTGTGCTTCACTGCGAGACCCAACACGGAGATCAGAATCAGGTGGAGCTGAGCTTCATTGATCCCACCCTTCTCCTGCCCTGCTCTATCCCCGCATTATGCCTTATCACTGCCCTGCCCCTGCTCCACTGTCCTGCTCCAGATCTCCTCTTCCCTGCCTCCCTCCATGTCTCCACTCACCTCTCTGCTACCTGGAGGGCAGCACAACTGCCAAGCTGTGGAGCACCACTGCCGAACCAGCTCACTGAACAAACTCTACCACTGGACTGATACTGGCTCACAAACATGCATCATGGCATGCTTGTGACACCCACCACTGGCAGAGTGACAGCAGTGCAAGTTCAGGACTGGGCTCTGAATCATCAGTGATAGACAAGAAATCTTGGGTGATCCCTGGTGAATAGCTCAATGAAAATGTTGATGAATAGCATGGTGGAAAAAAGGCAAATTCCATGCTTGAGGTCAGTAGGAATATGATTGCTGGTATTATAATGCCTCAGTGCAAATCTATGGAGTGCTCACTTTTGGAAAACTGTGTACAGGTCTGTACTGTGTAAAGTTCTGGTCGCCACACATAGAAATACATCATAAACCTGGGAAAGGTGCAAATTAAGGCAATGAGATGATCTGAGAACATGATGTTTGAGACTTTTTGGGGGGAAGGGCAATAAAAGGGGGACATGATATCAAGTCTTATAAAATTATGGTGTAGAAAGAGTGGATAGAAACAAGTTTATTTCTCCCTCTTTCACAAACCTAGAAGCAGTGGAATAAAGTGAGATTTACTGGTGGGAGATTCAGGACAGACAAGACTTGTGGAGGATGTGGCGATGGCCATGATCTTGGATGGTATTAAAAAAGCATTGGACATATTTATGGAGAACAGGTCTATCAATGGCAACTAGTTGTGATGGCAATGTGCTACTTCCAGTTTTAACTGCTGTATCCCTCTGTATATTAGGTTGCAGGTAGCAAGGGGAGAAGAGATGGACACCTTTCTGTCTTGCATATGGAGATCCCAGAGGCAACTGGTGGGTCACTGTGAGATGGAGGAGCTAATGCACTTGATAAGCCTGATTCAGCAGGATCTTTCTATATCTGAAACCCCAAACATCACCCATAATATCTGAATGCTTCTGTTCCTACAGGACCAGTAAGTGTTAAGTGTTTTTAAAATCACTTAATTTTCCATTAAGAATTAAGCTGCAATTATGCTTGAATTAATATAGTCAAGGAGCCAGGATTATGTGTGGCTCCCCATCCATTCAATGAAAAACCCAGATATTCCCTAAGGTCCCATCTAGGTTCTTTTGCAGGGCAGTATCAACCATTCCGCAACCACCCAAATCTTGTTTATCCTAGAGAATCCAGATCAGAAGCAGAAACCGGACACAGTTAAAGGGCGATGTGGCAAAGGTCATCTAAGGTCACCCCACTGCAGACTGGTAATAATAATATCAGATAGAAAAACCAAGTATGCAATGTTTACAGACACAAACTAAGTTTAGCATCCCAGCCTGTCATGGCAGTCAATTCAGAACGAGGTTCTTTTTTTTTATATGTGCCAAATACAAAGAAGAGAGAAAATATTAGTCTTACTAACATTAGCTCATAAGTGGGCACAAACAAGTTTCAACGTTAGCAGGGAGATTTAAGCTGGAGACAATATCTATTATAATATCTTGAATGCAACCCTTTTCTTAATATGACCCGCATTGTTCTTCCTAAACATTTGCTGAATTATCCACAGGAACAAAAGGTATTAGAACCCTTGTGAGCGTCTCTCAGTTTGTGGTAGGACTAATTCATTAATGTGGCTCCACCAGGAATGTGGGCGACGTTTGTTCTAATTGGACATGACTGCTTAAGAATGACTTCGGCCTCCATCCAGATTACACTGTCACTTATGCTGTATAATAAGCTTACTACTGCTGGCCCATGAATCAGTTTTTAAACAATCTGTGATAATGAACTTGGACATCTCATTGTTATCGACAAAAAAATGCACAGTTCCACTATTGTCAAAGGCTCAATTATGAATTTTTTCTGATAAATCAGAGTTATAGGCAGGAGGATGTTTCATGGACAATTGTGACAAACTAAAATTTGGTGCTTTTTCAGTCCACCTTAATAAAACACAACAAACTTAAAAGATCACTTGCAGTTGGGTTTAACTTGAAGGAAGGTGGGGGAAGGGAGACCTCTCTGCTCCTTAGGAAACACAAACTTTGACTTGCCCTCTAGGAACCTTTGTTATATGACTTAACCGTAGATCTGGCAAACTTTGCCTGCTGGGAGCAGAAGAGTTAGAGGAGTTGGAGGGCAGGAGAGTGACTTCTGTAACCTCAGAATGACTCTCCTACCAAATGATGGCTGTTTGAACCTGTTTCTCTTGCTGCAAGTTGAATGGCGCTGACATTACTAGCCGGAGAATTGAGTCATCTCATGGCAACTCCAACAAGCAGAAGCACAAAACCAATAATATTAAAACAGAATAATCTGTCTCTTCTGCAACAGTCTAAAGATCTGACTTTCTCAACAGTACTGTGAGTTTTGAATCAAAGATTAAGGTTGCAACAATGCTAAAATCTGCTATATAGAATTAACGCAGTTGAAAGGTCTGAAGCTTAACAGGGAAGTGTAAACTAATGCATGTCAATGTGATTGGGTTGATGCCTATGGGCACTCAGAGCAATCTTTCAAATCCACCTTTTAAAATCCTTGTCTAGACACCGCCACCGTGTTTTGCACTTCCTGTGTATCAAAATTATATATGAAAGAAGATTATGTCATTTGTGAAGCAGGCAAATTGCTAAGCAATAGTAAGAGATGCAAATAATTCATGATGATAAAAAGCAGATTCAGAGGAAATCTGAAAATCAAATCAAAGAAAAGCAGCAACAACAACTAGCAAAGGTGTGTATCTTACATTGGGTGCAATATCAAATGTGATAAATTACAGTGCCTGGATGGAGTAGTGGTTAGAACTTTGGACCAGATCTAAGGAAGCTTCACTTCTAATCCCAGCTCAGTCGTTACATCATGTCATAACCTACCATGCACAGTCATTATGAAAAACCCATATGTTCTACCCTGAGCACCTTGCAAGAGGTTGGATCAGTGGTGGGTTCAGGGGGTTCTCACAGGTTCTGTAGAACCCTTTGCTAATGAGCGCCTGGTTCTGAGAAGGTTACTAATGGGACATAGAACCTGTTGTTTTATGGACATATAGAACCTGTTGCTAATTTATTTGAATCCCACCACTGGGTTGGATGTACATGTAACAATAATAATTTGCATTGCTGAGAAACCAGAAATGCCTCTCAGAAGTCTTCTGAGCTGCAGGGACGATGTGTGTAACCTCCACATTCACTGTAGAATATCTTTGGGAGTAAACTGAAAAGCACTTCTGTTGATTCCAGAGAGCTTCAGTGGAGACTACAGACCTCAGTTTCTGTAGATTCAGTATATGTGAAGATGGGTTGGGGAAACAGATCCCTTGTGCATCCCAAGGCTCAATCTGTATGCAAACGGAGCAATGTTGCTTATTCTTCATACAAGTGTAAAGCAGTTAATAACTTTTTAATTACTACATGTTTATTAAAGTTGGAAGGGAGACTATAGGTTGGAAAAATTTGCTCCAGAAGCCACATGTAGCCTCCCAGAACCCACTTGACCATCCCTGGTCTAGACTATGTTCTTCCTGGAATAATGACAAACAAATCTCTATTGTTTGGCCACCCCACACTACATGAAAATGAGTATGATCTGGGCATGTTGGGGCCTCCCCAGCAGTTACAAGCCATGATTATGGGGCATGTGGTTAGCACAGTCTGCAACATCAAACGGCTTGTTTACAATAGATATAATCCGTAATGATATAACAGGTGTATAACAGTCAATACCAGCATTGTAGTGATCAAATAACTTTGTAGCACATTCACATTGATCCAGTATTAATCCAACCACCTGAGGCTTCTTGGGCTATGATTTATGTGACTCACTGGGAGGTTGAGGCTCCTTTTGGCATAGGACCAAACTTCAGGCAAAGATCAGTATATAATTTATCTCCAAAGTAAGAGCTTTTAAAATCCCAGCTCAGATTGTCAGTGGTACTTTTCAAAAAGGGAAACCTGTTACAGCACGTAGATAGATATTTCTCTCCACCCCTAGGTTTAATTCAAGATTTCAGCCCTGTAAGTCTCCTCATTTTAGGTGCTTAAGAAATTATGAATTATACATATGAGAAATTTTTATGGGGGGATATCTGATTACAACCCTCACAAGTTTTCAGCCTAAAATTGATATGCTTTTCACCATAGTTACTTGAAATGTTCTCTAAAATCAGGTATTCCCAGAAGGTGGTCAGTTTGTGCAGAATCAAGTGTAAAGCTTTTCCAAGTTTGTACAAGGGTGGGATGGCATGTTTGAATGATTCCACATAAGCAAAAATAAATTTGTCTGTATACTGAAAACCATTTGGTCAGGCAGATGACTCAACTCAATGTCGCCATCAGGTTACTGGATGCTTGGGACAAAGCCCTGCACTTTCCCCCCTGCCCCTGTTTATTGGTAGCGGTGACACCGCTAATGGTCTCTGCCCTCTTATATTTACTGACTATACCAGGAGAATTAAGGGGTTTATCCAACTGGGTGATTGCATTGATGAGTGTGGGCCCAACCTGGTGGACCCCTGCCATTGCCCCAACTAGGCTTGATGGAATCTTACTTTGTCTTACTCATGTCTAAGTTGCAAGATCTGTTCATTGCAGAACACAGAAACATACAACCTCACACCTGCAGTCCAATGTCCTTCTCCAGTTGATTTTTACTATTTGTGTTAGCCACTGCCATAACATTGACATTCTTTTTTTCCAGAATCCTTTCCAGAAATCCTTTATGAAAGAATGGAAGCCTGGTTGCAGCGTGATCCCCACCAGGGATTGGGTGTTTTCATGTCCACCCAACCACAGGTGGGTATTGCTCAATGATGAGGCTTTGAGCCTTGTCGCCTCCCCTCCCCCCCAGCTTTGGTGGAGGGTCTGCTGGAGAGCCCTCCACCAGTGTATGCTCAGAAAGTCAGGAAAACCCTCCATCCCTGCTGCTGTGAGCACCCAGCTGGAGGGGAGTGTGCCTGGCCACAGGTGTGGATGGGAGGAAGTCCACAGGAAGACCCTTCATCCAATCCACTCTGAGCAGCTGGCAGCAGCTGGGCACAGAGCTGGGGTAGAGGGTGATTTCGGCACCCTCCCTGCCTCATGGTACCCCCCATGCCATGTGACGGGGCCGAGGGCCCCTTTGGCTCCCCCCCCCCCCCCACTAAAGATGCCACTGGTCCCAGAATCAAACCCCTGCAGATATTGAGACACAACCTTATTCCATTAGAAGCAGTGGAAGAGCAAGAAACCTAGAAGTGGATCTTCAATTTTATTTTTCCACTGCTTTTTATCCACTGATTTTTTTTTATTAACAGGCAGTTCCTTAATGAACTCTAATGGATAACAAGAGACACCTGTATAACTAAAAACTTCACAAAGGAATTTATGAAGCAAAAAAGTAACATGAAAAGAGCTTATGGGCTTGCCCATCATTTTCCAAACTCCTGAATTCTGTGAAATGCCCCTGCACCTTTTCTTGGTGGGAGACATCAGAGCCCTCCTGGCCGTGAGTTTTTTGATCATATAATCCAAGTTTAAAGGGAAAATGTTCAACTTGTGGAATTTCCCAGCTTTCTTCTCCAAATTCTAACCAGAGGAGATTAATTAATTTGGGGGGTGGGGGAGACGATGCCACTGCCTGTCTCCACACTCTGCTGTGCTCTGTGCTACAGAACTCAGGCTTGCCTTCAGGCAGACCGGAAAAGAGATGACGGCAGATTAATTCCCTGCTCTGAATGTATGTGCGGGTGGCAGGATCTAGTGTCAGCTCCACACTGCAGAACAACCACCGTTTATGTTTTTCCTTCTGAAAGACCTCAAATTCTGATCTGTTCTACCATAAAATGAAAAGGCAGAAAAAGAAGAGAATGGCCAAACCTACGGGACATGCGAAAGTCCTGCCCTGCAGGAGCAACCAACAATAGCTGCAATTCTAGTAACAGCCCACAGCTGTCACTTGCTGAGGTAAAATAACATTCACAAAAACCCTACCCTCCTTTCTTGCATCTTGTCCTTTTGCCTCCTCTCTTCTCAATGAGTCTCCTACCTGTTCTCAGCCTGGCCCATTATCTGTCCCAGAGACAGTTACAAGTGACCGTTGAACTGGTCAGAGATGAACTGGTCAGAGATGGGACCCCAGAGCTGGCCTTTGGAGATGTGTCATCTAATTCCACAGGGTCCTTGCAGGACCTCTTTCCACTGTAGGCCCACCATTTACCACAATGAGTAGCACCTGGAAATGGATTGGTGGTAATGCACTGATGCCATCTTGTCACCACCAAATACCTGTGGAGTAACACAGTAGGTGAGAGGGCACCAAGAAAGCTCTGCTGTCTGTGATGGCCTCTGCATGGAGAATTTTCTCAAAGCAAAATGCTAGCTGTGCCAGAAGGTGACCCTTTCTCCAAATAGATCCAACTGAGCTGAAGCTGGCCCTGATGCCCCTCATTTGCTGTCTCAGATGGCCACATGGATGGGCTGGCCCTGAAGAGTATGGTTTGTACAAAGGCACCTGGTGAATTCACAGTGGAGGGAAGATTTGCCCCACCAAGTTCATAGCTCATTTAATTAGTACATTAAAAGTACAGGTGTCCCCTCTGCAGGTTGCCCTCCTAGTTGTGCTCATCCACAGGTTGCCCTCCTAGGGGCAGTGCTCATCCACTTTTCTTAAGCCACAGAGCCAGCAATGTCCAAAGATGCCACTGTGGACATGTGATCTGCATGTGCAGGGAATGCTGTTACCTTCCCATCAAGGTGGTAACTATTTATCTACTTGCATTGCTACTTTCAAACTGCTAGGTTGGCAGGAGGACACCCAAGCATAATGTAGGACATGACAAAATAAAATCTGAAAACACTCATATACTGCAAATACTCAAATGCTGCCTTGAAGCATTTGCTGACTTCCAGGTGCATAGGATCAGGACCATTCTGGAAGCCTTGAGCTCCTTGGAGCCTGTCATTTTTCTACTGTCAGTGGAAAAATGAAGAAGAAAATGGCAAGAGTAGAAACTTCTTCTGAGAATATTACTACTTCTGCAGTACTCATGGCTATATGGTGGAATCTCACCAATCACAGAGTTGCATGTTGTCAGGTTCTTGATTTATGTATGCAGTGTCATAAATGTACATGGCGCATGCAAAGCCTCTGGTATCATTGGCACCAGTTCTTTGCATCCTTGAACACAGAGAAAAAACAAAGCAGAGGGGGGCACAATATGTCAGACAGTCGGCTCCTTTGAGCCTCAGCAGGTTGGCAGACCAGCCACAGAGTTCCACACATGAATGTCAGTTTTTGGCTTGTTTGGGTCATGTTTGTTCAAATTGTTTGTTTGTTTATTGTGCTCTGCTGGCCTGCTGAGCTATGTAATGGCGCACTGAAGAGCTTGATTTGGAGAATCAAACTTGGCTTCATGGATATGATTTCACTCAACTGCCATTCAGTTGCGATAGAAGAGACGAGACTGTGGTGCGTATTTGGAATATAAGGTTCTTTTTTCAATGAAGTATGAAAGAAAAACTCCCATTTCACCCTAAGAAGTAGAAATGGACTCCATTCAATATTAAAAGATTATACATTGATATTAATATTATGTACTGAATTCCTGATTGGGACACATCCCCACTTGCTTAGCTTCAGAGTAGTATAGGCAGTTTGGGGTGAACAAAAGAACATAAGAAAAGCCTCCACTGGATCAGGCCAGATGTCCATCTGGTCCAGCTTCCTCATACAGCAGCCCACCAAATGGGTGGTAGTGGTGCAGTAAGTGCAGCAGCGCCCAACTTGGAGCACCATCAGCTACATTGGAGCACCAACAGCAACATGTATGGACTTGCCAAACTGAACATCTCCTGTGCTTTGCTATGCACATTGTGGTACCTACAGTACTCAGTTTTGCCCCCTCTAGCTATGCTACTGGCTTTTGTTCATGCTGTCATGCATTGATATTCAAAGATGTTATTGTGCTGGCAATGCAAGCAGCTTCAGCATCTGGTGCTCCAAGCTCATTCAGCAATGGAATGAAGCCTCATTCCTACCAAACTTTCCTGCACCATTGCAGCCCAGTGGTAGACAAATGGAGGTCTTAAAGGGCTGCAGGTGCCATCTCCCAATTTTAAAAACTGTGTCATTTTTGAATACCATCATATTATATGTCATTCTGTGTGTGATTTTATGCAGAATGCAAAGAAACAAACCATGTTGAAATATCTCTAGTCTATAAAAAGTTATAACTTTAAAAAACCCAGAAAACACAACTGCCTTCTGTAACAAACAGTGGATTACACCGGGAATCCTGTATCAAAATGTATCAAAGTGGAAAATATTTGAAACAAATAACTTGTTGCAAGTATTTAAGAAAACCAAATGTATTTTTTGTAAATGTACATATGTTTTGTATTTCTTCTAAATCACAACACAACTACCTTTGTGTTGACCACAAGCTCACTGAATATAGTGGTACCTCGCTTAACAAGCGTTTCACATAACAACCAAAATTTCCAAGAAATCTTGCTTCACATAACAAGTTCCGCTTCACTTAAGAAGCAAGTGCGCTATGGGCATGCGTGCTATGCAGCCCTGACGCTCCACGCGGATGATCTTTAACAGTGTTGTCGGCCAGCGCTGCTGACTCTAACTGCCCCCAACTTGGGGGCAGTTGCCTGGGGGTACCAGAGGCAGCTGCCCCCAACTGCCCCCAAGTGCTTCCACCAACCACCTTGAACCTCCAGCAGCAGCCCAGGTAAGCCTCCCAGGAAAGTGTCTTTGATTGCAGTCTCCTAACTATGTCTACTCAGAAGTAAGCCTCATTGTGTTAAATGGGGCTTACTCCCAGGAAAGTGTCTTTGATTGCAGCCTCTTAACCATGTCTATCCTGAAGTAAGCCCCATTGTGTTAAATGGGGCTTACTCCCAGGAAAGTGTCTTTAGGATTGCAGCCTAAGTAGACTTCATAGGCTCCTGCACATTGAATGCATGTTCTGAATTCAATTCCAGTGTTTTGTCATCATTTTTACATCCAGTTAATATTTTTATATGAATATTTTGGGGGTTATGGAACCAATCGTCTGAGTTTCCATTATTTCCTATGGAAAAATCTGCTTCACTTAAAGAGCATTTCACTTAAAGAGCATGCCTCCGGGACGAATTAAGCTCTTTATGTGATGATGTTGATAGATGTTCCTTGATAGATGTTCCTTCCCTGTTTTGTTTTCCATTTGTCTCTAATGTTCATTATATATGTGAAACCTATTATACATGGGGTTGCCATAATTATCTTCCACAAAATCAGAACAGCACCCTCTGTCCCATTTGAAAGTATGTGATCACAATTCCAAAAATCAGGATTGTTCCTGTTTTTTGGGACATATGGCAACCCTAATTATATATGAGTTCAATTTTAAAAAATGTCCACTGTGTGAGCTTCATCTCAGGTCACTATTTTTACTGTTATTATTCATTTCATATCACATCATATCATGACTATTATTGAAAATAATTTTGTCATGGGGAGAGTACAAAAAAAAATTTGTGGGCCTCAGGTGTCAAATGATCTGCATATGCTCCAGATGCAGGCACAAATCACCTTAAGGTAAGGGAAAAATGTTCCCTGAAGCATGAATCCCACTGGCTGGTCTACAACATTGCTGGTCAGTTGGACAGGATTGGACCCCAACTGCTGCAGCTATTTCTGCCCAATGTCTCATACACACAACAGGGCCAGGCAGGAATGGGTTAACTGTAGCAGTTTCTTATTCCTCTTCCCCGATTGGAATGTTTCATGTTGCATTAACCACTAAAACAGGTTTGCATCTCAAATGTTAGGAACCCACCACAGGGTAAATATATGAGACATTCATTAGCTATATTCATTTTTTTAGATATGCCTTCAAGGGAGGGGAAAACATTTGTGATTTTTAATATGCTTTTAATTATTAGATTGTTTGCTTTATAATTGTTATGAGCCACCCTGGTGGCCCCTGTGGTAACAGAAGGGTGGGGAATATATCTTTTAAAAGGAATGTACTGTGAGCTCCTGTCCTTAGCCCAGCTCTGCGATGCAGCTGGATCCAATCATATCGGCTCTGCCTTTCCATTGGACTAATTCAGTGGCGTGGAAAGGGGGGATTTGCTGCTTGGGTAACAACCTATCCGCCATAACAATCTAACCCAGGCTTTCGTGCTTCGCATGCAGCGTATGCAGTGCTGAGCACGATACCATAGTCTTCCAAGACTGATGGAGGCCTGCTTCTTAAACTGTATATGCATATGTAAATATGCACTCTGCTAACTAGGCAAGGAGGCACCTTTTCCTCTTAGCAGAGGAAAAGCAGCTGTTCCTCTTCACTCAGCACAGTGTCTTTTCCAGTGCCTGTCATTTCTTCTTCTTCTTCTTCTTCTTCTTCTTCTTCTGTTTCTGCTTCTGCTTCTGCTGCCTGATGCTGCTGCTTCTTCGCATTGTGACCCTTTGAGGACACGGCTGATTTATTTCACTGTGTAAACTGATTTGTGATCTATTCTTGTTGAAAAGACATATTCATGTAGTAGAAGTAGTAGTAGTTGTAGTAGTTGTTGTAATAATAATAATAAGAAGAAGAAGAAGAAGAAGAAGAAGACACACACACCATACCCCCCCCACTGAAGTATTAGAACTGTGGTTGAAAAAAAACAAACATTGTTGTACTATACCACCCTCCATTCACAAAAGTACAGTGAGCTGTATTTACCGATAAACAAAGCAACATTGCCTGCTGGGATCTCTGTCAATGAGTTTCAGTAAAAAGAGCGAGAACCGAAGCGTGTTTAAAAATCAGCGTCAACATACCAGTGGCAGGACGGCAATGGAAAGCCAGGGTTATGTTTACTGCAAGCAAAGGCACACGTTGCAGCCACATTCATAAGCAAGTGTAATGGGGAGATTACATTTCTGTTTGGTTTTTTATGTCATTTTGGGATAATAAGGCAGGAGCGGACTTTTTGTATGATGGCCACAATCTACCATGAAACAGCACAAATCCTGTTGAAGGGCTTGTATGGTCCCCATGCCTTTCAATGGGACATCAGTGGCTTCCATCAGATTTTATTTATTTAGTTCTTTTAAAAAATTGTATCACGCCTTTCTCAGGTTGTAGACCGACTCACGGCGGCTCACATTAAAACATAATTAAAAATGTTTTGTGCCCTTTAATACAAAAATGCTACATGAGACCTTCACAAGAGTTTAGGCTTCGTCATATTATAGAAGACTTCTTGTTTATTTTAAGGAAATGTTCTTAAACTCTCACTTGGATGGTTTGCTTACATGTTTCTTTATGGTATACAAGACTCCTTGATCCTGATCACCTGTTTCAGCCCTAAGCCTGCAAGGAAAAGGATCTGTAAGGGAATTCCTCTTGGAGGAAGGAAAGAACACTTTACAAACACTGTCCTCAGTGCAGATAAGAAATGGTGCAGAAAGGGGTGATAGAAGATGTGTTCAATGGGTCTTACTCCCAGGAAAGTTTCTTTAAGATTGCAGCCTAAGTTAAAAAGCAGAATCCAAGAGGAACTGCTGAATGAATGAATGAATGAATGAATGAATGAATGAAAACCTTAAAAGGTAAAGGTAAACCCCAGCATGTTGTCCTGCTAGTGGTGACCAACTATAGGGTGTTGTGTTTATCCCCGTTTCAAAGCCAGCATTGTACAAACAAACCTCTGGGGTCATGTGGCCAGCATACATAAATGCCAAAACACATGGAACGCTATTACCTTCCCACCAAAGTGCTATTTGCATTTACTGCTTTTGAATTGCTAGGGAAAGATTACAGGAGAAATACTGTATTTACTTTTCCAGACAAATTTCGTTTCCAAAATCAGGGTGTGCATTAGATTTGATGGTTAATTAAATTGGAGTAAATGTGGTACAGTCGTACCTCGCTTAACAAGTGATCCACATAACAAGCAAAAATTTATCTAGGATTCTGCCTCACATAACACGTGTTGCTTCACTTAACAAGCACACTTGGCAGTTGGGGCAGATGTGCTGGCCAGCAGCCCTTTTTAAAAGTATCAGGCTGCCTAGTGCGCCTGCCCATAGCAAAAGCAACACTTCTGTGCTGTTCCTCCTGTGGCTGGGCGTCCGCTGGGCAGAGGGGGAGAACAGCAGTGGAGAAGAGGGAAGCAGCTCAGGGCTAGCCAGAAGGAAGTAGGGGAGAGAGAGGCTTAGGATGAAGAGAAGGAGAAAGTGGGGAGACACTTGGAAAGTATCCTTGACTACAGAAGAAAGTGTCTTTGATTGCAGCCTCCTAACCATGTTAAATGGGGCTTACTCCCCTGTATAACTCCCATGTTAAATGGGGCTTACTCCCAGGAAAGTGTCTAAGTAGACTTCATAGGATCATGCACACTGAATGCATGTTTTGTCATCATTTTTACATACAGTTAATATTTTTAATATGAACATTTTTTGGGTTGTGGAACCAACTGTCTGAGTTTCCTTTATTTCCTATGGGAAAATCCGCTTCACATAAAGAGCGTTTCACATAACAAGCATGCTACCAGAATGAATTAAACTTATGTGAAGCACCACTATATTTTGGCTATAAGTATAGGGTGTGCACTAGATTTGACGGCGCATTAGATTCGAGTAAATACGGTAATATATTTAGGGGTAATTTACATACATGAGGAAATGCGTGTGTTGCTTGTAGTGGCTGCTGGCTTCTTTCCAAGTGAAAAAAGCAGGTGGCCACTTCAAGCAGTATGCTGTACAACTACATGGAGCAAGCTGGAAGTAATTGCAGTGAGGGCATCACATCACTACAATTACTTCCAGGTCAGGAGGTGGCATTTAATGGCCCCAGGATGGCCGAACATCCAGAAATGTCAATGCTTATTCTCAATTTTGGTCCCCTTATGGATATTTTTTTAAAAAATTAATTAAAATTAAAAATAAATCAATAAAGCAACAAGAAGCTCATCTGGTTTAACTATAAGCAATACATGAGAACTGATGCCAATTAAAAAAACACTGAAGAAGTGAAAATTTCTGTATCTAAGACATTTTCTGTGCATGATTTAGAGTTTGTGTGTGAAGTCTTATTCTGATTTCAGTTAATGTTGGCAAGACTTCTAGGCAAACACCACTTGGCATATGCTTAGATCTCTTACGGAACCATTCACAAGACTTGAATACATTGGGATCTGACTTAAAAGCCCCCTGATAAAAGAAAGCAGCCTACCTGAAGCTGCTCTTCCTTTAATGGAAATACAATCAAACACTGATTTTTCTGATCTCCTGGAAATTCCCTTCCTCCCATTTTGTATGCAGTGCAAGTGAGCAGATCTGCCAGTTTGGATTTCAGCTCAGTAAAGTTAATCTGATGTCAACGGAGGGACATTCCACTCTATTGGAGGAGTCTGGAGGGTTTTGTTTTGGTGTTTTTTTCCCCATTTTTTTTCCCAAAAGAAAGTTCCCAATGGAACCACTCTGTAGAGAGTTTGAAACAATCCACAGATTGATGTTGGCACTTCTCAAGGCTTAGCTGGCAAGAAGATCTTAACCAGGACAGATTCCCTGCTGGGATGATGTTTAGTGAATTTAAATGGAATAATGAAGCTTTCCAGCTTGGGTGATACTGGGTCAGGGTTTGGGATTTGATGGGGGAGGAGGAGCCATTTTCTCTACCCCCTGTTTGCAGGTCAGCCTAGTACTTGGTTACTCATTTTGGGGCTGTGTGTGTTTGGTTTACGTTTATAAGTTCCATGTCAAGTAGTTTTTTCCCCTCATTAGTGAAAGAGATATTGCAATTTATAACAGTTTGAAGTTCAGATAATAACACTGAATCAAATCTTACGCTTTGTCTATATAGATCAGAAAGGAATTTCTTTGTCCTCAACAGTTACTAGGCATATCCTCAAGATCACAGGTGGTTTTTAAATTTTTCCGCCCTGTGACCTGTCTTCATCATAGATCTCAACAACCTAGACATGTTGGTGTCAAAACATCACTGCCAACACTTCCAGAACATTCACATTTTTAAAAAATACGAAAAGCCTGTCCCTGGAGCGTGTGCTTGCTGATGAACATATTTTCATCAGTGAGAACACAATGTGATTTGGGTCAAGTCACATTGTGTTCTTGCGCATAATAACATGCTCATCAGCAAGAACACACTCCAGGAGCAAGCTTCACACATAAAAAGAAGCAAAAACTCGGTAACCCAGAAGTGCTGGTGAGGGTGGGCAGCGTTCCGTGATCCACAAGAAATCAGGCTGTGTCCCACTTTTGGGTCGTGATACATAGTTCAAGAAATGGCTGCTCGAGAACTAATGACTGGATAGAGGCAACTATTTGACTACAGGTACAAGAATCTTGGTGCGATCATAACTAATTTTCCAGATCCAGGGTAAGGACAATGCAATTCCAAGGTAAGGGAACAAACACTGCCTTACCTTGAGGAGGCCTCCATGACTTCCCCCAGTTGTAGAATGCAGCACAAGCCCCACTGGCACAGATATGTCAGTGCTAGAAAGTTGGTTAAGACTGAGCCTCTTGTCACTGTGATCAGGTGGGACGGACAAGTTGGACAAAACTGAAGCTGTTTTTGAAGATCTGTTTTCCTCCAAAATAATGTGATGCCGATTAAACCAAAGCAGTCCTGTTAAAATCTGTAACCCCCAAATCCACTGGGCAAATCTATTGGCAGAACAAGTGTGAAAGTGCTTATGAACTCATTTGAAGATCATCCCCACTCTGTTATAAAGGGTTTATGAATTGATTTGAATTTATTCATTTATATAAATTCCATTTCTACAATAATTTATATAAATTTATTCAAATGCGAAATGCAAATTACACTAATTCTTTTTTCTGTCCCCTGACACAGTATCAGAGAGATGATGTGGCCCTCCTGCCAAAACATTTGCATACATAACGTTTGCTTTAGAAGATCTTTAGGATGGAGATTACTGTGCTCTCCAGAGGATTAACATCCTGATTTTCCCTCCCAACCAAACAATTTTTAGCTTGTCAAGGAGCATGCAGTTTGACATACATCAGTGAGAAGACAGATACTTAATAGTGATGGAAGAGATCATTGCTGGTTTTCCTTTCATAACTGGATGCACTCTCTGATGGGGCAGGGGGAGAAGTTCTGTGAAACCTGCTTCACCGTGGCAGACTTGCACTCTTCCACAGACATCAAAGGTCTGTCTGGATTGCGTGTGGTCCTCCCAAGTTGGAGAGATATGCAGCTATTAATGATCATTATAAAGATATTGTGATTCTTATCAACCAGGGAAAAGAGAGCATTAGACTTGCCAACAATACCTGTTATTGTTCTTGCTTTAAAGCATCTCATTAAGAACTAAAATTATTTTAATATTCATGCTACTTTGCTGCGTGTTCTCTCTCTTTCTCTCTTTATATTTATATCCTGTACCCTCTTAAATATAATATATTATATACATTTAATATATTGTTCCCTCTTTATATATATAGACATGCACATTTTGGTTTGTCAGGGTCTTCCATTTTGGAATGTGCTTTTCTTGGATATTCAGGCAACTCACTCTCCCTCAGGGAAACAGGTGCCTGGGTCACACAGCACTGAAGCAACACAGAAGAGCCAATCCCTTTGCCACAGAGAGAAAAGGGGATTTTTAATAAAAGGGGGAAAAGCTAATTAATGTTGCTAACATTAAAACAAATCACAATATAGTTTTATATCTACAGAGTTGTGTGTGTGTGTGTGTGTGTGTGTACTTCAAGTTTGTGTGTGTATATATATATACTTCAAGTTCACTGAAATATGTATATTTCAAGTTGAACATTCTTTGCCACCCAAAGATTTCACTTAGCAGTGTGTTCTTCACCAGTGCTTGCTGCTTAGGAGGTTGGGCTGGCCCATCCATGAAGCCAACTAACAGTGCAATCCCCAGCACATTTACTCTGAAGTAAATGTTATTGTGTTTAATGTAGCGCACTCACTGGTGTGTTTAGGAATGTAGCCTATATGCAGTAAGTTGTCTCAGCAAAATGGTGGGGGGCACCCATCTTTGTCCACTGCTTGCTTCCCATGCTCTTCAATTTCCTGGGCTGAAAAAGGAAAAGAGAGTCACAGAGGAAGAGGAAATGTTGAGGAGAAGAAAATGCTGAGGTAGGACACTGGAGAGTGGGAAGGTCAGAAGCACGCTCTTTTGAAGGGCAGCAGCAGCATTTGGCTTGCCACCCAGGAGTCAGGAGGTCTTTATTTAATAAGTTGATATCGCTAGTCAAAGACCACTTGTGAGATTTGCAGAAACATGTTTGAACCAGTTGTGGGCTGTCATGCCTCTCACTATCTGACTCACTTATCAGCTCGACTTCTATCTCCTCTCTCTTCTCAGTAGTCATGATCACTTCCCTTTTTGTGAACTCTTCCCAAATAAAGGAGACCAGTCAGGTAAGTATCATCAAACACAGATTCTTTGTTTACTCTTACTGGGAGGCATTCAAGCATGATGGTTATATGTTTCTCTTTTTCTTTTGTTATAGGTAACTGAGAACAATAAGCTGAGGGCAATAGAACTCACCCCTCCAACGTGGAGGTAAGTATACAGGTAAGTATCAAACATATACCCCAACAATAACACAATGTCCTTTCTTTTCTCCTCTTAGGTTCAATGAACTTCCTCTGGATCTGGGTCCCAGGCCTGGGCATCTCCACCTTGGACAGCAGCAAACTCCTTTCCAACTCCAACGTCCTCCTCCTACTGCCCTCTCTTCCACTCCTTCTCTCTATATATCCCGACCTCTACGCCTCCCCATCTGGGCTCCTCCATCCATTCTCCTTCTTCCCAAAGCGCGGGGCGAGCAGAGATCGGTCTCCGGGGGTATATCCCCGTTTTCTTGTTCATGTACAACCCGAGCAGTTCCCAAAAGGAGTCAGACCAGGTTTCTCTCTCTCCCTCGGTCGAGGCCAGCACCTCGGCCCAGACATCTCTTTTCTTAATGGTCTCGCCTATCATATCCTCCCGTGGCTCAGGGGCTCCTCCACATGGGCTTCAGGGGGTTCTCACAGGTTCTGTAGAACCGTTTGCTAATGAGCACCTGGTTCTGAGAACGGTTACTAATGGGACTTAGAATCTGTTGTTAATTTAGGTTATTAGGACATAGAACCTGCTGTTAATTTGTTTGAATCCCACCACTGGTTTGAACTATTTATGGCCACTTGTGTGAAAACACTGGTATAACTTCAAACAAGAAGTACAGGTATCCCCAGGGCCAGATTTAGGTGTGATGAGCTATTGAAAGTAATGGGACCCTTTATATGTCCAGCTGTCCTTTGTCAACAACAAATTGTTGCTGTTTTTTGTGTTGAATATATGCCATATGGTAATTTATGGACCGAATAAGTATCTAAAGCCATTTGCACATTACAAAATATGTATTTTATCGAAGCAATTGTTGAACTGAAATAAAATTTAAATTGGGGGGGGGGCAAGAGAGTGGGGTCCTAAGCTATAGCTTCTTACGCATATACGTAAATCTGGCACTGGGTATCCCCCTTTTATTGAACGCGTTTGGGACAAGAGAAACATCCAAAAGTGAAAACCATTGAAAAGTGGAACCCACTGTTTTTCAGCTTGCAAATTCAAAATAGCCACTGAAAAAGACAAAATATCAGTTGCAAAAGCCTAAATAACACATCTTTATTAACATAGCCAAAATACATCACAAATTACGGTAAAATGAACAAAGGCATGTGTGGGCATGAATTTTGTATTTGAATGATGGTGATTTACTAGAGAGAGTCATAAGAAAATGCCAAAAACAGTTTGGTCACCATGTCATAGGCAAATCAACATGATGGAAGACAGACCAGCGGAGAGAGGTTGAAATAGTGAAGGGTGTGTTGAATGACTGAGTCCTGGGTATAACTGAAAGATGTTGAAAGAGCAAAAGCATCAGAAAACATTGGCAGAAAGTGGGGGATGCCTTTACAAGGTTGCATGACAGCTCGCCCATCACAGGATGCAGTGTATGGGCACAATCCAGAGTAACTACGGGGAGTCCTTGCTCCGGTGTAAGAACAATTTACTCTGGATTACAATATGAATTTCCCATAGGTTTTCACTAGGTGGTGCAGTAACTTCGGGTGCACATAATGTCTCTTATGTGTTGCCGTAGTTGCTTTGGATTGTAGTGTATGTCCCACTAGCATGTGCATTGGTGCTGAGAGGTTTATAGGATTGGGATGTTACTCAGTGAAGCCTTGTATCTCTTGCTGACACTTGACACTGGCATCATCTCGTCATCATCATCTTGACACTGGCATTTTTTGAATTCAAATTATAGTATTCATAGTTCTAAAAACGAAAAAAGTTCATTTTCTTTGGCTGAAATCCTAACTCCCAGTTAGGCTGGCCTAAGCCCCAGCACAAGTTCCATGCTGGCCTGGGTTGTCACAAAAATGCTGTAAAGGCATTTCTGCACCACTCCTGGGGAAGGGAGACCAATGCACAGACATGCACTTGCCTCCATACATCACCACAGGAACAGAAAGACCAATGAGTTGTGTTGGCATAGATTAGGATTGCACCCTTTAGCATCTTTAGGTATAATTTAAAAATGAAAAGAAACCAAGCCGAGAGATTTCATATGAGAAAGATTGGGGAAGCTATAATGTGTTCCTGCAAAATTAGATATAGCAAGAATATCATGGTATTTGATTATAATGCATGGCCCTTGCTTATTCAAGGTAGTCCTTAGGCTGTCAGCTTTAACAAAGGAAGTGTGATACACACTGGATTAGTAGGGTAGGGTGTTTATTTTGGGATTAGAGTATTAAGAGATGCCTATATTACTGAGATTAATTTTTCACCATCTTCTCATCTTTGGACTACAAAGCTGCTAAACCTTATTCTCAGGAATAAGATTTCTTGTAACTAGATCTCAGCAAATTGCAACATAAACTGACAGTTGCAAAGTAGTACAGATGCACCAATCCTGGCTTCATTATGGCTGCAATCCTAAAGACACTTTCCTGGGAGTAAGACCCACTGAACACGATGGGGCTTACTTTTGAGTAGACATGGTTACAATTCTGCTATTTGTTTCCTTGCAAGTTTCATTTCTTTTATCTAAGCCTATTTATGGAATAATTAGTTTGAAGAAACTGGGCACTATTTCTTTGGAATATCTGCAATATGAATCTACTAGGAGTCATGCAAGGATGGACAGAATTGAGCATGTTGACTTTTACTAAGGCTGCAATCCTAACCTCCAGTTAGGCTGGTCTAAGCCACAGCACAAGTCCTGTGCTGACCTGGGGGTATCACAAAAATGTTGTAAGATACTTCTGCACCACTTCTGGAGTGTACAAAACATGTGCTGGTCTCCCTACACCCACCCAGGAATGGGGAGCGGGCAGTGGGATTAAAATAAATTAACGATAAGTTCTATGTCCATAGAACAACCGGTTCTATGTCCCATTAGTAACTGGTTCTCAGAACCAGGTGCTCATTAGCAAAGGTTTCTATAGAACCTGTGAGAACCCCCTGAAGCCCACCATTGGGAGCGGGTGAGTTGTGGAGCCTAAACTGGTTAGGATTGTGACGTAAGTAAAATAAATGCTGAAAGAAGAAAGAAGTTAAGGTACATGTTAACTGAAGTCTCTTATGTCAACAAAGGCATTGGCTATGAGTGCTGTACTAGTTGTCACAAGCTTGCCATAAAACATATTTGTGACACCATGGGAGGAAGTTGGAAGGCCTGAGCCATACGGCTAGCTCTGCATTCAGGAATATGGCTGCTGGTACTGGTGGTGAGATTAACTCTTTAAGCATGTAGTCCACATGATCAAATACTGTAATGCTTGACTCTGTGTGAGTCCCTAATTTGGGGTGGCAGCATTGATGAAGCTTGCTAGGCACATTCCCAGTCCAATGTTCTGTAAGCGAGGAGGGTCTCCATCCTTACAGAATGTTTGAAAACAGTTTGAGTTTCTTGTTGCTCTCTAACTTAGAGAGACCGGCCTAAACCCCAACATAAATTCTGTGCTGACCCTGGGTATGTCAGAAAAGTGCCATAAGGCACTTCTGCCCCACTCCTGGGGAGGTTAGGCAAATGCACAGGCATACGCCGACCTCCCCACACCATCATGGAAAGATAGGCTGCAATCCTAACCACACATTCCTGGGAGTAAGTATTATTGAACTCAATGGGACTAACTTCTGAGTAGACATGCTTAGGATTGCAATTGGGACATCTTCATGCTTGTGACAAAAATGTTGAGTACTTATTTTCCTACATCTTCGCATTCTGTTGGCATTTCATTTTCATGCTCAGAATTGCTATCACTTCTCCCTAACAAAACCTACTGTGGGATTGGATCACACAGGTATGTTTATTCTTGATTGTTGCAACATGAAGTGATTGTTCACATTTGATTATTAATGTGGAGGACTTGTTCTTTAAAGAGGGGGGAATCACATGACTCAGTGTCATGTATAGTTTGGGCCGTAAGTGGAAGAATTTGGTATTTTTTTAATGTTGTGCTATAGAAAGGGATAATTATATTTTACTTACAAATCAAGACTTGCCATGTTCAAGACCACACATGCATTTTTTTAAACTTTCCAGAACTGGAGATGGGCTTGGGACCTTTCTTTTCTTGAAAGTGGAAATCTGTGTGGTCTCTCAGTCTCCCTTATAATAAATCTGCAAGCTTAATAAAAGAAAGTGCAACTTTTATCTTTTGATCTTTTGCCTTTTAAGCTATTTAGCAGCTCTGCCTAACACTCTTCTTGACAGAAGTTACTTTTATTGGTGAAACAGGGCTTTACTTTTGTGATGTTCTCAAATATAAGTTATATGATTAAGGATGCAATCCTAAAGACACTTTCCTGGGAGTGAGACCCATTAAACACAATGGGGCTTACTTTTGAGTAGACATGTTTAGGATTGTGCTCTTAATGTTTGTCTTCCATCAGTATCTCCCACCAGTGTTCATCTACCGCCAGATCCCTGTGCATGGTCCACCTAATGAAAGTACCACCGGAAGTAGATGTTGATGTTGTCATTGCCAGCTATTTCCAGACTGGGAGGCCAGATGCAATTTGGCAAACACCAGTAAGAGGCTCAGTGTGGATGGGAGGATTTTTTAAAATACATGAAGCTCTACCCATCAAGCTGAGCCTCCTACTATGCTTGCTGCATAGCACTGCTGGTCTCACCACCAGGTGGTGGATTGAGGGCCCCAAACGTACCCAACATACCTCAAGTACCACAGTGGTACAAATACCAATGGCTGAAAAACACTGTCCTACATGCTACCTCTGCTTCCAGTGGAGGTTGCCACAATCAGCAGCATGCTTCATTTCTAGAGGACGCTTTGGGCGGCAGATTTAGGAAGCAAGGAGGGCATCAGAATAGGAGTCAAATCAAAAGTATAAACTGCAATGAACTGGAGTGGCTCAAGGTTGATCAAGTGCTCTTGTTTAGTTTCCAGACATTTTAATGAAGATGGCATGAGAAAGTCTTTCAATGAGTTGTGTTTTGTGAATAAGCACATGGAAGGCAATGAATATGATTATTTTAGCATGAAATTTAAGAATGAAGAACCATATGCAAAGCAAAAGAATCCATGCCTCCTGAGTTCTGATGCTCAGTTACCAGCTGATTGAAGTCTTCTGTTGACTACAGTCTAAAAGGGAATCCCAGGCACATCATTCACCATTCCTGCTTACATGCATCATCCCCAAATATGCAATCCTTCTGTAAAGGTTTCTTTCTGCATCTGAATTTTGAGTTTGTTTTATACTGGAGATGATACAGATGCTGCGATGATTCCATCCTACAAGCACCATGGCAAACTCTTGAGCATCTATTCATTACAGCATTTTCATACTGTTAGCCGGTCTTCTGGATCTGCTGTGTGCATTCTTGAAGTCTTCCCCAAACGTGAGATAGAAATAAAATAAGAGCAGTGATTGACCAAAACCTCATGCCGGAAAACTGTGGCACTGTCTTTCAATGTATTTGACCAGACAGTGGCCTGGTGTGGAAGAACAAACTTCTTCCCATATCCATCATTGTGAAAAAGCGAGAAACTGGCCTCCTGCTTGAAGCAAAAGCATCAGAAGGCTGCAAGAGGGTTTCTGTTTTCCACTTGGAGTGAAAGGCCCTAGCCTAGACTGAAAAGCCGGATCAGCTTTGAAATCTGATCTTTCCAGTTTTTCTTTTGGTGTGGTGAAATTCACCTTCACACAAGACTCTTAACGAACATTATCAATGATCTGATTACAATGGTAAGCGCTCCAAAAGCTGCGTTTGCAGAACTGCTCGCTGTAACCTGACCAAAGCCTAAGCTTGTTTGCAGGAGTAATTAAGACAACTTTGCTAAGCCGCTGGATAACACAGGTCTAAGATCACATTGCACAAAGTTTTTAATTAGCTTTTGATGATCTCATTAATTTGCCATTTTAAAATTTTTGTCCAGCCAGAAAGCAAACAGTGTTAAGGTTAGAATTTCGAGAGGTGTGCTCACACTCAGTACTTCTGCAATTCAAACTCCTGGTGAATTGTGCCCTAAATCTGCCTCATTTACTTTTTCCAAAAGCTACAGTCATGTTCAGGTAGAAAGGCCAGACTCCAGATCAGCTTGCCACACTTCATCCTCCTGACACACTTCACTGTCTGGACCCTCCTGACTCACACCCATTAAGAAGGAGAAGATGGCAATGGCACACAGAAGAACAGTGAAATTGGGGACAGCAAACAGTGCAGCGGTGTCCAAACCTTAACCTACCTGTTTGGGATCTGAAAGCTAGTAAATCCCTGATTTCCTCAGGCTGCAATCCTATCCACACTAACCTGAGAGAAGGCCCAGTGACTATAATGTGACTTACTTTTGAGGAGAGATGCATAAGATTGGACCGGTAGTGGGATTCAAATAAATTAACAACAGGTTCTATGTCCTAATAACCTAAATTAACAACAGGGTCTATGTCCATAGAACAACAGGTTCTATGTCCCATTAGTAACTGGTTCTCAGAACCAGGCGCTCATTAGCAAAGGGTTCTATAGAATCTGTGAGAACCCCCTGAAGCCCATCACTGGATTGGACTCTCAAGCTCTGTCCTTTGCCGGCTTTTCCCACTGACCCAACCCAGGAAGACAGTTTATTTGAAATTAAAACCTGGCATCTGACACTGTTTGGAGTAATAATCTCTTGATAGTTGCCTGTTTCAAAACATACTTGAACATCTTGGCTTTGCTATTTACCCTGATTAACTTTGTGCTAATTCTCTGAAGCCATTTTGGCAGTATCATTTTTTTTCCTTATTAATCCAAAGGCAGAGGAATGAGTACATCTCTTTGAAACAGATGGGAAGCAAGTCCAGTAAGAAAAGCTCCCTAAATTTCCAAAAGAGCCCTTTGAAAACAGTATCCTTTTTAGAAAAAGGGATTGAATGGCTAATGCGCAAGTTTTGGATTTTGGAAAAGCTAGGAGATTATGCACCATTTATTATTTTGTTTTGGCCTGGAAAATTAAAGACATGCAGCAAAGCATGGCATTCATATGTGGATTATCCAAGAATGATAAATTATGGGCAAGAGGATAGCCAGGAACTGGGTGATTTACAGCCGACACACTTGACAAAAGGCCGTTAAGCACAGAGCAGGAAAGCAGCATATAGATGGCTAAACATCACAGAAACCAAGAAGGTGTACACTAGGGCTGATCCCAGCAGATGGCATGGGCTCAACTCCCCTTTGAAAACAGACAAATGTGAATTCCTCTCTCACTTTCACTCTGCTTGAGAGATTAGGCAAGAAAGCAAAATGTAGTGAATCGGCATCAGGACCAAGGATGCATCACTGCAGATGCATCAAAGCAGGGATCGTTCTCCCAAAGAAAATCCAAGATGGCCAAAATTCATGTGAGTCATTGAAAGTAGAGAATTTTGCAGTCCATGGTGTTTCCAACTTGATACCCTAGTCCAGTGATCCCTGCTTGGATTTTTATAGCTAAATAGGAAAGCTTATGTCAGCCAGAGGAAAATGTCACAACCAGTCCCAGTTCATTAAACTTATCGAGGATCTGATTAACCAATCAGAAGAATCAAATTATGGCAAAGCATTTTTTGTACTGCCTCATGGCAGACACACGAGGAATTGCATGTCTGAATGCACGTATTGGAGGTTGTGCTGATATCTTTGTGTATATATAGAAAGCCTGTTAGGGAGAGGGCTAGGGTGACCCTTTTTCTCAACCAGCCACTTTTCGTGTTGTACCTGAATGGGGTGGGACTCAAACCCACAAACCCTGGGGCACTACACAGGTTATTTGGAGAGGCAACCAGCATGGCAGAAAACTACAAAGGACTGCAATACAAAGCTAGCTTTATTACATGTGTACACACAATTCCACCTCCATTAGGCAAGGTGAACCAATTACAAAGGATGTGCAAACATTTTTATAGGCCATTTTTAGTAGAGGAGGGTACAAATGGCAAGGAGGAGAGGTCCAAATGACTAAAGGCAAAGCATGGATCCTGGTTTGCTAGATTTTGTGCAAGGGTAGGATTCAGGGGTTGATGACAAGCAGTGGATGGGCAGCCTGGAAGGCAAACTTGCAATGCCTCCTCAAACTTGCAATGCAATCTAATCTTTTGGGACTGCACAGGGCTACTTGCGATAAATTCCCCTTGCTACATCTTTGCTCCATTCCCCCTTGATCATTTTGGCCTGGATGTTTTGTGCCTGGCCTTTTATAGTTTTTCCGGCTTAGAGAGGCTGGCCTTGCTATGGGGGCCATATTAGGCTGAGGGGATTTGGGTCTGGGTCATTTGGACCTCACAAGATATTAAAACAGGCTGTAACTAGTGTTCTTGGCCTTGCAGCTTTGGTCAGTGCAAGAGGATGGAGGGCGCTGGAAAGTATGGAATCAGACACAAGGCCTGGATGTTTGGGAACAATGTGTAGGGACATTTGGCTTTGTTTTCTTTTCCCCTAGTCTGGGAAAGTGCATGTAATGTCCCTCCTGAAACTACAGGTATATTTGAAAGACAACCTTTGAGTGGATTACTTATTCTAATATTACATTCAACCTTTCCACACCCAATAAGGAGGAACCCAAGAAGGGATATTTTCTGTCCAAGAAATTTTCAGAAACAGTAAGATTTCTGTTTCACTAGCGGAATTGACCCACCATTGCAGGGCTAAAATATTTGTGGCCCCTAGGCATGGCTGAGTACTGCTTGGCACCAGGCACTGGCACTGGAACCAGGTGACAGGCACCGGGCACCAGGCACCAGTGGGCACTGGGAACTGCTGGGCACTGACAGGCACCAGTCACTGGAAGTTATATAGGGCACTAGTGAGCACCGGCACTCCTACTAGGCACCACCAGTATTTTAATGCAAATTTTCTAATCAGGAAATTATGATTTTTTTGCATGTTACTGTTTGTGCTTTCTTAGAAATTGCAAGATTTATTTCATCTCACTCTCAGGAGAAAAAGTGTAAGAATGATGTTTTAGGTGCATTTTGTATGATTTTTTTTACTATCATCTCTTAATTTAAGGGAAAACTGCTAAAAAACCAACCACTGGCATCTGCTACCTCAGTCTGGTATCAGCCTCTACCAATAGAGGGCAGACATTCAGTATTCCCTGCTTATCTGACAGGTTAGGGCAGGGGTCCTCAAACTTTTTAAACAGGGGGCCGGTTCACTGTCCCTCAGACACTGTCGGGGGCCAGAGAGTGAGAGGACTTATGTAGGACAAAATGTAGGACATTTAAAATGAAGAGGACTTATGTAGGACATGTTAAAATGAAGCAAAAATGCTTGTATTGCTTTCCTGTACTTAATTTCAACACTTTTGAAATAGAAAAACTTTTAACATGCCTGATTCTCACCCAGACATGCAAGACGCCCTCAAAGCAGTTTCCAGCAACATGTTACTTCAACATATTTAACTTAACATATTTTTTATGTCAGACTTAAGACATATAATTGTAAGACACCCTCAAAGAAATTTGCAGCAACACAAGGAATGTCAGTGACATGCACTGACACACACCATGCTCTCTCTCTCACTCTCTCACACACACCCATGTATTCTTACACACACACACAAGCACTAGCTCACCTCAATTTTGAGCTTGCTGTTCAGGAATTTTGCCCAAGCCTATGCATGTCTACTCAGGAGTAAGGCCCATTAGAGTCAGTGGGGCTTACTCCCAGGAAAGTAAGCCCAGCCCCCTCCATGTCTACTCAGAAGTAAGGCCCATTACAGTCCATGAGGCTTACTCCCAGGAAAGTGTGGATGGGAAGGTGGCCTTAATAGCCCAGCTCTCTGCTTGTCTACTCAGAAGTAAGCCCCTGGCAGTTGGGGGGCCGTGAGAGAGTGGCGGGAGGCACGCATGCCAGCCTCAAGCCCCTGGTAACTGGGACAGCCACACAAGGGCGGTGAGAGGCATGCGCACAAGCCTGAAGCCCTGGGACGGTCACGAGAGAGCAGCAGGAGGTGTGCACGCCAGCCTCAACCCAGGCCGCGCTCAACTGGGCGGCCGCGTGCTCCAGCCTGAAGCCACTGCTCCAGCTGCGTGCGCAACATTTTAAAAAAATTTTTAAGGGCCAGCTTGAAGCTGCCCAAATTCCGGAGCCTGGAGGGGCTCTCTCCCTTTGCACAGGACTGCCACAACTGGCGGATCTTCACCGCGGCAGCCTTGAACTGCCCCCAAGTGCCCACAAAGCGCCTCCCAAACCCCCCAAAAGACCGGCGGGCTGGATTGAGGCCTCTGGCGGGCCTGATCCGGCCCCCGGGCCGTAGTTTTAGGATCCCTGGGTTAGGGTCTGGAGCTGTGATGAAAAGTGGAAATGGTTGAAAAGCAGAACCTGATCTTTTTTATTTTACAAATTTTGCGTCCTTTGTATTTTTGGTAGAAAATTGCAAATGCCTCTTTTATCTTTCAAAGTCTTTCTGTCACACAAAGACTTCTGCAAATAGGACTGTCATTAACTCCTTGGGAATGGAAATAAACCAGGAACTAAAGTGATCATGTGTGCTCTTTCTCACATACACTCATGCCAAAACAAGCTGAATTACTATGTCATATGCAAATCAAAGTGGAGGAGGGCAGTTTTAGCCTTTAGAACAGCAGGAGAGATTGAAAGAGTGGAACATGTGTTGAATGAATGATTTCTGGGTCTAATTGAAAGGTGTTGAAAGAGCAGATCATCAGAAAATGAACTGTCAGAAAGTGGAGGATACCTGTATAAGGCCCATCCTTTCAAATATATATCCCGAAGAGATGGCAAAAAACACTGGGAAGGTGCCCCTCCCCAGTCTTAGCTTAGGTACGCCACTGGGCCCAAGATCACCCAGGAAGTATTACATGCAAGGATTGAAACCAGAATCTTCCAGGTTCAAGTCTCACACCCAAACCACTATAACATCCTAGCCACTGATGGGATTCAAAGAAATTAACAACCAGTTCTATGCCCATCTGGCTGCTACTTCTAAATGGCTATTTTTAAACTTTATATGTCCTATCTCTCATTAACAACTGGTTCTACAGAGAGGTGTGAACCTGCTGGAGCCCACCACTGATCCTGGCTCTTCTATTTATTATGACCGCATCTTGTGGCAGTTAATTTCACTCTGTGAAGAAGCAATTCAGAACTTCTTTTTCACAGTTGTGAACCTTCTTTCAATCTTGGGTAAGCCCATATTCTCTCTCCACACTATTCAAAATATCTGTTATATTACCTCCCATTTATAAACTTGTATCACCATTTCTTTCTAGAGAGTTCTTGCAGACCTTGACAGTAAATACAGTTTGTTTTTATTATCCACTAGTGTTAAATTTCTTTAAAACCAACTGAATATCAAATTAGCAGATACTGAATCATTGAACCTATAGGAACAATGGAGTTAGCTTCCAGGCACCACCATACACTCTATGAACTTGAACTTTTATGAACTTTATGAACGTGAGAGCTCATCAACATCTCCAACATTTGGTGCTTCCTCCTCCATGCTGGATATCCCTCAACTCAAAGAAGGTTGCTTGCCTACTCAAAGTTCAGCAGTCGAGTGGGCTTTTTACACTGATCATCCTCTGTATGTCTCTTGGTTCTTTCTCTGAGCCTTTCCCGGCCCCAGGGCAACCTTCAGGTAACCTTCCAGAGACTTGTTTCATCATCACCAGGGTTGCGAATATTCAGTTGGAGACCCTGAAGTGAAACTCAAAGGTTCAAGGTCAAAGTCTGGAAGTGGACACAAATGTGAATACACATATGAACACTCAACAACTCTTCATGCCTGTTTGATGCAGAAAATTGAACCAATTCAGACCTCTTTCTAAAAATAACTGACCGGATATAACTGCAACTAATAAGTTGATGGTGTCAGTTATATCCGGATAATTAGTTGGATTATTAATACTGTATTATAATATTACTGTATTATAATTATAATACTGTATTATAACCAGTACTAATTATTAATAATTATTAATTATCCGGATAATCGGTGGTGTTACTGTACAGATGTCTCTGTGCCAGCGACATGAGAAGGCTGCTGCCTCTTCTCCTCATCCCACAAACTCTCTTGTACATATCTGCCTGCTCGTAGCTATACCAATTCAAGTACCTCCACCTCAAGTACACAGTTGTAGTAGATAAGGAGAATAAAGTCGCAGATAATGAGAGGTACAGTAGGTGGCAGTTTTGCTTCTGGTGGATAAGTAAATTCAAAGACATTGACTTTGCATCTAAAGAGAAATTTATTCACACTCAGGCTGCAATCATAAGAGCATTTTCCTGGGAGTAAACTTTATTGAACTCAATGGAACTAACTTCTGAGTAGCTATGAATAGAATAGCACTGTCAGTCTTTCTTCAAAGAACTCTGGGCATCTAAGCACTTTGTCCTGTCCTGTCTTCCACCACCCTTTCTGCATCTTTCCATAGCCCTGTCCTGCAAGGTTGGCTATGCGGAAAGTGGAGGATTAGTCTAGAGCCACCTGCCAATTTTCATGAATAAGCAGAGAGTTGATCCCAGATCTCCTGGGTCCAAGACTTTGTTAAGCACATCACACTGACTGTCATATAAATACACCCCTGTGGCACTGCAGTAATTGGGTTACAACAACCCAATTGTTGTAAGAGGATCCTGTCTTGTAAGCTGAAGACAGGTCGGAGCTCCAGAATCCAGGCTTGCTTCAGTATCTCTACTAGTTACTTTCTTCCCTTCTCCCCTCCATTTCTTGGACAGAGAACAAAGCTGGAGAGATTTAGCAGAGTGTCAGGAAGTAGCTTCAGGCTAATCCTTAGCTGACACTCCCAAGCACCAGGGGGAAGTAACAGAGATCAGCCAAACTGGCATATGAAAAGCCTTCTAATTATGTCACTGGAGGGAACTCAGCCAATTTCAAACATCGGTATTCATGGAGTTTCCAATGCAAGAAGATATTTCTTCATTTAAAAAAAATCATTTTTGAACTTGGTGAGAGTAATCACACAACAGACACTGCTCTTATTCTGGATTGAAAATGAATGTGTTGCCATTCATTTCCTCCCTTCATTACAGAACAATCAACTTCCAGTAATACCATATTTACTCAAATCAAATGCACCACTGAAACTAATGCGCACTCTAATAATCAAAACACCACATTTACTTGAATCTAATTAACCATTGAATCTAATGTGCACCCTGATTTTGGAGACTAAATTCAGCTGAAAAATGTGAGTGTTAGATTTGAGTAAATACAAGTGTTAGATTTGGAACAAATTAAGTTGCTCCAAAATGCTGATTGTTTAAGCTTGAGGATGCAATATTAACAAACATTCCAGAACTGGCATAGGTGATCCAGTGGGGCATGTGCTGAATCCTGCAGTTGTTATTGGGGTGGGGGGGTAGGTGGGAGTCACAGATAAGATTGCTTCAAGATAAGGCAATGTTTGTTCCCTTACTTCGGAGTTGCATTGTACTCCAGAGCTGGAAAATCATTTAGTAGCATTGCAATCCAATAAATCATTTGCCAGTAGTGTGCCATGAAAAATCTGCAGGTGTGCCACAAGGGTTTGAAGCACAGTGGTTGAAAATAGTTGGGGGGAAAAATATTAAAGAGAGGAAATATTAAAGAGAGTAATCTGCCTCTCTTTTATGATATAGAGCTGTGATTTTCAACCAGTGTGCCATGGCACAATGGTGTGCCATGAGTGGTCCATAGGTGTGCTGTGGGGGGTCGGAAAATTTATTTATTTGATAATATCATTTATTAATAGGGCCATTAAGGGATGTGAACCTCCACCAGCAGCATGGTGTGCTTTGTCAATGATCAATGGACTGATTGTGTGCCTTGACAATTTTAGTGCCTTGTCAGTGTGACATGAAATGGAAAAGATTAAAAATCTCTGGTCTAGAGTAATGATTTTCAATCTCATGTCACACTGACAATGCTCAAGGCACACCATTAATTTTTGGACAATTGGTAAGACATACTGTGCTGCTATTAGAGGCCCACATTCCCCAAAGGTCCTCCCAATTAATGATCCTCTTTCAACTTTCTGATGCATACCTGTGGACAGGGCACACCATTGAGCTGTGTCACACTGGTTGAAAATGGCTGATCTCACACATTTTGTGTAGATCCTTTGAGGAAGTATAGAATCTGAATGTAATAGATTAAGGCTGCAATCGTAACTCCCAGTTAGGCTGGGGCTTATTGTGGATAAGCACCAGCACAAGTCCCATTCTGATCTGGGGGTGTCACAAAAGTTCTATAAAACACTTCTGTGTCATTCCTGGGGAAAGGTTAGGTCAGCTTACATCACCACGGGAATGGGACGGCCAATGAGTTGTGCCAGCCTAAGTTAGGATTTTACCCTAAGGCATTAAGGTTTAATGCTTATCAGATAACTTGGATACTTGCCTATAGGGTGCTACAGCAGAGCAGTTTGGAGGAATAAGTAGGATGGGAGCTCTTGAAATGAACTTGCATTTCACATCAGTTGATATCTCCTGTGATACTGAAGATGCTGGCAACTGTGAATCCCAAATGACAGTGTATGTTACAAAATCGGCTGTCTAACAGTCCTTCGCACAATGGATCTAACCCACCAGGAAGTCCTCCTGGGCTCTTGTGCAGCTCCTGTTCATTTCAACACCCTTGCCTAGGACAACTGTCTGGTGTCCAATGTTCTTACCTTATTGGTTTGGTTTCTTTGGGAAAGTACCTTGGTCAGCCCAGCAACTACCAAAATCAACAAGGAGGGATTAGACACACAATATCCTGTGCCATTAAGGGATGGGTGTGACCTTACACGGTCTAAATCCTTCCTGTTCATGGTAACACCTAGTTTCCCCTCCCAGCATATTCCCATCCCTCCTTTGATGTCAAGGAGTGCACTACATCTAAAGCAGCCACTGATCTTGATTAGGCCTAATCAGTTTCTAATGCATGTCTTAAGCCCCCATTTAAAAGAGGAGCCATTCAACACTACCTAATGCAGAGGGAACCTTGACTCAAAGAAACATTTGGGAGGCCAGGATCAAAAGAAAGAGCTCTCAACTGGTAATTCAATACTGAATGCTATGTTCACTACACCGAGCATGGAACTAGTTGCATCTGTGAAGAATTGCAGATCCTACAAAAAGAAAACTATCACACATAATCTGTATATAGCATCTTCTCTCCTCTAATGGTCCTATAAACATATGCCAAAGGCAGTTGGTTTTCTCTGACCACAATGGACCTGCACTTGCTAAATTAGCATGGACATTACTGGACATTATGGACATATAAGGGGGATGGGTGCTGAATGGTAATGGTCTTGGTATCTTTGGGGATGGGTCAAACTCCTTTCCTGGGATTTTCAGCTTTTTCAGCTTGTGTGTGTGTGTGTGTGTGTGTGTGTGTGTGTGTGTGTGTGTGTGTGTGTTTTAGAGGGAAGAGGAGGAAGGAAGAAAATAAAAACTGACAGGGAATATTCTGCCTTGCTGCCTAGCAAAAACTTGTTCCTGCCTTCATGTATGTGGTCCAATATGTGAAACGTACTAAATGATTGACAAGCACACCATATGACATCCACTGTTATAAATTTTAAGCAAGAATGGACTGTGTTGAATTTTGGATGGGAGACTGAAAGGCAGATAAAGCTGTCGTGAGACAACAAAGCCAGATGGTGTCACTGTTTACATCTTGGGCCATATGAAATTGCTCCGGTTGGAAGTTTGGAAGGCATGACCAATGTACCAAATCCCAGATTACCCTCTTGAATTCCTCCCACACATGACTGGAACCTTGCTGAAGGCTGCAATTGTGTTTGGATAGAAGTGGACTCCCAATATCATGGATTTTGTTAACCATGGTAGCTGCAGGGAGCCTGGGAATGGATCCCTTGTGGATACAGAGGCACCATCAGTATTTACTTCTTTATCACAGCCTATGCAGACTGATTATAGTATGCAATTCAGGATCTAGTGAAGATCTTGGCATAGAGCCTCCATTCCACTAAAAAGGTACAGAAAAGGGAATAAAGGAGACTATAACCATGTCTACTCATACATAAGCCCCCATTGTGTTCAATGGATCTTACTGCCAGGAAAGTGTCTTTAGGATTGCAGCCTTAGAGCCCAATGCTATGCATGTCTACTCTGAAATAAGCTCCATTATACTATAGTCATGGAGGCTTATTGTGGATAAGTAAGCCTAAGGCTGCAATCCTAATATTAATGAACTGAAACAAATAGGGACCCACCTGAAACTGGCATGTGATCCATCTAGTAGGTCCCCACCCACTGCTTGAGAAACACTAGACTAGAGGAATTATGCTTATCTGCCCTGTAAATATGTAGTCACCTTCATATGAGAAAGTCTGTACTGTCATTGTCTGTACTTTTTAACTGGCCAGTATATATGCTGTGTATATAGTATGCTAAGTATATAAATAAAATTTTATTTAACCATGATAGTCAATTGGGCTTTCTCTTGGGTAAGTATGGATAGGATTGCAGCCTTTGATATGTTTCAAGATTTTTTAAAAAACAGTTCAGGAACTGCTTGGAGGGTTCTTTATTTCAAATATTTTTAATTGATACTTATTGTAAACTTGTAATTTGGTTACTTGATTTGATTTTGCTGTATGGGGGTATTTAAAATGTTTCTGCCTGATTTATGTTTCTGCAGGACGGTCCTGTCCAATAAGCAAAAGCCAGACATGTCCGGTCATTTCCAGTTGTCTGGAAACCCTGTGGAAAAAATTAATCTACATTTCAGAACACAGAATATGTGTAGGAGTCCTTAAAATAAAGTCCCTTTTTTAACATGAAGAAGCAACCTTTGCTAAGGGCTATATACATTATGTGATTCTGCATAAGGGCAGAACTGCTACAGAATTATTGGCCACAGCATTAGGCATCCTAAAAGATCAACTTTCATATATTATTTATTTATTTATCTAATTAATTAATTCTTTTAATATTTTATGTTTCTTTATTCCTAACAATCCATTTTTACATTTAGTTATACGAGACAAATCATGCGTGAGTTCTCA
Organism: Cryptoblepharus egeriae; assembly: GCA_030015325.1. Taxonomy (NCBI): domain Eukaryota; kingdom Metazoa; phylum Chordata; class Lepidosauria; order Squamata; family Scincidae; genus Cryptoblepharus; species Cryptoblepharus egeriae. The sequence continues at coordinate 64,868,657 of JAREYC010000004.1, read as the reverse complement.
AAAGTACTAAAATATTGAACATTTCAAAAATTGAGCATAAAACATCCCAAAGGCTATAGCGGAAGGGAGGGAAACCCAAATGAATTCTGTTAGATGGATCTTTCTTAACCCTCTGGCTAATTAAAAAAAATAAAAAAGAAAAACATTTGTAGTCTGTGACAAGAAGGCTATGCAATTACATCAGTTGTTAGTTGTCTCAATTAAATGTAATCCTAAAGATTTCTAAAAGACAGAGATTTCAGGTGGAATGGATCAAATGAATTAGTGGAGTGAGAACTATTCAGAAGGGGGGAGAATAGCCCCAGAATATAGGCATTTGTTGAGTCTGGTGATGGGAGACCCAGGTTCCAATCTCTGCTCAACCATGAAACTCACAGGGTGGCCCTTAGAGTAGATCATTATTTTTCAACTGAAATCTTTATGAGGACCAAATAAGGATATACTTTAACCCACCCAGAGCATTAGGGTAGCGGGAGGGAAATAGAAATAATAAATACAGAAAGAGGGCAGCTCCCCAAATCTCCAAATCTGAACTTTTTAGTGTTCATATAACAGCGTAAGCTCCTTTCTCCAAGAAAATTAGCTGTGCCAATAGTTGGCACACTGTGATCTTGATCATCTAAGTGGAACCATGTTGTGCCCTTTGAACAGAGGCGAATCTTGTAGAAGGGCACATACCCTGAGCACCACCCAAATGGGGCACTAGTGAGCAGTAGCTTCTTGGCCAATTCTCAGTCTTGCGCTTGGTGGCTTGCAATGGTTCAGCAGAAATGAGAGTCAACTTGGAAGCTGCTGAAGTGGAACAGAGGTGGCTGCCACATTGCAAAGCTGCCACCATCCTCCTCTGATCCTGAGCCCCTGTGCTTTTAATTTAAAGTTTTTATATTGCAGTTCGTGCTCATTTCATTGCTTTTAATTGACTGAGTTTCAGGAGGGAGATTTGTGTGGAATAACTTTTTAATTACTCCATTTCTATTTCCAAAGCTGACAGAGGACTTTATTTATTAAGTTTCTTGGAATTCAATTTTCCTTTTCTTTTGCTCTTTAACAGCAAAACATTGCAGGGCCACAAAAAGCACATACAGAGTCTAATGTGGAAGCAACATGCTTCGATACTAGCTGTTGTATCAAGAATTTTCATTGTTTTCATTTCACATAGAATCCTAATGATGTTGTTGACATTCCACTGTTTGGTGTGGACCTTATTCTGATGAATTTATGTCATTTTTCCCCCTTTTAAACAAGTACCTCAGTAGCCTTTCCAGTGTGGACTCACAAAACACTTTTCAGAGTCTTTTCAGGGCTACTGTAACTTTAATTAGAAGCTTGCTTTTCACAATGAACATTTCTTCAATTTCTTGCCCAGTGGCAGGGGAGAAAGGTGGGAAATAAATATAATAAATAATGATGGCTGCAATCCTAAAGGTACTTTCCAGGGAGTAAGATCCATTGAACACAATGTGACTTACTTTAGAGTAGACATGGTTAGGATTGTGCTCAATGTTTTCTGTTTGATTTCTATTAAGCTCTTTACAATTTAAAAAAATGGTTAGCCACAAGAAACCAGAAGTAACAGGAATTGATTAAAGGTGAAGCAAAGTGACCATATAGAATGGAGGACAGGATGCCTCTATCTTTAAGCATTGTATAGAGGAGGGAATTTAGGTAGGTTTAGCTCAAAATAGAAGGATTTAAAAAGCAGCACCTCCCTAAATTCCCTACTCTTAAAGGTAGAATCACTTTGTTCTCCATTCTATATGGTCACCCTACATTGAAGGGAAAGTTCATATTGGGAAAATTCATCAATAGTGTCATAGCAATGCTTAAGAAGAACTGGGCAGAGAAAGAAGCAGCACCATCTAATGGCTTCTGTACCTCATCCTTTGAAAAACTGCTAACTACGGCCTGTGGAAATTTGGGAGTTGGACAAAGAACAGGGAATCAAATGACCCAAAACATGCCTAAGCAGTATTTAGCTATAGTGGTATAATTAAATATAATGTCAAATATGGTGATGGGGATACAGTACACAAAAAGGAAATTTACATACACAACCTATATTGAAACCTCTGGGAATGTGCAAAACTGCAGCCGTGTTCCAGTACTGCTTCACTTTCATTGTTTCCAGTCATCTCCATGAGGCTTGTCCAAGTGGCTTCCAGTGTTCATGAGTGTATACTAAGAGTATCATTTCTATTTTCTTAACGGTGGTTACTTTTCAGAAGATGATATTACTGCTTTGAATAGTAATACGATACAAATGTTGACATGGCACCTATTACTGCAAGGCCTTTTATATCAAATCTCCATGGACAATGCTGTTAATCATAAGGGCATACAGGTGAATTTAATTTAGAAACATTCAACGATGGACCACATACTGTATATTACAAAAACCTCTCCACCAACGTGTGCTGTTCCTTATAAGTATTCGCTGGGCCTCAATATGCTTTAAAAGTCATAAGAACATCATTTCCCGTTTCTCTCAGGAAAACAGAGGTTGCATTTTTGTTGTTGAAATAACAATTCTGAGCACACAGAGATCACAAGCAGGTGCACGCAGCCTCTGTAAGGCTCAGAAAGCCTTTGGAGGCAAGGTATGTATACCTGAGGGAACTCAGGCAGTTATCCCCCTTGTGAAAATAGGGCCATCCCAAGTATAGGTGTCCTCATTTAACCTGTGAAACATTAGAGGATGTGGCATGTTTTCTTTGTGGAGAAAAAAATTAGGCTACAATTCTACAAATAGACATTTGGCTTTGGCATCAAGCACACCATTACCGAATCAAAGAAGGCAAGCCAATTAAAAATAGTTAAACTGATGTTGTGGTTGTTCAGTGCCAACAACATCCATACATACAAACTGCAAACAACAATCTGCAAATCAGCTCTGCTATTAAAGCTCTGCAACTAATAAACAACTATGCTGGGCTCATAAGCATATAGACACACATCCAGTTTATCCACATAGGATGAAGTTAATTGGAGAATCAGAAGCAAGAAGTAGGATTTGCTTATACAAGAATCCTCACAGTACAACGTCAGAAATTGTAGTTTGTCTCTTAGACAGATTCCTTTATGTGAGATAGTAGTTCAACATATGGAAAGTCTGCATTTTCAAGTACTCTACAGGGCTACCATATGTCCAGCCCCGTCAACAGACTGATGTGGCTGATGCGGGCCACACCAGGTGATGCGCTGCTGGAGGGTGATGTGCCGGAGGAGTTTGACACTCCTCTGGCTGGCCCCAGGCCTCAGCCGGCCATTCAGGCCTGTTCCAAGGTGGAGCAGCAACTCCTGGCTGCTGCTCCACCTTGGAGCAGGCCCGAATGGCTGACTGAGGCACACTGTGCATGTCCACACCTCTGGACATGCGCAGTGCACCTCTGCGCAGCCGTTCAGCCCCGCATAGGCACAGACATCCTCTGCTCTAAGGCAGAGCAGGCTGAGGGGAAGGGAGGAAGTCTCCTCTGAAGCCATTCACCTGCGCCTGTGCCTGCGAAGTCATTTCTTAAGTTGGCTGGTTTCAGAAGAGTGCTGCACAGGCACCAATTCGAATGCCTGAAGGGTTAAATGTCTCCAGATGGTTCTTGGTGGGTGTTCAGGTGACAGAAGGAACTCCCAGAATTCCATGCTTCAGGCCCAGTAGTTGGGGCGAATGTTGCTGAGTCAGCAATTCTCAATGCAAAGTATAGGGAGGAAAACGCTTTGTGCCCCTTTTCACCCCCTTCCGGTTGGAATTTCCAAAAACCGGTTCTTAGTGCACCCCTCAGTCACGGAAGGAACACCCACCCCAAATTTCACGCTTATAGGCCCAGCAGTTTTGGCAGGGCGGTGATGAGTCAGTCAGTCAGTCAGTCAGTCAGTCAGTGACTTTTCTCTTTTTTATATATAGATAAATTATACGGAATAGTTTTGAATTTAGTAATAAGTAATACAGTGTTTAAATTTATCACAAAAAGCAATATATTTTTAGCTTTTATTTTGTCATGTCCTACATTTTCTTTGGGTATCCTAAATTTCGGGGGGCCTTGTCATCTTTTGTGGTTATGACATCTGGTCACCCTTAAATTACAGGGATTTCCGCCATAATCTTCTTGACAGCCATGCTAATAATTGGACAGGGATATATTAATAGTCTTTCTTTCTTTCTTTCTTTCTTTCTTTCTTTCTTTCTTTCTTTCTTTCTTTCTTTCTTTCACTGCTTGTGAAGACCTTGCACACTGATTCCTGGCAGTTGCAATCCTGCTGTCTTTTCTGACATGTATCCCATGTTGCACGTCTAGAACACAGGAAATAAGGTTTGAAACTCACAGCCAGGAGCAAAAGCAAAAACGGAAGGTTTAATGAAGCTGGGATCCAGTGTCCAGGGCAGTTCAGTGAAGCAGCAAATGCAAACACATTATCACCTGAGAACTTGCTCCAATTTCACACCAATTAACTAGGAAGGAGAGGGGAGGGTTGCTGCCCAGTGAAGGGGGGATAAGTGAAGAAATAGCTCATGGGCATGGTCTCCTAAAGACTTGCACTAACTGTCAGGTAACTCCATTCCAAGAATTTTTGTATATATATTTTTATTTATTTTTCAAAAAGGTAAACTACAAAGAAAGAAAAAATGGGGAAAGCAAGAGCGAAAAAAGGATTAAAAGAAGAAAAAAGAAAACAAAGCAAAAAAAGAATGAAAATTATAAACAAAAATATTCTTATCAGAAAATTCCAAGAATTTTGTTGTTGTTTTGCTTAGTTTCCAAAAAGTGTAAATTTAATTTGACAATATCAAAACAGTTCCAGTTTTCCAAACACAATATGAAAATGAACTTGAAAACAGTTGCTTATGGCCTCATCAGATCTGAGCCTAGCAGTGCCTGCACATGCGCTCCAGTGGCAAAAACTGTTATGCTGGGAAAGTGCCCCAAATTGCCAGAGATGCAGCATGTTCACTATGTATGTCGGAAGGCTCCATTGATGCTGGTAAAATTGAACAAAAGGGGTGTTCTGGGGCAGGAAGTGGTTCCAGGGGGGCAAGGAGTAGTCCTGCAGTTTTCATACTCTCAAACCCAGAGTTTGAGAGTTGCAATAAGTCATGGAATAGGTTGCAGGGAATGCAGCAGAGTGATTCCCAGGATCCCGTCACTTTTGAGGGAAGACATGGCTATCCTTTACTAACAGAAGGCCATTGTGTTCAATACGTCTTACTCCCAGGAAAGTGTCTTTAGGATTGCAGCCCTACAATCCAGAGTAACTACGGGAACACGTAAGAGACATTATGTGCACCCGTAGTTACTGCACCACCTACTGAAAACCTATGGGAAATTCATATTGCAATCTGGAGTAAGTTGTTCTTACACTGGAGCAAGGACTCCCCGTAATTAATCTGGATTGCGCCCTAAATCAACTAAAATCAACTAAAAAGCAAAGCATTACCTGTTGGATCCTTACCTGTCTCTGGGAGGAACATATTGCAGCCCCTCAGCACTAGTGATGACAACCCTAAAATCAGGCCTTCTTCCTGAGAATCAGTTTCCTTTCTGTCGCCTTTTAAAATGGCCCATGTCCTGTGTCTTTATTAACAAATGGGAACAAAAGCTGTTTTTAACAGTTTTTCTATCATTTGATCTACCTTTTTAATTTAAAAAACAAAGTGTCACATGCTGAATTTTTGACACCAGATTCCTGCTTGAGACACAGGGCAGAACTAATTTTTTTAAAAGTGGCATTTGGAATGAAGTGTCATATTCATATTTTTGACGGCAGGAAGACCCAGGTGTCTTCACAGAAACTTATGCTCCTCTGTCTGGATCACCTTTAAAGCTATTCTTTTGGGAAAACATGGCTATGTTTGGTTTGTGAAAGCTGAAACCAGGCTTCATCTGAGTGCCTCTTGAAAATGTATCCTTCTTCCCCATGCCCTGCACCTGATAGATGCGCTTGTCTAGCTTTCCTGGGCTGGAGGAAAGAAGGCACTTAAATCAGGATTTGCATTTCCCATGTCTGTAAATGGGGCAAGGAGGGCAGATGGTGGATCAGGATCTACTATCTTATCCACCCTCTACCATCAGGATCTACAATCTGATCAGTGATGGGCATCAAATAAATTAAGAACCGGTTCTCTGTCCATCTGGCAGCCACTTTTAAATGGCTATTTTTAAACTTTATATGTACTATCTCTTGTTAACAACTGGTTCTATAGAGTGGGTGCGAGCCTGCTGGAGCCCACCACTGAATCTGATCTACCTGATCAAGCATCAGGATGGTAGATCAGGATAAATCTACTGCTTGATGGCAGAATAATTTGCAATAGATCAGCAAGCACAATTTTCTGCCTGTGGGACCTTGCGCTAACCGCTCAGGCGTACATATCCAGCTATAACCAGCACACATAGGGAAGAGATTGAAGGTCTCCTCAGGGCAAGGGGATACATTATTTTTCCCCTTTACCCTGAGTGATGCTACATCCAGATCAATAGGTCTACTCAGATTGGCATCAGCTAATTTGCTGGCACAAATCCAAGAAACCCGAAATAGGGCCTTTAGGTCGAGGAGGGAGAATAGGATATGGTGGAGGATAGGTTCCTATCTGCTCCCAGGCCTGATCCACCCCACTTCACCCTCCCTTGCCCAGAAATGTTCTCTTATATTCAACCCTCCTGCTGCCCTGCACTACCACCTGGAGCTTCTCTTGCCTCTGGTGTCCTGTCTTCTGGTTGCAGTATCGGAGGTCTGCCTACCTGCACCACTTGCTCTCTGGATGCCGCAAATATGTCATGGCACATTTGTGACTCCTTGGGCCATCACAGGGACTGCTGTGATGGTTTAATATCAGGCTTACATTGCACTGTGAATTTTATTTTTTTCTCTTTCCACTTCTTCTGTTCATTTGAGTTCAACACTTGGAGAGGCTTCAATTTCCCATGTGCCACATCGTAAGAATATGAGTGAGTGTATAATATTTCTTTGTCATCTTCATTCGTTTTTAGGCTCTTTCTAAATTATGACTTTATCAACACATCATTAATTCTAAAATGTGTTTTTTTCTTTCTGGAGATGACACATTTATTTATTTACTTACTTCCTTACTTCATCTTTCCCATACCAAAGCAAATGCCCAAGGTTCCTTACAAAGCTTTAGACCACAATCCTAACCATGTCTACTCAAAAGTAAGCCCCATTGTGTTCAATGGGTCTTACTTCCAGGAAAGTGTCTTTAGGATTGCAGATGTTCCTTCCTTCCTGCTGTCCTCACAACAACCCTATAAGTGAGGCTGAAAGTGGGTGACTGGCCCAGTATTATTCAGGAAGCTTCATGGCGAAGGAAAGATTTGAACCTGCACCTTCTGGGTCTCAGTCCATCTTCCTAACCAACTAATCTCATCCTCGCTCTGTTGTTCAAGTCTTTAATTCTGTCTATGGCTGATTACGGAACTGGCCTTTTTGTTAGCCACCCATTTTTCCCATCTAACCACAAGTATGTGATTAACATATCCAACTACACTTCAGTTCATTTTCCTTGTCAGTAAATAGGAACTTTTTTCCCATTCTCCCCCCTTTCTCTACCCTGTCTAATTTAAAGGTGTCCTGCTTTCTTTTGAACGCCTGTACACTATTTCTCCTTTTAATTTTTTTTACCTAATTTATTTCATTTTCTATTCCACCCAAAGTTCTGTGTTCTTCGGAAACCCATCTCTTAGCTAGACTAAGGCTTCACCTGATGTCTCTGTCATTCCTTGACTTTCTTTGGCAGCTCCTTATCTTTGGAATTCATAGCCTCCAGACATCTGTGTGATCTAGTCTCTCTTGCGCTTTAAAAACTGCTTCAAGATATATATTTATCTCACGGCCTTTCTTTTACTGCAATTTTAATTTAACACCTTTGGTCTCTTCTCTCTCGTTGATTTTTCTTATTTTCCATCCTTTTCTTTTGGATTTCCCTATTTAGATTGCAGGCTTGTATTCAGGGGATTGTGCGCCAAGTGATGTCCTCTATGTCCTCTTTTTCAGGACATGTCCTCTTTTTAGCCTTGTGTTCTGGGAAAAAAATCTTTATTGTCCTCCTTTTCTTTGTGATCAGGCAGCATTAATCCATTATGGGAGCAATCCTGACCAATTTAGGCCAGCACAATTCACCCATTTCCCTGTTCCTGCAGTGAGGCAGGAAGGTTTACAGAGCACAGTAACAATTTCTATAAAATCAATCAATCAAATCAATCAATCAGTGGTATATACGGTATATACTACTTTTTCAATTAAAAGTTCACAAACTGGTTTACAGAGAAATTACACAATCCAGAGTTAGGGCAGTGAGGAGATAGGGCAGTGAGGCATTGACTAGCTGGGCTGTCCCAACTATTCCAAATCCAGAGCAGAAAGTTATGATGGATCCAGAGAGTCAGGAAGCTTGGGCTTCCTTAGCTGCTCCAGAGCAAGCTATGTAGGCACCAAGTCAGTGACACCTGGGGAGGGCTTGCTCCCAAGGAGACCCCCCTCAGATCACACTGAACAAGGAACAGCTGTGGTGCCTGCAGTATAAGGAGTCCCTGATGAGATTGCCAGTACAGTCTAAAGTGAATACAAGGGGCTTCTTGGAGTGGCCTGCTGTAGCCAGTGGTTGTGCCTATCCTGAAGTTGAGAGGCAGGGGTTGCAACTAGGCTGGCCAAGAACTCAGAATTTTGTTCAGCACTGCCATTCTTACTCTGCCTTATCCTGGATCCCTATGGGTCTACTCATCACTATACCTACTCCTGAGTTGGTATAACTCTGAGGAGCTGGAAGAGGGCTCTGCCTTATCATGGACTCATTACAGTTCCTTGTCCTGAGGTGGTATAACTCTGATGAAATGGAAGAGGGAATTTCTGCCCTGGAAACAGGCTCTGGGTCCAGAGTAAGTTCTCTGCCCTAGGCAATGCTAAACATGCCCTCAACATGCCTCTCCTGAACTGCCTAGGCTGCCCCGGTTAGGGCAGTACAGGTCCATCTGTCTTGGGACAGACTATCAGCCCAATCCAGAGCAACTAATCTGTCCACATAAGAGCCCTTAGGTTGCCCTATCTAACACTAGGTTGGAGCAACTGCAAGATGCTCCAGCCCAGTTACTCTGAAGGAGGCTTAGGGCAGAGCAAGGCAAGACAGGGTGCCCTAAGAGAGATGGACCTGCTCTGCCCTAACTGGGGCAGCCTAAGCAGCTCAGGAGAGGCAAGTTGAGGGCATGTTTAGCATTGCCGAGGGCAGAGCAGTTACTCTGTATCCAGAGCCTGTTTCCAAGGCAGAAATGCCCTCTTCCAGCCCTCAGAGTTATACCACCTCAGGAGCAGGTATAGTAATGAGTAGACCCATAGGAGTCCATGATAAGGCCCGAGTAAGAATGGCAGTGCTGACCAAAAATCTGAGTTCTGGGCCAGCCTAGCTGCAACCCCTTCCTCTCAACCTCAGGATATGGAACAAACTACGGCTGCCCACAAAGCTCAGGATACAGCAGGCCACTCCAAGAAGCCCCTTGTATTCACTGTAGAATGTACTGGCATCTCATCAGGGACTCCTTATAAGGCAGGCACCCAGTGGCGTCACCAGACTGGTGCGGCTGGTGTGGGCTGCATTGGGGATGCGCTCCGTATGGGGTGATGTGCCGGAGGAGTTTGACTGTCCTTTGGCAGGCCCCGGGTGTCAGCACATCCATTCAGGCCTGCTCCAAGGCGGAGAATCAGCCAGAAGCTGACAGTTGTCTGAGGAGCTGGCCTGAACGGCCATCTGAGGTGCACTGCGCAGAAACACACTGAGCATGCCGAACAGCTTCAGAGGAGACTTCCTTAGAGCAGAGAAAGTCCGCGCCTCTGCACAGCCATTCGGCCTCACTCAGGAGGCGGAGCGGCAGCCGAATGGCTTCAGAAAGAGTACTGCACAGGCACCAACTCTGACGCCTGCACAGTCTCCCCCGAAGCCAAAAGGCTTCAGAAAAGTACTGCGCAGGTGTCAGAGATGGTGCCTGCGCAGTACTCTTTCTGAAGCCAGTTGGCTTCAGAAACAACTGCGCAGGTGCCAACTTTGGTGACCAGGTGGGGGGGGGGGTGCGCATCCCAGGGATGACGCACAGACTTCCGCACCAGGTGATGTGCAGAGTCATGTCACCACTGTAGGCACCACAGCTGTTCCTTAGAATCATAGAATCATAGAATCATAGAGTTGGAAGGGACCTAGTAGGTCATCTAGTCCAACCCCCTGCCTGCAGCAGGAATTCCCCCTAGAGCATCTCCAAAAGGTGCTCATCAAGGCTCTGCTTGTTCAGTGTGATCTGAGGGGTGTCTCCTCAGGAGCAAGTCTTCCCCTTGTGTCAATTACTTAGCATGCTCTGGAGCAGTTAGGCAGCCCAGGCTTCCTGACTCTCTGGATTCAGCATAACTTTCTGCTCTGGATACAGAATAGTTAGGAGAGTGCAGTTAAGTCAGAGCAGGCTGAATTTGCTCTGGATTGCAGCCTATGTTGCCATAGGCTGCCCCAAACCTTTTCCAGAATAACTAGGGTGGCCCATCTTGCAGTTGGGTAAGCCCAGTGATAGATAGGGTAGTTCAAGTGCACTTCTGGATTGTGCCCAAAATGAAATAACTATGGTTAATACCTTACCCATGGGATAGGCAGTCTAAGCCATGAGAATGGATACAACCAACTTGTTCACATGGTGGAGTTATCAAAGAGAATCAATACAGAGAAAAGTTTCATTAGGTAAGTAAACAATTGGAGAATATTAGTGCCAATAAAGTAGTAGTGATTCAAAATTTCTTCATCAATCGTATTGGGAAATGTTCTTTTTGGCTAAATCAAGTGCAAAAGCCTGTTGATTTGACTTTTCAAAGAAGAGGCTCTTCCTAATGGAAACAAAACAGGAATATATTAAATAGTCAAGCTTTGTTGTTGCAATTTGCTGCTAGGCAAACATTATATGTGTTAATGATAATGAAATACTTTGCCGTTGTCTTTTAAACCTATCTCATTTAGGCTATAATTAAATACAGACACCCAGCCCTGCTGTCTCTGGAAAGGCTGGCTGGCTTTGGAGAGATTTTGGAAAGCAAAGAGAACCCCCAAAAGATGCACATGCAAATAAACTTTAAAGTTAACCGGGCACCACTGCTGCCAACAGGGTTCTGTTTGGAGAGTAATCTCATCCTTTTATTCTGTATGATTCTGATATTTTCCTTTTTTCCCCATCTGATTCAGCTTTTCATAATGATGGTGTTTGGATATAGAATTGTTTCCCTGCCGCTATGACAGACTTGAGCCTTCAACTGACAGCTGACAAACCTCCCAATTCCAGTGGTATCTTCCAAATGTGATGGTTGGATAGATTTCCCTGGTTTTATTCCACACATCAGTTGTCTCTTATGTTCCACACCTCTTTCTTCCACTTGTGCTTAGAGAATTTTTCTGATGAGTTCTATTTTGATATATTCAGCTCCAGATTTTCATGTACAGTGGAGCCTTGGCATAATTCGTTCCGGAAGCAAGCTTGTATTTCAAAATGCTTGTAATCCAAATCGGATTTTCCCTTAGGAAATAATGGAAACTCAGGTGATTGGTTCCACAGTCCAATAAAAATATTTTTACTGTATATAAAAATGATTACAAATTGCTGTAATATAATACAAAACACTGTCATAAAGAAAATACTGTACAGTACTGAACTGAACTGTACCTTTGAAAACCTTCATAGAGGGAGACAAGAGAGAGGAGGATGACTTTTGCTATTACTAACAGAGTCACTGCTATCCATTGGTTCAATGGAATATTTATCTTTTAATGCAGCTTTAACATTCCCCTGTTGCAGATGAGGAGCGGTGTTGTCACATTGATAAGGCACACCTTCCACACTGCTACACACAGATCACACCCACACACCCACACACACGGCTCAGGCTGCTCCCCCCCAGATCCCTCCATGAAGGCCATGGAAGCCTGTTCTAAACTTCTTCAAAAGTGCTTTTCTTCCAAGACAGTGCTTTCAAACTAAGAGCACAATCCTAACCTTGTCTATTCAAAAGTAGGCCCTATTGTTTTCAATGGATCTTACTCCCAGGAAAGTGTCTTTAGGATTGCAGCCTAAGTCAACATTTCTAAGAAAATTCTGCTCTTAATCAAGTCACTCTTAAACCAGGGTACCACTCAGTGGTGGGCCCTAGCAGGTTCACATCTACTCTATAGAACCGTTTGTTAATGAGAGATAGGACATATAAAGTTTAAAAATAGCCATTTAAAAGTGGCTACCAGATGGGCATTGTTAATTTCTTTGAATCCCATCACTGGTACCACTGCATTAAAAAAGCTAGAATTGTCTCTGTCATACAGCATCAGCATCCCTTACTGTCAGATGCACTAAAAGCACAGATCATATTTCTTTGGAATGCTGATGAACAGGGTTTTCCCTGTCAGCACACAGGAAAGGGGAACTTTCCAGTCATTCAATGATACGCTGTTTTCCTATTCCACTAACTCCCCCTTTTGTTTTATTGTTGAAAGATATTGCTAAATGGATGTTGTTTACTAGCTAAATTTGAGGACATGTATTTTAGAATAAAAACTCTGTGCAAGATCTATCTATCTATCTGACTGATTGATTGATTGATTGATTTCCAGTAGGTGCCCTTGGGACAACTGGTGAAAATATATATAAATCAAGGTTACAAATGGAAAAACAAATATAGGAAAACTTTTCACCATTAGAATAGGAAGGAAGGATGTTGCTTGTTGTGGAACAGTGAAGAAAGATGGTCCTTCGTACAATGGGGCATTGTATACATTGAGAAAAATGCAATGCACCCATTATTTGCAGAGCACTATTCATTTTTGGCCTCTTTTTAACATCACTGGATTCAACTCATTTAGAATTGAAGTTATCTCTCCTGCAAACACCATGCCATTTTCAGTGGATACAACTTTAATCATTCTATTCATAAAAGTCTGCAGCTATCTCTTGTGGAGGTACAATCAGTAAAAAACCATCCCGTGTTCCCTGTATCTTCCTAAAATCTTCTCCGAGCTAACAAATCAGCATACCTCAAGTCCCCCAAACAGCTGTTTTGCCACCTCTCTCTTCAGTGGCTCTCCTAATTGCCATCCTCAGCTTTCTTTGCCCTTCTCTATCTTCTGTTACAGACAGACAGACAGACAGACAGATGCACATAGGAATAGAACCCTCACCCTGCTTGACTGATATGGAATGTTGGCTAGAAGGTGCGGACTCACTAATACAATGGTCAAGGCTTTTTTTTTGTAGATACCATAGATATGTTTTTGTTTCTTTTGGAGCCTGTTCCTTAATCATTGGCCATCCTGTCCTTGTGGTTTCTTATGTGTTTTCTGCCCTTTCCACATCCACATGTGGCTGGTCTTCTGACTGTAATAAAGTTTTATCAATTATCACATGCAGATTTGAGGATGAAGGGACATATAGCATGACAACATGAATTTGTTCTTCTAGGTCTTCCTTCATGTTTGCATCTTTACCCTTTGCAATCTCCCACTGATATAAAAATAGTGTTTGAACATCTTTACCCTTTGCAGATCTCCCACTGATATAAAAATAGTGTTTGAACATCTTTACCCTTTGCAGATCTCCCACTGATATAAAAATAGTGTTTGAACATATCCTTTAGAATTTGGAAGAGCTTTACCTAGTGCCTACTTTGGTTGTTGAGCCTCGTACTGTAGGAATCTGCCCTTCCATTTTTTGAAAGATGCCAAATATATGAGCAGTACTCTACAAAAAGTAATGATAAATTGCTTGGGTACTCTTAAGATTTCTTGGCAGCCTTATGTGAGAACGGCAATTGGTGGCACTCCAACTGTTGAAGAGTGTGGTGGTCTTGGATCCATTTCAAGAGGGGACCCTTTCAAAATTCCTCAGGATCTGGGCCTTTGTAATAGAATGAAAGGGGGGAAATTCCTGTGCCCCACCTATCAAGGAAAATAAGAAAAAAAGACCAAGGAGCACTTAGAAAAAGGGACTTCATCCCAAGTGAACTTCTTTATCCTTCTCGATCCTATCAAATCCCAGGTATTCACATCAGAGCATTTACTTCGAACCTGCCAAATGCTACTAAACCTTGCAATTAATCCTTAGATTGTGGAAAGCTTTTAATGGGAAGGGGGATTTTTAAAAAAAAATTCTATTTTTGTGTGAGAGAGAGATTTCACAGATCCATAACTTTAGGGGCAGCAGATATTAATAGACAGTGGAATGCTGGCAAGGATGACTAATTCTGAAAGTACTGTCCCTAGGCAGGGAAAATTCCCACTGTTTTATTGGGAGTTTCCCTCCCAAGGGTCTAAAACAAATTAGATCCAAATCTCTAGTTCAGTTTACACTTTGCAGCACTAGGTTTCAGCCTTTTAAGGGATCCAGTAATGGCAGACAAGCTTCTCTGAAAAAAGCTTTCCTGGTACTACTGATCTCCTGCAACATGCAGCTGCAGAAGAGTAATGTAAGAAGACCTAAGAAGAGTAGTAATGTAATGTAAGTAATGTGAGTGTAAGAGTCATGTAAGAGTCATGTAAGAATCAGTGGCGTAGCTAATGATCACATAGCCCGGTGCAAATTTCAAAATGTTGCCCCAGAAGTGATATCACAACCATAAGTGATGTCATCCCAGGGTATTCTTTTAAAAAAAGAATTTTAAATTTTCCCCTACAACAACAAAATCAAATTTAATTAAGTAAAAATATGAAAATTGTGCCTCTTATTTTTTAGGGGGAACCATGCTGGGCCAAAGACGAATGGTTATTCTTTGCCTGCTAAACATAAGAGGAGCACCTCTTAGTAGTACCGCTTTAGCCAGTTAGCATGGGTAAGTGTATTATGAAATATGTATATGGAAATAAGAGCTGATTCATATTAACACCTTATTTGTTCCATACAGTATCAGAATTGCATCTCATTTGCTTTCTGAGCAATCAGTATCATGGGAAAGCTGAGTTAAGAAAATCCACTTTTTGTTCCGTTGGCTTTTATATTTTCATTTTCTGGTTAACTGGCCATAACATTTGATAGAATATTAATATTCTAATGCAGTTAGTTTCATTGCATTCTGCATAAAATTACCTTTCCAATGATATATATCAGGATGGTATTATCATTCAAATGTAGCCTGTTTTTCACTATTTTAGTCCCTAGGATCAAGCTCAGCTTGTAGTCCCCTGAAGCTTGTAGTCCGGTGCAACTGTACCCCCTGCACCTTCCTAGCTACGCCACTGGTAAGAGTATGTAATGTAAGTAATGTAAGAAGAACCCCACAATCCAGAGTAACTACGGGAGCATGTAAGAGACATTACATGCACCTGTAGTTACTGCACCACCTAGTGAAAACCTATGGGAAATTTATATTGAAATCCAGAGTAAATTGTTCTTACACCAGAGCAAGGACTCCCTGGAGTTACTCTGGATTGTGCCCGAAGAGATGCAGAAGAGAATGTAAGATGGCAGTACAGGAGGCCAAGAGAGACTTTCAGGAGCTCATGGTCAGCAATATCAAGGGGAATACTAAGTGCTTCTTCAAATAGGAGTAGGAAACCAGCTAAAGAAGCAGTTGCTCCGCTGGATGGTGATGAAGGCAAAGGGAAGATAAAAGGAGACTTAGAAATGGCAGAGAAACTAAATGAGTTCTTTGCATCTGTCCTCGCAGTAAAAGACCTCGGGCAGATACCGCAACCCGAACCACCCTGCTTACCAAAGAATTAAGACAGATAGGGATTACAAAAGTAGATGTAGCGGCTTTAATTGACAATTTAAAGGTCAAGAAGTCACCTGGTCCAGATGGCATCCACCCAAGAGTCATTAGAGAATTGAAAAACGAATATTTACTGACTGAATTATGCAACTTGTTACTAACGACAGCCATAGTGCCAAATGACTGGAGGGCAGCAAACATCACAAATTGTAAATCGATGGTGAGCCTACATTTGGAGTACTGAGTCCAATTCTGGTCATCACATCTCAAAAAGGATAT
Organism: Cryptoblepharus egeriae; assembly: GCA_030015325.1. Classification (NCBI taxonomy): domain Eukaryota; kingdom Metazoa; phylum Chordata; class Lepidosauria; order Squamata; family Scincidae; genus Cryptoblepharus; species Cryptoblepharus egeriae. Next base: position 64,852,670 of record JAREYC010000004.1, on the reverse strand, counting down.
AGAAGAAATGGAGAAGGTTCAGAGGAAAGTGACTAAAATGATTGATGGTCTGGGATACCTTCCATATGCAGAAAGGCTACACCATTTGGGGCTCTTCAGTCTAGAAAAGAGGTGCTTGCGGGGAGACATGACTGAGATATGCAAAATTATGCAAGGGACGGACAGAGTGGATAGAGAGATGCTCATTTCCCTTTCACATAACACCAGAGCTTGGCGACATCCACTAAAATTGAATGTTGGGAAGATTAAGAAGGAAAGAGAAAACATTTCTTTACCCAGCATGTAGTTGGTCTGTGAAACTCCCTGCCACAGGATGAGGTGATGTCATCTAGCCTCAATGCCTTTAAGAAGGGTTTGAACAAATTCCTAGAGGAAAGGACCATCGTGGATTACAAGTCATGAGGGTTTCGTGTAGAGGTGGACAATCTCAAAATGCCAGATGCAGGGGTACCACCTGCATGCAGGTGTCATGTGCTACTTGAAGCATCTGATGGGCCACTGTGTGATACAGTGCTGGAAAACTGGTTAGGATTGCACCCCTTATGCTTAAATCCAACATCACTGTAATCTGTAGTGAGGCTCCTCCAAAAGTGGAGGCAATTCCTGCTTTGCTCTTGCCTTCCTAAATGGCTCCTAATCTGGTGAGGAGGTTTCTTGGGGCGGGGGGGGGGGGGGGGGCTTTTCCTTCTCTAGTGGTCATTCCACCCAAGCCCAGTCTGCCCATCTCCTTTGGCTTCTAATTGCACAATCCTAATCATGTCTACTCAAAAGTAAGCCCCATTGTGTTCAAAGGGTATTACTCCCAGGACAGTGTCTTTAGGATTGCAGCATAAGACTCTTTTTAAAATCCCAGGCTCAGGTACTATGTAACCCTTGCATGCCCCCACAGGCCCTGCCTACAGTAATCTATTTTGTGGGGCCTTCTTTGTGAAGTGTGCTAACAAGGCTTGCTGGAGTTGGCTATTAATGGTACTGGTTCTTTGTTGTCCAGACATTCAGCTAGATGGATCTTTGCTGACAAGGTGATGTTTTGACTTTTAATTAACCCCCAAATCCAGAGTAACTACAGGAGCACATAAGAGACTTTACGTGCACCTGTAGTTACTGCACCACCTAGTGAAAACCTATGGGAAATTCATACTGGAATCCAGAGTAAGTTGTTCTTACACCGGAGCAAGGACTCCCTGTAATTACTCTGGATTTTGCCCTAAGTTGTCTAGACCTGCCATAGCTTTCCTCTCCAGAAGCAGGTGTCTTAATTTCTTGGTTTCAATTGCTGTCTTCAGTGATCTTAGAGCCACCCCCCCAATAAACTCTATTACAGCTTCCATTTCTTTCCCTTCTGTTTGCCATGAATTGATGGGACCAGGGCCATGGTCTTGGTTCTTTAGGTTCGGCTATTTTCATCTGATCCTCAGACTTTTTCTACAGTATCTATGACACTTCCAGATCTCACTTGTCTGATACCTTTCTGTAGCCTAATTCACTAATTCCAGAGGCTTTCTCTTTTGGGTAAAAGTATGATTCTTGGCAGTTCTGCTGGATCAAGAACATTATGAAGGATGCTATCATAAGATGCTGCTCACTGGACAAATGAGTGCAGTATTCTTCCACATCCACACATCTTCCACATCCACTCCAAACATCTGTGAAGTGTTAAGTGAAAAGTGTGGGGTTAATAGACAAGTGACAATGAAGTATTACAGCATATGGAATTTTAGTGGTGTTGCTTATTTAAATGGCATTGGTATTTCAAGCAAGTGAAAGGTGAGGCTTTGCTGCCCCCTTGTGGAAATAAATCGCAATGTGTAAGAATTTCATTTTTATCTCAGTATTTTCATATTTATTGATTTTAGTGGAAGGATTTCAAAAATGCCACCACGCTTTTCAAAAAAGCAATAGTTTAGCCACAATTTATGCTAATTTATCACTCAAAAGAGAAAAGAAGCTCTCATCTAGTACATTATGATCAGTGGTGGGATTCAAATAAATTAACAACAGGTTCTATTTCTTAATAACCTAAATTAACAACAGGTTCTATGTCCCATTAGTAACAGGTTCTTGGAACCAGGCACTCATTAGTAAAAGGTTCTACAGAACCTGTGAGAACCCCCTGAAGCCCACCACTGATTTATGGTCCATTTGGCATGTGCCTGAGTCACAACAGGTTGTCATAAGAATTGCTGCATGGAATAGATTCGCTTGGAAGATGTGACTGATTCTTCCAACCTCTTCCCATGGGACTATTAATTCTCAAAAGCTATGGTGATAGAGATATGGAGGAAACCCCTGCTAACTGAGCAAGAGGCACTCTTTCAAGTGGGTGTTCCTCTTTTATTTAGCAGGGGGAGAGTAACTGGCCCTCACACCCCAGAAATGCCTGTTCAAGTGGCTTCTGCTGGTGTACTTTTTTGCATTTCAGATTGTGAGCCCTTTTGGGACAGGGACTCATTAGCTATTAATTAGCTATTATTATTTTTCCATTTTCTTTGTAAACTGCTTTGTGAACTTGTTAGTTGAAAAGCGGTATATAAATACTGTAGATAGAAAATCCAAAACAACCAATAGTAAACTCTGCTTTCTGCCTTGAAAGCCAATATTATTAAGATAGAGGATTATTGAAACATGGTGTACAGGAGGGTAGCATTTGGTATGTAACCATCAGATCTTAGGCCAGACCCCTGCTGCTCCCAGTTCCAGAAATCATACACATGGCCACTTACATCTGGGTTTATAGGCCTAGGAAAATTCAGAAATAGCTGTAAGGGAGTCAAGGCACATGGGAGGATTTTTCCAAGTGGTGATTCTCATGTGCTACAACTCTGGCCATTGTGCTGAGCCTCCTCCCACTACTGGGAGGCTCATGCCAGAGTCTCCTTACTGGGAAATTGCTGCTAAAGAGTGCCTTGCAACACCCCAGAGCATCTCAGTACACATTCTGGGAACTGTTGGTTTTCTCTTAAACCAAAGATGCCTGCATGACCTCACACAGACATGCTCTGAAGAACACTATCGTTTTGTGTTACCCAGTTCTGGATCGGTGCTTGATATTGCTACCAGGTGGGTAGAAGGAATTATTTTCCAGTGGCTGCTGTGGGCCAAGCAAGGAAACAACAGGAATGGTGAGATCTTATACACTGAATTTCTCCCAGTACCTTCAACAAGGAAGACTGCAAATGAAAGGAAAGCAGGGGTGTCCAAACATTTTGGCAGGAGGGCCACATCATCTCGCTGACACTGTGTTGGAGGCCAGAAAAATGATTTATATTTCAAATTTGAATAAATTTACATAACTTTACATGTAAGATTGTATTAGAGACATTACTTGCCCACAGCCTGATAGAACCTGATAGACGCTTGCTGAGGGCAGCAGTTGGCCCCCAGGCCGGGGTTTGGACACTCCTGAAGTGAACACTTTCGGCACTCCATAGTGAACACTTTCAAACTTAAGATTATTGCTCATTTTACTACAAATACTGCTTCTAGCTTATTCATGACAAATATTCAGCTTAAGACAGAATTTCTCTGCTTCATCACAGCCTCTATTTGGTGTTGGAGTATTTTTGTCCAGTCTTCATCTCTTTTCAGCTGGCTGGATCTGGTTTCCATCTCTTTCAGGGCACTTAGCTCAGTTGAGACTTCCAGGGTTAGGCCAGCTTTAAGAACAGCAGCATCAAACTTGACTGGGGAGGCAGGACTCAAGCAGCATCTGGCACTGCAGTGAAAGAAAATAAATGCAGGTCCAACTTTGTTATACATGGATTTTTCATATACATGTTTTGACTCGACATGAATGGCCACTGCCATTGCAAGTGCCACTTTGCCATTGCAAGTGCCACTTTGCAAATAACAGTTGTAAAAACTGCTTTTCTACTGTTGTAGAAAGGCAGTCAAGCAAGCAACCATTATATTCTTCAGCTAAGCCAGGCAAAGGTAGGAGGTTCTTTGCATTTCTAATTGCTGACTTCCTCTCTACAACAGGAAGAAAAGCTGTTTTAAAACAACTATAAAGGGTCAGACTTTTTATTTAAAATATTTTGGTATCAACCAGGAATTCCAGAAACATTGCAGATATTGAAGCACAACTTTATTCCATTAGGAGCAATGGAAAAGCAAGAAACCTGGAAGTGGGTTTTAAATTAATTTTTCCATTTTTTTTAATCCATGGGAGGTTCAGGAATGAAACACTAGTGGATATTGATGTCCCTATATTTGGGACATCTTTGAAACAAAACTTCTTGCACATTTGAAAGGGAAGCTCCTGATCAAAGCAGTTTTTGACCCACAAAAGCTTCTGCCACAATAAATGTGTCTATCTTGAAGGTGCTTCATTGTCTCTGTGGAAACAGGCTCAAGGTAATATATACATCACACAATTGCAATGTCTTGATTTTATCCTAAGAAATTCACTGGACAGAGAAACTGCCAGTCCTGGCTCCTCTATAGATTATGTTTGAGACAGATCATTGCAAACTCAAATGTGTCCAGACTTGACAGTTAGTATTAAATTAAATTATTTATTAAATTATTTAATTAAATTATTATATGCAGCTGATATAATAAATATTTTAATGAAATAATTTAATAAATAATTTAATTTAATGTGTCCAGACTTGACATTATTAAATTAAATTATTTATTAAATTATTTAATTAAATTATTATACGCAGCTGATATAATAAATAATAATTTAATTAAATAATTTAATTTAATAATAAATGTCACATCTGGACACATTTGAGTTTGCAATGATATGCCTGTAGTCTCCTTAGAACTCCACATACCGGTAGTTCAACTCCCAAACATGGAGGAAAAATTGGTTCATACTTTAAGTGTGAAATTGAAAATGTAATGTATGATAGTACTCTTCAAATTACTATTTTGGGGTGTCACAGCCCCCAGTGCATGTCACATGCACCTCAGGTGTGTCACCTGAAACAACCTGTACCCCCACACCCTTAGCAATGCCCCTTTATAGACAACTTGCCCACTGTATCTCATACAAACATCATATATCATGGCAATTTTCTACATGAAATCCTTACATGCTTGGATAGTGGTGGGGCTGCCTGTAATGGTAGCAAACACCAACAGCTGTATGGGGGCACAAAAGGTAGTGGTTATCCTCCCAGCAATGTCTCATGGTCTGAACAATTTCTTCCTCTGAGACTGAGCAAGATTTCAGCTCTTTAGATAACTGCAGTTGCAAAAACAAAACAAAAAAATGGAGACATCAGCCAGCCTGTCAATCTCAGGTTTACTTCAGATTTATGTAAATTATTTCAGTTATTACAGGTAGATTACTTTTTCATCCCACTTGTTTTCTGCTACTTTTCTATATATGATGAACTTTGATGCAAGTACAATGTACTGCCTAATGCACGAGGTAGCGGGCATGAGTTATTCTCAGGTATTTTTGGGCAGTAGATTACTCCAAGGTTAATCTTTTGAATTTCACGCTAAGCACCCTGCTCTCATTTATCCATTACACCACACTTGAATCTTACTCTCTTCACCATTTGCCATTCATGATCTTTTTGTTTCCACCATTTGCAGATATTATCATCTTAAAATTCACAGCAATGTTGGTAGAGCAGGAGGGGTCAGACTTCATTGGTCATAGTTAAAAGCAAAGAATAACAAATTATGAGCACAATCCTAACCATGTCTATTAAAAGTAAGCCCCATTATGTTCAATGGGTCTTACTCCCAGGAAAGTGTCTTTAGGATTGCAGCCTATGTCCAGAAAAAACGTTTTATTAGAATATGGGTTAAATTTCAAGAGGCCAGGTAAGAAGAAATGTTCACTTCTGAATTGCAGAATGTGATAATTCAAAGAAATTGATATAGGGCTGGAAAAAGTATTTAATCATCATCATCAACAACAACAGCCATGTTCTTACATTGAAAGCACAATCCTATCCACCCTTTCCTGGAGTAATCCCCACTGACTATCATGGGACTTACTTCTGAGTTGACATGCATAGAATTGCGCTCTGAATAATTTAAGAGATTGTTTTTAAATTTGGGTGTCACAACACCCCATCCTGAGAGCCCTGGGCACTGTGCTCTTAAATGGTAGGGGCATAGGGAGGGCAGCAACTTGATCACAAATTGCTGTGGGCACCGAGGGGACTTTGACCAAGCCCTAGCTGCTGCCAGCTTCTTATAAGAGGACTTATACTTAAAAGAGGACCCAAACTCTCAGCACCACTGACTAAAGATTTTAATTTTGCAATTAACTCACAAATTCTGAAGGGGGATGTTTTGAGGTGGTGAGGATTTAAAAAAAGTTCAAAAAATCTTTCCTCAAATCTAGCCAAATCTAAACCAACCTCCTTTTGCAGTTTTTCTGGGAGTTTAACTTTCTTTGTAGTATTAAATTCTTCCATCACAGCTTTGATCAAATTACAATCTGAGCCAGAGATTAGCCAAAAGATCCTCTCCATATTGTAAGGTTCCTGCAGAAGAAAAAGGTAACACACCAAATATAAGGCATTTTCCACTGGAATGCTTCTCTTCTGAAGCAAGGAACACCAACAGTATCACTTGCTGTGGTTCTTAATTTAACATTATGTTCTTAATTACATTACATTCTTAATTACAGTCTCAGATCAAGAATTAAGGAAAAAGTTCAAGGATTAAAATAAAGATTTTTCAGTCTGCAGTCCCATATCTGCAGTTTTAATTATACATGGTTCTCAAATTTCTCCTGTCACATTAATGACTCAACTCTCTTCGTCTGCAAATCCGTTGCAAAAGAAATATTTTTCTTCGTTTTTTCTTTGGAACAGAAAGCCAACAGTGAGAACCCAGACTCAGTATAATAAGTAAATACTACAGTAATACAGTATAGTAAGTAAATGCCCCTGCTAACTGAGCAAGAGGCACTCTTTCAAGTGGGTGCTCCTCTTTTATTTAGCAGGGGGAGAGTAACTGGCCCTACACACCCCAGCAATGTCTGTTCAAGTGGCTTCTGCTGGTGTTCTTTATTGCATTTTAGATTGTGAGCCCTTTTGGGACAGAGACCCATTAGCTTTTAATTAGCTATTATTTTTCCATTTTCTTGTAAACCGCTTTGTGAACTATTTAGTTGAAAAGCAGTCTATAAATACTGTAGACTGGATAGATAAATATGTTCTAGTATGTTCTATGTTCTTGTAACATATGAATGATTCTTCCAAATTGTATCAATGTTCTCGGGCAAATAGTGGGGTAATGACTGTTCCCAATCTGTGCTGATGGAGAGTTGTACTTCTTTCTGCAAACTGTTAGTATAGTGATAATAGGAGTCTAATAACTGAGTTCAGGAAGTCATGATGAACGGGGGGACACAAATTTCTGCATTTCAAATGGAAAACTGATTTAGCCAGGTGCTTACCAAAATATCCATTGCCGAAGCTGGTGTTGACTTTACATTCCCAGACAGTGAGAAATCACCATACTGAATAGCTCTGTGTACAATATCATTGTCGTTTACTGCAGCCACAAGTTCAATGGGGAGCCCCATCTTCTTTGCAATATATCCAGCTAGACCACCAAGGAATAGCAATTAATGTTTTGTCAATCTGCTTACAAGCCAAAGAGATTTTTTTGTTGTTGTGATACAGTAACATCAGTGAAGATTAAAACAATTTGAACTCTTAAGTTTTAGGACACAGAATGTATAAATTCATAACTAACTTCAGCTTTATTGCATTGAAGTTAAGCTGTCTATTTCCAAGAAAAGACCGACTGAAGGCTCAGATACAACCTTCTACTCAGAAGATGTTCTATATTGCTCTCTATATAATTCTATAACCTATTGTTGCATTTCAATAGGTTTGGGCCTTCAGTGGGATCAAATCCTGTTAAAGAGCCCAGTCTGCAAATTGGAAGCCAAAGAAAGTGTCAAATTTTAACCAACCTGTAAGATTCCCTGCTCCTCCTGTTGGCACAATAATTTCCACTAATGGCAATGGAGAAGCATCCATGGATGGAGCACACTGGAAGTAGGCATAGAAATAATGGGCCATCTGCACCAGAACCCTGGACCAGTTGATTGAATTCAGGCTCATCAGGTTGTGTCTTCTGGAAAAATCCTTATCTGCAAACAGTTCTTTGATTGGTTCATCAATTTCATCAGATGTTCCTTCAGCTTGATAAAAAAAGATGGAAAAGAAACAAAAAGAGATGATACATTATTCTGGTCTGAAGAGAAGCACAGCCTACTCAGGCTTCCACAGAAACTTTCCTTTTCTCCAGCCATGGACAGCTCTGCCTAGCAATCTGCAGAGCGTCAGGGCCCTGAGACATTGGTACATCCTGGCAGGATGCCTTGGAGGTGGAAACTGCCCCCATTCCCCTGCAGGGGTCCAAGCTTGTTGGTCATGCTGCTGCTTCCCCACTTTCCTGTCCCTTTAAGGGAGCAGGGAACCTTTACGTGAACAGGTGAGTTGTGACCTCCCTGTTTGAGTAGCTCTGCTATAAAAGACTTATCAGTTCCTCACCAAGAAACACATGGACATTGTCTTCAATTACTGTAGTCATCTGCAGTTCTTGCACTTGGCTGCAGAGGCCACTGGGCAACAGAACAAATATATCCATATTCTTTTCACCCCGGACACTTTCAATCGCTGAACTCCCAGTGTCTCCCGAAGTCCCTGGGAGAACATATTGAGGATAATACACATATTAAAAGATTTATTGAATGTAAAAGTTTAGCATTTAAGCACATACCTTCTAGGTCAGTTTCCAAAACGCAAGTTAGGTAGTTACCAAATCAGGTGGCAGAAAAAAGTATTGTGTATTTGACACAACTGCTACTGTTGATGTGATTTTATGCGTGATAAACCACATAAAAACCACAACCGAGGGCCAGGATTTATCAGGAAAATAGGAAACTTGAGAATGGTGCAACAGGAGATACATAAGAGACTAATTTCTTAGGTAATGGAATTGACAAAGGCATCTTGGACAAAGGGCATCACTTCATTAAATATGAACCAGAATTCATACAAGTCTACTCATTGGTTGTAGCTGCAAACGTACCCACTAGAATGGTGACATGCTTCTTCTTTTTCTTCAGAAAGTATTGTAGGAACTGCCCTGTACAGGACAAGGACAGATCTTTAAATGCATATGTCACACCATGCCAAAGTTCCAGAACATTCAAGTCATTCTTCAGCCTTGCAAGGTGAACAACATCTTTGTGTCTGAACCTGCTATGCGCTTTGTCAATCAGACCTAGAAGTCAAGACAAAGGACACAATCACGCTGGAACACTCATTTGTCATTTTCCACTCATTAATAGAGCGGCTGACTTGGATTTTAAAGGACAGTGGCACACCCAACAAATGTTAACCATACAGGAGCTACCCCTCATCTCTTCTCTCTGATTAATTACACAAGTGTCACTGCATATCTATCATATGTCTGTGTCAGCTTCTATTGAGACAACCAACTCAGAGTGTCAGCTCCTTCAGCTACTGCCAGCTCATAGTGCAAGCCTATGCATGTCTACACAGAAGTAAATCTCATTGAATTTAATGAGACATATTTCCAGATAAGTCATAGGATTGCAGCATCAATGCAGCAAGAATAACATTTCTCTGTGGTGTTTAGATGTTTATATTCACTCTCTAATTTCAAACAGCAATTACTTTTTGGGTAGCACCTATTTGGTATGGAATAACATCATCAGAATAGTATATCATAGTTACCTATGCTGGAATTTGCCTCTCTTGCTAACATTCTATAGATCATATCTTTCTCTTCAAGGCACCTATTTGTTTTCTTTACACCTTATAATGTTTTGTAAAGTATCATGTATATAGATGGTGTGATATATAAATAATGTACACGAAAATTAAATTACTCGTTAAGTACATCAGCAGAAAACAAGTTGCATTATATGTTTCAAACTGAAAACGAATGAGGAAATTTTAAAGAAATTATATCCAAAATATTTGAATCATTTAAAAAAGTCAAGATCTTGATTAAATTTACCATTCAACTCTGCTTTTGGAATGAGTTCAGGAGAGATGAAGATGGAGCACAATTCTTTCACCAGTTCTGTGTAGGAGAAGGTTCTCCATTTTTGAAGCGTGGCATAGTCCAGGACTGGAATTTTGTCAGGCATGAAAAGGCCACCATCAGCTGCATATCCAGAAAAGAGAGCACCTTCAAAATCTACACTTTCAGCTCCTCCTCGAGTACTTATGTACCTCATACTTTTGCTCCCAAGTTCTGCAACACAAATTGTTACAAGGTTACCTGAAGTAGTGAAACTACCTGGGTTATACCTGGAAATTACAAATATATTTATTACATGACAAAACAGAAATATTGTAGTTCGTCTCTACAGACAAGTTTTACTAACAGCTGGACAGTTGTTGATGATTTGTCTCACCCATCATTCATACCTACATGGCTGTCCTTTCCACAGGTTCATGTCTAATTGTTCTTTAAGCAAACCCACACCATTATTACCGTATTTACTCAAATTCAATGTGCAATTGAATCTAATGCGCACCCTATACTTATAATCAAAGTATCAAATTTACTCAAATCTAATTAACTATCAAATCTAATGCACACCCTGATTTTGAAGACTAAATTCAGCTGGAAAAGGTGAGCATAAAATTCGAGTAAATACAGTATTTTAGATTTCTGTTTGAGACTTGCAGTAGCAGCACAGTATAATTTGCACATCTGAGCTGCCGCTCTCAAGGAAAAGGCTCAATGTTCAATAATCATCAAGAGGGTATGATGGGATCGTGCACTTTTACACACTGCCGGAACACTCAAGGTGGTTTATGGTTTAAAACAAAATGGTTTACAATCTATTTACAGTCTTGACACAGAAGGAACAGGAAGGGAATGGGGCAATTAGCAACTGCATTTATAGACTCTTCATACTTTGGTAAAATCTGATATTTTCATCTTTTCATACTAATTCCAAATGGGTGGGATAGTTACAAGGAGACAACTGTGAACAGGAGAAGTCAATGGATGATACGTTATACCTCACCTCTTCCTAAGAAACAGCCAGGCAGAGTGGTGGAATACTTTTAAAATCATATTGTTTAAACTGGCTTATCAAAATTCTGAACCACGTAACGTTGAATTTTTGCTAATGTGAATCTTCAAGCCAGGCCTGAGAAAAGGGGAGCAGGGAAAGAAACCCCCATGATCCAGGCTTCCAAGGGGCACAGGCCATGGCAAACCCAATTTATCATAAAATAAATTTGGGTATCTCAATCTCAGACTATCCAGGGCTGCGTTTCCACTACAGCTTTACTCCACTTCCAATGCACTTGTATTACCCAAATGCATCCTAGAGACTGTTGTCTGTTAAGGGTAGCTCTCACAGCACAAGTGGTTAAGACCCTGTGCCTGTTAAGCAGAAGGCCAGGGATTAAGACCCGGGTCCCCACAAGACAGGGTGAGCTCCTGTCCTTAGCCCAGCTCTGCGACGCAACTGAAACCAATCATATTGGCTCTGCCGTTCCACTGGACTATTTCAGTGTTGTGGAGTGGGGGGATTTGCTGCTTGAGTAACAGCCTATCCTCCATATTAATCTACCCAGGTCTTCATGCTTTGCGTGCAGCATTGAGAACGATACCATAGTCTTTCAAGACTGATGGATGCCAAGCTGTAACAGCTCTCAGATTCCAACCAACTCCTCGCCCCAGCATGCACTAAAAGTGAATTAAGGCTGTAGTAGAAATACAGCCTAGGACTGCGATCCTATATACACTTTCTCTTAAGAGTAAGCCCCATTTAACACAATGGAGTTCATTTCTGAGTAGACAGGTATAGGATGGCGCTGCAGATCTCCTTAAGTACCAACATGTACTAGTATAATACAAACATCGTAAAACTTATATCTTTGGACCAGAACTACTGGGCCCTAGCAGAAGGTAACCCAATAAAGTTCAGTTTACTCTTTCTACTCTTTCAAGTTTAGTATATGTGTAGAACACAGGGCATTGGATCAAGTCTACATGGGTTTTTGTGTTGTTTGAAGGTGAACTTAGCAGTATGGACTACAAATATAAGATGGGAGCACAAGAAAAACGAAGTTTTAAAAAGGCTAGACAAGTTTATTTCACCTGGTTTTGTCTGAAAATCATCACATAGTAATGAGGGAGACAGTGGTATACCTGTAAATATCCTAGGCATCAGGGTTGGGTGGTGGCACCACAATGCCATCTACACCCATCAGAAGTGCCTCTTAAGGTACTCAGTGTGCCACCCCTGGAGAGCAGCCCAACCCAGAGGCCCTCAAAGGGCCAGGGAAGCTGCACCAGGTAGGGAGTTTGGACTTAATAGATGACATATTAAATATCAGTTTTGTAATATCTATAGATTTATCTATACAGATATGCCCCAACATCCACAGGGATACTGTTAAGGGTTATGTTCTGGATTCCGCAGTTATGTAAAATTGTGAATACCAGGAACACCCTAAACCCAGCCTCCAATGGCCAAACCCCTTTGGAGAATGATAATCTGTCCAGGACGCCCCCCCCCCCCAAAAAAAAAGATATAGCATCAACCTGGAAGTAATGTCATATCCAAAGTGATATCATTGCGAAGGCAGAGGTCCTCCATGTCTCCTCTGATGTAAATCCCATTGTATTCAATGAGACTTCCAGGAAAGGAGTCTGAGTGCCCAATTCCTACACTGGGCAGTGCCCAGTGCCCAATTCCAAGATGGTGGCACCTGCTTTTTATAACCCCCGAAATAGGGTTGCCATAAATCTTTTCCACAAAATCAGGACAGGACCTTCTTTCTCACTTGCCTGTATATGAACATGATACCCAAATGGAACTGTCCCTGTTTTTCAGGACATATGGAGTCATAACACCACAGGAGGTCCCAACCCCCACTTTGAGAACCACTACTTTACAGCACACTTGCAAGGCTCAGCTCTGTCAGAGAAGCAGCAGCAGGAGCCCAATCCTAAGCAGGTCTACTCAGAAGTGAGTCTCATTATAGTCAATCGGGCTTACTCCTAGCAAAGTGTGGATGGGACTGCAGCCTGTGCCTAATCCTAAGCAGGTCTACTCAGAAGTGAGTCTCTTTATAGTCAGTGGGGCTTACTCCTAGGAAAGTGTGGATGGGACTGCAGCCTCACAGCCTAATCCTAAGCAGGTCTACTCAGAAGTGAGTCTCTTTATAGTCAGTGGGGCTTACTCCTAGGAAAGTGTGGATGGGACTGCAGCCTCACAGCCTAATCCTAAGCAGGTCTACTCAGAAGTGAGTCTCTTTATAGTCAGTGGGGCTTACTCCTAGGAAAGTGTGGATGGGACTGCAGCCTCACAGCCTAATCCTAAGCAGGTCTACTCAGAAGTGAGTCTCATTATAGTCAGTGGGGCTTACTCCTAGGAAAGTGTGGATGGGACTGCAGCCTGTGCCTAATCCTAAGCAGGTCTACTCAGAAGTGAGTCTCTTTATAGTCAGTGGGGCTTACTCCTAGGAAAGTGTGGATGGGACTGCAGCCTGTGCCTAATCCTAAGCAGGTCTACTCAGAAGTGAGTCTCATTATAGTCAGTGGGGCTTACTCCTAGGAAAGTGTGGATGGGACTGCAGCCTGTGCCTAATCCTAAGCAGGTCTACTCAGAAGTGAGTCTCTTTAGTCAGTGGGGCTTACTCCTAGGAAAGTGTGGATGGGACTGCAGCCTCACAGCCTAATCCTAAGCAGGTCTACTCAGAAGTGAGTCTCTTTATAGTCAGTGGGGCTTACTCCTAGGAAAGTGTGGATGGGACTGCAGCCTCACAGCCTAATCCTAAGCAGGTCTACTCAGAAGTGAGTCTCATTATAGTCAGTGGGGCTTACTCCTAGGAAAGTGTGGATGGGACTGCAGCCTGTGCCTAATCCTAAGCAGGTCTACTCAGAAGTGAGTCTCTTTATAGTCAGTGGGGCTTTCTCTTAGGAAAGTGTGGATGGGACTGCAGCCTCACAGCCTAATCCTAAGCAGGTCTACTCAGAAGTGAGTCTCTTTATAGTCAGTGGGGCTTACTCCTAGGAAAGTGTGGATGGGACTGCAGCCTCACAGCCTAATCCTAAGCAGGTCTACTCAGAAGTGAGTCTCATTATAGTCAATGGGGCTTACTCCCAGGAAAGTATGAAGTGCAGCAGTCTCAGTCCATGCTTGGTGGGGGAATCAGAGGAGGCTCCAAGCAGCCACGTCAGAGGCGCCTCCGTACAGGAACCAGGCTGGCTGCGGGCGCTGCACCTGCAGCTCCCACCGGTTCCTCCAGTTCTTCCCTCCCGTGCCCTGCCCGCCATTACCAGCTGCTCCTCACGAAGACGGCTCCTTCCCTTCCCTCCTGCCCTGCACCCTCTGCCCTCTCCCGTCACTCTCATAGAGACGCCCCTGAGGGAGGGAGTCTCCATTGGCAGTCAGCGAGCAGAGACACCTCCTCCTGTGGGGTTCTGTGCCCCGCAGATCCCAGACAGAAAGAGGGGCGCAGAACCCGCTCAATGGGGCTTACTCCCAGGAAAGAGTGGAGAGGATGGCAGCCTCAGAGCCCAATCCTCTGCGGTCTACTTGGAAGTAAGTCTCATTATAGTCAATGGGGCTTACTCCCAGGAAAGAGTGGAGAGGATGGCACCCTCAGAGCCCAATCCTAAGCAGGTCTACTCAAAAGTGAGTCTCATTATAGTCAATAGGGCTTACTCCCAGGAAAGTGTGGATGGGACTGCAGCTTCAGAGCCTAATCCTAAGCAGGTCTACTCAGAAGTAAGTCTCATTGTAGTTAATAGGGCTTACTCCCAGGAAAATATGGATGGGACTGCAGCTTCAGAGCCTAATCCTAAGCAGGTCTACTCAGAAGTAAGTCTCATTATGGTCAATGGGGCTTACTCCTAGGAAAGTGTGGATGGGACTGCAGCCTCAGAGCCTAATCCTAAGCAGGTCTACTCAGAAGTGAGTCTCATTATAGTCAATGGGGCTTACTCCTAGGAAAGTGTGGAGAGGATGGCAGTCTCAGAGCCCAATCCTATGCATGTCAACTCAGCATTGGAGTGAATGGGGCTTACTCCCAAGTGTAAGTGTGGATAGGTGTATAGCCACAGACCCTATTTCTTCAATGTTGTTTGTCCATTTTCCCCAGGGTGACCAAAAAAGGAGGGCAAGGCTCTTTATATATAAAGAGAGAGAGAGAGAGAGAGAAATTGCTCATACTTGGTTAATTTAAACATCGTATTGCTTATCATTAAAGTTTATTAATTACAAGAAGGGGGCATGTTGCCGGCTCAAAAGGAAAAGGAAGACAATAGAAGATTTGTTTTTCCAGGGCACAGGGCTAAAAAGAGGACGTGTCCTGGAAAAGAGGACATATGGTTGTCCTGATATGCCCATGGAAGCATGGGCTTAAGGAACCCATGGGAGCATGATGAACACAAGAGAGCAAGAACCCATGGGAGCATGATGAACACCAGTGTCATTTGGTGAATGCAGTACATGCACAACCAAAGCCTCGTAGAACCTGTTTCTCATAAGAACCACCTGTAGATCTGGAACACATGCCTTGTGTGCGTGGGTTCTGCAACCACATGGAGCTGAATATGGCTGCAATCCTAAAGACACTTTCCTGGGAGGAAGACCAATTGAACACAATGGGGCTTACTTTTGAGTAGACATGGAAGGGATTGCAGCCTATGTTGCGTATCCTTGTGAGGAAAGATTTGCCGTCAGGATGAATATAAGGTTTACCTCACAGGTTGTGTCCTGCTCATCATGACCGACAGAGTGGGTTGCTCATCCCCATTACAAAGCTGAAGACATCTCCATGGTCATTGTCTGAAGACATCTCCATGGTCGTAGGGCCAGCATGAGTAAATACCAAAGGCACACAGAATGTGTTACCTTCCCACCAAAGAAGTACCTATTTATCTACTGGCATTTACATGTTTTTGAAGGTGGCAACCAACCCCAGTGACAGGCCGGCTGGTTTCCTCAAAAGTTGCATCAAAACATGGATTGGACAACTCCAGTTCAGAATAACGGATCCTGCCATAGCACGGAAACAATACTAGGAAGAAAAAGATTTACATGCTTTCGAGTTACTAGGTTGGCAGGCGTTGCGTAAGTCACAGGGTTCACTCTGTCCTGGAGTACTCAGTTGTGTAATACTGCCACCGCAGCCCTGGATAAAAGGATAAAAATCACTATACTATCACAATACAAAAGGAGAAAGTCACTATTGTATCATAATTGTGGCTTCTGATCTAATTTGCACATTTTTAGCAAAAGGGTAGCAAAATTTTCCATTATCAGTCTCCTATTTTAGTGTATTTTGCAAGCAGGAACCATACAAGATGAAAGGCATGGAGACTGAGAAAAGAGATCATTAGAAAAAGTTGAGCACAGCCTATTTTTAAATCTGCTGTTGTAATGGGCAACGAGACATTTTTACAAGAGGCTTTAAAGACACCTCAGCAGCGAAGTTTGTACCAAGACCAAAGGACTGGAGTCCAAGATATGGCCGCTTTGCAAAGCCAACAGTCACATTCACAGACTGATTGAGCAATTCTGCGCATGCAATTTTGTATTCCCCAAGCAGTGCAAAGATCTAAGCCCTGTCTAAGACTGGTTTCCTCTGAATGAGCAAGAGCACTGGAAAGTTATGGTGCTTTTGTAATATTTGCTTCATCAACATATAAACATGTAGAGCAAAAATGGAGCTGCTAAGAGGCACTCTTATAAGGAGTCCAATTCAGGAGTACTTCCACAAGTACTCCAGATACAAAATGGCACTGCATCGGGATGCTGTTCTCACTTACCCTGTAGCAGAGTCAAATAGCCCTTTCTAACAGACCCCCCTTCCCAATGATGGATTGTTCCAGCAGTCTGTACAAATGGGTATTCTTGGATCTGCTCCAGCTATTTTTGCAAAGCAGGCGTCCTCCACTTTCTGACTGTTCGATATCTGATGGTTCCGCACTTTCAGCACCTTTCAATTATAACCAGGACTCATTCATTCAACACGTATTCCACTCTTGCAACCTCTCTCTTCTGGTCTAAAGGCTAACATCGTCTTCCCTACTGTTGATTTGCATGTGACATAGTGATCAAATGCTTTTGGCATTTCCTCATGACTTCAGTAAATCACCATTGTTCAAATATATAAGACTAGCAAAATGTACCCACACTGCAGGAGTAAAATACCCCTGGGCCCCACCCAGTAGGGGTGTACAACACTCCCCATTATGCATCAACCTCCTATGTGTATCAATCCGCTCTATGCAATAATCCCCCATGTGCATCAATCCTCCCATGTGCAACACCCCCATGCGCAACAACCCCTATGTGCAGCTCCCTATAGGTATCAACCCTCATGCGCATCATTCCCCATGAGCAATATCTCCCATGTGCATAAATTCCCCATGTGCAACATCCCACATGCGCATAAAACCCCCATGCGTAACACGCCTCCATGTGCAACATCTTACTCTGTGCACTATTCTCCCCCAACAAAGGCACCCCACTGGGCAGGTGCAGGATTTGGGGCTGAGTGTTGTTCAGTCTTCAATGTTAAGTATAAGCCGAAAATGTGTTGCACGCCTCCATTCATCAGGGATTCTTCAATGTAAAGTACAGGGAGGGAAACAAGTTGTACCCCTTTTCACCACCTTCTGGTTGGCATTTCTGAAAACCGGTTCTTATTGGGTGCTTACATCCCATCCCATGGAACACCCACTCCAAATTTCACGCTTCTAGGTCCAGAGGTTTTGGCTTGGCATTGATGAGTGAGTCAGTCAGTCAAGTCATCGGTCAGTAACTTTTCAGTTTTTTATATATAGATATTCATTGCCCATACATGCCTTTGTTTATTTTTCTGTAAGTTGTGTTAATAAATACAAGTTACTTAAGCTTTTGAAAGTGATATAAATATTTACCGGTATGTCTTTTTTGGGGCCATTTTGCATTTGCAAGCAGAAAAAGACTGGGTTCCATATTTTAACAGTTTTCACTTTTGGATAGTGTTCCAGGCCCTAACCCATCCAATAAGTGGAGGATGCCTATAGTTTGAACCTCTACCTCTTGCACTTCCAAAAGTGCTGTGTTTCCACACACACACACACACAAGCAGATGCACACATACAGAGTGCAAGTTTCAGATTTCCCATGCTTATTCTCCACCCCACTATCACCATTCTCCACCAATTCCAGGGTCAGCCCAGGCACATATATTGGCCCTCTCCATACTTTGGAGAATAGGCAATGCCCAACCTGACATTATCCATGCATGGACACACCCGTGTGTCCTTGCACGTACGCTTACTTACATGCTTACTTTCCTTAACATTCCCTATCTCTCTGTATGTGTGTGTGTGTTGTGTGTATATGAGAGAGAGAGAGAGTACTGTTCAAACTCTGATGCATATTATAATAACATAGACCTTTAATTTGTTCCCTCCAAGAAAAACTGACTATTACCTTTGGCATTTTTGTCTTTCTTCTGAGAAACTCAGAGCGATCCATATGATTCTCCTGACTCTACTGCATTGGTACAACAATGCTGCAAGATAAGCAAGGCTGAGAAGATAGTTAATGGCTCAATGTCACCTGCAAGGTAAGAGTGGGGTGTTGAGCCCAGACCAATCAGCTCCTAGTCTATCCCTCTCCAACTACTGTGACTAACTACGTAGCCATCCACCTAACAAATGAATGGTCCAAATGTCTTATGCCTAAAGAAGAATTTAGACTCTTGCACCAAAATAGATGTATCCTGTGAATTATAAATGATTCAGTGCATTGAGGGTTGTTGTGGATCTAGTATATTTTTCAGAACAAAGGTCCTATTTCATAAATGCTGGTGCAAAGTACATACACCACAGACACTTTCAAAAGAGTGCTCAGAGAAGGAATAAACAAAGAAGGAATAAATACCTTTTTGTGCAACTGTGCAAAAACAATCTGCACACATACAAATCACTGGCTATATTTGCATTGCAAAGCATGTCAACAATGCTACCAGTGGCCCAATACTATTCAACTTTCCGTGAGGTCTTCTCAAGGCAATTTTTTCCTTTACCTTGAGGCTGCGACAATATTGAAAAGTTGCATAGGAATGGGCCTTGATTATAGTACAGTAATCTAATCTATAATATACTCTGGCTCCATCAAGTCTGCTGGCAATTAGTCTTGCACAATTTAGCAGTACACAGATTGATAAAAATGTTACACATTGATCACTATACAGTGGTGCCTCATATAAAGAGCTTAATTCGTTCCGGAGGCATGTTGTTTAAGTGAAATGCTCTTTAAAGGAAGCAGATTTTCCCATAGGAAATAATGGAAATTCAGACAGTTGGTTCCACAACCCTCAAAATATTCATATAAAAATATTGACTGGATGTAAAAATGATGACAAAACACTGAAATTGAATTCAAAACATGCATTCAATGTGCATGACCCTATGAAGTCTACTTAGGCTGCAATCCTAAAGACACTTTCCTGGGAGTAAGACCCATTGAACACAATGGGCTTACTTTAGAGTAGACCTGGTTAGGATTGTGCTCTTAGGCTGCAATCCTAAAGACACTTTCCTGGGAGCAAGCCCCATTTAGCACAATGGGGCTTCCTTCTGAGTAAACATGGTTAGGAGACTGCAGTCAAAGACACTTTCCTGGGAGGCTTATCTGGGCTGCTGCTGGAGGTTCAAGGTGGCTGGTGGGGGCTCTTAGGGGCAGTTAGGGGCAGCTGCCTCTGGCTCCCCCAGGCAACTTGTTAAGTGAAGTGGAACTTGTTATGTGAAGCAAGATTTCTTGGAAATTTATACTTGTTATATGAAATGCTTGTTATGTGAGGCGCTTGTTACGAGAGGTACCACTGTTCTTTGAAAACTTTGTATTTGAATTGGGCAATGTGTGATGGTCCTTGATTAGTGTTCAGAAATTTCACTTAAGATGCAATCCTAACCAGTTTAGGCTGGCCTAACTCGCCTGGCCTATCTTCACATGGTGGTATGGGGAAGTTGGCATATGTCTCTGCTTTGGTCTAAACCCCCTGGAGTGGAGCAGAAGTGTCTTATTGCACTTTTGTGACACCCCCAGTTCAGCGCAAGATTTATGTTGGGGCTTAGGCTAAATAGAGATTAGGATTGCAGCCTTCGTGCAAAAATTTATGGCTCATTTCCTTAAGATGGGGTGGATAAAAATATTCCAAGAAAGGTGTTGCAACATATTGCAGGTGTAGCACTTTTGCCCCAGGATACCCAGAGCTTCCAATTATGATTCAGTTCAAGATAATTGTCTTGACCTGCCTGTTACAGTTCTACACATTGCTTTTTGCTTTTTGTATTGCTACCCACTTGCAGAGTGTGTCATTTCAGAAGAAGAAGAAGAAGAAGGATGCATATGTGCCATTGAAGTGGGCAGGACTAAATTGCTACACTTCCAGGAAGACCTCACATAGTGATTTCCCCATGAAAATGAACGAAAATGAACAAGACAAGGCTAAAAATTCCTGGAACACGTTACACACCTGCCTTGAGAGATCAAAATCAGTCATATTAGTAGTAGATGTGCCCATACATTATCAGAGTAGCAAAACTTGCTTAAAGTAAGAGCCAAATATGACTATGGTAACTTCAGATGTTTGAGAGCCACAAGAAAGGTATTTCAGAGCTGCAATATTTAAGAAGCATTTCAGTTCTTACCTATATTTATTCACCATGAACATCTCACTTCAGTCAGTCAGTTTATACCCAGTAGTAATCATAAAACTTGAACATTTCACGCAATCACACAAGGCGGGGTGAGTGTGTAAATCTTTTGATTTTGTAAATCAAAAGAACATACTATAAGAACGGCCTTGCTGGATCAAGCCGAAGGCCTGTTTATTGCAGTTTATTCCACCAGATGCCTCAAAGGAGCACATAAGGCAACAAGATACATGCATCTTGTTGCTACAGCCTTGCATCTGGCATTCTGAGGTAGTCTACTTCCAGACCAGGTGGTTGCACATATCCATTCTTGGCTTATAACCTGTGATACAACTTTTCCTCCATAAATCTGGCCAATCCCCTTTTAAAGGCAGCTGGGCCAGTTGCCACCATATCCCTTTGAAAGTCCAGTTCATTGCAGGAAATGCAAACACAGGTTCTACTCCATCAAAGTGTGCCCTAATGGGGTGCGTCTTGAACCCACGACCCCTGGAGCACTACACCTAGGCAGTGGCATAGCTAGGGAAGGTGCAGGGGGTGCAGTTGCATGGGCTACAGCTTTTAAGGAGGCCACAAGCTGAGCTTGACACTAGTGACTAAAATTGTGAAAAATGGGGTATGTATGAATTATAATACCATCATGTTATACATCATTGGAAAGGTAATTTAATGCAGAATCCAATGAAACTAACTGCTTTGGAATACAGTGGTGCCTCACGTAACAAATTTCATTCATTCTGGAGGCATGTTTGTTACGTGAAATGTTCTTTACGTGAAGCGGGTTTTCCCACAGGAAGTAATGGAAACTCAGACGTTTGGTTCCACAGCCCAAAAAATATTCATATAAAAATATTAACTGGATGACAAAACACTGGAATTGAATTCAAAACATGCATTCAATGTGCATGATCCTATGAAGTCTACTTAGGCTGCAGTCCTAAAGACACTTTCCTGGGAGTCAGCCCCATTTAACACAATGGGGCTTACTTCTGAGTACATATGATTAGGAGGCTGCAATCAAAGATACTTTCTTCTGTAATCCAAGACACTTTCCAAGTGTCTCCCCACTTTCTCCTTCTCTTCATCCTGAGCCTCTCTCTCCCCTGCTCCCTTCTGGCTAGCCCTGAGCTGCTTCCCTCTTCTCCACTGCTGTTCTCTCCCTCTGCCCAGCCGACACCTGGCCACAGGAGGAACAACACAGAAGTGTTGCTTTTGCTATGGGCAGGCACGCTAGGCAGCCTTGACATTTTTTAAAAGGGCTGCAGGCCAGCGTGTCTGCCCCAACTGCCAACGAGTGTTTCTTACATGAAGCACAGTTTGTTATGTGAAGCAGAATCCTAGAGAAATTTTTGTTTGTTACATGGAATATATTTTACGTGAGGCATTCGTTACATGAAGGCGCCACTGTATCTATATTCTATCAAAAATTATGGCCAATTAACCAAAACATGAAAACATAAAAGCCAATGAAACAAAAAGTGAATTTTCTTAACTCAACTTTCCCATGATACTGATTGCTCTGAGAGCCAACGAGATATGATTCTGATACTGTATGGAAAAATAAATTGTTAATGTGAATCGGCTCTCATTTCCATAAACATATATAATAATAATGTCACCCCCCAAGTGCATCACCTAATGTGGACAGCACCACCACAACTCCCTAGTGATGCCCCTGCTGTTTTGGTCCACAGAGAACAACTAAACTGTCCATGTCCTTGCAGTTTTACATATTATCATTGTTCTAAGGCACTTTGGTCAGTGTAAGAGGTTGTGGGGGATCTGGAAAGTGTGGAATTAGAAACAAAGCCTGGCTTTTTCCTATTACAAAAGTACCTGTGAGTGTGTAAGACTTCATGCATTTTAAAGAGAGGAAACTCTTGTACTGGGAGAAAGAGAACAGGTGTATTGTCATAACCTGCACAGCCCTTTGTCATAACCTGTCACAATCATGGATTGACCCAAAGGGCCTGAACCCAATTTTGGCATCTGAGCTGTCTGCTCTTACAGATCATAGCCAATGGCTTCTTCCCTTAACCAGTTCTGTTATGGGATACCAGTTCTGCTGGTATCTTTTGAGTTTCATTTGTATTAGCAAGCAGATCTGGAAAGGAAGATAAGAATAATTAGGGCAGAGGTGCAGATGTGAAGTTGGCATGGGAAGGAGGGCAATAGTTCAAAGATGAACTTTTTCCAAGGTAGAGAGAAAGGTAGTCCTTTATAAAGTCCTGTAAGGACTAAGGAAGTCCTGC
Source organism: Cryptoblepharus egeriae (assembly GCA_030015325.1). Taxonomy (NCBI): domain Eukaryota; kingdom Metazoa; phylum Chordata; class Lepidosauria; order Squamata; family Scincidae; genus Cryptoblepharus; species Cryptoblepharus egeriae. The sequence continues at coordinate 64,829,751 of JAREYC010000004.1, read as the reverse complement.
ACAAAGTTCTTGATTTTTTTTTGTTCAGCGTAACCACAGGGAGTCCTTTTTCCAGTGTAAGAACAATTTACTATGGATTGCAATATGAATTTCCAATAGATTTTCACGAGGTGGTGCCGTAACTATGGGTGCGCATAATGTCTCTTACGTGCTTCTGTAGTTACTCTACCGAACTACTCTTCCGTAGTTACTCTATGCAGGGTCATCCTGTATTCTGTAATGCAGTAGCACTCTGCAATGGCTTGAAAAGGGCTGCTTGCTGTGTTCCTTGGCTCAGTAAATTATTGGAGCATATTTACTTTACAGAAGATAGTCTTTCATTCTTACCAGGGATTCCTGGGAATCATAAAGGGCTGGTCCAAGACTTTCTGGCATTTGAGGTGGCATGCCAAATACTGTTCCCTATACCAGGTGATGTGTAAACACTCTAGCACAGGGTGCCCAAACCCTGGCCTAGGGGTACAGTTGCCATAATTCTCTTCCACAAAATCATAACAGGACCTTCTGTCCCATTTGCCAGTATGTGAACACAATCCCCCAAAATCGGGATGTCCCTGTTAGCTTCTGGAGGCAAGGAAAGCTTTCTTTCCTGCTGAAGTGTGTTCTGAGGGCCAGGGAGGCTACACCACCTCTTTTTTGTATGTGAAAGTATTCATATATTGGTTTAAAGATCCCCCCATGTTAGAAAGTGTTTATGTGTTAGAAAATGCCTCCTTCCTCCCTTCCTTCCTTCATTCATTCAAGTTCCATCTCTAATATATTCACTTATTTAAATTTATTTACATTTTAAATGTAAATTAATTCTTTTCCCCCCTGCCCCCAGCATAGTATCAGAGTGAGGATGTTGCCCTCCTGACTAAACATTTGCACATCCCCGCTCTAGCCCACTCTTTCCTTCCCACACCTGTTCCACTCTTCCAATCCAGGAATTAAGAGGAGGAGGAGGATCTGTAAAGGCAAGTGGGTGGTTAGAAGTGCTACCCCCCAAGCAGTGATGGGCTTCAGGGGGTTCTCACAGGTTCTATAAAACCCTCTGCTAATGAGCACCTGGTTCTGAGAACTGGTTACTTATGGGACATAGAACCTGTTGTTAATTTAGGTCAGTAGGACATAGAACCTGTTGTTAATTTATTTTAATCCCACCACTGCCCCCAAGTCTGCTCATGAGGTGACCACATCTACTGGCTTTATGAATGGGCCAGCCCTGGAATCATAGTTCCAGGGATGGCTAACTGAAAACTCTTACCACCCTTACCTAAGAACTCTCTCCAGGATGAATCAAGCTGACTTTAACACAAAGATCGAGAATGGTCTCAAGTTACTATAGTGGAATATAAACCTGCTAATGCAGAATCATCAATTATGTACAGATCTATAGAAAACCTTTCTTGATAACACTCTGAGCCACAATCTAGAACGGAGTGAAGTGCACTTTAGAGTCCCATTAATCCCAGCACCACGTTTCATAAATTCTTCCCTTGCATGGGCTGGAGGCAGGCTCTCTCTGGTCTCAATATACCCTACAAGATGACTTTGAGCATTTTACTTGTGATGGAGAAATCTGTCAAAGTGGGTCATTAGAAAGTTTCAAGATGCTTTAGGCTGCAATTCAGCAGTGTGCTTGGGCTGCCCGATCTACCACTGGGGTGGCCCAATTCTAAAATGGCTTGGGGCAGTGTAAGTCAACATACATTGCCCCAAGACAGATGGACTTGGGCTGCCCTAGCTGTGCCAGCCTCGGCAGTTCAGAAGAGGCATTTTGAGGGCATATTCAGCATTGCTTAGAACAGAGCAGTTATGCTATATCCAGTGTCTGTTTCCCTGGTGGAAATTCCCTCTTCCAGTTCCACAGAGATAGACCACCTCAGGAGCAGGTATAAGTATGAGTAAACCCGTAGGGGTCCATGACAAGGCCGAGTAAGAATGGCAGTGTTCACCAAAATCTGAGTTCTTGGCCAGCCTAGCTGGAACCCCTACCTCTCAACCTCAGGATATGGCACAACTATGGCAGCCCACTAACCTGGGGATTCAGCAGGCCACTCCAACAAGCCCCTTGCATCCGTTGTAAACTGTACTGCAGCCTCATACTGCAGCTGTTACTGGTTGTCAGGGTCTCCTTATAAGGCAGGCAGCACAGCTGATCTTTGTTCAGTGTGATCTGGGGGTGTCTCCCTGGGAGCAAGCCTGGTGTCACTGACTTGGTGCCAACGGAGCATGCTCTAGAGCACCGAGGGCAACCCAGGCTTCCTGGCTCTCTGGATGCAACATAACTTTCTGCTGTGGATACAGCCAATCTGGGGCAGCCCTGCTGGGACCCTTCTCACTGCCCTCTTGATTGCTCTGCCCATCTCAGAATCTTTTAGAATTAACAGAACCAAAAATCTAGCCCAACCTTCTAAAAATTAGGTTTGCACAACTTGTGTTTACTAATGTAGATAGACTTACATTGACTTATGTTGTGTTGACTTGTGTTGACTTGTGCAGTGTTTGTGAGATCCTCTCATGGTCTGGAATCACAGAAGTTACTAGGACAAGATGACTGCAGAAAAGTACCCCATATACTTCTGGACAATAAGGGAAGGACAATAAGACAATTCCACTTTAAGCTCAACATTATTTGTGTGTTGTTGAGTCACAACCAGGAACCTATATCTGAATCCTGAAACCAGAAATACATTTGCAGAAAAACTGAAATGTTCGTGGGGACTTTGGTGAATTAGGCTGCAATCCTAACCTCCAGTTAGGCTGGCATAAGCCCTGACATATGTCCTGTGCTGACCTTCGTGTGTCACAAAAGTGTCATAAGACACTTCTGCACCACTTGTGGGGGAAACTTTGACCAGAGCACAAACATGCGATTGCCACCTTACATCACCACAGGAATAGGAGGACTGATGAGTTGTGCTAGTCTAGTTCAGCATTGCACTCTTACTTACAGGCAGCACAATCCAGAGCAACTAATCTGTCCACATAACAGCCCTTGGGTTGCCCTATCTATCACTAGGGTGGAGCAACTGCAAGATGCTCCAGCCCAGTTACTCTGGAAGAGTCTTAGGGCTGAGCAAGGCAAGATAGGGTGCCCTAAGAGAGGCTGCTCTGCCCTAACTGGGGCAGCCTAAGCAGCTCAGGAGAGACAAGTTGAGGGCATGTTGAGCATTGCCTAGGGCAGAGCAGTTACTCTGTATCCAGAGCCTGTTTCCAAGGCAGAAATGCCCTCTTCCAGTTCCTCAGAGATATACCACCTCAGGAGCAGGTATAGTAATGAGTAGACCCATAGAGATCCATGATAAGGCCCGAGTAAGAATGGCAGTGTTGACCAAAAATCTGAGTTCTGGGCCAGCCTAGCTGCAACCCCTTCCTCTCAACCTCAGGATATGGAACAACTACGGCTGCCCACAAACCTCAGGATACAGCAGGCCACTCCAAGAAGCCCCTTGTATTCACTGTAGAATGTACTGGCATCTCATCAGGGATTCCCTTATAAGGCAGGCACCCAGTGGCATCACCAGACTGGTGCGGCTGGTGTGGGCTGCATTGGGTGATGCGCTCCGTATGGGGTGATGCGCCGGAGGAGTTTGACTGTCCTTTGGCAGGCCCCAGGCATCAGCACGCCCATTCAGGCCTGCTCCAAGGCAGAACAGCAGCCAGAAGCTGCCACTTGTCCTCAGAGCTGGCCCGAATGGCCAGCTGAGATGCACTGCGCAGAAACACACTGAGCATGCTGAACACCTTCAGAGGAGACTTCCTTAGAGCAGAGAAAGTCTGCACCTCTGCGCGACCATTTGGCCTCACTTAGGAGGTGGAGCGGCAGCCGAATGGCTTCAGAAAGAGTACTGCACAGGCACCAACTCTGATGCCTGCACAGTCTCCTCTGAAGTCCAAAGACTTCAGAAAAGTACCGCACAGACATCAGAGATGGTGCCTGCGCAGTACTCTTTCTGAAGCCAGTTGGCTTTAGAAACAACTGCGCAGGCGTCAACTTTGGCAACTGCACAGTCCAGGTGCGGGGGTGCGCACATCCCAGGGATGACGCACAGACTTCCGCACCACGTGATGCACAGAGTCATGTCACCACTGTAGGCACCACAGCTGTTCCTTGTTCAGTGTGATCTGAGGGGTGTCTGGTTAGGGCAGAGCAGGCTGAACTTGCTCTGGATTGTGCCCTTAATTAGGTTTTTTATTTTGTTGTATGAGGGGGGTGTCAAATGTTTTCCTGCTTGTTGTGTCACTTTGGACCATTATATCACTTCCAGGTTAATGACATCACTTCTGGTGGGTTCCAACAAATTGTCATTCTAATGGGTCCCAATGCTGTTTGAGAACCACTGCTTATAACAGACTCAGCAAACTACAATAGAAAGAGAACTGATTCTCAAGATACAATGGTGCCTCAGGTAAAGAATGTCTCACGTAAAGTATGTTTCACGTAACAAACAAAAATTTCTCTAGGATTCTGCTTCACGTAATGAACGTGCTTCACGTAAAGAACACATTCATTGGCAGTTGGGGCAGATGTGCTGGCCGACAGCCTGTTTAAAAAGCATCAGGGCTGCCTAGCGCACCTGCCCATAGTGAAAGCAACACTTCCATGCTGTTCCTCCTGTGGCTGGGTGTGCGCTGGGCAGAGGGAGAGAACAGCAGTGGAGAAGAGGAAAGCAGCTCAGGGCTAGCCAGAAGGGAGCAGGGGAGAGAGAGGCTCAGGATGGAGAGAAGGAGAAAGTGGGGAGAAACTTTGAAGGTGTCTTGGATTGCAGCCTCCAAACCATGTCTGCACCCAGAAGTAAGACCCATTGTGTTAAATGGGGCTTACTCCCAGGAACGTGTCTTTAGGACTGCAGCCTAAGTAGACTTCATAAGATCATGCACGTTGAATGCATGTTTTGAATTCAATCCCAGTGTTCTGTCATCATTTTTACATCCAATTAATATTTTTATATGAATATTTTTCGGGTTGTGGAACCAATCGTCTGAGTTTCCATTATTTCCTAAGGGAAAATCCACTTCACGTAAAGAATGTTTCACATAAAGAACATGCCTCCGGAACGAATTAAATTTGTTACATGAGGCGCCACTCTATTAGGAAAGGGTAGGGCATACCCCTGCAACTGGTATAAAAATATACCACTGTAACTAAGTTTACCTAGTTCCCCTTTATTGTTTACAACACCTTTATGCCAAATTAGTTTAGGACTTTTAATAGAAAATTATGGTATGATCTCAGCATCAATATCAATATTAAGAAATTAATTTGAAAGTCAGAAAAATTGCTGTGCTAATTATATTTTCTTCTGCATTATGTATTTTCCCTTTGGTAAATATTTCCCATACCTGCATCATTATAGCAAACACAGATTATATCTTTGTATCTTCTAATTTCTTTTTGCTTTAATTTATTCAAGTGATTCTTTATATGTGGTTTCTGTCCGCAATTCTTAATGCTATGGAAAGTAATGTTCCCTGATGTTGTAAATGTAGCTTCTTTGTGATGGTTTAATGATGACTTATCAGTGAGTCACAAAGTTAATGTTACAGCAGAGCCAAGAAGGAGCTACATCATGTAACCTCTGGCCAACTTTCAAGGCAAGCTCTCCTTATAAAAAGGTGGCTTGCTGTGGAACCGCCTTACCTTCTGTGGAGAGCAAAAAGGATTGCACCAGCATGAGCTTCACTGGCAAATACGAGCTCGTGTCCCAGGAAAACTTTGAGCAGTTCATGAAAGCCATTGGTAAGCTTTTCTCTTGTTTGTACTAGCCACTTAATTATCCTCGCTCCTATCTTCATGGTGCCCCATGTGGGTTTCTTAAAAAGAAATTTGTAAGAAGATAGCTGCAATCCTAAGCACCCTTTCCTGGTAGTATGTTGCATTGAACACAATGGGGCATACTTCTGAGTAGACATAATTAGGACTGTGCTTGATGTTAGGCAGTACATAGTAAAGAAATGTGATGCTAACTGTGCTGTTCTTGTTGCCTGTACTCTTATTACCTATTGTCCTTTGGATACTCGTAACTTTCCCACTGGTATTAAAGTGCAAGTCCCTAGTAATTAGTAAAGCTTTCATTGTGATGTGAGCACAGTAATCCAGTGTCATTAAAAAAATTGTGGTGGTATGCTTGACAATGATTTATCCTTCTACTTCTGAAGAGATTTTGCCAGGTTATGACTAAAGACGTTTAAAATGGCATTTACCTTAACCAGGATTGCACCGTTGTCCAGAATATATTTACTGGATTTATATCCTGCCTTTCCAATTCCAATGCAGCATCCTCCCCTCCTCCTTGCCTCGCAACAGCTCTGTGAGGAAGGTGAGCATGAGAGTGAGCGACTGGTCCAAGGTCACCCAGGAAGCTTTGTGGGTGGCCAAAGAAAGATTTGAACCTGGATCTCCAAAGTCTCAGTCCAACTCCCTAACCACTACACCAGGGGTCTCCAAATCCCAACTCAGGGGCTAGATGGGGCCCGCAGCAAGGATTTATCCAGCCCATGGTTAACTTTTGATCACTTGCAAGCTTCTGGTCCACTTGACTGAATACAACCAGAGCTGTGCTGTGGTCAGATCTGGAGGGAGTTCTTGAGGATCTAAAAATAAAAATATGGTTTCCCAAAAAAAAGTATATTTCTGTGTCCTCTGAAGATGCTTGAGAGGTAGGGAAGTATGGGTCCATTGAATATGTGCTTTATTTCTATGATGGGTGTTGGTTCTTTGCGAAATCCTTGTGATTTGAGCCCGTTCATTTATTCATTCATATATTCATTCATCTAAATTCCATCTCTAATGTATTTATTTAAATTTTAAATTTCAATTTTTTTCTGGCTCTCAAAACCATGTAAGGTATTTGATATGGTGCTCTAGCCAAAAAGTTTAGACACCCCTGCTCTAGAGCCAAACACATCCTGGCTCTCCTGAACAGGTAATCTTGAATAGGTGAAATTCCAAAACTATTACATCATCTTTACTGCATTTCTCTATTTTACCATTCTTCCTTCTTCATTTCATCCTATTTTGTCATCTGTACATCAACATTTTACTGCCACCTCTCAGAACTGTTCTCCACAATGTAAAATAGGCAATAACTGCAAATACTTTATGCTTCTGCACTTCTCAGGACAGATCATTAGCTACGATTATATGTTAAAAGTCATAGAACTTCATGTTAGAGATCAAATGACACCAAATTATAACTCTGCATGCCAAAAACTGGACTGTTACCTACCAATAAAATGGATGTATGCCATCCATCCAATTCAAATTAATTACATACATTTTTTCTTCAGTAACAACAACCAAGAATCAATAGAGCAGGAAAGGTGATTTAATATCAAAAGCCCTTAGAATATGGACTTATGAAGGGTACAATCCAGAGTTAGGGCAGTGAGGAATGAATCCAGAGCAGAAAGTTATGCTGCATCCAAAGAGTCAGGAAGTCTGCCCTTGCTGCTCCAGACCATCCTAAGTAAGCACCAAGTCAGTGACACCTGGGGTGGTCTTGCTCCTGAGGAGACTCCCCCCCCCCAGATCACACTAAACAAGGAACAGCTGTGGTGCCTGCATTATAAGGAGTCCCTGATTAGACTTCCAGTACAATCCACAGTGAATACAAGGGGCTTCTTGAAGTGGCCTGCTGTATCCCCAGGTTAGTGGGCTGCTGTAGTTGTGCCATATCCTGAGGTTGAGAGGCAGGAGTTGCAGCTAGACTGGCCAAGAACTCAGATTTTTGGTGAACACTGCCATTCTTACTCTGCCTTATCATGGACCCCTATGGGTCTACTCATTACTATACCTGCTACTGAGGTGGTATAATTCTGAGGAGCAGGAAGATTACATTTTGCCCTGGAAAATGGCTCTGGATCTACAGTAACTGCTCTGTACTAGGCAATGCTAAACATGCCCTCAACATGCTGCTCCTGAATTGCTTAGGCTGCCCCAGCTAGGGCAGCCCAAGTCCACCTGTCTTGGGGCAGCCTATCTGCACAATCCAGAGTAAATATGGGAGCTCTTAAGAGACATTTACATTGACGTAGTTATGGTGCCACGTAGTGGAAACCTATGGGAAATTCATAGCGCAATCCAGAGTAAATTTGTCATATGTCGATGTAAGAGCTCCCGTGATTACTTTGGATTCTGCAGTATGTTTCCTTAGGCTGTCCCAAACATTTTCCAGAATAACTAGGGTGGCCCATCTTGCCGTTGGGTCAGCCCAGTGATAGATGGGGTAACCCAAGTGCACTTCTGGATTGTGCCCGGTCTCCCATTCACTCAGCAGGTAGTTTTGAATTCAGCAGGTTGTTTCAGACAAGCAGTTTTTATCTCATCAGTACAATAATGCCTTCTGCAGTTTCAGTGGGATCTACACAGAAGAATTTACCATCCCTGGCTCCCTCCATTGATATCTAAATATGCTTGATAATAACTTCCCACTGGTTTGAGGCCAGTAAGTGTAGAAGTTCTTGAATACAGAACAACTCTTTTGAGTATGAAAGCAATCAGATAGCTTTCATATGTTCTTAGGAGTGATAAAATTCAATCTCATGGTAGACAGCATAACACCATTAACACCATTAAAGGTCAGGATAATAAGAACTCCTTAGGCACATGCAATGTTTTGTTTGCAAAGACGTGCACATACCGTCACATCCTCTGCCTTTTTTCCTCAGTCTAGACTGCAGTTCTTTGTATTGTGTTTGGAAGTGGAAGATCTCCTTTGAAGTTCTCGGAGATCTCAAAGGAAATTGCAAGACACTATTCAGCGCAATTTAAGAACCTTTAAATTCTGTTGATTTCAGTGATAGACACTGTGTTCAGCACTGTCATTATGTCAAATTCTGATTGTTGGCCTTTTTTGATCCCTATTCTAAGCATGTCTACTCAGAATCAAGTCCCATTATAGTCTATGGGGCTTATTCCCAGGTAAGCGTGGATAGGATGGCAGCCTCAGTGTAAAAAATCAGACACCTGAATACCACAAAGATGATGTTAATGAACATGTCATCTTTTCAAGTGAACATATTGTTTTCTAGCTTTAGTTCTCTGCATCTTCTAAATGTCCTCTATCACCATATCTCAAGTTTTTATTCTTCAAAAAGTCAGACTTCTGTAAAAGTTCATTCCATGTCAATGAGCCAAACAGAAGAATTATTTCCTTTTCTCCAAAAGCTACAGGCCAACTGTTAAAGCAGTTTACATATCTACAGTTTCCTTGAGGTACAGGTATAGGGAAATCCCTATATTAATGAGCTTATTTCTCATATAATTAATCCTAATCCTTGAGGATAATCCTTATAGGATAATTTTGCTAATGCCATATGTTATAAACTTATTTATTCCACCGTAGAGAAAAAAGTATGTGCAATATGTGTCTTCCTTCTAAAATGTCAATTCACCATCCCTAACAGCTCACACAATTTTTCTATAAGGGAAAGGGTGTGATCCACCTGTCTTGCCAGGCTTTGTATGTGACTCATCCAATTCTGCCTTGGCTCAGCAATTACCTGCCAGATTCTACCTTGCACCATCCCTGGCTCCCTCCAGAATGCCAGGTCTTTTCAAGTCAAAACCTGCCAATCCTACCTATAGGAATCAGCCTGAAATATGGAGGAAGTTCACAGAGTTCTCAGCCATTTGAATATCAGCCATCCTTCACCCTATGTCATGCAAGATCTGGAATGGTTGACAGTGCCCAATGGACATTTCAGAGAGGTTGAGAAATTCTACCTGGAGAAAAAACCTGGTGTAATCCCTTCTCCAGCTCTTTCTCCTCCACAAAAGTGCTCTGATCGCTTATGTCACTTGCTTTGCCTCGGGCTAATATGCCAACAGTAGGGTAGAACGGTACCCTCTCACACAAGATGTGGCATGCCAAGTGCTGTGCCACTCTCTGCTTCTCCCACTCTCTGATATTCTATTTCAACACTCTTCCCTCCACAGTTTTTCTTCCTTTTCGGTCCCCTTCTTCCTTTTCCAATCCAGGGAGTGGAAAGAAAAGGAAGAAAGAGAAAAAAAACAGTAGGAGGATACAATTATGTGGACAGAGATCTCTACCATCCCCAATCTGCTGGTCCTGGCCAACAGCATTCAAAGAATTCAAGTTTCATAGCTAGACATAGCTACCTATATGAGAATTATTTTTCCACACTAAACTTTAAATCACTTTTTAAATTCTACCTGAATCTTTTTGTCATGAAACTGCTTTATTTCTGAATTTGCACTTCCTATTGGAGCTATTTTTTGTTGCATCCAATGACATACCCAGGTCATTTTGAGTATAAAAGCACAAATTTTTTTATACTCCCATTCGTCAAAATTATTAAGAGCACAATCCTAACCATGTATACTCAAAAGTAAGCCCCATTGTGTTCAGTGGGTCTAACTCCCAGGATAGTGACTTCAGGATTACAGCCTTAATTAATTGTTATCAGTATTAATTAATACAATTAACAAGAGATTAATTCATATTTTCATATTTTAAAAAATCCTAACCATTAAGTTTGCAATCCTAATGACACTTTCTTTGGAGTAAGTATTATTGAACACAATGGGACTCATCGAAATCCACTGGAGTCCTTGCTCCAGTGTAAGAACAATTTACTCTGGATTGCAGTATGAATTTCCCATAGGTTTTCACTAGATGGTGACTAGGTAACTATGGGTACATGTAATGTCTCTTACATGCTCACGTAGTTACTCTGGATTTGGCTGTCTGAGTAGACATGCTTAGAAATGCATCACAAGCACCTGTTTTACTTGGGGGGCGCAGGGGGCAGGCTGCCCTCTGGAGCACTTGTTGAGCTCCACTTTCACCGGATTGGGACAATTCTGGTGGTCTTCCATTCCTCTGTGCCCTAACCTGAACATGAGCCAAGGCACATTTGCTTACTCACAAGTAAACACAGCTGTGTAGCTCAGTTCCACTTTCCATAGAGCTCAATGTAATTATCAGGGTCTTCCTTCAGGGTTGATTTGTAGGGACTGTGTTCATAGGATCAGGACTATTCTGGGGGGTGTTGGATTCCTCTCAGTATGCCTTTTTCAACAGACTAAGGGCGCAATCCAGAGTAACTATGGGGAGTCCTTGCTCTGGTGTAAGAACAATTTGCTCTGGATTGCAATATGAATTTCCCATAGGTTTTCACTAGATGGTGCAGTAACTATGTGTACACGTAATGTCTCTTACGTGCTCCCGTAGTTACTCTGGATTGTAGCGTATGGCACATTTGCCAACTTGCCTATTTGCAAGTAAAGACACAATATGGCTGTTTCACTTTCCGCAGCACTCCATGCTTTTTTAAAATTGTTTTTTGGCAATTAAGAAAACAGTTTTTGATAGGAAGGAGATATTTCAAATCTGTTTTTTTGCATTGGATTCTTCTGGAAAATATGCATCCAAATGTATATGACTTGATGGGGTTATTCCAAAAGATTTTAGCTATTTTTGTGATTTTGGTCATCCCCAGTGTGTTACCCCCCTGAGGAGGATACCTGGGGCCCAGGGCACCCTCCTGTTCCCCCAGGGACGCCACTGATTGCATCTAGCACACATAATATTCAGTGCTCTGATTTTTCTTTAATCAGCAGACAGAGTTATGAATCAGGTTCTCTGGCTTCTACCAAACCACCTCTTGACAGCTATGGCCACTCCTAGTGGCCTAAAAGTCCACTTTGATCATCTAGAGTTGTGCACTATATATTTTCTTGGACTATATATAGTCCAACATGATCATTAGCTATGCCACTGACTTCAAGACTCTTGGGACTCCAGCATAATAATTTGACAATATCTATATACACACTTTGGAACTCAATCCTATGCATGTCTACTCAGAAGTACTGTAGTCAATGAAACTTACTTTCAGGAAAGTGTGGATAGGATTGCAGTCTTGCATTTTCTTTTCTGTTTTCTCTCACTACTGTCTGCTTAATGATGTCCCTTCCTTTTTAATGATGGCCTTGAAGTTTCCCGCAAGATGATAGTCCTGAGATCAAGTCCAACCTGTAGTTCCCAGGCTGCAGGACTACCATCTGAGATCACTGCAAAGTGAAAATGGGGCTGTAATCCTATCCACACTTACTTGAGAGTAAGCTCCATTGACTATACTGGGTCTTACATCTGAGTAGACATGAATATTGTGCTCTAACTACCCCCCTTCCTAGGTTGGACTTAAGGAGAGAAGAATTGAAAGCGAGGAGGTGGCAAATGTAATGAACTGAGGTGTCTCCTGGGATCCAACAAACCTTACCAAGAAGAACCTTGACTAAGAAGCCCCTTATAATTGTTTAATGATGGTGGATTTTCTTTCACGCAGGGCTTTCTGATGAATTGATTGAAAAAGGCAAGGATATCAAAAGCATCTCAGAAATTGTGCAGGATGGCAAGAACTTCAAGGTCACGGTGACAACTGGCAGCAAAGTGCTGACAAATGAGTTCACAATTGGCAAAGAGGCTGAGCTTGAGACCCCAACAGGACAGAAGGTCAAGGTAGGGGAAAAAAAGAAAAAGTTGTAAAAACAGAATAATTTTTAACTACTTTATGTGGCATTGAAGCACAAATATGTTCAATTATAATGTCATGAAGATTTGGCAAAGCTGCAATATTGAACTTGTCTGGGCTCTGATCTTTAAAGACACAAATTTTAATAAGTTTTAATAAGTTGGGCTGAGATTCAAAGGCACACAAATACATTGAGGCGAGGGCTTCTAATAATAGTACTTTCAAAAGAAAAAATAAATATTTTCTACAGTGAGCAATGGCTTTTGAGGGAAGTTCTCACAATTATTTCAAAAGTTTATTTCACTTTGCATTTTAAGATAATAAATATCCACATTAATCTCCCAATGTAATGATTAAACCCACCTTTCTGTCATTCCCACACCCGGTGGCAGGGAGTTCCATAGGTTGATTGCTCTGCAGATGGAACAGAACCTTGCTCTGTGCAGTCTGTTGCCTGGTTGAAAAAACAATCCTTGTCTTCCACAAATATTCAAGTTTCTCAAGTATCATCTTGAGAAATCTGAAGTTCGTAACATGTTAACAAATTACCCAGGAGTGGAACTATTTGAATTGGGGGCCTAAACTATGTTTTCCTTTTCTTTTTTGCAGGCTGTTGTTCAAATGGAAGGAGACAATAAGATGGTTGCGGATCTGAATGGCATCAAATCAGTCACTGAACTAAAAGGAGATACCATTATTAATGTAAGACCACACAGCAAACATCAGCCTTATTAGAATTGCCTACCACAGTTATTTATTTTTCACCTTTTTATACCGGACTTCACAGAGACCTTCTCAAAGTAGGGAACATTTTTTTCCCTTTCTTTGAGGCTGCATTGCAGCTGTGTTAGTGCTGGAAAGTTGGTTAGGATTGTGCCTTTAGAGTGCAATCCTAACCAATTTAGGCCTCTGTGAATGTCCCACAGGATCCAGTGCATTCCACATTCACATGATTGCACTGACACTGGACAGTTGGATAGGATTGGGCCCCTAGAGCTTGTACCCCCCAGAAAGCAGAGATGAGTTTACTCTAGACCTCAGGAACATGGAACAGGTTCTAAGGCTGCAGTCCTAAGGACACTTTCATGAGAGAAAGACCCATTGAACACTATGGGGCTTACTTTTGAGTAAACATGGATAGGCTTGTGCTCTTAAGTCTGGAATCTTATACCTGCTTGCCTTGGAATAACTTCCATTCAGTATAATAGGGCTTACATTTCAGTACACCTGCAGAAATGCTTGTGCTGGAATGGTATTTGTCACTTGTGTTTAATAGTGTAAGCTGAAACTAGTCTACTCAGAAATAAATTCTGAGAATGTGAATAGGATCGCACATATAGAAAGGATGAATGTGGTTAAGATTGCATAGTATACATGTATGTTACATGCTGCCATAGCTGGCTGTAAATACAAACAATTCAGGTAGCCATAACCACAAGGAATTAAACAAAGATCTGTAAGAAGCTAAAGCAGCCATTTTCAGCCAGTGGGCTATGCACATTGTTATGCCGTGAATAATCCACAGGTTTGCTGTGAATGTTTTGCAAATTCATTTGTAAAATAAATATCATTTATTAAAAGAGTTATTATGGAATGGTGCCTTGATGTGCCTTGTCAATAGTTCAAGGATTGATGGTGTGCCTTCACTATTTTCGCCGCTGGACGGTGTGCCATGAGATGAAAAAGGTTGAAAACCAATGTGCTAAAAAATACTCTCCCATTCTTCACCATTTCAAAAAAGCCCATTCATTTTGCAGAGAGAGGAGAGTTATTTCATGTTCAAAGACATGATGCTTGGGGACTGTGTGTTTGTGGCTTTGCATTTTTATGGAAAAAAATCTTCACTAGGTTTGGTTAATTCACTTCAGTTTGGAGGTTATATTGGAATGTTTGTAGATGTCAAGTGTCTGCTGACCCTAACCATGAAATATTCAAATGTATTTGAGTGAAATATACACTTACACTTTTTTTTTCTTTTTCCAGTGCATGAGTCTGGGTGATATTCACTACAAGAGGATCAGTAAAAGAGTCTAGATATTCTGGGTATTTCTATACTTTTACTGTGTAAAACTAGTGCAATAAAATACCATTTGTACAAAAGTCTCTTCTTTTTGGCATTGTTGTGTCTTGCAGTGAACTGTGAACAGGGGCATAATGTGGGTTGCCAGCATCCGGGGATCACACCCTCTAATTTTAAAAAAAAACTTTGATTTCAAAGCTGCAACTGGCTCTGAAGGCAAGGGGTGTGCTATACACTGGCGCTTCTCTCATTACTGGTTCATTCCAGAGATGCTGTGGAAGTCCTGGAGAACTGGAGGCAGTTGGGGTCTGGAGGCGGTTGGGGTCTAGATGAGGGTCAATAGGTTGAGACTGAATTTTTAAAAAGATGTCCTTATGATCAGGAAAACCCTGATGCAGGTACTCTCTTTTTGAATTAGATTGCACTCCCCCTGCCAGAATAGGTACACAGTTTGGGAGCAGGGTGATCAGATGCCCAAACTTCAGAAAGAGGACAAGGTCTTGGATTCCTCTCAGCCTGGCCTTTCCAGTGGACAATGGCACATTTGCCTACTCATGAGTAAAACCACAATATTAGGCACTTTCACTTTCCCATAGAGCTCAAAGCATATTTTTAATTTTTAGTTTCTTGGCCATATCTTCTGATAGGAAGGAGATATTTCAAAACCAATTTTTGCATTGGATTCTGCTCTTCTATATGATTCCAACAACATATGACATGATGGGTACTACACACCATTGCAAAGTTCCAAAATGAAGCCAAAATGGAGGACAATGAAGCCCTTTTGGAGGACACCCGGCCAGGAAGCTAAAAAAGAGGACAAATCCAAGAATTTCCAGTCATATGGTCACCCTGTTTGGGAGTGCTTCAGGATTTCATTACTGTTATGTGCTCTATATGGGGCTGCTCTTGAAGACGATTCCATATCTGAGGCTAGTGCAGAATGTGGTGACCAGGGTGGTTACCAGAGCGAGGCAATCTGATTCAGGGCAGCTTGTTTTGGCTGGAAATGATGTATATCTTGCCAAGGGTAAGTTTATGTAGCTATATATAAGGCTGTGATGGCTCAGTGGTTACAGATGCTGTGCACGTTGACCTAAAGGTAGGCAAATCAGTGGTTTGTGTCCTGAACACCACAGCATGGAGTGAACTCCTGTTACTTGCCCAGCTCTTGCTTAAACTAGTTGTTTGAAATCAAGTAGATAAATAGGTATTGCATTGGTGATAGAACAGCATTCTGTGTGCTTTGGTGTTTAGGCAAATGTGCTGCACTGCACTGGCTCTTCATCTTTGCAACAGGGATTAGCACCACTCCTGCTTTTTAATTGGTCCCAATTAGCAGGGCAACCTGCAAGGGACACCATAACCCTTACCTTATAATGCAATATGGAGGTATTAACTTCCGTTGTGATGATGCTTCACTAAAAGGGCAGATATTCAACATCAGCAATGACTAGGATGTTCAAAATATTTTTATTATTTTACTCAGAAGTAAGCTCTTTGTGTTCAGTAAGACATAACCTACAATCCAGAGTAACTACGGGTGCACGTAAGAGGCTTTACGTGCATCTGTAGTTACTGCACCACCTAGTGAAAACCTATGGGAAATTCATATTGCAATCCAGAGCAAATTGTTCTTACACCGGAGCAAGGACTCCCCGTAGTTACTCAGGATTGCACCCATAGGAGGTTAAACCTGTCTTACTCACTGGAAACCTCTCACAAGGACTCGACAGATACAGCAAGTAACATTAATGGGTGCATGGGGTTGGCCTGTTGTGTGAGCATGTAAATACCTGCACTTGGTGCTCTAATGAGAAAGGAAAAGATTTTGGAGGAAAGTTAAGATTTTAAGAATACTCTGCTCTTTTCCTTTGGCTACTGAAAATGGAGGAGGATTAGACAGAGAGAAAGGCAGTTGTGATTGAAAAGAAGGTCTTGCACTGCAGTGATAGCTGCCGTTCTGATGGCAGTTTGCAAAACCTTGGTACAGAACTCCATGTGGTGCTATGGAGGTGACGGTATCTGTATATGTATGATGTACATATACATATACATATGTATATCATATGTATATTCCAGGAAACATATTCAGCATATTCCAGGAAACCCTAGGTGGTGCTGATCACACGAAGAATTTCCACACCAAAGCACAAAGTTTATTAATATATCTTTGGGGTACACATAGAAAAATTGTACTTAAAACGTGAATTAAACAAATTTGCAGTGCACCCTTGGTATCTATGGAGCACTCTGTAGTATCATTTCATTCCTGAGAAGGATTATACTCTAATTAGTCTAAATCTGAAGAAATGACACAAGGGATGTCAATGATGCAAAATGTATTTAAGATTTTGATATACCTGAATGTTAAATATATGAGGATGTGCCCAGCAGATCCAATAATTGAGGGCCAAACCTATGTTCCTTGCAACATCGTTCTAGTAGTTCAGAACCAAGTGTACTGATGTTGCACCAACTGCAGTGTATGAAGAACAATTCTAGGCCAGCAAATGACTGTTATTGCTTCTTCTGAAAGATCCCGGGGGAAATCTCATTGGAGGGCTCAGGCATGACTTGAATCGTTTGGTTCTGCAAAGCTGCCTCTCGCATCTTGTAGTAGAGAAATTCATTCTGCTGGAACATCCGCAGTTCCATCTCGGACTGAATACGCATGCCCTGCGTGGATGGAAACAAAGAATAGCCATTCAGATAAACCTCACTTCTTGAGAGTCAGGCATCTATCCTGTTTTCTGAGCCATTAATAAGTTAAGGCCAAGCTCTTACCACCAACTACTAACGTTTTCACCTTATCCTTCTATAGACAGTGCGTTCAAAGTTAAGTAAAACACTACATTCATAAAAATACCAGTTTAGTGCTCTGCATCAATTACACTGTACAACAAAATTCGAACACCTTTGATTTATCTGAATATTTTGATGTTTATTACTTTTGGTGCAAGGATTTCAAAATGCTGCTTTTGGCATAGCATCAGTAGCCACATTAACCTGTTATTATGTTATTATGTTATGTGCCTGTTAACCAGCAGGCCAGGGTTCGATTCCCAGGTCAGCCCCACAAGACAGGGTGAGCTCCTGTCCTTAGCCCAGCTCTGTGACGCCAGCTGGATCCAATCGTATTGGCTCTGCCTTTCCACTGGACTAATTCAGTGGCGTGGAGGGGGGGATTTGCTGCTTGGGTAACAGCCTATCCTCCATAACAATCCAACCCAGGCTTTTGTGCTTCGCATGCAGCATATGCAGCACCAAGCACAATACCATAGTCTTTCAAGACTGACAGAGTCCTGCTTTTTTAGTAGCCAAATGTAGTTGTATACTATAACATGCATTGTATCTATCTATCTATCTATCTATCTATCTATCTATCTATCTATCTATCTATCTATCTACAGTATTTATATACCGCTTTTCAACTGAAAAGTTCACAAAGTGGTTTACAAGAAAATGAAAAAAAAATTAATAGCTAATTAATAGCTAATGGGTGCCTGTCCCAAAAGGGCTCACAATCTAAAATGCATAAATAACACTAGCAGAAGCCACTAGAACAGACATT
This sequence comes from Cryptoblepharus egeriae, assembly GCA_030015325.1. Lineage (NCBI taxonomy): Eukaryota > Metazoa > Chordata > Lepidosauria > Squamata > Scincidae > Cryptoblepharus > Cryptoblepharus egeriae. Next base: position 64,811,671 of record JAREYC010000004.1, on the reverse strand, counting down.
GCTGGGGTGTGTAGGGCCAGTTACTCTTCCCCTGCTAAATAAAAGAGGAACACCCACTTGAAAGAGTGTCTCTTGCCCAGTTAGCAGGGGTTTGCCCAGTTAACAGGAGTTAACAATTAACAGGGGTAAACTGTAGTGCTTTAGGGCAAGCAATAGGATAAATACAAGCAAAAAAATTAAGATAACTGAACACATTTTGATTATACAAAATAACCTACAAATACTGTTGGGATCAGTTATAAGAAAAAATTCAATATGAACCATGTTTGTGTTACGTAGTGTGATGCTCATTTTGTATCATCTATTTTGCTTTTGTTAGAGATTGAGGGGAATAAGGAATTATAATGGGGACTAGAGCCCTAACTCTCACTACTGGAAATGGTATTCATCCACCCCCTTTGGTTTCTGAAATTTCAGCTAGCATTATCTGCACATTTTCAATAGGATCTTTGTCACCATAGTAGGCAAGATGAGCTTTTCTTTAAATGAACTGTGAGACATAACTAGTCATATTATAATTGTAGAACACATTTCCAGTGGTGGGCTTCAGGGGGATCTCACAGATTCTATAGAACCCTTTGCTAATGAGCGCCTGGTTCTGAGAACCGGTTACTAATGGGACATAAAACCTGTTGCTAAATTAGGACATACTAATGGGACATAGAACCTGTTGTTAATTTATTCGAATCCCATCACTCTACATTTCCTATACTGTTGACTAGGTGCCTTTCTTCCCTCTGGTGATACCAGACAGGCAGGAACTCCTACCACACATTCAAAGTAAATTTTTTGGCAGATTGCTGGCAGGATGGCAAAGATGACAGACTGGCTTAGATTACCATCAACTTGATGGTTTATTACTGCACCATTTGTTCTTCATGTTCCAAATATTTCAAACTATACACAAGCAGCCACTTACCTCCAGATCTTTGGTAATTGGGTGGCTGGGGCCATGCGTCACCAGAAGAATAGCGTAGGCTTTGCAAATCATCCCATGCCCCGCTTCAATGAGGCCAGCATGCCAATGTGTCACTCCAGCTCTCATTAAGGCCATCCCTAGCTGCGCATTGTTTGGATGGTACAGTTTCCTGAGATACAAAAAAGAAGCACGTTTGCGTTTCAAATCCAAATTTGCACATTTGACATACGTAAAGGTTTTTTTGTTCCACTTATGGCATTGGCCTCATGAGAACAGCTGCTCAGGTTTATTTGTGCCAAGGCTGACCTTATATATCATTGAGAGCATTGCTGTGAAGAGAGAAAAGGGCAGTCGCTGGGCTGGCTCTTTCAGACGTAACACTATCCTAGAACAGAATGGAGACACTTTAATGTTGAAGGAGGCAGGGGCACAGGTTGCATAGGTCACTGGAAGGAGTATAGGCATGTAGCTGGGGAAAGCTGGCAAGTGGAGATACTAAGCAAGATGCAGGTTAGAGCAATTGAAATGGCTGTAGGAAAGAGAACTGGACAACACACACCATACCATACCCTCCCAATGAAATTCCAAAGGCCTTTAACAATAATAAATACACACACACACTAACTGTTCTCAAGGATTCAGTACATTCTAGCACCATAGTCCAACATGACCAAGGGTGGGACTATAGAAAGTAGTATAGATAGTCTTCAATGCCTTCCACGGGACAAAGGAAACCTCCTGTGGTGTAGCCTTGAACACATTAGAGGGTATGTTGTCATTAGTTACTAACCCTACAATCCAGAGTAACTACGGGAGCAGGTAAGAGACATTACGTGCACCTGTAGTTACTGCACCACCTAGTGAAAACCAATGGGAAATTCATATTGCAATCCAGAGTAAATTGTTCTTACACCGGAGCAAGGACTTCCCGTCGTTACTCTGGATTGCACTCTAAGGCCATTAAATTTGGGGAAACCAGTGATGTAGGAGCTAAATCTGCCCCACACCACTGGTTTCCCAAAATTTGCTCCAACAGGCGCCTATATTCCTTTCTCCTACATTTGTGAGAAGCTCTCTTTTACTTCTAAAACTGCTGCAGTTAGGGACAAGTTTGCTGTCATCTGATGGCAGTGGGGGGACCTAATTTGTATTAAAAAGGACCTCGGGTGGGTAGGTTGGGAGCTGCAATACAAATTTGGGAACAGAGGTGCCCTGGAGTTAATTAGAAGATATGAATCGTGCATGTGTGCACGCACGCACGCACGCACGCACACACACACACACACACAAAGAGAGAGAGAGAGAACTGGCTGGCTGGCTATCCGGCTTCAGTCTTTCTGCTCCATAACATCCCCAATAGCCACACAGGAATGGAAATTGCAGCAAATCAGCCCAGGATGTATCAGGTGAAGACACCAACATTCCTGCTGGCCCTTTTTTAAGAGTTCCCCCAGATTTAGACACCTCCAATCTGAAGTTATTCCTGTGGAGGAAGGTGCCAAACAGCCTCTCTTAGGGGATGTGCTACCTGCTCAGGAATCTGCCCGTCATAAAGGGTATCATCTGCATCTAGCCCTTGGATCCCTGTTTGTTCCCACCAAAATCTGACCATCTACTTGTAGTCCACCACCTCACCTGTATCTTGCCCTCTGGAACATCATCTATCATCTCCAAAACCTGACCCTCCAATGCATAAGAAGAAATATGCTTCAGAAGCAATATGGGGGAGACTAAGGCTGCAATCCTAAAGACACTTTCCTGGGAGTAAGACCATTGAACACAATGGAACTTACTTTTGAGTAGACATGGTTAGGATCGTGCTCAAAGTGCATTGGGGAATGATGTTTGTCACAAAGTTCATTTTGGTGTAGAAAAATAATAGCATATTGTGCATTAACACTCCCATCCAAAGCACACATTTTCTAAAGTAAATCCTATTGTTTCTGATAGTGTTACATTGCTGGTACAGGTGAAGTATTTTGTAATCACAGGATGCATTAAATATTCTTTCAAATAAGCATGCTTAGGATTGCAAGGTTATTATCCAATTTATAATTCAGCAATAGGAGACTGGTAGGTGAGGTGCTTGCTGGGGACATTTGCTCTTTTGTGCTCCTTCTCAGTAGTGAAATGGTAAAGGGGTAGCATGGTAAGTGTATCAAGTGCTACAACACTTGTATAACCAGTCCCTTCCACTTGCTATCAGAGTGATGGCATTGCTGCCAGAATCTCATTGGGGTTCTCACAGGTTCTATAGAACCCTTTGCTAATGAGCGCCTGGTTCTGAGAACCGGTTACTAATGGGACACAGAACCTGTTGTTCTATAGACATAGAACCTGTTGGTAATTTATTTGAATCCCACCACTGAATACATCTATCCAAATTATGGAAAGCCAGGGAGAAGACGAAACAGATGTCACATACAAGAAACCATCCACCATTCGCTTTGAGTAGCCAGCTGCTTCATCGAAGAGTTGGAGGTAAGAGAGAACTTCTGATATGATGCTGAGGATCCGGAGCAGGTAAATGTTTGTTTCTCCCAGCACCACCTCTTGCTTTGCCAAACACTCTCGACTCAGCTTCACAACCTGGAACAACCAAAGTAAGTGTCACAAGCACAGAACATGTCAGATCTTTCTGCCTCTGCAACTCAGAGCTGCAACAACACAATATTCTACAGGGGAATTAGGAGATAGTAGAGATTACCTCTCAGGGTTACACAGGATTACAGATTAATTTTTTTATTTAGTGTATGACAATTAGAAATACTGGCAGATCCTTTGTGAGGTCCACCAGCCATTAGGTGTAGATTGTTTATGCTTGGGGTGCAGGTTACTCCACGTCATTCTATGAGCAGCTCAAAGAACTCTAATCATTCCAGGTCATCCTTCACAGGAAACCTTCACAGCATGGTCATCATCACACATCTGGTATCAGGGAATGCCTTCAAACTTCCAGCAGGAACAGATTAGGCAATTCTTTACAGATTAGGTAATTAATTGTGAGTTGTAATGTCAATATTAGAGTGACATACTACTGTAAAATTCTAGCTGGCCAGCTCCACAGTTCAAATGAGAGCTCCACAATGGAATTATAAGCCCTATTTACCCAACCAGGGCCCCAGGTCCGATTCATGGGCTAGAACGTGTAGTGTGATCGTAGGATGAAATTAGAACATTGGCCCTACAATCCAGAGTAACTACGGGAAGACATAAGAGGCACTTATTCCGGATTGCTCTATGATTTCCCATAGGTTTCCCATAGGTGGCACCATAACTACATTGGTGTAAACGGTCCCGTAGTTACTCTGGATTGTAGCCTTTTAGTCTGATTACCCACAAACTTGAGCAAGGAAAACTGAGTAAACAATGGATCAATACTTTGATGGCTTACTTCATGGTATATCCCTTCAGAACGAGCTTTATCTATCTTTCCCAGAGTTTCCTTGGAGAACTGGATGACATCATTCACAGCTTCTTGGGAGGGCTGCAAGACGCAAGACAAAATTGTTGGCATGTGCTTGTTTATTTCTTCACCACTGGCAAATCCAAGTGGCAAAATCCGGTTCCACGGCTTGCAAGTCCATGAGAGTGAGGCAGTCACCCCAGGCAAGAGGTAAGTGAAGGCACCCATATCTGTCTGCCTGTCTCCATCATACCTTTAACAACTTGGGTTCAAAAAGGAAGAGAAAAAAAGACAGAAGAGAAAATCTAGAAGAGAGTGGTGGGGCAAGTGTTTCCTACATTCAAATCCACCAGTCTTCTCTTATCCATACTTCCTCTTCTACTCTAGTCTTCTCTTCCTTTGTGAACAGAGAGAATCTAATGAAGTGGAAAAGAAGGAGGTGGTCTGGCCGTGTAAGAATTTGATGTGCTAGCAAGTAGTGTAATGTGTAGAGCCCTCTTCTTCCCCGCCCCCCCAGGTATGCTACTGATGCTGGCAAAAATTCCCATTAGAAGACAAAGAAAAATGCTCAACAAGGATCAAGGGTATTCATCAAGGATCAAGGGGAGGATCAAGGGTACTTTCTATGATATATAGCACAAGAGTGAGATTCAACTGCAAGCTTCACCCAAACCATAACCACAGTTTTTCTGACACTGTTTACTACAAGTTGCTGTGTGTGTTGCTCATGTTTTCTGCATATATCCTAAGCTCTGCTTGAGGGATACAGTATGCGGGTGTTCTCTGGAACGTTCCAATAAATCTGAACATATATCAAAGTACTACAAGCATCACAAGTACACATCTTTAAGTTTCAACTTTGCAAGTTAGTGCCAGTAATCTTGTTGGCATCTCAATTTTCTGTTGAACCTAAAACAATTATTGTAGGATAAATCTTGCTTTTCCCCCCAACAATACTTGTAGCGTATGCTGCAGGTGATACTGTAGTGTGCTAATTCCATAAGGAAAAAGTTGGAGTGAAACTGGGAAACTGCTTTACACTCATGCCTGAAACCTGCATAGAATTGTTTGTTGGGCCTTTTGCCATTCAGAAAGCTGAAACTTGCCCAAGGTGTCAAGAGCTGCCAGACCAAAAAGCATGCTGTAATTTTGCTTCCAGAGAATTTTCTGAGACATTGGGGAGGAAGGAATCTCATTAAGGCATGAGGAAAAGAGTTGTGTGAGTTCATCTTAATTGGAATTAATTGAAAGGATTTCATTTAAAATAATGAAATATAACAAGGACGGTAAATGCAGTGCTCACTTTTATTTGTCAGACTTTTCTCTACCCACCACAAGAGCTGGAAGCTTCTCTCTTTCATGGGAAAAAAGAGGAGACCGTCCATTTCAGCACTTGGAAAGAATCCATAGAGCCATTAATGTTGACAATATCTCAGGGCTGAACTTCAACTTAAAGCTGCAATCCTAACTCCCAGTTAGGCCACCAGAAGCCTCAGAACAAGTCCCAACATTGGCCTAGGAGTGTCACAAAAATGCTGTAAAGTACAACTGTGCCACTCCTGGAGGAGGGTTAGGCCAGTGCACAGATATGCACTTGCCTCCCTACATCACCCCAGGAACCGGAAGACCAATGAGTTGTGCCGGCCTAGGTTAGGATTGAACCTTAAGAGACTTACCCTACAATCCAGAGTAACTACGGGAGCACATAAGAGACATTACGTGCACCCGTAGTTACTGCACCACCTAGTGAAAACCTATGTGAAATTCATATTGCAATCCAGAGTAAATTGTTCTTACACTGGAGCAAGAACTTCCTGTAGTTACTCTGGATTGCGCCCATAAAGTCCAATATGGACGTTGGCATACCCCGTAGTCTGCACTGCAGCCACCTATCTAAAGAACTGTGTGGGAATGCTAGCAGTGCAAAGACTGGGGGACTACACACTAACACTTGAACTGTGCAGAGTGATATTGATTATGTTGGCAATAGAAGCAGATGGGACGGGGATCAGCCAGACAGGAGTAGATCAGGGGTGGGATGGGGCAGATCTGGGCAGTGGCATGATCTGTGGCATCAAGATGAGCCCAAGAGACCTGGCTGACACTCCGACAAATTTATGGTGCATCACAGAAAGTGCCCACAAATTATTATCTATAGCATAGATAATAGCTATAGCACCCAGGGCAGGGTGACCAGAGGCCCAAATCTCAAAAGGAGGACAAGGTCTTGGATTCCTCTCAGCCTGGTCTTTCTGGCGGACAATGGCTTGTTTGCCTACTCACAAGTAAAGGCACGATATTGGCCACTTTCATTTCCCCATAGAGTTCAATTCATATTTTTGATTTTTAGTTTTTTGGCCATAACGTTTGATAAGAAGGAGATATTTCAAAACCAATTTTTGCATTGGATTCTGCTCATCAATATGAATCCAATGACATATGACGTGATTGGGTACTACACAACATTGCAAATTTCCAAAATGAAGCAAAATGGAAGACAATGAAGCTTTTGGAGGACAACCAGACAGGAGGCTAAAAAAGAGGACAAATCCAGAAATTTCCAGTCATATGATCACCCTGATACAAGGGTTTCTTAGCAGGCAAATCAGTATGGTGAGGGTTCCCTAAAGCTAGAAAGCTTGAAAAGACACTGCACCAGATAAATTTTTGCTGAGGCTCTGCATATATAGCTGAAAACACAGACAAGTTGACGCAGGCTGGGTAGCCACATGTTGGCACAGTCTTTGGCCTACTTTTTGGCTGAAACTTGATGAGGTTCACATTTCAAGATGCCCTGGAATCAGCACCTTGCTTTCATGCCAACCACATACCTTCTCGCTCCCCTCTTTCACAGCCAGCATCAGGTCGTCTTTGATTTTCTTTTCACAATATTCACAGGTGCAGTCAAAATAGTACTGATTTTTCAACAGTTTTCTTCTGTCTTCACTGACATTGAGAAAATCGATGTAGGAAACAGTCAGCTCTTCCCCCGGTGAGATCTTACCCAGGGCACGCAGCTCTATCCTGGTTTCAAACACAGAAAGAGGCACAGAAAGATGATATATATATCATCCAGGAGGCTGATAGGGGTTCATTGACTAAAGACTTCCTAGATTGCAATCCCAAAGGAATTACAGCCCTTTGATGATGGACAGCTATAACATGTGCTCTTTGCACTAAATCAAAATCCTGAACGAGGATGAGAAAAATTGTTTTATGTAAAGGCAATTGCCATATTTAAGCATACCAAGCAACTTTTCATTTTGCATTTTTTTAATTTTACATATTTTTTTCTGCTTCTATTAATTAGCCTTAGGCCCATATCCTAAAGTCAAATTAAGCCCTTTGCGATGGAGCAGTTAAGGTGACTTTCCAGAAGATAACACTAGACTAGACGGTGATATAACTGCGTGGACCCGTAACTGCTCTGGATTTTGCCCTTAGGCAGGGAAAGCAAGCACATTATGTACTGAAATCCTCTGGAAATTCAGCTGAGCAGTCTCTGAAATTTTCCAAAGCATTCCTTGTATACTTTCATGAAAGTGTTCCCAATCATGAGAACTAGAAGCTTGAAAATTTTTTTAGGAAAAAAAGTAGAAATTCTTATGACCAAATTATATATTCTGTAAAGAATGAAGTTTGGCCATGTGTGCTTATTTGTTTCTGATTTCTGTTGTTAAAACAACAGGAGGAGGGAAGCTTGATCCAAATGTGGTGGGAATTGGGATTTTAATCCTTTCCCATGTTAAGGTCCCATCCCAGATACAGGCAGGGCGTCCAGACGCCCGGAATTGCCCGGACAGGTCTGGAATTGGAGGACTTGTCCGGCCTGTCCGGGCATGGGGGGGCTTGTCCGGAGATGGGGGGGTAGTGTAGTGCTTTGCGCCAACTAAAGTAGCTGCACGGACTGGCGCGCGCTATAGCGGCCGTCCAAGCAGCCATCTAGGGAGAGAGAAGCTGTGCGCATGCGCATAGCCTCTCTATCCCTGCCCACAGTGCTTTTTTTACAAGCAAAGGCTGTGCGCATGCGCACAGCCTCTGCTTCTCCGAGACCGTCCGGTCTCCTTTCAGATGGAGCGCGGTCTGTGGCGGTGAAGGATCTCTCCGCAGACCGCTCATCACAAGCGAGCAACAGTGGAGCCAGCCGGGCTTGTGGCGAGCGGTCTGCGGAGAGATCCTTCGCCACCGCAGACCGCGCTCCATCTGAAAGGAGACCAGACGGTCTCGGAGAAGCAGAGGCTGTGCGCATGCGCGCAGCCTTTGCTTGTAAAAAAAGCACTGTGGGCAGGGATAGAGAGGCTGTGCACATGCGCACAGCTTCTCTCTCCCTAGATGGCTGCTTGGACGGCCGCTATAGCGCGTGCCAGTCCGTGCAGCTACTTTAGTTGGCGCAAAGCACTACACTACCCCCCCATCCTCGGACAAGGTAAGCCCCCCCGGGAGTAATCTTTAAGAAAATGTAGGACAAAATGTAGGATGTCCTACATTTTGTCCTATATTTTGAATTTTTTTGAAAATTTAGAAATGTAGGACAAGATCCTCCAATAGTCTGGATTTTAAACTGAAAATCCGGACTTTTGGGGACCCTTGTCCTACATTTTGAGGTGTGGCATCACCCTGGATACAGGGTTCCCATGTCTGCTGTCTCCCCCATAGCACAATCCTAACCAATTTAGTCCAATGCAAGTCATCCAACTCCCATTCCCACTGTGGCATGAGGGAATACAGTACATGTTTAATACAGTACATATTTTTAATGCTTCCGTTGACCTGCAGCACACAAGCCATTCTGACTATAATGTTCAAAGCACCAAAAAATTATTTGCTCAAGGTGTGATTTTTCATTTTGATTGTTCACACTTGCCAGTTACATTTTAACCAATGGTTTCCTCTCCGACTCTCAGCACCTTTCCCTTACAACCAGGTTGTCTCTAGAATGTAGCCCCACCGTACGGTAAATCCCGGCGCAAAGCGTAGCTTTTGTGGGGAGCATTTAAAATTCAGCCTGACATGAAGGCAGGAAGTGGTACTGCCCAGGAACAGTATACCGTACTTCTTAATTCTGCTAATTACAATATCTAAAAATTAGATTAGATCTCCTGGTAGCCAAAGAGCTCTTGCTTTTTTTAAATGCCACTTATTTACTGATCTCTTATATAGTCAAAAATGCAAAAAGAAAATATGATTTGAAGCTACACACATTTTAGCTGCTCAAAGAGATGCCACCAACATTGCTTTGAGCTCTGTTAATAAGTCTTTAAATAAATAAATAAAATTAATCATGAATTCACTTTGGAGAGAACAATCAAACAGAAAGAACCTACATGCAAGTTAAAGTAGATCAGGGCTAAATCTGACCACTTGCTATTTTCGGGAGCAAACATAATTTTATATTATAGAACCAGAGATAGTTTTTTTTAAAAGCACCAATATCAAGGGAAGAAAGAGCAGATGTTGCAATCTCCAGCAACGCTGCTATGATCCAGTTCACTCAGTTCCCTTAAAAACATTGTGTTGTTGCTGTTTTCAATAGAGGTCTGATCTCAAATTCTTTACATAGCAATAAAGCACAGTCTCTGGTTCAAATCAAATATGCGTCTGCTATGGTGGCTTCAACAGTGAGTGAGGGGAGCATGCCACTCTGGGTAGTGAGCAGAGGGATGACAGCACTATAGGTCAACATTTAAAATAAATTTTTTTAAATAATGCCATCATTTCTACATCATTTGATGCATATTTTTATGCAGAATGCAATGGAATCAATAAGCCTTATTGAAATATATTATCAAAAGTTATCAAAAATATAAAAAACATATAAAAATGTATTATTAAAAGTTATCGTCCAAAAACCAGCAAGGGCAGGGTGATGGCGCACCACCATGCTCACTGCCTGGGAGGAAGTCCATATGGGGATGATGCGCCGGCCTGCATCAGCTGACATGAACCCCTCTCTCTCTCTCTCTCTCTCTCTCTCTCTCTCTCTCTCTCTCTCAGTCCTCATCCCATTAGATATATGGGCCAATCTTATAAGATAGTTTTATAGAGTACTGAGACAGTGTAGGTAAGATGCTTTGAATGTTTTTAAAAAACTATATTAAAAAGCAGGCTTCCGGCAGTCTTGAAAGACTATGGTATCGTGCTCAGCACTGCATACGCTGCATGCGAAGCACGAAAGCCTGGGTTGGATTGTTATGGAGGATAAGCTGTTACTCAAGCAGCAAATCCCCCCTCTCCACGCCACTGAATTAGTCCAATGGAAAGGCAGAGCCGATACGATTGGATTCAGCTGGCATTGTAGAGCTGTGCTAAGGACAGAAGCTCCCTCTGTCTTATGGGGCCGACCACATATACTGTATCATTATTTTATCATAACATTTTTAAAAGTTAGCCAGCAATAAGTAGTAATGAGTGATAGAGACTGCACTTAGAGTACATACAAACATACTAAAAATAAAACAGGGTTGCTGCACCCTGGAAGACAACTTATTGGATGAAATCCTTTCAAGCCCCGAGTTCAAGGAAAACCAGTTCTGAGGAATGGAAACAGAAGTTGGCTACGCAATTTCTGATGGGATACATAAAACTGATTGGTTTCATGATTCACCATATTTCCATGGCATGATCCTTCTTACTCATTTTCAGAGCAATTTTGCACCTTAAAAAAAGGGGAGGGCGGAATCAGTTTTTTCTTTTTCAAAACACCATAGCTTAACGTATCTTAAAATAGAGAAGTGCTGTTTAAAAAATTTGTTTTAAGCAGACAACTCACTTGAGACAGTAAAGGAGAGACAATTCCAGAACTAACAATATAAAGGCAAGTGCATCTGTTGACTGTGGCATGAAGCCATAGAAACCAGGTTTTGAAAAATCATGCCAATGCCCACTTTAGGCACTTCTGGATCAACATGTACCCTTCATGTTTTAAATAAAAAACAGTATCAGTGAACACACCCATTCACACACTTTTATGTCCCACAGATTTCAGTGGGAGTGTTAATCTCTTACATTGCTCTCACTGAAACCAGTGGAACTGGGAAAAAAATTCTCTAGTTCTGCATTTGTTAATACACAAAAATTCAGTTACAGTTATGAAAAGTACTGAACTTTGGCTGGATTGTCTTCCTGGATTCAAGACCTTCTGATTCCTTAATATTATGTTTATCAGGTTGAGATCCACCCAGAAATCTGATTTTTGTTTGGAAGCCGTCCCACAAAACAGGTGCTGCAGTTGTAGTTTGGCACTAGTTAACCCATTAGCCCCGGTATTTATTGCTCTTTAGATCTCTATGTTCTGTGATTTCAATCAGTGTTATTAATTAGGCTAGAGTTTCTATTCAGTTGTTTTAACCAATGCAGCCAAAATCAGATGGAGTAAGCAAGGCAATCACAAAGTACAGTCTCATCATATAAAATGTTCATCTGGTGGATGTGAGGTTGCCAAACTCTCACAACACTATAAAGCTAGTGACTCTCATGCTGTCATTGCTGCCAAGTATCAGTTTAGAAGGATAAGTCGGAATAGGCATTAACAAGAGTGCCAGATTTGTCAAAGGGACAGTGTGAGTGTCATCATGAAGATAATAATTAAAGGGAGGGATAATTAATACATAAGCAAAAGCAGGAGTTACAAAACAATGGGTTGGGTTTAGTGGGGTTTTGCATAGAGGTGATGGGAACAGTGACATTACCCACAGCATACTTAAAACTTAAGTTATCATTGCCTATGGGACTTTGTTGTTGATGCAGGATATGGGGGGGAGGAGCGGTCACAGTCATATGGGAAAACTAACCCACCTCATCTGGGTGTGGAACATTGATCTTATAGCCTCATGACTGAAAGAAAAAAAAACAGACATCCACAGTTTTACACAGGCACAAATGCTTTTTTAAAAAAAAGAAAGAAAGCAAATGGAATCCACGCATGTAGTAAATGAAAAGCTAGCACACAACTTTAAGGGGCACATACAGACCAAAGGCAGAGGTGAAAGGCACATATGAGGGTGTACATCAGAACTTTTACACAATGTGTTCTCTCTCTCTCTCTCTCATGACTGTCCAATTGCTGTTGCATACTATGAGTCCGACAGTTGCAGCCTGTCCAGGAGAATGCAGATCTGGACACTGTCACGTACATCAAAGGGAAAACAAGAGGACACACTCCATGCCGTGCCTCCTTGCCCCTACTTCACTTTTGGACAAATTAGGAAAAAACTGGAAAGGTGGTATCACCCAGTTTGAGAAACTGGGCAGAAGAAGGCCATTTGGGGAAACCTCCCTTCCAGAAGAACTGGGAACTCCAAAAACCAGGGGGATCTTTAAATCAGTAGTGAAAGATAGGACATGGAAACCTGTTCCCTTCTGACAGAAATGGGTTTATGAAACTATAAAAAAGATCAGATATAGATCTTTTTAAAAGAGATAAACTATTTCAAGACAATAGATGGGAAATTGCAAGGGTAAAACAAGACATGGTGGTATTACAAAGAGACAAATGGATAGCAATGGTGGCAAAGGCGGGCTAGGATGTTAACAGGCAAGCAGAAAATAAAACACACCCTGCTGACATGTCCTAGTGGATATGACCCTATTCTACTTAAGGGCCCGATCCTATCCAACTTTCCAGTGCTAGTGCAGCTGTGCCAATGTGGTGTGCGCTGCATCCTGCAATTTTGGAGGAAGGTGAGTTATGGAGGCCATTCTCAAGGTCAGGGAATGCATATTCCAATTGTATGGCTCCATTGTACATCCATGCTGCATCATACTACAGCTGCATCATACATCCATGTACGGCTACATTTCTAGCATCAACACTAGAAAGTTGGATAGGATTTTGCATCCTAAATCATGCAACTCCAGAGTCCAGGACTTGGCACTTGCAGTAAGGTAACTCCCCTCTTCCTCCTTCTGTGAGAAGCATCAAGTGCTTCCAGTACTAGACTTGTGCCAATTTGCACATGGGACAGTGGGACTCTACCTTATATAGCTAGGTGTTAACCCTATTTTACTGTCACCTGAGTTCTTATTTTCCCACTATTTCTGGTTTGGAAGAGCTGAACCAGGGCTAGAGAGGAGGGAGGAGAGTCCTGATCCATTAGAAATAGTGCATCCTGTATCTTACCCAGCCCCCCATTTGTAAATCTCTTGACCCTTCTCCTTTTATGAACGTAAGAGTATATTTCCTAAATTGGGGGTGTATGATGGAGGAGACACAATGGAGATTGGGCAGCTTACCAGGAAGTAAGTACAAAACATATTAACTTGCTGCAGGCATTTGATCACATCACACCTCCTACATCCATATAGGATGCGGTGCATGCTTTTTGGTAGTGTGTATTGGCAAGTGATGGATTGGATAGGTTTGGGGCTTTAATGAATGTATTTTGGGGGGAGCACCATGCAAGCACATTTTGGGGGGTATCAGTCATCATGCAAGCACATTAGTGTGTCCAGGAGCATAGTTTTGGAATTACTGTGTTATGACAAGCAGTTCAATAAATTTCATATCTGCGTATTGTGTAATTCTGAGTATTGTTTGATTGTGTTTTTTAAAAAATCTTTTTGTGAGTCATCTTGTGATCTATAGCTTAAAAGGCACAAAATCAACCAATGAAATAAATACTAACTATGAACCCAACTGACTGAGTGCAAGCAGCTTGTACACCCACCTAAACGTCATGATTTCTGCATATTAGGGGACTTGGTGGGTATGCAAAAATAAAGATGTTTGATAAGGGACAGAGGGGGGAAAAAAAACCAGCCATGCTCAGCTAGCCTCCAGGAACCATTAGATATGGAAGTGTCCTTTGGAAAAACCAATAGCAAAACATACAAGTTAGCAATGGAAGGGACTGATTTGGCTTGCTTGAGCTAGTGGTACATTTGGGTGGTGGAGATATAATGTTATGTTACATGTAACACCATTAGTAATTTGTAACACCATAAATTAGGGATAAACATGGCTTTATTTTTGTTAGTGTATTTGGGATTTCCCCAGGAATTTGGAGTGTGGTGGAGAGGAAATGATGGAGGGGAAAGAAGTGGTGGAGAGGAAAATACTTCATACTCAGCAGTGTCAGAGACTGTAGCAATGGCTATTGGGGACATGTTGCAAAGCTGAAAATTTAACTGGATTAAAATTTTGCACATATACAACAGCCTTTCTTCTTCTTCTAGGATCACCTATTGACATAAATCTCTTTCTCTGCTGTAAAGATTCTGAGTTTGGCACTTGTGGAGGTTCCCATCTCCTAGCACAGGTTGGGTAGGTCTCTACTATATTTCCAGAACAGTTCCGCTTCTCTCTGTCCACCTGCAAGGATTCTCCTGGGCTTTCCATTATAACCTCAATGCTGTTTTGGGAGAGGAGACGGCAGTACAGGGCCTATTTCCTCCTCCTCCTCCTCCTCCTCTTTCTGGACCACTGTCCATGGTTATAGAGGACGTGCTCTCAACTTTGTATTGGAGCATCATCGCTGTCACTGACTGAAGTTTTTGTACTTCAGCCCACTTTCCACCTTTTCCTACTACAAGCCTGCCTCTCAATGTTCTTATTGTTCCAAACAATCAGGACACTTGTCTGAAAACATCAGGGGAGGTATATATACTAGTACTATATGTACTAGATTTTATTCAATGGTCACAGAGCTGGCCACTTGGTATCAGGCTTGTCAATGTTCTCTTGGGTGACCACAGTAGTGGTTCAGGTGACCATGCCAGAGGTGGTGGTGGACACAAGTCCAGGGGAGGCAGTGCTGCTCTAAGCCTGCTGCATACCAGCCAGCCATCTTCTTGTCTAGATCCTGCTATAGATTTTTTTCATAGAGATGCTTTCATCCTGTCTCTGTGGTGAGACCTTTATATTACGTACAGCAGCACTCACTTTCAAAGCCAGGCTGAGACTGCATACTGTTTGTAGAAGAAGCACTGCTCAAAATGGCTTCCATCTTGCAAAGGTGACTGTTTTGAATGGTATACAGCAAACTGTCAGAACCAGAAACTCATTTAAAAACTTAGTTAACATAAAGTGAAATGAATAGGATTTGTGGGACCATAAACCAAAGTATTTAAGCTCCAAATCCAATTGCTTTGTTTTGAAATAAAGTACATTTAAACAGAACACATTGTCAAATGAATCAATTTTGCCAAAATGTTTTTCAGGGCCCAAAAATATACTGCAAGATGGATGATAGTACTGCATCCATATAGTACTATATCCATATAGTACACCATCCATATACTACCTTGCACAATCGCAATAAGAATAAATGGGAATTTTATCATATATATATTTCAATGGTGCTTGTGCAAGAGAATCTTCCAAATAACTATGTACTTTTTCCTATTCCAATAGATTTGGAATCACTTTGATATAGTCTTTATGGCTGAATAGGTGCTAGCAGGAATGTTCATATTAGGTAGAGGCCTTCACAGTAAAGTGTTTCCATGCAGCTTCAAACATTTCAGGTGATCATTCAGCTGAGAGTGAATGGAATTTTTATTTTCATCCCTTAACTGACAACACAACCCAGTTTTATTGATGCAGAAAAGGAAAGTACTTACTTGCCATTGTTGAAGATGACAGTACAGTTGGGCCAACAGTCATGGTTTACCAAGCAAAGATTGGGGAAGATGCCTACACCAACCGCCTGTAGCCCCCTTTGATCACTCAGCGTGAAACCGTTGCAGTTTATCTGCACCACGCAAAAAGGAGCAAAATAGATTAGCAAGAATGTGGCACTCCAGATCAGAGTGATGGTCAATTTTTATATTCTTATGGACAAATATGTTTCTCAGACTCTCTGTTATTAAAATCCACACCATCCAAATATCAATGCTTTCTGTAGTGGTCACTTCAAGGATTTTGCATGGCCATTTGCGCTGAGTCATTTGCATGGAGTGTTGCAGTACTTATTGCATGCTCACTGCTATGCCACTACTTCTGCTATACAAATGAACTACCATTTAGCAGGCCTCCGTCAGTCTTGACAGACTATGATATCATGCTCGGCGCTGCATACGCTGCATGCGAAGCACGAAAGCCTGGGTTAGATTGTTATGGAGGATAGGTTGTTACCCAAGCAGCAAATCCTCCCTCTCCACGCCACTGAATTAGTCCAATGGAAAGGCAAAGCCAATACAATTGGATCCAGCTGGCATCACAGAGCTGGGCTAAGGACAGGAGCTCACCCCGTCTTGTGGGGCCGACCTGGGTCTCGAACCCTGGCCTGCTGGTTAACAGGCACAGCATCTTAACTGCTTGCGCCACAGCAAGGCTATGTGCAGGTTACCATGCATATTTACTGCCTGAGTGTAGTGGAGCTTACTCTTTAGTTGGCAGTCTCAGAGCCCAATCTTATCCTCTGCCATGCTACAGTAGGCAGCTGCATCAAATAATACATGCATTGCATTCTATGCTGGTTAGATCAACCTGATCGTAAATGGAAGGGAAGCAAAAAATATAATTTTCATTCATATCAGCACCCATGCCACCTATACATATCTTTGGATATTTTGTTGGCATATATCTGAAAAGGGGAACTCCCTGTTTTCAAACAGGGAATAAGGTCTTGTACGTCCCATGTTCTCCAGATCCACCCCCTCCTTCCTTGACATGTCCCATATTCTCCCCAAAATACCCCATTTCCAATCCTTACAAGCCCTAGGGCATCTGGGCAAACTGCTGCCACACAGCTGGCA
The DNA here is from genome assembly GCA_030015325.1 of Cryptoblepharus egeriae. Lineage (NCBI taxonomy): Eukaryota > Metazoa > Chordata > Lepidosauria > Squamata > Scincidae > Cryptoblepharus > Cryptoblepharus egeriae. The sequence continues at coordinate 64,794,650 of JAREYC010000004.1, read as the reverse complement.
CCATGTGCTGATTCTGACGACAGGCCATGAAGTGTGCTACTGGAATGTGGATTCCAACAGGGCAGACTGATGGTAGGATTTGGCTCCTAGCCAAATATCTGTCTGTCTGTCTTATACCCTACAATCCAGAGTAACTATGGGAGCACATAAGAGACATTACGTGCACCCATAGTTACTGCACCACCTAGTGGAAACTTATGGGCAATTCATATTGCAATCCAGAGCAAATTGTTCTTACACCGGAGCAAGGACTCCCCATAGTTACTCTGGATTGTGCCTTTAGTGAGATATCTGATGTGTAGCCAAAAACAGCAAGTTGATCCAAAGAAACCCAACAAAGTCCTTGTTTTGAAGGGATTCTGAATACTGCAAATATGTTCTAAATGCTGTAGATCATCTTCTGTTCTCCAGATCTGAGTCCACGAGTCAGACCTACCACACCCAGTATGTGAGAGATATACTGCATGCCAAACTGCTTGCTGTCAGATGGCCAGAACTCCAGGAAACTCTCCAGATCAATTCTCAGTTCCTTCTTTTCTTCTTCTCCCAAATGTTCCGTATGGTTCTGCAAGTTGTCGATTGAAACAAAACATCCCTCAGTCAGGCCTCCTCCTTCTCGTTCTATTCTCCACAAAATTCGGGCAGCCAACCTGGCAGATGAAAAATACATTTAGGGTGCAAATCTAACCTTGGCTGGCATAACTTATTGGTCTTCCTGTTCTCTTGTCAATATAGGGAGGCAAGCACATGTCTGTGCAATGGCCTAACCCTCCCCCAGGTGTGGCACAGAAGTGTCATATGGCACTTTTGTGACACCCCCAGGTCAACACAGGACTTATGCTGAAGCTTAGGCTGGACAAACTGGAGGTTAGGATTGCAGCCTTAGGGCGCAATCCATAGAATCATAGAATCATAGAGTTGGAAGGGACCTAGTAGGTTATCTAGTCCAACCCCCTGCCGGCAGCAGGAAATCCTCCTAGAGCAACTATGGGTAACTCCAGCGTATCCTCCAGCGTAACTACAGGGAGTCCTTGCTCCGGTGTGAGAACAATTTACTCCAGATTGCAATATGAATTTCCCATAGGTTTTCACTACATGGTGCAATAACTATGGGTGCATGTAATGTCTCTTATGTGCTCCCATAGTTACTCTGGATTGTAGGGTTAATCACTGGAGAATCTTGGTGAGCAACATAATCTCAAAACCCAGCTGCCTGTCTCGGATTCTGTGGAATGGCATTGCAATGTCTTTAATAGAATTGTAAGCTTTTCCGAGTTTAAATGGTACCACAAGTTTAAATCAACCAGGGCTTTTGTGTTTTAAAAGCTGGAACAAATTTTACATGCCTCTCAAGGTGGCACAAAACCAAGCAGAGCTGAAGCACAGCAAGATCCCAGCTGGGGAAGCATATTGCCAAGTACCAGCCCATTTCCTGGTCCTCACTTGCCCAACCCCAGGAATGCCCCCTACTGTTTCCTTTCCGCTCCCCCAGGCTGTGCTGGCAGGGAGTTGGCTGGGAATGATCAGTGCAACTCACTTCTTTCCCTGTTCCCATGTTGGCACGGGGAGGCTGGTGCACCAACGTGCAACATCCTACCTTAATGACAGTGGTGCAGGAGTTTCTTATGACACTTTGCAACATCCCCCAGGCTGGTGCAAGCCTGCTCTGACCCGAGAGTAATTAGGATTACACTGTGTCTCTTGCACTCTTTCACCGTTGCCTTAGACAAGGATTTAACAGACGAAGGGATGAGGACTTGCTACAGAGATGTGATAAAAACATGTCATCTCATGACATGGCTAATGAGACTGGGTTCAGAACTGATCCAAACAATAATTTTACACAAGAGCCAGGATGCTGACAAAGCAGTGCATAATCCAAGAAGTGCTCTTGCAAGACGCAGGAGTACAATTCTCCAATTATGAATAGTTAGTAGTACACTTCTTGAACTATTGAGTGAATCTGGTTGAGTGGCACAGGGCACAATCTAGAAGTGCACTTGGGAAGTGCACCCCATCTATCACTGGGCTGACTCAAGTGCAAGATGCCCCCCCCCCCCGAGTTATTCTGGAAAAGGCTTGGGGCAGCCTAAGGCAACATAGGCTGCCCCAAGACAGGTGAACCTGGGCTGCTCTACCTGGGGCAGCCTAGGCAGTTCAGGAGAGGCATGTTGAGGGCATGTTTAGCATTGTCTAGGACAGAGCAGTTACTCTGGATCCAGAGCCTGTTTCCAGGGCTCTTCCATTTCATCAGAGTTATACCACCTCAGGACAAGGTATTGTAATGAGTCCATGATAAGGCAGAGTAAGAATGGCAGTGTTGACCAAAAATCTGAGTTCTTGGCCAGCCTAGCTGCAACCCCTGCCACTCAACTTCAGAATATGGCACAACTATGGCAGCCCACTAATCTGGGGATACAGCAGGCCACCCCAAGAAGCCCCTTGTATTCACTGTAGACTGTACTAGAATTCTTATCAGGGATTTCTTACAAGGCAAGCACCACAGCTGTTCCTTGTTCAGTGTGATCTGTTGGGGGTCTCCTCAGGAGCAAGCCCTTCCCAGGTGTCACTGACTTGGTGCCTACTGAGCATGCTCTGGAGCAGGTAAGGCAGCCTAGCTAGGGCACTCCTCACTGTCCTAACTCTGGATTGTACCCAGTGTCTCTTGGGTGGGTCTGTCAAATAAAACTGTGGGTGCCCCCTCCCCCTTGCAGGTTTGGACATGGAAAAATCAGGTTTAGTTTTTCTAAAATACACTCACAGTTGGCAGTTTTCCAGAAAGCCTAACACTTGAGGTGGAAGCATATTTTCCATTGCAGCTCACAATACCTTCCCGTCTCATGTATCACAAGGGGATATTTTTATTCAACTGCTATAAATAGGCCACCTGATAAGTGACTACTATTCACAGTAGTTAAACCAATAGAACACATATGGCCACCCCATATTATAATTTCAGCAGCATGCAGCAATTTTACTCTGATTTCTCTGATTTCTCATGTTAGACTGAAGATTTATTTGCTCAAGTTGTATGGCAAGTGCAGAGTTCTAACAGTGTAATCGAACCCCAGTTAAACTGGCACAAGTCTCTTGCGCTGGCCAGGTGGTGTCACAAAAATGCCATAAAGCACTTCTGTACAAACTCCTGGGCAGTTAGGCCAACACAAAGATTTGCACCAGATTTCCCACATCATTGCGGGAACAGGAAGATGGGTAAGTTGTGCTGGTTTAAATCAAAGGTTTGTGCCCTAAATCTACATTTCTTTATTCTTCTACAAAATCATAAAACATATTCGATATTATATCTTAAACAGTCTGTTAATAATTATAAAATCTAGAAGCCTAACATTACAATCTAAACTGCCCAGTTGGGCCAAAGTCCAGGGAGTCACAAATGTGTAATAAAGCAGGATTGCTCAACCCCTGGTCCAGGGACCACTGGAGGACCTCGGCAGTTGTGTGGCCGGTCCATGAGAAATCTCGTCTGCCCCTTCCCCTCCTCACACCAGGAGGCCTCTGTCGGAGGATTGCAGAGACCAATCCTATGCCTTTCTGCTCAGTAGTAGTCCCATTGTAGTTAGTGGAGCTTACTCCAAGGAAAGCACAGATAAGATTGCAGCTTCAGAGTCCAATCCAATGCCTTTCTACTCAGAAATAAGTCCCATTATAGTCAATGTTGCTTACTCTCCAATAAGAGTGACTAGGGCTGCAATCCTAAAGACACTTTCCTGGGGGTAAGACCCATTGAACACAATGGGGCTTACTTTTGAGTAGACATGGTTAGGATTGTGCACTAGGATGGCTTTGTGCATTTTCAGTGCATCCTGCACTGAAAAAGGTTGCTCTGAGTAGACATGCATTGAGACATTGGGTTTTCACTTGCAATCCTATTCACAGAAACCTAGCAATAGCTCTATTTATTTTAATGGGATGTACAGCTGGAAGCAAATGTGCTGTGCTCTAGATAGGGAAGCCCTCCTTCCAGATCGTCAGAGACAGGACTCTCCCCCAACTCCTGGGCTGGTCCCTGGAAATTTTTTTCCACAGAACTGGTCCCTGGGGCCAAAAAGGTTGTAGACCACTGTCGATGTAAAGCACGCCATCGCCTGCAATAACCAGAGGGGAGGCTGGTGCAGGGAGTTTGGGGTGGGGGAAGGATGTTCCCAGGGGCATAAAGGTGGGGAATGGGGCAGGGACCTGTTTCCTGGGCAGGGTATAGCACTGAAGTGGTGCAGATTTGAGTAGACTCTTCGGGGCTGTTGCTTCTTTACCAGGGGAAAGGGGAAAAGAAGTTTCCCTTTGCCCTGCTATAGCACAGCAGCAGTCCTGTGGGTGGCGCAAGCAGTTAAGACGCTGTGCCTGTTAACCAGCAGGCCAGGGTTCGAGACCCAGGTCTGCCCCAGAAGACAGGGTGAGCTCCTGTCCTTAGCCCAGCTCTGCGACGCCAGTTGGATCCAATCGTATTGGCTCTGCCTTTCCATTGGACTAATTCAGTGGCAGGGAGAGGGGGGATTTGCTGCTTGGGTAATTATCCTCCATAACAATCCAACCCAGACTTTCGTGCTTCGTATGCAGCGTATGCAGCGCTCAGCACGATACCATAGTCTTTCAAGACTGACGGAGGCCTGCTTTTAGTCCCAAACTTGTTCTGCAAGATAGGATTGCACTGCAGTAAACTAATCTATTAACATTTGAAACCAAAGGTATAAGAAATTAAAAAACAAAGCACAATCCTATGCACATCTAGTCAGAAATAAATCCCACTGTGTATATAGGACTATATACATATATTGATATGTATATATAAAGTGTATAAAGTGCTGCAGTGCGTTAAACATTTTATAAAGTGTATAAAGTGCTCAGCAAGATAAATTCTGAACTTACACTGTATCTTGGCATCTGGACCAGAAGGACTCTGAGTACTTGCCTTCACTGCTCTTCCTATTATATCCACCTCCAGGATTGGAAAAGAGAGTGTAGTACATACTGCACTTATTCCATGATGAGGTTCCAATTCATAAGAGGACAAGAGATCTCTAATGTTTGTCGGAGCCTTTGTAGTGGTGGGATGGTAAGCCTAGAATTGCCAGCTGTTGGTGTATCAATCTGATAGACATTTATATTTTAGGCATTGTTCTGTATTTGAAATTGATTTTGGGTTTTTATTATGCAGATGTGGTGCAGCATCAGACTTCTAGCGTCAGGTCTGGAGGTAGATACCCAGAGTGAAGATCTCACTTAAAGAAGCCTCCATCTCTCCCAAGAACTACTGAGCACCCAAAAATCTAAGTCCAAACATTGGTTGGCTGTTAATGCTACTGATTATAATACTGATTATAATGCTACAGATTATAATAATGGTAGTATAGTAGTAATAGTATATAGTTCATGCCTCATAAGCCACTGTGGCATTCAATTCTGGAACCCTCAGTAGATACGGTAATTTTTAAAAATCAGTGGAAAAATTGATCCCACATTCAGATTTCTTCTCCTCCACCACCACCCCAGAATGCATTCATATAGACACTATACCACAGTCAACTATTAGATGGAGAGAATAATAGAATCTAATGGAATTTAAATTATGGCTGAATGTGGTATAGTTTCTATACAAGTGATATATACAAATGATGTTTCTATACAAGTGATGATGAATTCTGGAAGTGGATTTTTAAAGCTATCTTATCCCAAGGAACTTGCATCCACTGTGATTTAATAGCATTGAAGAAGGAAATTTGATTTTGGCACTTTTTCCCCTTGTTACAAATGGCAGACCCTGATATCAGTGATGAATTACCCTGGGATCTGTGGTGATGCCACATCAGTGAATAATGAGGTACAACCTGTAGTAGAAAAGTCTCTGAAGCAATTCATGCAGGAGAGGAAGAGAGCACCTTGCCTGCCTCTGCTCATTTTGTACTATTTTCCCACCTGATGTTTTCTGTAGGTGCTTTCCCATGTTTCTTGATGGCAGAGCATTCACTCTTGTGGTTCACCCAGGCATCCTTTTGGCAGGTCCGGTCACAATACTGGGCAAACTTGCACTGGCCACAGCGGTGGAGCTTCTCATGCCTCTTAAAGCAGGTGTGGCAGACAAGATGAGTGAGACTGAAAAGAAAACAAGAGGATCATCAAAAGATTCCTGGTAAGCACATTTTAAATTTATTTTTTACTTGTGTATTTATTTAAAAGCTTTGTACAGGTTCAACCTTGTTATACTCAGATTTTTTTATACCCCGACTTGCGAAATGTACCTGCATTGTGGGAATAAAATATCCTTCTTTGCCATTCCCCATTGTACCTCACCCTGCCATGCACATTAAAACCCCCTCCCCATGTGCATCAACCCCCATGTGCAATATTCCCCCATGTTCAACACCCCATTTGCATCAATCCTCCATGCGCATCAACCCCCCATGTGCAACTGTCTTGCTAAAAAACTAAAATGTCCTCTTAATCTGAGCATGAGACTTGAGCCCTGCTGAAGAAAATTCAGGCCCAAGGTAGAATATCTCTATAAGTCATGCACATGAATCTTGCATATGAGATGTGCCTGGTTGGGATGACCAGTGCCTAGTGGTGCCTGCTCTCTGGTGGTGCCTGGTACCCAGTGCCCAGTGGTGCCCAATGCCCACCACTGCTTGGTGATACCTGCTGGTGCCGGTAGAGATGCCTTGTCCCTAGTAGAGCCTGGTGCTCACTGCCCACTGCTGCCCTTCAGTACTACCTGGAGCCACTGGTGCCCTCTGGTGCCCACTGCCCACAAGTGCTCAGTGCCTGTTGGTGCCTGCTGCCCACTAGTCATCTTGTGCCTGCCAGTGCCCAGACATTCTTGGTGCCCACAAATATTCTTTAAATTTTACTCCCCCAGCAACAGGTAAGTTCAGGTAGTTACATACATACATACATACATACATACATATATATATATATATATATATATATATACATATTTATTTATTTATTTATTTATTTATTTATTTATTTATTTAAGTAATTTGTATCCCGCCTTTCTTCCCCCACAGGGGGGAACTCAAGGTGGCCAAACAATTAAAAAACAATAAAACACCACTAAAATTACATATGGTAATAAATAGAGATAAAAACACATTAAAATGTAGTTAAAATACAATTAGATTAAAGCTAAAAACGTAGACTAAAAACGATAAAACAGAAAAAGATAAAAAAAATAAAAGCCCCCCAACCTCTGCCCCCATATAAAAAGCTTTTTTAAAATAAAAGGTCTTAAGGCTCCACCTGAAGCTCTGTAGTGAGGGAGCTTTCCTCAGTTCTAAGGGGAGGGAGTTCCAAAGCCGGGGTGCCACCACCGAGAAGGCCCTATCTCTGGCCACCACACCTCTCACGTCTCTTAGTGGCGGCACAGTCAGAAGGGCCCCCTCAGATGACCTTAGGTGACGGGTCGGATTGTACGGAAGAAGGTGGTCCCTCAGATACCCTGGACCCAAGCCGTTTAGGGCTTTAAAGGTCAGGACCAGCACTTTGAATTCAGCCCGGAAACGAATGGGCAGCCAGTGTAGTCGCTGAAGCAGTGGCCCGACAGAGTCGAACCGACGAGCCCCAGCAACCACACGGGCCGCCGCATTCTGGACTAGTTGAAGTTTCCGGACCGTCTTCAGAGGCAGCCCCACGTAGAGCGCGTTGCAATAATCTAGTCTCGATGTCACTAGGGCATAGGTCACCGTGGCCAGATCCAAGCGACTCAGGTATGGTTGCAGCTGGCGGATCAGCCGAAGCTGAGCAAAGGCTCCCCTGGCCACAGCCGCCACCTGGGACTCCAGGAGCAGCTGCGAATCCAGGAGAACCCCCAAGCTGCGAACCTGCTCCTTCAGAGGGAGTGCAACCCCATCCAGAACGGGATGATATTCCAATACCCAAGTCGAGGACTTCCGGACCAGGAGAACCTCTGTCTTATCAGGATTTAATCTCAGCTTGTTCACCCTCATCCAGTCCCCCACTGCCTCCAGACAACGATTCAGGATTTCAACTGCCTCCTTGGACTCAGGAGGAAAGGAGAGATAGCTGGGTGTCATCAGCGTACTGGTGACACCTCACTCCAAACCTCCGGATGGCCCTCCCAGCGGCTTCATGTAGATGTTAAATAGCATGGGGGATAGAATGGAACCTTGTGGCACCCCGCACCGAAGAGGCCAGGGTGCCGAGCAAGCATCCCCCAGCACCACCTTCTGGGACCGGTCAGCCAGGAAGGAGCGGAACCACTGCAAAACAGTGCCTCCAATCCCCAACCCGGCCAACCGACCCAGAAGGACACCATGGTCGACCAAGAATGTCTGGGCACTGGCAGGCACAAGATGACTAGTGGGCAGCGGGCACCAACAGGCACTGAGCACTTGTGGGCAGTGGGCACCAGAGGGCACCAGTGGCTCCAGGTAGTACTGAAGGGCAACAGTGTATATATGAACAGTACATATACAGTATATGTGTTAAAGGACTATAATTCTAAGACTTTGAACATTCTGTTCTTGTACCTGAGCTTGCTGTTTATTTAAACCACCTTCCTCATCTTTCAAGCAGCTGGGTTAGCTGCAGCTGTTTTTGGCATAAGAACCAGCTGTCAACCTAAAGTTCATTTTAAGACTTTTCACCAAAAGAGACATGACAGCTGCAAGCCAGTCTCACTATTCCGTTCTGATTCAGATATCAGTTTATAATTCACACTCGGAATTGTGGCGTTGGAACTTTTAAGCGATAACAATGAAACAACTTTTTAAAGATAACATCCTGCATTCTTGGATTATGCCAAATGGGGAAGTCAACAGGACATAAATCACATATAAATAAATTGCATATAATAAGGTTATACCAGTACTTCACTTTTCTACATAGTCACATGACATTCTCATGTCATATTACTTTTGTAACCATGTAACCAATTACTACTTCTCCTGCCGTCACCGTTTCCAACAAAAACATAAAAGTGCAAAAACATTTTGAAGACCCTCTCATATAATTTGGGCCACCAAGAAAAGAGCTTTTAGATGCTTTAGGCTGTTTTAGTGTTGCATTAGCATAGGGTTGCCATCTGTTCCCAAAAAACAGGGACAGTTCCAAAGTTTGAGGATTGTATTCACATACTGGCAAGTGTGACAGAGGGTCCTGTCCCAATTTTGCGGAAAAGAATTATGGCAACCCTACTTAGGAAACCAAAGAGAATAAAGTTCCTGAAGTTATCGTATTTACAAATCTAATGAGCCACTGAATCTAATGCGCACCCTATACAAATAATCAAAATATCGCATTTATTCAAATCTAATTAATAATCTAATACTAATATTTTGTCTGTGGTGGGCATTTCTCTATTTCTTTCCAGATAGGGAGATCATTTAGAATGGAGGACAGGGTGCCTATACCTTTAACCATTGTATAGAAGGGGAACTTAGGCAGGGTTAGCTCAACTTAGAATTGTTAAAAAAGCAGCACCTGCCTAAGTTCCTTATTCTATGCAATGCTTAAAGGTCCAGCATTTTATATGGTCACCCTGTTTCCAGATATCCTACAGATACCACTTGCCCAGATACCCTTTTCGTATTCCAGTTCTATGCTTTCAGTGAAGAGTTGGGCCCATTTTATGATGGCCCATATTCTGAAGGGCTGCAATCACATATGGGCCCAGACCGGTTCGGGGCGGTTCCCAGGAACCGGATGTTCAAATTTGCCTGCCTCTACCGATCCGGTAGCGGCGGGGGGACGTGATAACCAGGCAGACTGGTTCGGCCACTAGTACGGCAGGGGCAGCCAGTCAGACACTTTTAAATTTGCCGCGGCAGCCTGGCAAGGAGCCCCACAAGCCCCAGCACCACAGCGTCCTTCCCCATCCGCTGGGGTTTGTTTGGCAATGGGGGTTACTCCCAAGACAGTGTGGCTGGGATTGTAGCCTGAGAGCCCAATCCTAGCATGACTACTCAGAACTAAGTCCCATGACAGTCAATGGGGCTTACTCCCAGGAAAGTGTGGCTGGGACTGCAGCCTGAGAGCCCAATCCTAGCATGACTACTCAGAAGTAAGTCCCATGACAGTCAGTGGGCCTTACTCCCAGGAAAGTGTGATTAGGCTTGCTGGGGGGCACTGACAAAAACTTAGGTTTTTTTTAAAAAATTATTTTTTTAATGTTTAGATTTTTTTAAAAAATTCCCGTTTAAATTCCCCCCGGCCCTGCGCCCTGACCTCAGCTCTGCCCCCTGACCCTGGCCCCGCCCACTTCCGGGGAACAGGTTGTTCGGCCAGGCCGGGCCCACCATTGGCTGCAATATATGCTAAAATAGTACGTTGGAACCTCAGCTTTGCACAACTGCCCTCACTGTAGGCAAAATGTTGTCTCAGAGTAACCCACACTGGAATGCATAGGTGCCCTTCTATAGACAAAGCTACAGTAATTTGATAACAAAACCTTAATACAAACTGATTTGCTGGCAATTGCAACTATGCAATGCAAGGCGAAAGTCTCGCACAAAACTGCAACTTTAAAATAGATGTTTGCTTTAGAAAAACAGCACAAAGATCAGCATCATCCTCGCATTCTTCTCCAGTTAAACAATGGGCGAAAAATGTGGGCCATGAAATATCAATTAAACAATGGGAGGATTTATAGGTTAAAAGATTAAAATTTACACTAAATATGAGCATTAAAGAGAATTTTTATGAAATGATGTATAGATGGCATTTGACACCAGTTAAATTAGATGTCTGTGCATCTTATAGAGTGATAGGGCAAATCCTGGAGCACCTTACCCCATCATGTCATATGTCGTTGGATTCATATAGAAGAGCAGAATCCAATGCAACAGTTTTGAGATATCTCCTTCCTATCAAAAGTTATGGCCAAAAAAGTATAAATAAAAAGATATAAAAACAAAAAATACATTTTTGGCAATTTTTTTAAGTGGGTAGGAATTTTGGCTTGGGAGGGTAGGAATTTTGTCCTGGGAGGTAGGAATTTTGGCCATGGGGTTCAGGAATTTTGGGTTTGGCATCGGGTCACCCTGGCACAGTTGCAATCCTAAGCAGCCTTCCCTGGCTTGGAGACTTGCTCCAAAGTAGACATGCACAAGACCTGGTCCCTCCTGCTCCATCCTGTGCCTCCCTCACTCTTCCCTATCTATCTAGATCCCCTTACCTTTCCCTACCTCCCCCCCCCAAAAGAACCCCCCCCCCAACTTACCTGCCTTCCTGGACCATTTGCAATGAGATTTGTGCAAAACATTGTTTTCTGATCATTTGCAATGAGATTTGTGCAAAAGTCACAAATCACTGACATTAGAGATGATGAGTTTTTGGGGTTTCCAGAAAATTAGAAGAGTGCTTGAAGCTTAAAGTCTTTCCTCATTTGTTAATGACTCTGAAAACGATTCTTAATACCACTGTTGAGTTTACATGGTTGAAATATTATTCTGCTATATTTTATTAAATATATTAGTACACCATTTGGTTCAGAATATTTTTTTCTTGTTTTGCTCATCTAAACTTTGGTGCGTCTCATGGTCCGGTGCGTGTAATAAGCCGGGAAATACGGTAATTTTTGAGCTCCCTCTTTGATGTTTGTTGGAATTGCTAAGTAACTTTACAGTTTAAGAAAATTTTTAAGTAGTATAATTTAATAGAAATTAATTGAAGTTATTTTAGACTAAAGAAATGTAAATTAGGTAATCTGTGCTTGCCATATATTCTGATAAGAACATTTATGTTTATTTTTTGTTCTTTTCTGTTTTGTTTTTAATTCTTTCTTTTTCTTTCTTTTTTTCTTGTTGTTGTTCCCCTTTCTGAAAAATAAATAAAAATATAAAATAAAAAAAACACAATGGAGTTGGACTTTAGTCAGAAGTACCTGACTGGTTTCTATCAGTTGTCAAGTCAATGGTGTGATGAGGCGCCACAGAGTTTGGCTTCCTTATATGGCAACAAGGAGATCTGATTGAAAATGACTGCAACTCAGTGAGATCTACCCTGCCAGAAAAAAAGAAATATTCTTTGGGGTGGGGGGGACAGGTGACATCCAGGCACTTGGATGTAAATAAATAAATCCCACTGAATTCCATTTTTCAGTACCAGAATCAAACCTTTCAGATACTGAGGAACTACTATATTCAATTAGGTGCAACAGAGGAGCAAGAAACCGGAAAGTGGGTCTTTAAATCTATTTTAAATCTCGGACTACTCGCTTAAACATTTAAATCTCGGACTACACGCTTTATGAATAGCTTTTACCCTAAAGCCATATCTGCACTCAATAGTAATTTTAAGGACTATCATGAGTGAACGGTTGAATACTATTACTTGGTGTGCTGTGCAGCTGTTGTGTGTTTAAAGAGGGTCTGGGTGGGGGGTGTTGTTGTCGGGGCTGGTCTCTGGATGTCTTATGAATTTCATTGTATGTCTATACAATGACACTAAATTATTATTATTATTATTATTATTATTATTATTATTATTATTATTATTATTATTATTATTATTTCCATTGTTTTCTTTAAACACTGAAAGGAACAAGGGACTCCTGTATCACCTTTATTGGGACCAAATGAAATATCACAAATGCTGATCAACATTTCCGGTTCTCCAGAACTTTCTTCTTCAGGCTTGATTTTCAGTAAAATTGGATAGACCCCACCACCTGGGGAGGCATGACCAGGAGGTGCAAGGTGGTTGACTGGCTGCCCTGCCCTGTCACCATCCCAGACGCTACCAGTGGTGGGCTCCAGCAGGTTCGCACCTACTCTATAGAACCGGTTGTTAACAAGACATAGGACATATAAAGTCTAAAAATAGTCATTTAAATGTGGCTGCCAGATGGGCATAGAACCAGTTGTTAATTTCTTTGAATCCCATCACTGGAAGCTACTCTATCTTCTTTTGGGAGAATAGGCAAGAAGAAGAAGGGGATTTCTTCATCCTCAAAAGCAGCTTCTCATTTGCGATATAAAATGCCACTTAAAAATATGGCTGCCCCTTAGCCAAGAAGGGAAACTCCTACCCTGACAGGAACATTTCACACAGCAGATATACGGTTATATGTGCACCCTGCCTAAGCGGGAATAATGCTAAGATCAGGGGTGGGCGTAGGCCTACTCGCTCCGGTTCGGGAGGGGGGATTCTTCCAATACCCCTGCCGCTAGCGAGCTAGCAGCGGCGGGGGCCCCCCAGATCCATGGGGACCGGTTCCTTCCTCCCCTGACCGGGGAGAGGCAAGCTGGATGCTGCGCAGGTCCTCTGCGCTCTTCCTTCCTCCCCCCGGCCAGGGGGGGGCACAGAGCCCCAGCCTATGCAGGTCTACTCAGAAGTAAGTTCCAGTATAGTCAATGGGTCTTACTCCCAAGAAAGTGTGGAGAGGACTGCAGCCTCAGGGCCCTATCCTATGCAGGTCTACTCTGAAGTCCCAGTATAGTTAATGGGACTTACTCCCAGGCCAGTGTGGAGAGGACTGCAGCCTCAGAGCCCCATCCTATGCAGGTCTACTCAGAAGTAAGTTCCAGTATAGTCAATGGGACTTACTCCCAGGCCAGTGTGGAGAGGACTGCAGCCTCAGAGCCCCATCCTATGCAGGTCTACTCAGAAGTAAGTCCCAGTATAGTCAATGGAAATATACTCCCAGGAAAGTATATTTCCAGTATACTCCCAGGAAAGTGTGGAGAGGACTGCAGCTTCAGAGCACCATCCTATGCAGGTCTACTCAGAAGTAAGTAATTTTATTTTTATTTTTAAAATTTTTTTAAATTTTTAAATTAAAAACCTCCCCGGCCCCTCCCCCTTGCCCCGCCCACTTCCAGAGAACTGGTTCTTGGGCCAGGCCGGGCCCACCCCTGGCTAAGATGATGATGTACAAGACATGACGATATACTCCCCACAAAAAAAGAAAAGAAAACGAGCATGGCTGCAATCCTAAAGACACTTTCCTGGGAGTAAGAGTCATTGAACAAAATAGAGCTTACTTTTGAGTAGACATGGTTAGGATTGTGCTCTTACTTCTAAGTAGATATGCTGAGAATTGCACTGCATATGAATTAAACAAGCCCTTCTTAACAGGCTCATTTTCAATAAGTAGGGCATTCGTTTGAAAGGAATATCTGATCGTGTGAGCCTTCGCTGAAGTCTGCAATGGTACAAACAGTGGTGGGATTCAAATTAACAACAGGTTCTATGCGCTAATAACCTAAATTAATAACAGGTTCTATGTCCCATTCGTAACCGATTCTCAGAACCAGGCGCTCATTAGCAAAGGGTTCTATAGAATCTGTGAGAACCCCCTGAAGCCCACCACTGGCACAACCAGGTATATATTGACCACCTTGGCAAAAACAAGCCTTGAAGAAGCCTTCAAAGAGCCTTGACGAAGACTTCAAAGGCAGGTAACGTTAAAATAATTAAAATACAGTAAAAGCATCAAATGTTAAAAGGAAGGATGTGCGTAGACAAAATCTTGTTGCAGAACCCTGTTGTATTTGACGGATATTTTGTTGCCAGCCAGTCATCAAACTTTCATTGCTCTCCTACACACACCAGCTGAAAATGAGACCTTGAAGTCTGAGGCAGCAAAGCCCTCTTCTACTGCAAGATTAACTTCAAGCTAAGCCTGAACTTCTAGAGTCCCTGAAAGGAAATCCAGAGTGGCAACGCTTGCCCTTCTCCAAAGCTTGGCTGCAACACCTTGCCATCAATCTTGGCAGACCCATATATCTGGACAAAATGGAGATGTGAAAGGGTACTTATCTCCTATGTCAGCCTTAATGTGCACAGTGTGCTGTCATTTAGGACAGGGTTTCTCAGACTGCCTTCCACCCTCCCACGAACCCATTCTGAGCTTCATTTACTACGGTGGCCTCCCTCATAACTACTATTAGTTGGGGAAATAGTACTTGACAGTTAATTCTACAAAGTTTATTCTAATAAGCAGTACTTTATCTCTAAGCAACTAAGAAAATGCTGAAAGTCATAAAATGTGTACAAATCATGTAAGACTTGCTTTTAAAATTATGATAATTCATTTGGATATTTATTGTTTTGAGACTATGGGCAAAATCCATAGCAGTTACGGGTCCATGCAGTTACATCACCCTCTAGTGTTATTTTTTGGAAAGTCATCTTAACTGCTCTGGAGCAAGGGGCTTAATTTCACTTTAGGATATAGAAAGCAGGCCCCCGTCACTCTTGAAAGACTATGGTATCGTGCTTGGTGCTGCATATGCTGCATGCGAAGCACAAAAGCCTGGGTTGGATTGTTATGGAGGATAGGCTGTTAGGCCTATGTAAACCATTTGTGAATTACTCCTGTTGAAAATATTGTATGTATGTAAATATTCTCACTAGTAATATGATACTGTATTTTTAATATCTTATTTTATGTTGTCATCGATAATTGGCACTTGCTTTATTGTGATCCTTGTGACATATTAACCTGGCGCTCAAGTTTAGGTGGTCAACCCAGAAACTCAATTTACTTTGTGAGGTAAAGTTACCTTGCGCCTATATCATGGCAATCATAATCATACACATGATCTTGAATCAATACACATCAATCTTGATGCAATCTTGAATCATGCACATCATGGAGGAAGTTTCTTTCACTGCACATGAAAAGTGATGCTATTATTTGAATCAGCATCCCAAATTCACATTAAATGCTATTATTGGAATTCTCTTGTTCTATCATTAATGGAATTTTATCATTATTGAAATCTACAATTATTGGAGTCAGCAACCCAAATTCACACAAAACCACCATAAAATGTTTTCTGACCATCAATTTTCCAGGTTATAAATATAAAACTCTGTGTTGTGGTTCAGAACCTCCACCATCATACCCAGATATACATGGATTTTACAAAATAATGCTTCATTCATTTAAAATCCCTTCATCATAACCCTCCTAAGAAATGATGCAAGACTTTCTCAGGTGAAGGACAGACACTTATTGCATCATGCCAAACAGCTATAGTTGCACTTGGCATACATGTTCCCCAAGTGTAATGTGAGAGAGTGGGATAAGTGTTGATATACTAGAGGCAGAACTGAGCGGCAGAATATGTTCTTCAGTTTCCAGTACATTGCATTCTGGGGAGATCCTCCTCTCTCTTAAGCACTGCTCATATATGTACATTAGCAGGCATCCTAATACTGTGCTGTAAATGATGACGATGATGATGATGACAACGATGATGACAACGATGATGATAAAAGCTGGGCCCAACAACTAGCTGTAGTCATCTGAGAGATGAACCTTAATAGCTAATCACCGACAAGGGGTCAGTCAATAACAATTCAAAACAGGGTGACCGGAAATTTCCAGATTTGTTCTCTTTTTTAGTCTCCTGTCCAGGAGTCCTCCAAAAGGGCTTCATTGTCCTCCATTTCTGTTTCATTTTGGAACTTTGCAATGGTGTGCAGCACCCCATCATGTCATGTGTTGGATTCATACTGAAGAGCAGAATCGAATGCAAAAATCGATTTCTGTGTATTTGTGTGTGCGAGGGTGACCATATGTCCTGTTTTTCCAGGATATGTCCCCTTTTCTAGCCCTGCGTCCCGGGGGGGGGGGGGAATCTTCATTTCCTCTTTTCCTTGTGAGCAGGTAGCATATAGCTTGTAATTCATAAATTATATGTAATAGTTTTAGATTTATTAATAAGCAAAATAGTGTATAAGTTAACCATTTGAAAACAATAGGTAAAACCTCCAGGGGGCATCTTTACCTTTTAACATTTTTCTTGTGTGTCCTACATTTTGAGAGTGCTTTGTCCTCTTTTTTGATTATTACATATGGTCACCCTGATATGTGTGTGTTACAGTAACAGCTTACTGTAATCCTGACCAGCTTTCCAGCACTGAAGCAACCATATTAACACATCAACACCATATCAACAAATATGCGCAATCCTATGGTGCACAGTGCTTCAGTGGCCATCTACCACCCAAATTACCAAAATCATGACATGACACAGGCAGAGTCAATCCTGACATGGGGAAGTTGTACTAAATTTCAGTTATTCATTGCAATCAAAATAAAATTTATTGAAGTAGGAATGGATTAAAGTAGATACTTGTGAATACCGTAGTGAAGCATATATATACTTAGGTGCAATCCTAACTTAGGCCGGCCTAACTTATCGGTCATCCATACCTATGATGATATAGGGAGGCAAGTGCATGTTTGTGCACTGGCCTGACCTTCCACCAGAAGTGGTGCAGAAGTATCTTAAGGCTCCCAAAGAACTAAAGTAGGGGCAGCTCAAGTTCTAAGAATTTTTGAGTGGTGACTCCAATCTCCCTCCTCCTTTTGGGGGGAGAGGGTGCATAAGTGTGCATGCTACCACCTCCCCTTCCAGGTCATTCTCCAGGCTAGGGAACAATCTGGAAGGCAGTAGTAATAACTACCTCTTGCCAGTATATGGAACATTTTGGCAGCAATCCTAAAGATACTTTCCTGGGAGTAAGATCCATTGAACACAATGGGGCTTACTTTTGAGTAGACATGGTTAGGACTGTGCTCTCAGTGTGCTAAAAATTCTTTGTCTCCTTTGTTACAGTTATCCATCTACAGGTGGGTTTTTGTGATAAGGCCATAACATAACACCACTATCTATCTATCTATCTATCTATCTATCTATCTATCTATCTACCTACCTACCTACCTACAATATTTATATACTGCTTTTCAACTTTTCATTTTAGTAAACAAACAAAAATAAAACCCAAAGGGCGCAATCTGAAGAAATTTAGGCCAGTCTAACTTACCTGGTCTATCTTTCCATGATGGTATGGAGAGGTTGATGTATGCCTGTGCACTGGCCTAACCCCTCCAAGGAATGGGGCAAAGGGGTCTTTACTGCACTTTTGTGACAGCACAGGACTTACGCCAGGACTTAGGCTGACCTAAGTGGAGATTAGGATTGCAGCCAGAATGCAATCCCAAGCCGGTCTACTCTGAAGTAAGTCCTATTGTGTTCAGTGGGGCTTACTCTCAGGAAAGTGTGGTTAGGATTGCACCCAAAGTCTCTTACATATGGAAAAAAATAAAACTGCTACTTCTTTAGATTTTCTAACACTTCTACCATGTTTGTCAGCATTTTGCTGACCCTATATTTGCATTTTAGATTGTTATCCCTTTTGGGACAGGGATCCATTAACTATTAATTAGCTATTAATTTTTTCATTGTAAACCGCTTTGTGAACTTTTTAGTTGAGAAGTAGTATATAAATACTGTAGATGTAGATATATCATCTACCTCTCACTTTTGATGTGATAATTTATAAAAAAAATTTCACTTCCCATTTTAGTAAAAAAAAAAAGAAATCTGCAAGAAATAAAATAAAAAGCATACTTCTACCTATAATGGCCCTGTAAAGTAAGGTCAGTTACTATCCCCACATTGCAAAAGGGCTGAAGCTGAGATTCTCAGTGGAATCCTGGCTTCTGGGGAGTCACCAGTGGAAGCTTGAACCTGGGATTCCCCGGACTCTGAACCACAACTCTTGATTAGTTGTATTCAGAAAGCCACTCTCCTCTCCTGTAATCCCTGGCCTGTCAGTGAAAATTAATTAGGCATCATCCTCCTTGCAAAAGCGGAAAGGAGCTCCAGCCAGCACTGACTTTGCTCAGCCAATTCCATCTCATCAGCAATGCCCTGGTTCACTTTCCCTTCGTACCTGTCAAACACCACTGCAGCATATGCTCGTTCGGCAAAGATGACATCTCCGGCCCAAAATTCCTTTGCTGCCTTCAGCCCCCGGCCTTTGCTTTCAGAATTGAACACTTCCACTGTCTCCATGCCTCCTTTTGTCATGTCAGGGCATCCACTCTTGTATCACAGAGGGTTCCAACCACTGAATCAGATCTCTTATCACTCCCGCTATTTAAATACTTTCCAACTTCCAGAGGGCCAATCCTATAAATGGACTGTCCCCTACACCTCCCAACCAGTACATTTCCCTGGGAAAGTGGGGAGGGGACTTTATTCAGCTTACCAAAGTAGAAGGGGCTTGGAGGAGGGAAGATTGATAACACGTGGGGCAGGTGTTACTTTGTTAGGGCAGTGAATGAAACATTCTTGGGATCCAAAACGAAAATGTGCCTGCGTGCAATCACCCAAAATTTAGTTTGCTCCCTCCCACCCTGAAGATAATGTGTGTTCTTGGAAGTATTTTTAGAAACCACATGCCTCTGCCTGTCAGGGGCTGACAGCTGAGAGTGTGCAAAGTGGTATTGTTGGTATGCAATTTTACATTCGGTGTAATCTGCTCCCTTTTAAAAAGAAATCTAAACAATGCTCCATTTGTTTGACACCGAGCAAAAGTTATGTGGCATAGTATTTGGTGACCTAAACCATTGCCCCATGCAGTAGCAAACTGGCATAGGCATTGTTTTACAGGTCACCAGCTTAGCTGGATGTCAGGAAGCACAAGGAAGGACTCAAAGGTCTTACAGAAACCTGGCATCTCTTTCCAAGGCACAGTTGACATCTTAAGTCTTTCCCCAGGTGACGTAAATGCTAACCAGTTGGGGGAGTAAAGGCACGGCTGAATGTGAGCAAGGCATTTCTGCACCAAGGCAAGTCAAATTCTGCAATTCAATTAGCTGAACTTTGCATTCCAGTTATGCAGTTTTTTTAAAAATGTGCATGATTTCATCTTGCTTTTCATAATGTGTTACACATCTGCTAATCACAGGGACAAACAACTTTTTTTAGGTTTCCAAGTCTGCTCCATCTTGCTTTTTTGGTTTAAAAAATGCTTGATTTCATTCATTCATTCATTGGAATTGGCCTGAATGCAGTTATACTCAATTTAGGGAGGTGATATAGTCTGGAGGTTAAGTTGCTGCCTTTCCTGAAAAAGCTAAACAGGCTCTGCTTAGGTGTTGGCCTCAGATGGTTAACCAGAAACCACTGGCTTGAGACAGTGCGCATATTGGTTATGTGCAAAATCCAGAGCAGTTATGGGTCCACCAAGTTACATCACCCTCTAGTGTTATCTTATGGAAAGTCACCTTAACTGCTCCATCGTGAAGGGCTTAATTTGACTTTAGGATATGGGCCTATATGCCAATCAAGGTACTGAGTACTGTGTGGAAGAGCCAGTTGGGAAGAAATGAATAATAACATCCTAAGGACCAGCCTGAGGTGTGTTTTTTTCATCTGCCTATGAAAACTCAGAAAGGAGAAGAGCTGTTCAGCCAGGATGATCACAATAAGAAGGGCAACATCTGGAGAAATGGAGGGTTTTATGCATTTCTCTCATAGAATAAAACCTGTAAAAAAAACCCTTTAAAAAAATGGGATATGTAGTCAGCCCACCTATATAAATTGCCTTGGAGTTATGAGAAACATTTTTTATTCTTGGGATTCAGGGTGTTTATATTCAGGGCTAGCCCAAGATGTCCTGTTGGCAGAACAACAAATGCCAGTCTACCTCCCTGGAAGTGAATCAGCACCTACCTCCACTTTATCTTCAGAAAGAAAGCAGAAGGGTAGCAGAGAGAGTATGGTGAAGAGTGTTGAACAACAGCAAATTTAACTGAGTCATAAGATGCCCCTGAAGCCTTTTCTTCCTAGCTCAGCCAGGTGTCACCATCAAGGTGACATTAACCCTACAATCCAGAGTAGCTGCGGGAAGATTAGCTGCGGCACTTACGGCACTTACGGCACTGCGGCAAGTAGCTGCGGCACTTACTCTGGATTTCTCTATGCATTTTTCATAGGTTTCCCATAGGTGGCACCATAACTACATTGGTGTAAAAGGTCCCATAGTTACTCTGGATTGTAGCCAAAATCTCATTGCACTAATCACACTAAATCTCATGATACTGAAGATGGCAACATTCAACTCTCATGAGATTTACCCCCCCAATCCAGAGTAACTACTCAGACAGACATAAGATTTACTATGGATTGCAATATGAATTTTTCATAGGTTAACTAGATGGTGATGTAGTTGTGTTGATGCAAATACTCCGATACATCTAGTAGAACAATTACTCTGGATTGGGGGGTTAGTGAGATCCAAGATGTCCCCCTAGGGGGACAAGGTAGAAATGTTGTGACATCCCGCAGTACCCCTATATGTTGCAGTGTAAGTCAATCCAACCCAGGCTTTCGTGCTTCGCATGCAGCGTATGCAGCGCGGAGCACAATACCATAGTCTTCCAAGACTGACGGAGGCCTGTTTTTTTTAAGTCATCATAGTACAGACTTTGGAAATCCCTGGATTAGTGCCAGAGGTACTACAGTCCACCTTTCCTCCACACTTTCTCTTCTATTCTTTATTCTCTATATTCTTTATTATTCTGTTTCTATTCTCGCTCTCTATTCTCTTTCTATATTCTTTTTATATATTCTCTCTATTGCTTTTCAAGGAGAAGCAAATGATTGAGATGACACCCTTTGCCAACCTATTGCCTGAGGTATCATTCCCAGTTAAACTCATGAAGGGGGTCTTATGAAGCAGGGGCCCCAGGACTGGTTCATTTTTCTACCAAAATGCACTCAAAGTATATAACATAGAATTTTTTAATAGTCATATAAAAATATAAAAAATAAAAAAATGAAAAATCATTTTAAAAGATGGACTATAAATGGCAGATAGGTCCACTTTGAATGAAATGGTTTGAAAGTTTAAAAAATCCATTCCAATGTATGTACTGCACCAACCATGGAGGAATCTAATGAGGACCCTGCGTATATCAAACCAAAAATTATTAGGGGCTCCCAAGATTGGAGTCTCACATAAAAAGTCTGGCTTCTTCAAAGGCTTGCACTTGACTTTTCAAAACCAAGAAAAATCACATCCACACTTTGCTTTGTCTCCAGATACAGGAGGACACCATGCGACAAGTATCTACAACAGCAATGCATCCAACTCTTCCAGCTGGGACACACACTGGAGGTCCATGTTGGGGGCTAAGCATCCAGGAATTGTTAAAGAGCACCAGGGAAAGAAACAGCTTGTCCTTTGCTTCCACCTGTCTCCCGGTAAGTATCCCCATAGGACAGCACTGGGAAGCTTTTCTTTCATATTTTATTTTTCATATGTTCATATTGCCCTTCTTCCAAGGAGCTCATAGGTTATAGGCAGTGGTGGGCTTCAGGGGATTCTCACGGGTTCTATAGAACCCTTTGCTAATGAGCGCCTGGTTCTGAGAACTGGATACTAATGGGACATAGAAACTGTTATTAATTTAGGTTATTAGGACATAGAACTTGTTAATTTATTTGAATCCCACCACTGGTTATAGGTGGTTTTTTCCCTCCTTTTGTCCTCACAAAACTCCATGAACTAGGTCCGCCACCAGGTCCACTACATCTTGGCTGTCATTTACAAATCCTGCTGATGTTAATCCTCATCCCTGCCTGATAAAGCCAAACACCATGTGTTGCTCATCCTGCTCTTGCTTCTTGACATTTATTATATGGGAGAGCCCTCCTGTGGCTGCAACTATTTCCTGCAAGCTCTCTTTTTATCCTGAACCTTTTTCTGCCCACAGCTGGTTTGGGATCAACAAGTAAGGTTAAAGTGATGGGCTCCAGCAGGTTCGCATCTACTCTATAGAACTGGTTGTTAACAAGAGATAGGACATATAAAGTTTAAAAATAGCCATTTAAAAGTGGCTGCCAGATGGGCAGAGAACCGGTTGTTAATTTCTTTGAATCCCATCACTGATGAGACAATATGTTGGATTCAGTGGTGTAGCTAATGATCATGTAGCCTGGTACAATGCTCAAGATGTTGCCCAAGATGTGATGATACTACCAGAAGTGATGACTTTTCCAAGTGTTTCTAAAAAGAAAATTGGGTTCTGCCTCCTCCTCCTCCTCCTCTTCCTCCTTTGTTCACCACCTATTTGCTCTTTTAGAGGCATAGCTAAAGCACCTATTTGCTATCTGGAGTCGAAAAAGATTTTCTTGCCCTCCAATGCCCCTGCAACAACAAAATCAAATTTAATTAAGTAAAAAAATGAAAATTGTGTCCCTTATTGGTTAGGGAAACTGTGCTGATGCAAAGAGGAAAGATTATTCTTTCCCTGCTAAATATAAAAGGACCACCATTTAGAAGTACCTTTATACCCTGTTAGCTTGGGTAACTGTATTATGATATATGTATATGGAAATGAGAGCTGATTCGTATTAACACCTTATTAGTTCTATACAGTCTCAGAATTACACCTCATTGGCTGCAATCCAAAAGACACTTTTCTGGGACTAACCCTACAATCCAGAGTAACTACGGGAGCACGTAAGAGACATTACATATACCCGTAGTTACTGCACCACCTAGTGAAAACCTATGGGAAATTCATATTGTAATCCAGAGCAAATTGTTCTTACACCGGAGCAAGGACTCCCTGTAGTTACTCTGGGTTGTGCCCTTAGACCCATTGAACAAAATGGGGCTTACTTTGGGTAGACATGGTTAAGATTGTGCTCATTGGCTCTCAAAGCAATCAGTATCATGGGAAAATTTTGAGTTAAGAAAATCCACTTTTTGTTCCTTAGGCTTTTGTGTTTTCATTTTCTGGTTAATTGGCCATAACTTTTGATAGAATATAGGTATAGAATTTCGCTGCAGTCTGTTTCATTGCACTCTGCATTAAATTACCTTTACAACGTTTTAAAACATGATGGTATTTACATTCAAACATAACCTGTTTTTCACCATTTTACCTACGAGTGTTAAGCTCAGCTTGTTGCCCCTAAAGCTTGTTGGCTAGTGCAACTGAATTTATATATTTTATAATGGACTTCAATAGCGAAGGAGCCATTTAACTCTTTACCTACTGTGGTTCTAATGAAAACTGTATCCCTGAAATCTCTGTTAGTTTTGGGATGGAGAATATAAAATGATTGCAAGCAGTGATGGGCCCAACAACCTGCTCGCTGGAAGTGGGCGGGCCAGACCAGGGTCAGGGGGCGGGGCCTGGGTCAGGGGCGGGAAGAGTCAGGCCAGAAAGAGTCAGGGCCGGGGCGGGGCCAGGGAGGGTCAGGGGTGGGGCCTCCTTTGGTTGGCGCATGCGCAGTGCAGTGGCGGGCCAGCCACTGAACCTGTGCAGCCAGTTTTCTCCCCCCCGCCCCCATAGCTACCGGATCAGTAGTGGGGGCCAGAACAAACAACCGGTTTGGGCAATCCAGCCCGAACCAGTTAGTGCCCACCACTGATTGCAAGATATTAACAAGTGATTATGAGCAAAATCCAGAGTAACTACAGAGAGTCCTTGGTCTGATGTAAAAACAATTTACTCTGGATTCCAATATGAATTTCCCATAGGTTTTCACTAGGTGGTGCAGTAACTACAGGTGCACATAAAGTCTCTAATGTGCTCCCCCAGTTACTCTGGATTTGGGGGTATGTTGCTGTCTTTGCCACCTCCCAGCCTAAAATGGGGAAGAAATATGGCTTGAGAATTTGAGAACCAAGATATGTTGTTGAAGGGGAGGAGTGAAGGCAGATCCCCAGGATTATGCCACTGCTTGGGACAAAGGAAGTTTTTTACACTCACCTAAAGTATAAAAGGGGAGATGGAGAGCCTTGTCAGGTCTCACCAAACCTCCAAATTCCACTTCCAGTTTTGTGATAAAAAACCAGAAGTGGGTTTTGATTATTATTTTGAGACATCTGAAAGTTCTGCGGTGCTCCCTGCACTGGCTGAATGTTGGTGCTGGCTTTATGCAAGTATAAAAAAGGAACAATCCTGGGAATCACATTGCTGTTCCCCGCCACCCCTTCCCAAGCCTTAAGTTGGTAGAAACAGCTTGACCCACCAGCTTGAGATCCCCTATTGTAGCCAAACCATTTTGTTGTTACTCAGAAGAAAGATTCACTTTGGTGAGTGAAGACTGACTCCAGCTAAGCGTGCACAGTATTGCAGTCTTATTTATTCTTCATTAAACTTACATCCCAACTTTCCAACAATGAACTCAGAGCAGCATCCATGTAGCTATCCCACTGCCAATGCAATAACAACATAATTTGAACTCTGTGCTCAGACTATCCAGACCATTCTTTTATTTTCTAATTATATTTAGATGGTAAAACATTATATATTATATATATTTAAATGGTGAAACAGTTTCTGGCATCAACCAAAGGTCACCATGGATTCCACTAGGGCCAAAACATGTATAATCAAAATAAATACATTTAAAGGGACTGTGATCAGATACACTGATGTCCAAAGTGAAGCAAAACACCAAATAGCTCTTGAAAAATCAATTTATTAAAAAGATAGGAAGAGTACCAAAGTAGCATTACAAGGTCTTAGACACACAGGGCTCAGGATGATCTCTTTTTTTTACCCTATAAGGAAAAAAGCCATAAGTCAGTTGTGAGGCAAAGGTCAAACAAGATGAGAAATTAATAATCCAACCTCATCCCCCTAATGTGTCATTAGCTTCACAGGGCTATTAGGACCATAATGACCTAGTACAACAAATGTCCTGAAACCTGCAGACACTGCATCATGACAGCCAACCTACTTTTAGAAATGTGCTTTCTGCCAGGATGGAGTGAGCCTGTACAACAGCATTAGGGCCAAAACCTAGCATGGTAAAGGTGCCTTTTTTCTGCGGTGGACTTCCCGGCTGTCCCAGGTGCTGCTGTGTTAGGCAAATCCAAGATGGTGGTATACCCTGGACTGCTGGTAAGTTGGGCACCACCATCTTGGATCTTTCTAGCAAAGAAGGGAAGACCAAGAACACATGGTGGTGCCTCTGTGAATTCATTGCACTGCTGTATTCAGGCTCTTGCAATGCACATTTGGGGAACCACTGCCACAGAATATTAAACAAGTTGACTCTTAGGAAAAAAGTGATGAATCTCAATTCCACTGATTTGAAAGAAAAATATATCCTACAAATCCTACAAATCTTTCCTCAGCGTCAAAGACATGATATCAGGTTCAGGAGCTCCTTTACCTTCATGCAATGTTTGTTTCTAGGATATCCTCAGTTTTAAGAGGCAGTCTCTTATCAATTGTTCCCATTTCTTCTTCTTTCCTTTTCCTACGTCTCTTTCGACAATAACTGGAAAAACAAATTACAAAAGAAAGTGTGGTTAAGTACTGAAATGAATCTGACCAACACTTAGAATACTTCACAAACTACATGAAAGCAATATGCATGATAACAGTATGCTGTTTTGAGCTTTATTTTGTCATGTCCTACATTTTTTCCCTGGTCAAAATGCTTGCGTGTCCGACATTTTGGAGCTACCCTAGTCCTCTTTTGTGGTTATGACATCTGGTTACCTGGACCAAGATACAAATTCCACAGGGAATGATGGTTGCTTTTCAAAGCAAAGAGGGCCTGAAGCCCAAAAAGAATAAACTCCTGTGCTGAATAATTGTGGGTGGTAACAGCAGGTCCCAGAAGTAATTTAGCAATGGCTCCAGACCTTTGTGCCCCTGGCCAAAATGCTGAGGGCAACCATGAGATGGAAAACAAAGCCAGTGTCACAATTGAATGAGAAAGTGCTGAGATTATGGGTTACTGAAACTACACTTATTGACTTGGTAAATATAGGTTCTGGTAATGACAAAGAGATGGCATTTCTAGATACTTCAATGACTGTGTATTCAGACAGTCAGTCATGAAAGTAACAAGGGAGGAAACCCTTGAGTAGTGCCAAGGACTGGATGCAAGATGCATTTGTTATCAAAACTGATTGGGAACAGTAACCACAATAAAATCTGTGCAGACATAAATGTAAGTGGAATCTGTTCATATATCCATATGCAGTGGAGAGTTCAGCAAGACCAATATTTGATTAAGGAAAGAGGAACCCTTAAAATTAAGGCATTTATTAAAAGAAAGAAAGAAAGGAAGAAAGGAAGAAAGAAAGAATAGGAAGAAAGTAAGAATAGAAAGAAAGAATAGGAAGAAGAAAGAAAGAAAGAAAGAAAGAAAGAAAGAAAGAAAGAAAGAAAGAAAGAAAGAAAGAAAGAAAGAAAGAATGAATGAATAGGAAGGGAGAGTAATGGAGGTCAGAACTGGAGGTTATTCAGGGTGACAAGATGCCAAACCCAAAATTCCAGATGGGGCTTATCTAGATTTCTTTTTGAAGTCTAGAGTTATCTAGACTTCTTATCGAGGGTTCTTTTAGAATGAAAATACAGAATAATCTTCTAAGGAAAAATTCTTCCCCCTAAAATCAGCCTCTATATCAGAAAATTTGAAAGCGGCCATAAAATACCAATCTTTAAAACTAAGAAATTATGGGCTATTTAGCTTAATACCTATGCTGGATGTATTTTTATCCCACCTTCCTCCCCAAAGGGACCCAAGCTTTCCCACAGGCATACTTACTGAGTGCCAGTGCATATACACACAACCAGGATGATCAGCATCACCATAACTGCTACCAAAGATACCACCACAATTTGTGTTTGATCTCCTCTCAGATAAAACAGGTCCACCCTCTCACATCTTGTGCCAGTGTAACCTTTCTCACAGCTGTAAAGAAAAGATAGCAGCAGTGAAGAAAGATACAGAAAAATGCACTGGGGAAAGATTTCCTTTCTTGTAATATTAATGTAGGTAACTCCTGGCTGCCACCTGTACCAAGCAGATATTTTGTCAAGAGGCAGATTGTCAGAAAGTGCCAAGTTTGCAATCCTGTTACCCTTATCATTTTGCTATGCTTGGTGTTTCATTGCTGTAAAAACATAAAGCTGCAAGGTACCTAAGAGTAAGTCCCATTACACTCAATGAGATTGGATTCCACATAGATGGGCATAAAAGGGCATAAGGTCAGTAGCAAGATATCCTCAGGGAAGCTCAGATGTCATAGTTTATCTACGGTAACAGAAATTCTCTAACCATTTTTATTTCTTTAAAGACATCAATATCTACACTGTCACTAACAATACGTTAAACAAAAACAATAAAACCAGATTTTTTTGGGGGGGGGGGGGAATAAAACTAGTTAAAAAGCAATAAAGCAGCAGAAAAGAAAATTTCCAAGAAACAGCAAATACCACTCATGTGAAGTGCAGAATCAAATAGCTCTATATCTACATTCCTTCTGAAAAATGAGTGCTTTCAAACTACATGTCACAAAGACTGTGCAAAATCCAGAGTAACTATGGGGAGTCCTTGCTCTGGTGTAAGAACAACTCACTCTGGATTCCAAAATGAATTTCCCATAGGTTTTCACTAGGTGGTGCAGTAACTACAGGTATACTTAAAGTCTCTTATGTGCTCCCGTAGTTACTCTGGATTTGGGGGTTAGTCTGCAATCCTAATCTCCAGTTAGGGTGGTGTAAGTTTTGGCATAAGTACTGACCTGGGGGTTTCACAAAATTGCCATCAGACACTTTTGCCCCCTCCTGAGGATGTTAGGCCAATGCACAGGCATACGCCAACCTCCCCACATTACCACAGGAAAATATGCCATGTGAGTTAGGCTGGCCTAAATTGGTTAGGATTGTTCCCTATGTGTGGTTAGCCCTTGATTTTGTTTTTATTTTTTCCTTTATCAGTACTTTTTCCTTTATCAATAAAATTTCCTTTATTTTTCTTTTTCCTTTATCCTTGTGCAGAGAGACCAACCAAAATGTCCAAAACTGCAGCAAAAACAGCTTAAATTTTTGACCCCTATCGTAGTACCTATCCTAATCAAATTTCCTTTCTCTTGTGCATTGTTTTAAGCTTGATATGAATTTTTCCCCAATATGATGTAATCCTGAAACTTGGTACACATTAATTAAGAAGTCCAGGATTCTTTTCAGAAAGCATCAATCTTGGTGTGACGATTCCCTGATTCCAGACCAATTCTGTAGAATTTATCTGGAAAGTGGGAGGTGGCAGGGGGCTTCAACAGGCTATTAAATGCTATTTACTTGTTATTTATTTAGCTGCTGGGATTGAAACTTTTGCAGCTAGGAGTGAAATCAGCTTTTGGCTTGGATGTTCCCTCCCTTATCCTTCTAATCACAGGGTGGAACAGGAAGGAGACAGTGAAAATGTAGATCAATCATTTATTGAAACACTTATTGAAAGTGGTATCTTTCCAATCCCACTGTTCAATCCTGACATTTTCCAGGCTCAGAGGGAAGGCGGAGGGAGTTTACGAACCTGAGGCCTGCTCCAGATCAGACAACAACAAGCTTATATACAGCTTGGTTCTAAATCCAAGGCTTTGGAAAAAGTGTTGCTTGGGAAGAAAATTTCCTTTCTAGGCCCTGTCAATCAAGTGCAGTTCTGTTCCTGGAATTAGTCATCATCTGATGTGACAAGTTCTTTTAACTCACTGACAATAAACACAACTGTGGTACAGGCGCAACCTGTCATGGCAGAATGTAGCCCTGGGTAAATGACACATTTTTTTCCATTGGTTCCACATACACACATGCTGGAGTCTTTTCTTCCACCACATAACGACACTTTCCCTTGACACAGTAGTGCTTGTACTCCTCAGGGCACTTGGAAAAATGCCCATGCCCTCCTCTCCTTGATCCTGTGGTTCCATCTAGAAATTAAAAAAAGAAAAGGAGCTGAATCACCAATGTTTAGCTCACTTAAAGTTAGTAGAGTGACAGCGCAATCCTAACCCCTAGTTAGGGCAGCACAAGTCTTGTAGTGGCCTTAGGATGTTGCAAAAGTGCTGTAAGGCAGTTCTGCAACACACCTGGTGTGATTAGGTCAATCAACATACATGTACCGGCCTCCCCACACCACCACAATAACAGAGAGATGGTTAAGTTGTGCTGGCCTAAATTGGTTAGGATGACTGTCTTAAAGGCCTGTTAAGATATTGAGGTCTACAGTATAGCAGCAGACCTGTCAAAGAAAGGCAGGAAAGACAAAGCCCAATTCAGTAGCTGGAAGAATAACACAAATCTGTCACAATCACATTAGCCAATTCACTTTCTCTTTGGTTTCCAGCCAAATGTTCTTGAGCTCAAATAAAGCAGCAGCATTCAACCTTTTTTGTCTTATGTCATTTTGACTTGTGCCGGCCTTCCCACACCACCATATGAATGGGGAGATGGTTGAGTTGTGCAGTTAGGATTGCACCTAGCTGTTTAGGAATGTACCTTGACCAGCACAATATCGCCCAGGAAGCTTCACAGCTATGCAGGGACTTGAAACTGGATCTTTCAGATCTAAATCCAACTGCTGAACCATGACAAAAGTTCAAAAAAATTGTTTTTACTTAGCGAAATGTCCCTTTTATAATTTTAACTAGCGAAAGGCGTACCCGCGTTGTGGGAGTAAAATTCCCCCGTATGCCATCCCCCCCCCATATGCATCAACCCCCCATGGATAACTTTCCCCCATTCACAACTTCACCCATGCACATCAACCCCGCATGCACAAGTTACCCCATGCACAACTTCCCCCCATGCGCAAGTTACCCCATGCACAACTTCCCCCCATGCGCAACTTCCCCCATGCACATCAACCCCCATGCGCAACTTCCCCCATATGCATCAAACCCCATGCACAACTTTCCCCATGCGCAACTTTCCCCGTGCGCAACTTTCCCCATGCGCAACTTCTCCATGCGCAACTTCCCCATGCGCAACTTCTCCCCATGCACAACTTCCCCCATACTCAACTTCCCCCATGCTCAACTTTCCTCCCATGCACAACTTTCCTCCCATGTACAACTTTCCCCATACACAATTTTCCCCATGCGCAACTTCCCCCATGCGCAACTTCCTCCCATGTGCAACTTTCCCCATGCACAACTTTCCCCCGTGCGCAACTTTCCTCCATGTGCATCAGCCCCCCATGCGCAACTTCCCCATGCGCAACTTCCCCCATGCGCAACTTTCCGTATGCGCAACTTTCCCCCCATACGCAACTTTCCCCCGTGCGCAACTTTGCCCCGTGCGCATCATCCCCCCACGTGCAACTTCTTCCTATGTGCAACTTCCCCCATGCGCAACTTCCCCCATGAGCAACTTTCCTCCCATGCGCAACTTTCCCCCATGCGCAACTTTCCCCCATGTGCAACTTCCCCCATGTGCAACTTCCCCCATGCGCAACTTCCCATATGCGCAACTTTCCTCCTATGTGCAACTTTCCTCCCATACGCAACTTCCCCCATGCGCAACTTCCCCCATGCGCAACTTCCTCCGTGTACAACTTCCCCTATGCGCAACTTTCCTACATGCGCAACTTCCCCTCATGCGCAATTTCCCCTCATGCGCAGCATCCTCGCCGGCGCAACCTCTTCCTCTGAACATCCTCCAATGCACCAGGGTCTGAGCACCAAACTGGCTGATGTTCTTCAGTCTCCCATGTTAAGTATAGGACAGAAACACGTTGCCCCCTTTTCAGCCCCTGGAGGGTTAAATGTCTCCAGATGGTTCTTGGTGGGAGTTCAGGTGACAGAAGGAACTCCCAGAATTCCATGCTTCAGGCCCAGCAGTTGGGGCGGAATGTGGATGAGTCAGCAATTCTCAATGCAAAGTATAGGGAGGAAAACCCGTTGCGCCCCTTTTCACCCCAATCACCGTTGGAATTTCTGAAAACTGGTTCTTAGTGCACCCCTCCCTCACGGAAGGAACACTCACCCCAATTTTCATGCTTCTAGGCCCACCGGTTTTGGCAGAGCGGTGATGAGTCAGTCAGTCAGTGAGTCAGTCAGTGAGTGACTTTTCTCTTTTATATATATAGATAACTGCTCAGTCCAGTTTTACAACCATGTTTAATGTAACCATTATATAACCATTATAACCAATTCTTTTCCCCTCTGCCTCCCATTCCTTTTCCAATGGCAATACATGTCTCCACAATATTTTATCCAAGGTGAAAATCTCAGTCAGCCTCATAGATGGGCTAGCCTCCTGTGCCTGATTTGTGCGACACATGCATGAAATGCCAGCTACATATATTATTCATGTAAGCAACAATGCCTGAAAATTGAACTCTGAAGGGTAGAATACACTGCACCAGACCCTTCAGAAATCCAGCCACACAACAAAACAGGGAACTTACCAACGCTCTTGCCTATTCTAGGATCTCTCATCATGAGGGTTAAAAGTTAATGC
This sequence comes from Cryptoblepharus egeriae, assembly GCA_030015325.1. Lineage (NCBI taxonomy): Eukaryota > Metazoa > Chordata > Lepidosauria > Squamata > Scincidae > Cryptoblepharus > Cryptoblepharus egeriae. Next base: position 64,762,636 of record JAREYC010000004.1, on the reverse strand, counting down.
TGTTACAAAAGAATAATTAGCTGTGCAGATAGGGTTACTAGGCTGAGTAAATGACACTTTGTTAAGAATGCACGTCCAGAACCTTAGCAGATTATGTTCTCAACAGAGAGGCTCTCTTAAATTGTACATTTTTCTTAGATACGCAGCTACTTTCACAAAAGAATCAGGCCATCAGTTTATTTCATCTCAGCACCACAACTGGCCAGCTGGGAAACCATAAGACGGCAATTTAAGCTGTTGGGATGCGGCACAGAAATTGGCTTTGCTTATATACTAGGAGCCACTATTTCAGTGGTACTCAAAGTGGGAGTTGGGACACCCTTAAGGGATCCCGACCTTGGGTCGGGGGGTTCCGAGAGGGTGAGATCCACCATCTTGGAATCTGGCACTGGGCTTTCCTGGGAGTAAGTCTCATTGAACACATTGGGACTTATTTCCAAACATACATGAAGGAGCTCTGGCATCACAGTCTTAACATCCTGGTAAGTTCAACAGCAAGTCCAGGACAGAATTTAAGTTCAAAGGAGGTCTTGGGCTGAAATGCCTGAGTACCACTGCACTATCTGAAGCTAGCAGGGGAATAATGAGCCATACACAATAGTTCTTTTCAGAATAATTCCCCCTACAAGCACAATCAATAAGTGGAGAGGGCCTTCTAACATACTTTAAATTGCCTTCTAATACTTTAAATTTTAGCATCTTTAAATTAGTATTTATTATTTAGTATTTAAATACTTTAAATACTTTAGCATCATTAGCATTCATTTATGTTGCATCCCCTCCCCTTGCTTTCAGCTGTTTAATTTCATTCATTGGTTATTGGGTACCCAAAGGCAGTGGCATTGCTACGGTGGTGTAGTGTGGGTTTTGACCACATTGGGTGACACACAAAGTCAGGGCTGATACCACCACTGGCCAAAATTTGTAAAATAATTAGTGAGTGGGATTATGATGAATTTCCCTGCCCACTGCCATCATGGGGGTGATGTGCTGGCCTCTTGCACTGGGTGATAAAAACCCTAATGATGCCACTGCACAGAAGGAACAGTTCAGTTGAAGTTCCCACTTCTCTTACCCTCTCTGAAAGTAACTAGTAACTGAAGGCAGAGGATAGAACTTGCACACAGGTAAATGCACATTTTCTTGCTGTGTGAGGCTTTGATGGGATTAAAAATATAGTCCAAACCAGTTGGTTGTTTTCATGGGACAGTCCCATTTTAAAAAGATTACCATAAATTAACATTGATTTCAACTGAGGATATTTTTCAGTTGCCCAGGTTTTCACTGCTTCAAAGCCAAAATGATTTCAGCCAGACACATGAATATTTGCTAGCCTTGAATGTTGTAAAAAATTGATTTTTAAAAAATTTAAAGTATTTTAAGACTTATTTTTATGTACTAGATTCATCCAATTTGACATTGGTAAATGGTAACCCAGCATGACTGCACAGACTACACAGTAAAATAATGGCAACTTAAGGGCGCAATCCTGAGTAACTACGGGGAGTCCTTGCTCCGGTGTAAGAACAATTTGCTCTGGATTGCAATATGAATTTCCCATAGGTTTTCACTAGGTGGTGCAGTAACTACGGGTGCACGTAAAGTCTCTTACGTGCTCCCGTAGTTACTCTGGATTGTAGGGTATAGATGGTTGAGGCTGATGTGATTTGGAACTACCGTTAACTCTTGTTCTATAATTATTGTTCTGCGAGTATTGAGTCTTGTTCTATAATTTATTCTTTGAGGTCTTGTATTGATTGCTGATAATACAATACCTTGAAAGTTGCTTTAATATGATGCTTTATATTTTGAGTATTGTTACACCATGAGGCACTCTGAGTATTTTTGACAGAAAGGTAGGATATATGTTTCTGAAGCAACAAGATTTAGCTTGCTTTCAAAATTTTCCTCAGCTTACATACAAAAGCAAGAAACTTAGCTTTTGTTAGTAAGCTAAGGAAATGATGGAACATCCCATATACCGAGAAAAGCACTTCAGGCAGGGCTTGTCAACCTTTCTTTTTGGAACTGCCACTTTTCTAAGTACGGTACTTCCATTTGCTGGTTCCACCACTAACATCTGTGCATTACTGTGTTTGTGACAGAGCTGTTCCAGATCCAGGATGGTCTTTGGAGCACCCTAGATAGCTCATAGGCTAGCACGACTTTGGGATGAAGGAGCAAGGACGGGTAAAAAAAAGAAAATAAATGGACAGCAGTCTGTTATGTGGCCAACTGCACCAAAAGTAACTCACACACATTTTGCTAGGACCATTCTGGGTACCTAGAGTCACTGTTGAGAGTTTCTGGCATTGTATAACATGCAAGGACTGGGTGGCTTGGCCCATAGTTGGGGCTCCACATTGCATCCTCCTTCCCTAAACCAGAATTTCAGCCTGGGGTGGGGACACCTTTAAAAAATCTGTCCAGGACCCTCCCCATCAAACTTACTGAGATGTGACATCACTGTGATGCCAGTGCCCCTCCATATCTACTCAGAAGTAAGTCCCATTGTGTTCAATCAGTCTAACAGTGCAGTCCTATTTGTGTCTATTCAGAAGTAAGTTCCATTGAGTTCAGTGGGGTTTACTCCCAAGAAAGAGCTCTAAGTAAAGAGCCCTTTAGGCTAGCCTAACTCACCTGTGGTGATATGGGGAGGTTGGCCTATTCCTGTGCAGTAGTCCAATCCCCCCAAGAGGGGGTAGAAGTGCCCTTCAGCACTTTTGTGACACTTCTATGTCAGCACAGGACTTATACTGGGGCTTATGCCAGCCTAAGTTGATTTAGGATTGTAGCCTTACTCCCAGGAAATCCCAGTGCCAGATTTCAAGATGGCAGATCCCACCTTCTTGTGAACCCTGTGATCTGAAGTTGGGATTCTCCCAAGGGGTCCCGACCCCCACTTTGAGCACTGCTGCCCTAAACTATGCCTCTTTTGAAGGGTCGAGCAGCTGCACAGTCACACTAGTACAAATAGTGCATAACAATCACACAATGAAATGCAATTAAAAATACAAAATATATAGCAACCTTCTATAAAAATATCAAATACAAGATGTATAAAAGGCAGCTGTTAAGTCTCACAGGTAAAAAGTCTATCGCTTTTTAAGTGAGGTATTATATGAGGTATTATTATGATGATTGAATAGGAAGTTCGTTACCAAATTATGTCATAAGGCTCTTTATACACTTGTGTAAACTGATAATTTTGTATGTTTAAGATTTTTTTAGTTATAGTTTTAATTTTAATGTTTGGCATGTGTTTTTGTTATTTGAGTGATTCATTACTGTTTTGTTATTAGATAGATAGATAGATAGATAGATAGATAGATAGATAGATAGATAGATAGATAGATAGATAGATAGATAGATAGATAGATAGATAGATAGATAGATAGCTTTGCTTTGCAAACTATTCTTATTAAAATGTGTTGTTTAATAAGTACTGGGTTTCACAGAGTTTCGAACATGCTAGTTTTATTCAGGGCTCAATTCTATTCAATTATCCATCAGTGAAGCAGCCGTATCAGTTGTGTGTTGTGCAGTGGAGGGATTCAAATTAACAGGTTCTATGGCTTAATAACCAAAATTAACAACAGGTTCTATGTCCCATTAGTAACCGGTTCTCAGAACCAGACGCTCATTAGCAAAGGGTTCTATAGAACCTGTGAGAACCTCCTGAAGCCCACCACTGGTGTTGTGACTGGACCAGCCCTGGAAAACTAGATAGTAATTGGGCTCTCATTAAATGCTGACAGACTAACTAGAAGGCAGAACCTATCCTGGAATATAGCACAATTTATTAAGTGTAAATAAAACCTTGTTTTTAAACATGCTGCCTAAATAAAGTTATTCTTTGTTAGCCACAAAACGTGACATTAACACCTCATGTGTCTTCTCAATTTTTTCTCTTTAAGGATCAATGAGAGTAGGATGTATAAAAAAAAATTATAAAATGAAGGCTGCAGTCCTAAATACACTTTCCTGGAAATAAGACCCATTGAACACATGGTTAGGATGTGTAAGACCCACTGAGTAGACATGGTTAGATGGGTTAGATGGTTAGAAGGGTAGTGATGGGATTCAAAGAAATTAACTACCAGTTCTATGCCTATCTGGCAGCCACTTTTAAATGGCTATTTTTAAATTTTATATGTCCTATCTCTCGTTAACAGCCGGTTCTATAGAGTAGGTGCGAACCTGCTGGAGCCCACCACAGGTTAGGATTGTGCTCAAAGTTGAATAGTTAAATATTTAACTGTAATTTGCACGTGTTGGTTTCCTAAAAGGTATGCATTGTAATAATAAATTACCTGTATTATTCCCATGGGGGTACGTGCACAACTGCCTCTTGGCTTCATCTTCAGCTGTTGTGTTTCCATTTCCAGCAACATGGTTGAAAATGGCAAGACCTTCAGTGGAAGCCAGTGCGGAATGGGAAGAGGGCAAAAAGGGAGAAAGAGAAAATAAAAGAAAGCATTATTCAAGTTGGGATTTCTTTACTCATATCTCAAGTCATTTTTTTACACCAAGCATAGAAAGTGTATGCTTTCTAAATTTTTAAAAATTCATTTATTTATGTCTAGCTTTTCTAAGAGCCCATATTCCAAAGCGGCGAACTAAATGTTTACATTTAATTTACACCTCGCATTATCCAAAGGTGGCTTACAAAGTTTCATCACAGAACCAGAATCCAACATGGATGTTACCTGTGGACTCTTTCCATGGTCAGACAATACAGTGAGTTCAGCAGCAAGACATGCATCCAATGCTGAAATGCTCCACATAGTTTGGAACATTGAAACCTCAACCTTCAAATTATAAGGAATATTCTCCATCGGGAGATTGTCTGCCTCTTCAGACAAATGCTCTCCCTGAGGAAAATACAAGTGTGGTTTGCTGACTCATTCATGACGTTGTCTAACCATTGAGAACATCCACAGCCATTGCCTGCATTTGCATGATATGTCATGAACTCTGGAAAACATGGGAACAGCTCACGATAGCATGTTTGCTGACAATGTCATGTACAGTAACTGCCTCATAAAAAGTGAGCAAATGAGCAGAAATGATGACAGGTGTGGAGTCGCCTTCCCTTATTTTTAAGTTCTGGAAGAAAATAAGGGAGAGAAAGTGTAAATAGAGATAGAAACGTCCAGCTGGTAAACAATTAAAATTGCTAGTTTGGGATAGGTTAAAGGTTGAAGAGGACTAACTTGAAAGGAACAGCTTCAGAAATGGTCAGGGTTGGCTTGCCACAGTAATGAACATCCCAGTAAACCAGCTGTTCCTAAATGGTGGGTCAGTATCCACAAGTAGGTTGCAATCCAATTTCTGGAGGGTTGAAAAACTGACAAGCTGAGAGCTGACACGGAAAATGTATATATATTGCTGCACACGCACACATATATATATATGTATATATACTGCTGCACATATATATACATATATGTACATTCACCTGTACATATATGTACAGGTGAATGAATGGATAAGTAGGCCACCAGAATGGTCCCAATCTGATTAATATGGAGCTCAACATTTATTCCAGAAAGCGCCTCAACCACATAGTAAAAAGGATAAAAACAGTTGGTTAAGTGAAACTTTATTACAATTCTCGTAAAACCTGGTGGGTGCTACAAGAAAGTTATTTTGAAAAGTGGACCCCAGTGGTCAGACATCTGAGAACTACTGTTGTCAACCAATAAGGCAGTGGTTCTCAGTGTGGAGTTTGAGACCCTTCGTGTCAGGGTGGGTCACAAAAAACTGGGCACCACCATCTTGGAAGCTGGCATTAGGTGCCACCATCTTGGAAGGGGTGCTTTCCTGACAGTAAGCCTCATTGAACAATTTACAATTAAAGAACTGAAATGGACAATTTAAGACTCTGCAGGTGGCACATCTGGAAAGAAACAGCTGGTAAGGATGGTTAAAAAAGTATTGCCTTTGCAATTACGAGAATGCTTATGGTTTAAATGACGGGTGGTGCTCCCTCCACATCTATAAAGCTGTTCATGATTCATAATTATGCATTCAGATCGTAATTAAGATCTGAACATAATTCAAATTGAAAATGAGACCAACTGGAAGGCATCCTGTATCATGAATTTGTTTTAGGGCAGGTGTACCATTTCTGATGTCATCATTTATAATAAGAGTGTGCTTCCACATTTAAAAATTATGAATGACAGATGGGGGCTGCAATCCGAAAGACATTTTCCTGGGAGTAAGACCCATTGAACACAATGGGACTTACTTTTGAGTAGACATGGTTAGGATTGTGTTCTAAGTGAGCTGCAACAGAACTATAACATCACACAAAATAACAAAAATAATGTGTACATGCAAAAGTTTTAGAAAAAATAATACAAGTTGTAAAAGGCAGAGTCCGAGTCAGAAGGTTATTGGATGGAAGAATGACAGTCTCCTTGTGTAATTTTAATTTTCAAAGAGATCGTATTTTTTTATTTAAGGGTAATGTTGACTAGAAGTTATATTACATTTATGTACTGACTGAAATACTGAAAATTTATGTACTGAGATTCTTGAAACACAAAGCCTGAATTATAGATTACAAAAGCAACATATTTTGGTTCTCTTTTCAAGGATTAGTTACGCTCTATGTATTCAAATCTCAAAGGTACATTAATGAACTAATGTCACCATCTTTCACTCTAAGCCACCAGGCAGAGCGGCCTTTAATTGGCTCTATTAATTTTACTGTCATGGTACCATAATAAAAGTAAAGCGAAATAATTACCTGAGTTAAAATATATAGAGATATCACTAAAATTAATGCATATGGTGATGGTATTGCTCCAACAATAATGAAGGGCACTGTGGTGGATACATCAGAGCAGGAAAATTGGATAGGATTGGCCCTTTATTCAGTTAAAGCAAGGAACAACTTTTGTGAAGATATTACAAAACAATAAACATGATCTATATCTGATGTCTATAAATCTATTTACTATAAGAGCTCTACAAGCTGCTGTCAGTCAAGACAAACATCTTATAATTTAATAAAGCTGCAATCCTAAACACACTTTCCTGGGAGTAAGAACCATTGAACACAGTGGGGCTTACTTTTGAGTAGACATGGTTAGTATTGTAGACAAAAACACTATTATTAATATTCTATTTTTTCACAGTGAAAAGGTAAGAAAGTATGTTTTACTGGTATCCATAAATACTGAAACCCCTAAATGAACATGCACACACAATGTCCAGTCCCACTGACTGAAACGGGCGTTTACCAATTAACCACCACCTAAAAGTTTCTCTACCAATTGAACTTTAACACTCACATCCATTTTGCATCCATTTTTGCATGCTGAGTTATAGTGCAGCTTTAAGGATCTGCACAATGTTGAGAGTTTATAACAAAGAATCCTCAAGGGAATAATGGCAGTTTACTTATGGCGACACAGCTGGCTACATCCAGTAACATGGAGCAAGCCATAAAATGTGGAATTGTAACAGCAAAATGTTTCCATCTCTAAACTCTGAACACTAGAATAATAACATTCTAAGATTTCCAGGAAAAAAAACCCACCTGTGTAAGCCAGTTTCATTACTGGTAACATCCCAATGTAAATGTGACAGAACTACAACAGGCTCCAATTTTGTAAGATGTCAATGTAACGAGATCACAAACTGGTTTGCAGTCTTTCTAAATAGATTTTTATCACATGTGGGAATGCCCGCCAAGACAAGACGGACAGGTATGTTGCAATGCTTGCTATTTTTTTGTAATCAGCTTGGGATAATTATATCGTTGTAGATTATAAAGTGACACTAATTCCCAGACTCAATATATACTAAGAATCAACTGCTACGCAAGTTGGACAGCATTAAGGATTTTTTTTGTTGTGCTCTGAGATAGCAGTGGGTTGTTTGATATTTTGATATAATTCTGAGAAAAGAGGGTATTCCTGTTTCATAGATAAATAAGCAATGACACTTCCACAAGAGAAATGCTACTTTGATTTTATTTGGCCTGTACCTGAATGCTACTTGAGGTTACAATAACATGAATGATCATGAAAAGGGTTGGTTGCCAGCCAAGCATTGGTGTCAGTTGCTGTCAATTGACTTCCTCTTCTTTAACCGTGGTTAAAAAATACCGTTCTAAATGGTAGATCTCAGTATACATTATGTATACAATATAATCAGTGAACATTATGTGTACAATCAGTGAACATTATGATGTATTTTGTTAGCAGTTGTAGAAATGGAACTTCTTAACCCTAATCTTCAACAGATAGGAGAAAAAAGTAGCCTATCAACACCAAAGAGCATGCTGGATCAAAAACATGCTTTCCAAGTCCCAAACCATGTGCCCCTACCAAGTGTACCCCTTCCCCTTTCTCCAATGGCAGTGGTTCTCAAGCATTTCAGCTCAGGATCCCCTTCTAAGAATGACAATCTCTCCGGGACCCCCCAAAAAAGATCATTTGTCAAAGATCAATGATGTCATGTCAAAAAACCTGGAAATGATGCTATGGCCTTAAATGATATCATTGATGTCAGAGCTCCTCCATGTCTACTTGGCAGCAAGTCCCACTGTGTTCAGTGAGGCTTACTACCTGGAAAGTATGGATTGCTGCCATTCCAAGACGGTGGCATCTCATGCCAGATTCCAGTATGGAGGCACTCAGCTTTTCATGATCCCCCAAAATGAAGTTGTGACCCCCACTTTGAGACCCACTACCCAAAGGCACTGAGCCTGCCTCCTGCTCTTCTTCAAGGACCCTTTAACAGGAAATCTAGGCTGTATTTGTTGTATGTATGTACCTGACATATTCTCAGGAATTTGGGAGTGCACCCCACAATTCCTGTTTTGTTTAAAGGAGGCAAGCTCACTGCCTTCTAAGAGTACAATCCAGAGTAACTACGGGAGCACATAAGAGACATTACCCATAGTTCCTGCACCCATAGTTACTGCACCACCTAGTGAAAACCTATGGGAAATTCATATTGCAATCCAGAGCAAATTGTTCTTACACTGGAGCAAGGACTCCCCGTAGTTACTCTGGATTGCACCCTTAGTCCCATCTTGCTTGCTTTTCACAAATAAGAAGCACACCAGAACAGCTCTTTCTACAGGAGGCCACAGGAAGGCAGCAAAAGACTTGGGGTGAAAATCTCTACAAAAAATATTTTTTACAGCTCCCTGCAGCTCACTACTCAAAATAAACTGCCATTCCCTACAATCCAGAGTAACTACAGGAAGACATAAGAGGCTAGATTGTTTTATGCATTTCCCATAGGTTTCCCATAGGTGGCATCGTAACTACGTCTGTGTAAATGGTCCCGTAGTTACTCCGGATTGTAGACATAGTCACCACCAGCATGGGCCACACTGCCAACCACAGCTTTTTGGGGGAAGCCTGCAAGCAAGGTATGAAGCCAACTGCTTTACTATCCATCAGTGAGTTACAATATATGAAATCAATTAATTACAGGTATCTCCCACTTTCTGACAATTCATTTTCTGATGATCCACTCTTTCAATTATACTCCAAATGCATTCATTCAACACATGTTCCACTCTTTCAACCTCTCTCTTTCAACCTCCCATTCCCGAAGGAGTTATTGAGAACCCATTTGCAGAAATCTTTTTTCCTGCAGCAGGAATTTGCAAGACAAAAGGAGCATTTGCAATTTGCTAGCTTAAAAAAAGCACTGGAAGAAACTTTTATAAACTAAAAAAAGATTGGGTTCCACTTTTCAACCGTTTTCATTTTTGGATAGTGCTCCAGTCCATAACCCATCCAATAAGTGAGAGATACCGGTACTCTGGGAAGAAGTTCTTTTTGTGGAATGTCATTATATACATCCTTTTGGTTTAATTAGATGACCTCAATTCCAGCTTGCTGGTAAAAGGAGAGAAATGTCTTCATGCTTTCTCTTCATTTATAACACATAGGGCTGGCTCAAGACAATCTGGTTCCAGGGGCAGCATGCCTAATAGTGCCCACTTTACCTGATGATGATGATCACTAAGGGACAGAAGAGGAAGAGCTAGATTTTCCCCACCACTCTCTTTTTCACTCCATCCCCTTCTTCCTTTTTGAATCCAAAGCAGACGGATTTAAATGCTCCCCCGCACCCCACAAACTGCTATCATGCCCCATCTACTTTTTTCCCCTAGAAGTACCCAAAACTTATCAGCCCCACCATCCCAGTCCTTCCTCACAGGGAGAACTCCTCAAATTCTCCCTGAACACCATGGTTACTCTGTTCCTCACTTTCTCTTTCTACACCTTTTCTCTCTATACAATTTCCTTTTTGATCTGGGGCAGCCAGGTATACACCTATTACATATTCATTCATTCATCCTATGCCTGATGCCCTTTTCCCACACCAAAGCAATGCCTGAGGCAGCTTACAAAGCTTTTAAAATCAAATACAGCATCGAGATGATTAAATATGCATTTTTATAAGTTAGTTTAATTAATTCACAACTTTAAAAACAATCAATGCCATTAGCATTAATATCTAGTTTATTCTGATCAAATAAAATTTGTGGTTGAACTTGCTGTTCCAGAGCAAGACACAGATTCTCTGGAAATCCCATAAATGCCACCTTAAGTTTTATCATGGAAAAGAAATGGCAATGCAACAGGATAAATGTGTAATAAATATATAAACTTTAGAACGGTCAGTTAACGAAAGCTAGCCGTACTTACCAGGGAGTAATTCCTATTACTATAATGGGAATTCTGTGTAGACATGCATAAGATTGGGCTCCAAGACTATTTTGACTGGGTGAATACGTTAATGGAAAATATTACAGCAAAGAAATTAAAATGTATTAAACAACATTCTCACGCTGAAAACTTTTAAAACCATTTTTCATTACAGGGATATTACTCCCACCATCATGGAGCAGTTTGCCTGTACAGTACTGGTAATTAACAGATCTCAAGCAACTTAAAATAAACATGCAGGGCTAAATATAGACAACTGACTCGGTTATGTTTGACAGCGCCCCAGCACAGGCTGCAAACTCCGATGGACTGGCATAGCTGGACACAGCAACCATTTCTGCACCTACTTCCCCTGTCCCATAAAAAAAATTCCTGTTCCTCCTTTACAAAAGTTTAATTTATGAAAGAATTCAGCACCGGAATCTGTATCAGGCTGAGCTTCACAGGCTGCAATCCTAACCAAGTTAGGCCAGCACAACTCATCCATTACCCCATTCCTGAGATGATGTGGGGAGGCTGGCATATGTCTGTGCACTGGCCTACTCCTCACACACACACCCAGGTGTGGCGTAGAAGTGCCTTATGCACTTTTGCAACACCATCAAGCCAGCATGGGACTTGTGCCAACCGACTGCAGCCACAATGACAATTTTAAAATGCATCTGAACATGCACAGAGTGTTTCTCTTGGCCCCAGCTGTAAAATGAGGGCACAATCCTAACCAATTCAGGCCAGCACAATTCAGCCACTCCCCACTCCCATGATGGTGGTGTGGGGAGGCCAGTGCATATCTGTGAACTGGCCTAACCCTCCCTCCTGTAATAACACAAAAGTGACTTATGGCACTTTTGCAACACCCCCAGACCAGCACTGAACTTGTGCCAGGATTTATGCCAGCCTAACTGGGAGTTGGGATTGCAGGTTGAGAATCGGAACAACATCCTAACTTTCCAGCACCAAAATGGATGTTCTAGTGCAGCATGTGCTGCATCCTGCAGTTTGGGGCAGTCACAAAGGTGTCTTCATGGTAAGGCACTGTTTGTTCCCTTATTTTGAAATTACATTGTCCTTTCCCTGGAGCTGGAAAATTGGTGGGATTTTTCCCTTTATGTTTAAGCATATCGACACAACATCCTTGCTCTGCCTGAAAACTGTAAAAAAATAAAAAAAATCTACCATAGCTTAAAAAAGCAGGCCTCCGTCAGTCTTGAAAGACTATGGTATTGTGCTTGGCGCTGCATATGCTGCATGCGAAGCACGAAAGCCTGGGTTGGATTGTTATGGAATCCATAACACGAAAGCCTGGGTTGGATTGTTATGTTACCCAAGCAGCAAATCCCCCCTCTCCATGCCACTGAATTAGTCCAGTGGAAAGGCAGAGCCAGTACGATTGGATCCAGCTGCGTCACAGAGTTGGGCTAATGTCAGGAGCTCACCCTGTCTTGTGGGGCCGACAATTCCACAGGAATTCCTATTTCACAGGATTTGGCAGAAGTAAAGGACACTCCTTCCCTGGAAATCCCACAATTGCTGCCTCCTCACAATCCTATCCTGGGATTAATCCCCATTGACTATAATGGGACTGACTTCTGAGTAGACATGCATAGGAGTAGAACTGTACCCAGAGATGCTTTTCAAAGGCTGCATCTGGATTGCTGAAGGACATGTCTCCTTGCTGCTGTTCAGGGCTAAGGAGCCACTATCAGGATAATGGGGGAACAGCTGGCCACATCACAGGGTGACCATGTATCATAACTGGAAAAGTGGACAAGGTGCATCCAAAATGTGGGACACTGAAGAAAAATGTAAGACATGACAAAATTAAAGCTAAAAATATAAAAATATAAAAAGAAAAATGTAAAAATAAAATAAAAATATAAAAATAAAAACTAAAAACAGGTCCAATCTTATTATACACTGATTTTTTTAAACACAGATTTGACTCTATACAAATGGCCACTGCAAATCTCAGTTTTAAAAACTGCTTTTCTACTGTTGTGGAGAAGCAGTCGTGCATGCCATCATTCCATTCTTCCTCTGAACCAGGCAAAGGCAGGGGCTCCTTTGCATTTCCAATTGCTGCCTCTCTACAACAGTAAGAAAAGCTGTTGCAAAGCTGGAAGTGGGTCTTTAAATCTATTTTCCCACTTTTTAAAATCCATGGATTGTTTTTAATCCATGGGAGGTTCCAGAATGGAACTGTAGCATATAACAAGGGGTACCTGTATATTGCTCTCTTATGGTTATTTTAAACACTGTATTAAATTCAAAACTATTAAATTTAATGCATTACTTAGAATTTATTAATTACAAGAACTCCGTATGCTTCCTGCTCACAAGGAAAAGGAGGACAATGAAAAGTTTTTCCCAGGACACATGGCTAAAAATGGGACATGTCCTGGAAAAAGAGGACAGTTGGTCACCCTGCTTCATGCTGCCTACTCACAAGTAAAAAGAGGACAGTGAAGTTGTTTTTTCCCAGGACACAAGGCTGAAAAAGAGGACATGTCCTAGAAAAAGAGGACATCTGCCTGCTCATAGGCAAAAAGAAGGCAATGAAATGTTTTTCCTGGGACACAGAGCTAAGAAAGAGGACATATCCTAAAAAAAGAAAATAGAGGGTTTAACTACATGCTGCCTGCTCACAGGGAAAAGGAGGGCAGTGGAGATTTTGTCCCAGGACACAAGTTTGAAAAAGAGGACATGTCCTAGTCAAAGGGGACGCTGGTCGCCCTGGCCACATCAGGACTCCAAGAAGGATGGAGTTGTCATGGTCTTTGGGGGCAAGTTTCTCAGTGCCTTCAACAGCTTCAGGACAGGTAGAAACTCAACAGGTGCAGCACTGCAGTGGGGTTTGGGCTGGCATGGAGCCCTGACCCAAAAGAGGTGGTGCCACCTTGGCACCACCAACCCCTCACCTGGCAGGTGCTTCTTCCCAAAGTAGACCAACCCCAGGTCCACCCTCCAGCATCCCAGCCCAGAGCTCACCCAGCAGCAAGAGGGGTCCGCTGCTCCAGCGCCCAGCCGGCTCCATCCCAGCCCAGCAGCCCAGCCCAAACCAGCGATCGCACAGCAACCACCTCGGGGAGCCAAAGTGGGGAGGAGCCCCGGAAAGGCACCTCCTCCTAGCCCTGGGAGGCCCTCGGATCCCCCTCGGACTGACCATCTCTCCTCTTTCTCCAGCACATGTCCTCTTTTTAAATCTTACGTCCTGGGGAAAAACTTCTTGTCCTCCTTTTCCTTGTGAGCAGGCAGCATGTAGCCTGCTTGCAATTAATCAGTCGTAAGCAATAAATTGCATGTAATAGTGTTAAATGTAATAATATAGTGTTTAAATTAACCACATGAGTACAATATACATGAGTGTTTTTAGCTTTTATTTTGTCATGTCCTACATTTTTCTTGGTTGTCCTACGTTTTGGGAGGATCTTCTCCTCTTTTTCAGTTATAACATATGGTCATACTATCCATGGATTGCTACTGGGCCAGGACCCTATGGAAAAAACCAGAGGAAGTAGAAGAAGCAGAGGAGTGCACTCCAGTCCTAAGCTTGTCTACTTTAAAAGTAAGACCTATAGTGTTCAATGGTATTTACTCACAGGAAAGTGTGGTTAGGATTGCAGCCGAAGAAGAAGAAGATGATGATGATGATGATGATGATGATGATGATGATGGTTTCCTCCCAATGAAGTCAGCAGGATTGCAGCCAAAGAAGTAGTAGTAGTAGTAGAAGAAGAAGAAGAAGAAGAAGAAGAAGAAGTTGGTTTCCTCCCAATGAAGTCAGCAGGACTGCAGCCGAAGAAGAAGAAGAAGAAGAAGAAGAAGAAGAAGAAGAAGAAGAAGAAGAAGAAGAAGAAGAAGAAGAAGAAGATGATGATGATGATGATGATGATGTTTTCCTCCCGATGAAGTAAGCAGTAAAAAAAAACCAGATTAGTACAGTGGGAATAGAATAACAAAAATATTTTCATGTCCTTTACCTAGAAGGGCCAAATATTTTCAATAACCTTTCTGGGTAAACATGTTCTAGTGACAAAAATGTGCTATTTTCCCCTCTAAGAACTTCTCAGACATAATGCAGGGGCAAAATATGGTTTGATGATACTGCATATATAATCAATAGCCATGGCACTTATTCTGACTACCAGAACATCCATGTGTCAGACAGACAGACAGACAGACTGATTGATTGATTTTGCCAACCTCCCTCCCGAGCCATGGATCCTCACATGGCCTCCTTGGTTCAGTGCCAGCAAAATATCTGGCGCAGCTCCAAGGAAAGCCCATTGGAACCACAGTGGCTTTACCCAAGGTAAAGGAACATTTTTTTCTTCCCCTGAAGATGCTCTGGCAGATCTCCATGGTCCATAGATACAATGCTGACCATTTTGGTGCTATGTCTCCTCTTGGGATGCTCATTTCATAAAAGTCCAGGCTATTAACCACATCAGTTTGAATGGTGTCTAAGAATGCACAAGACATGTACCTACCCGCAGCCTCGAAACAGCAGTCCTTTAAAACAGTGTAATTCTTGTAACAGTCTTAGATATTATCTAATGATGGGTTCATTAGAGGTGTTTGCTTCCGGTGAGTAAGACAGAATTACAGCTTAAGTCTTGCTATGCAATGACTTATTTCTGAGTATAGTGACTAACCCCCAAATCCAGAGTAACTACGGGAGCACATAAGAGACTTTACATGCACCCATAGTTACTGCACCACCTAGTGAAAACCTATGGGAAATTCATATTGGAATCCAGAGTAAGTTGTTCTTACACCGGAGCAAGGACTCCCCGTAGTTATCCAGGACTCTGGATTGCGCCCTAAGGCTGCAACCCTATCCACACTTTTCTGGGAGTAAGTCCCATGGACTATGATGGGACTTACCTATGTGTAGACATGTGTAGTATTGCACTGTAACACTATTTTCAAACGTGCAGCACATACATGCAGCATCATACAGCACAATCCTATGCGTGTTTACTCAGAAGTATGCTGTTTTGTATTAAGTGGAGTACACTTCTCAAGACACGGTGCATAGGATTGAATCTCAAGTCTGCTTAGCAGGACTCAAATTCCATGGAAGGAAAATAGAGAAAAATTAATGGGTAAAAATGCTCTTTTTTAGGAATCACCCACCATTGCTGTTGACTGAGAATTAGTTTTTGTTTGTTTGTTTGGTTTGTTTTTACAGCTCTAATGAATTTGGTTTTTCAGAAGAAAGTCAAGTATCAGCTGTGGATCTCACTGTGCAGCCATTTAATATTATTTGAGCTTAAGGCCACCCCACACACCCACTATTGTTTTTCCACAGCACTTGCAGTCGCATAATGGGGTGTGGCACCCCGAAAGTAAATGTGCCGACTCTGCAGAAATGCACAGTCATGGACTCATGCCAGAACTGTCAGAAGTAGTGCACCAGTTGATGCAGAGGCCCATCATTAGAGAAGCAGCTGGGAATACTGGCAACAACAGTTCTTAGAATTCAGTAATAGGTGCCAATCTTCATACTGTATCTTTATTTTGTCCATTATATTTATTTCATCCAGTTATTGACGTCACCCTGGCCTTGTTCTGCCAAAGTGAATGTTTAGGCTACATCCTATACAGACTTCCTTAGAAGTCCCATTGAATTTAGTGGGGCTGATTTCAGAGTAGGCATGCACAGGATTGTCTTATTAGTGTGCAATCCTAACCAATTTTCCTGTTCTGGGGTAAGGTCAATGCAACTCAGAGGCAAGGGAACAAATATGGCCTTACCTTGATGATGCCTCTGTGACTGCCCCCATGAGATGCAATACATGCCCCACTGGCACAGCTATGCCAATGCTGAAAAGTTGGTTAGGAGTATGTCCTTAGGTTGCTATCCTGACTTCCAGTTCCATGCTGGCCTGGGAATGTTGCAAAAGTGCCATAAGGCACATTGGCATCTCTGCTAGGAGGTTAGGTCGGTGGACAGACATGCGCCAGCCTCCCCACACTACTGCAGGAAAGGGGAGATGGGTGAGCTGTGCTGTCCTAAATTTGTTAGGATTGCACCCTGAGGTCTACCAAAAACATGATGTCTACTCCCAAATATTGCCCATTAAATACAAAGGCATTTCTGTTGCTTTTGTTTTGTGCTCTCTATTCTCACGGCCAGAAATTCCAGGGCAGAGTTATAGAGACAACTTTTTAGGAGAAAAATGTACTAGAAATTCATTGTCATCATTGTCACTGTTGTAGTTTGTTGTTGTTGTCGTCGTCGTCATCACCATCACCATCATCTCTCTTTTCTGAAACTCCTCTTAAACAGCCTGCTCTAAACTACAAAATTTTTCTCGCGCAAATCCCAATTATTTCTCTTAATGTTTATATCACACATGCACACAGGACACTTAATGGGGCCTGATCACAACATAGTATCTCAATAATGCTCTTGAGGATACTTCTGATAACACAGATGTAATTGGGTCTTTATTAGTGATTCTCTACCTGCAAGACAACATGTCCATCTTAGTACCCAGATTACTATCAACCATTTCTATCAACAGCATCCCCTGATAATTCAAGGTACAGGACTAACATTCATGTGAAATGAAGAATGGTGAAGAATTATCACCCTTTCTGAAGAAAGGGAAGATTAAATGAACAAACTATGGAGGAACTTCCCCTCCCTCCACCTTTCCCTCTGGCTTGAATTGTGGTCTGGTAGGGTGGGTTCTGTAGGAGTGCTAAGAGAACCATAATACTACATGCTGAACTATAATTTCCACCCCAGTACCTCATCAGCATTAAAATGTTCTTATCCACTATTTCTTAAATTGAGAGAAAACCCAAATGTTCACAGGCCATTGTGCTTTTGCTTTCCAGATCTGATTAAGAAAGTGTCTACCTGCACTTTTGGGACAGTGTTGGTTGTATATCTAAATAATAATCAGGACTAAGGCATGGAGAAAAATCTGCAATGTTAATAACCACCTCCACCAAATGTACAGTACAACATGCAGCCAGATTCACACCCATACATTATAGCAGCGACACCTACACAACATGCTAACAAACCCAATTACTGAGACCTTAAAAGGAAGAGACAGCCAGGCATGTTTATGCTCGCCACCCTTGACAGTGATGTTCTCCTACGTCTAGTGCAATCCACGTTCAAACTGAAAAGCAAACAGCATTTTGTGCTTGAGTATTTCCAGTCACTAAAAACACAATCCTAACCATGTCTATTCAAAAGTAATCCCCATTGTGTTTAATGGATCCCAGGAAAGCATCATAATGATTGCAGCATAAATCACTTCATACGTATGTTTGATTCAGGTAAGGCTGCCAACTTATTTGCGGGCCTCTATAACTGCACTTTTTACAGCAGCTGTTCCATGTGATGTTGTTATGATATGAAATAAAAAGTAAGGTTTGCAACATCTCTGTTCATGACATTGAAATTAAATGTTTGGGCAGGTAAGCCATAGTTGAATAAAGCTGTTCTCACTGAATGTTTTGTATGCTCCTTTGGGAAGCATTTTCAAAAGACAAAGCTATAGCGAGCAGCATCTGATCTTAAAGTCCCAAGTGCTGTTGTTAAAATGTCTTAAAGTCCCTAGTATTGGTTGTTCTACCTTCTAAAACGTCCCAGATTTTTGTGGTTTTGAGCACTTGTAACAGGCAGCTTAATCCTATGCTGCCTGGTGTGTCAGAATTGTTGCGGCACTGAAATAGTTGCATTCGGTACCCATTCTTATGCCCATTCTGAGCGACATACTCCCAAGGTGACCAGATGCCCAAACCTCAAAAGGAGGACAAGGTCTTGGATTCCTCTCAGCCTGGCCTTTCTGGCAGACAACGGCACATTTGCCTACTTATGAGTAAAGCCACGATATCGGGCACTTTCACTTTCCCATAGAGCTCAATGCATAATTTTTAGTTTTAGTTTTTTGGCCATAACGTTTGATAGGAAGGAGATATTTCACAACTGATTTCTTCATTGGATTCAGCTCTTCTATGCAAATCCAACAACATATGACATATAGGGGTACTACATACCATTGCAAAATTCCAAAATGGAGGACAACGGACTCCTTTTGGAGGACACCTGGACAGAAGGCTAAAGAAAGAGGACAAATCTAGAAAAATCTGGTCATATGATCACCCTGCAAGCATGCTCCATAGTGGCCAATTTTTCAGCTTTTCAGCTGGAAATTCTCTTAATTCCAAATTGCAGTTCCAGTCACAACCACCAGATGGCAGAATCTGGAAGCTTTTTGAAAGTACCTGTACAGGTATCATCACCTACCGGTAATTATTAGCAAATTTTTCATCCATGCGTTTATCTCAACACAAATGAACATGGCCCATTAAATTAAAATATAAACATTTAAAAAAATAGTCATAGTGGTAGCGTAGCAGCAGTCCCAATATTTGCTCTGGATTCAGCACAGGCAAGCCATCGTGCCTAATCCAGCACAAGTTGGAATATTTAAAAATATTTTGTAAATATTTAAAAACAATACCCAATGTCTAATAGTGCCCAATATTTAAAAATAAAAAGTGGCAAGCCTAGCTAGTCATGATCTGGGGTTATGAGTTTTCATGTAGCCTTTTAGCACACATTTCCCATCTCCATATACGTTTTGACAGATTGGAAGTGGTCAGACAGCAGCATGACAAATGCCACTTTTTAATGTAAAGAATCTTGGACATGCTACATGCTGGCAGTGGCGTGCCCGTCCACTGTGTCTTGGCACACCTGATAGCAACAGCTGAAGTGGCACTTGAGTAATATTCCAGCAAGCCTTGTTTGATGGCTCCACTGATTTGGCAACAGCTTGGTAGCCTTGGTGGCCACAGTTTACAGGAGGTTCGTTGCTCCGGCCAGGTGAGTCAGCACATTGACATTAAAATTGTATGTTGTCTTGGCATGTGCCACTCATAAAGTGTACATGTGCCATGGGTTGGCCACCCTTGTGATATATAGACTACGGTGCGGTTTCTGGATTTCCGTAACACTTGTGCTTTGTGCAGTCTGCTTAGCCGTGGTTTTGTTTTCAAAACAATAGAATAGCAATGACCAGTAGATGGCAGCCTTAACTTACTATGATACATGTGGAGGAAGATCCTAAGAAATTTAGGCCGGCCTAACTCACTTGGGCTTATCTTTCTGTGATAGTGTGGGAAGGTTAGCATATATATGCCTGTGCATTAATCTAACCCGTACAGGAGTTGGGCAGAAGTGTCTTACTGCACTTTTGTGACACCCCCACATCAGCACAGAACTTTTGCTGGAGTTTAGGCTGGCCTAAGTGGAGATTAGGATTGCAGCCCATGCCACTTTGATTTGCATAGTCTGCAATCTAGAGATCACAGACTGTTCAATAGTATAAATGATTATAAAAACTTCAAGAACACTGATGTGATTTGCAGATCAGAAGCAGCTTTTTAAAAAGAAGAAAAACAAAGGTAATGTTATATGCTTAAACCTGTGGCTACCGCACTGGAGATCAAGACTTTTTGGCTGACCTCTCAAGAACTACTTTCAGCGCAGGTGCCATAATTGCTTGGATGCTGAGCAAGACCACTTAAGTCCAATGTTAATTCCTGGAAACTAAAGACCCATCTTCTCACAATATGTAAATACAGTACCATAGACACTGCAGAAGACTAGTGTGCAGTTCTAACCTAGGCCAGCCTAACTCATCAGTCTTCCCATTCCCATGTGATGTAGGAAGGCAAGTACATGTCTGTGCACTGACCTAGCCCTCCCCCAGGAGTGGCACATAAGTATCTTACGGCACCTTGATGACACCCGCAGGTCAGTGCAGGAGTTATGCTGGGTCTTAGGCTGGCCTAACTGGAGTGTAGGATTGTAGCCTCCTAAGTCAAGAAAAATACTTTCTTGCAGCCAGGGAAACTGGTCACAAAATGCCAATTTTTGCCTTTATACATGTGCATTTATGGATGCAATTGTTTTGTACTAGTTTAGACAGGTGACGTATTGGTATTTGCAAGCAACAGTTCTTTGGGATTTCAAAAGTCGGGGGTGGAGGTGGCTGGGGAAGCTGTTTCTTAGTCTTACCCAGAAATATCTGGAACTGAACCTGGAACTTCCTCCAAACAAATCAGATGCCCAAATAATCATACTCCTCAGCAGGAGGCGATTTTCATTAAAAATTGACATTTCTGCTATTTCGATGTGAGCCTTATAATCCACTCTAATAATTCTTTTATGTAAGATTATGTAAATATATTCAGTGGGCCTTCAACACAGTGTTAAAGAGATGATATGGCCCTCCTGCCAAAAACTTTGGAGGCCCCTGATCTATAAACAGTTTGAAAAATCAAAGGGTGACTGGCTGACTTATCAATTGCCCAGTCCAAACTTGAGGAACCTAAAAGCATGAAATTTGGGGGGTGTATTCCTTCTGTGACATGAACACCCACTAAGAATCAATTTTTAGAAATTCAACTCCTAATGGGGTGAAAAGGGGCACAACTTGTTTTTGTCCCTATAACATACAGTATAGCATTTTGTCCATATAACTTCACATTGAAGAATCTCTGACTCATTAATGCCCAGTCCAAACCCCTGGACCTAGGAGCATGAAATTTGGGGAGGGCATTCCTTCTGTGATGTAAGAATTCCCTAAGAACTGATTTGGTGCCTAGTGGTGTCTCTTGTCTAATGTGCCTGATGCCTGGTAGGGATGCATGTCCCCGATGGTACATACAGTGGTGCCTAGTGCTTGGTGGGGTGCCCGATGCCCAATGTTGCTCACTGCCTGCTGGTGCCCAGTGCCTCCCAGTGGTGACTGGTGGTGCCCGCTGCCCACTCATGTCCTGTGGTGTCTGGTAGGGATGCCCAGTGCCTGTTGGTGCCCAGTGGTGCCTGCTGCCCACTACTCGATGGTACCCAATGGTACCTAGTGGTGCCTTCTGTCTGGTGTCCACTGCTGTCTGGTGATGCTCCCTCCAAGATGGACTTCTTCGCCCCCTTTAGGTACGCCACTGGCCCCTTTAGGTACGATCACAGAGCCCAGGGCTGAAGGGAGGCAAGACACTGAACGGCTCTGAAGGGGTAATGCTTCCTCCAAGACAGACTGCTGCGCCCCCCTCTAGCTACGCCACTACAGCCTCCCTATCAGAACGTTCAGCCCCCCAACGCTCCATCCATAGAATGTTCAGGCCCCCAACGTTCCATCCATAGAACGTTCAGCCCCCCAACGCTCCATCCATAGAACGTTCAGGCCCTCAACGTTCCATCCGTAGGACTCCATTCCTCTTGGAATGGGTCCGCCTGGATCGGCCCTCTAGGGTGAAGGGCCTTCCTAGAAGGACTGCTGCGCCCCCTCCAACTACGCCACTGAGCCTGGTGCAACCTGTGCGCACCGCCCAGCAGGGGCCGCCGTGGAGCAGAGCAAAGGGGAGCCGGCAGGAGCCGTCGGTGGGGGACGGAGGGGAGGGACGGAGGGAGGTGTCTGGGCGAAAGAGAAAGAGAAGCGCTGGAAGGAGCGGGAGGCAGGCAAGCAGGCGGGTGTCCGACGTGTGGCTGCTCCCGGCGGCGGAGTCCTCTCCACACTTGCCTTGCCTTACCTAGCCCTGCCCGCTCTGTGCAGCTCCCCCGGCAGCCACCCACCTAGCCAGGCAGCCTCTCTGCAGCCACTGCCGTCGTGGTGGGGGTCCGCCTAACTGTGTGCCGTCGGGCAGGATGGCTCATCCTGGGGGCCCTGCACTCTCTGCCCTCCTTCTCCTTGTCGCGGCGGGTAAGTGTCCGACTCGACGTGACTCCTCCTGAGGAGCCCCGACCCTCCGCTCCCTCGGAAGGGCTGCTGCTGTTGCTGCTCCTTCAGCGTTCGGTGCAGTTTCCTCCCCTCAGTGCCTCTATTGCACCCCTCGGGGAACACCGCAGCCGTCCAGCCCTGTCCCTTCTGAGACAAGGTGACCATCTGTCCCCTTTTTCCAGGACATGTCCTCTTTTTTTACCTTCTGTCCTAGACAGATATCTTTACTGTCCTCTTTTTCCTTGCGAGCAAACAACATTTAGCCTTCTTGGAAGTGTCATAACTTATATGCAATGGCTTTCAATGTAGTAATAAATAAGTAATATATTTGCTATCCTAATAGCACTTTCTTGGGAGTAAGCCCCATTGAACTCAATGAAACTTACTTCTGAGTAGACACGAATAGGATTGCACTGATAGTGTTTTATGTTAACCACATGATAGCAATATATATAAACTATAGTTTTATATATATATATATACACACACACACAGTATGTATATATATATACACACACACATTGTATATATATAAGTATATATATCGTGTTCTCGCTCTATATATACACACACTTACATATACTGTATGTATGTATATACAGTTCTATCTATCTATCTATCTATATTAAAATATATATCTTTTGTTTGGTCGCATCCTAGCTTTCTTGTATTTTAGTTTTTGTCTGGTCGTGTCCTACATTTTCTTGGGTATCCTACGTTTTGTCCTCTTTTCTGGTTATGACATCCAGGGACATTATGGGACTTTGAAGGAGGCTAACCTTTCCTCCTTCCCATCCCCCAAGCACCTGGCCGGCTGAGTGCAAGCTCTGAAGTGCCTGCCATCAGTGCCCTCCTTGGCCTTGCATAGGTTCAGCAGGGATCCTTCTCAGCAGGCAAGCTTGGAATGAAGTGGTGCTGAAATCAGTGGCATGTTCCTAGTCATGTTTACTCAGAAGTAAGTCCCATTGGATTCTCTAGAGCTGACTCCCAAGAAAATGTGTCTTAGGAGTAGTAACTGGTTAGTAACAAACTGCTTAGTAGGCCAGTGAATATACCCAAGAGTGGTTTTCCTGGGCCAGTGTTTCTTAACTGGTAGTATGAATACCACTAGATACTACTTGAGGTTGTATCTGGTGGTACAGACATCTCCCACTTACTGGCCAGGGTAGGGACCAGAACACCATCCAAAAGTGAAAACCGGTGAAAAGTAGAACCCAGTCTTTTTCAACTTGCAAATGCAAAATTGCCACCAAAAAGATATAAATATCACTTTCAAAAGACTAAATAACACATATTTATTAACATATAGTCAAAATACATAACAAATTATAGTAAAATGATGAATGCTTGGGGGGCAGTGAATATCTTATGTATTTGAATGTTGATTGTCTACTGAAGAAAGTCATAAGGAAATGCCTTATGATCAAAAGCAGTTTGATCACCATGTCACATGCAAATCAACATGAGGGAAGTCAATTTTAACTTTTAGACCAGCAGAGAGAGGTTGAAAGAGTGAAGCATGTGTTGAATGAATGAGTCCTGGCTGTGTTTGAAAGGTGTTGAAAGAGTGGAACCATCAGAAAATGAACTGTCAGAAATTGGGGGATACCTGCACCAAACAGAATCCTTGCCGCCCACCAGCAAGACAACAAATTCAACAGACTGCAATGGAGGATCCAAAGCATGCTTTATACCATGTTCAGAAAAGCCTTCCACTTACCCTGACCCTCTTACAGGTGTAAGGGCTGTGGGTGGCGCAAGTGGCTAAGTCACTGTGCCTGTTAACCAGCAGGCCAGGGTTCGAGACCCAGGTCGGCCCCACAAGACAGGGTGAGCTCCTGTCCTTAGCCCAGCTCTGCAACGCCAGCTGGATCCAATTGTATTGGCTCTGCCTTTCCATTGGACTAATTCAATGGCGTGGAGAGGGGGGATTTGCTGCTTGGGTAACAGCCTATCCTCCATAACAATCCAACCCAAGCTTTCGTGCTTCGCATGCAGCGTATGCAGCGCTGAGCACGATACCATAGTCTTTCAAGACTGACGGAGGCCTGCTTACAGGTGTGTGTCATACTTGATCTTCCAACCCAGAAGTTACTGGTGATGGTGATGTTACACCCAGAAGTTGCACCATCACCAATAACTTCTGGTGGTACTTCAAATAGTGGACCATGTGAAGTGGTACAGTGGAAGACAAACCTTGAGAAATATTGTCCTGGTCAGTCAACTAACTTTTAAAGTAGATTTTCCAGATCTCGTTGTTTAGAATGGGGGAAAAAATATTGCTAGTCTAGACTTGCAGTATCAATCCAGGTGATTGTTTGCGGACTGGTGCTGGTCTGAGTGCAATCCTATACAAAACTATATGAAGTTCCACTGACTTTAATTGGACACCCCCCTGAGTTTAATGGGAGTTACTCAGTAACAGTGCAATGCACTTTTGCACAAGTAAGTCCCATTGTGTTCAACAGTACTTACTCTCAGGAAAGTGTGGTTAGGATTGCAGCCTTACCCCCAAATCCAGAGTAACTACAGGAGCACGTAAAAGACTTTATGTGCACCCATAGTTACTGCATCACCTAGTGAAAGCCTATGGGAAATTCATATTGGAATCCAGAGTAAGTTGTTCTTACACTGGAGCAAGGACTCCCTGTAGTTACTCTGGATTTTGCCCATTGTCTAATGGGACTTAGAGTACAATCCTAACCATGCCTACTCAAAAGTAAATCCCATTGTGTTCAATGGGTCTTACTCCCAGGAAGGTATCTTTAGGATTGCAGCCTTACTCCCACGTAAGTGTGCATAGGATTGCAACCTGAGTGGCTGCTGGTCTGTAGCAAATTTCCAGGAAAGAAGCAATAGTAATAATATGTCAGAGAAAAGGTACAGGTCCCTGGCATAAGAAAGTTAAAAGATGACAGTCTTGACACTCCTGAGAGTTTGAGGACACGTGTCTAGAATTTGGTGGAGCAGGAGAAAAAAGAAGTTTGAGGAAATGGAAACTTAAGCATTGCAATGAGACTGCTGTTTGTTTAGTTGATTATACCACACCCATAAAAGTTCAGTACTATCTGCAACAAATAAAACGAGCAAGAAGTAGAGCTGTGTGTCATCTGTAAATTGGTGACATTGCAATCAACACCTTCAGGTGACCTCTTCCAGGAACTTCATGTCCATGTCTCATAAAATGGAACACCCTCTCAATCAAAGTCACTTACTCGGAACGCTCCACCACTACACGGTGTGAACACATCTCGCATTGGTAAACTGATCCAGAAGATACAGTACCTTAAAGTTGATGGAATCAAAAGTTCTGTGCTGCTTCTGGACCTTGGGGAGACATGGAGCGGTGGTGCAGGTTTGGGGGGAGGTCAACTCAACTTGAGTCCTATCACATCGCAAACAGGTGACTTGCATACTTGGAAAGAGCCCTCTTATGACTTGTTTTCGAGTTGAGTTGCAGGGGTGGTAACTTTACACTCAATTTGAGTCAAGCCACTTGTACCCAAGTTCTCAGGTTGACTTCACAAGTTCTTCTTGCTGGCTTGCTCTTCATTCAGGTCTGATCAGTACATTGCAGAGATGGAGACGTAATAGTGGTAGCATCACAACTGTGGAACTCTTCATCCTGCACAGCCCTCAGACTTAGGGCGCAATCCAGAGTAACTACGGGGAGTCCTTGCTCCGACATAAACACAATTTACGCTGGATGAGTATGAATTTCCCATAGGTTTTCACTAGGTGGTGCCTTAACTATGTCGATGTAAATGTCTCTTACGTGCTCCTGTAGTTACTCTAGATCGTAGGGTTACTTTGAGAACTGTATTCAAGAATCATCCCTGCTGTTACATAACTCATTGGTACTCAAAGTGGGGGTTGGGACCTTGGGTCAGAGGGTCACCAGAGGATGGATGGGATCTGCCATCTTGGAATCTGGCATTGAGCTTTCCTGGGAATAAGTCTCACAATGGGACTTAAAACACAATCCTAACCTTGTCTACTCAAAAGTCAGTCCCATTGTATTTAATGGGTCTTGCTCCCAGGAAACTGTCTTTAGCATTGCAGCCTTACTTCTGGGTAGACATGGAGGAGCTCTGATCACACCCTGGTAAATTTGACAGAGGTTCCTGGAGAGATTTTTAAGTTTGAAAGGGGTCGTGGACTGAAATATCTGAGTACCACAGATGTAGCAGTTGGGTTTGTTGTTTTTCCGTTAATATTTTTTTGTAATAGACATACACAGTGCGATGTGCAAATAATAATCTCTGAATTGATACTGGTCACATAATGGGAATTGTGTGCCAGGGTTTGTAGTGTGGAGATATCTGAACCTGGAAAAAACCACACTTTCCAGCTATTGAGGGTAGAAGAACACATGTTGTATCTAGTTGTATGAGTTCAGTGAGTGTGGAAATAATTCCCTCTCACTTGAACAAGAACTGATGTTTAACAAACTATTTTATGCCCTGAAGCTGCTATTAAGCACAAGTAGCAGCTTTGGAAGCAAACAGCAGAGGTAGAACTTCATCTGGAAATGGCACGTGGTTTAAATAAGATGATATACCCTACAATCCAGAGTAACTACATTACGTAACATAAAATTACAGTAACATAAAAGACATTACGTGCACCCATAGTTACTGCACCACCTAGTGAAAACCTATGGGAAATTTATATTGCAATCCAGAGTAAATTGTTCTTACACTGGAACAAGTTCTCCCCGTAGTTACTCTGGATTGTGCCCATAGACATTTATAAGACACTCTTAATTCCCGCCTCCCCTATAGAAGACGTAGAGTACCATAGAGTAAGACATAGAAGATCCCATGCATGGGATTGAATGATGCGTTAAAACAGCTGTTCTCAACCTTTTTTTGCTACGGCCCATTAGGAGCAGGTCTCAGGTTCCAGGGCTTGAGAATACAAGAATACAACATGAACGGATAAAAATAAAATCATGTAATATTGAACACCAAGAAAACCTGACATTCCAAAATATCTGGTTCCCCATAAGGCCTTCTGGCTCCATTGGGAATGTCTGTGTTAAATATAACATGTTATGGGTGTGTCAAAGATTGATTGACGTAAAAACCACATATGAGAATTGATTTGATAATTCTCATTTGATTTGAGAGCCACAATATTTATGAATTTTAAAAAACCGGAGTTTAATGCTTGTTATTAGTAAATATACTTAAGTTTTAATCCAGTGAACTTTCAATTTTTACCCAGTGAATGAATGAAATGAATGAATGAAACTTTATTGGCATGAGAAGAAAAAGCAGTATACAGTTAATTAAAAACAAGAATAAGATTTACTATAAAGTCAGTCCCAGACTGATTATTAACTTATATGCAGATAAAATTTATCCCGATAAAATCCCATTACAAACAGGCTATATAAGCTTACAGATTTAATTTATGTCCCTGGCTATAACTCCTTATCCAGCTACAACAGTCAATGTAAAGGGGCGTTTTTTCTGCACAGCTAGCTATGCTGGTCATAAAACATCTCAACTTCAGGTTACTAGAGATTAAGACGAATGGATGCTTAGCACAAGCTACTTTGTTTGCCACAAGTATGATGGGTTTAATCTGTGTTAATGAAGTGATTATTGAGCTTGAAAATTCTTTATTTACTTTTGCTATTTATCAGGATGCAAAAAAGGGCTCAGTTAACATATCATATTTTGTATCAAGAAAGTCAAATTCTGTAATTTGTTTTATACAACACATATGCATGTATTTAATTCTTCATTTTTCTTTGGCCTCTTTCATCATTTATTCTGGACTTTTGCATCCAGAAGAAGTTAAGTGGTTATTCTGGACACTGAACGCCTCACCCCAGCTCCTGAAAACTTGTTTAGCAAGTCTTGGCTCCTGAGATTTCAGCAGGTGTCAGCCACATACTTTCAAATATCACCCCCCCCCCAACCCCCCGGTAAGGTTTCGAAGGTTAGCTTTGTTTTTAAATAAAACTTCCACTCTCAGTACTATTTTCAGTTTTAGTTTTTCTGTGCTGTATCATCATGTAACCCAGATGCCTACCCTCCCTCAGACTCGGGTCTCAACTAGGCGAACTGGTACAGGTGATGAAGTTGGAAGTTTCTCTAGGTTTGGAAGAAGATGGTCAGGAGGGATTGTAAGACCATGTGAGTCAAGGATCCAAGTACGGACGATAGGTGGCCTAAATGTGAGTTTATCTGAAGCTGCTAAAGCCGTACACCAAATAAGCTTCCCCTTTCCCACAGCAATAGCCCCATAACACGTGCTTCACATGTATTCCAGCCTACCTGTTCCAGTGCAAGTTTGCATTGCGCTGTGATTCACTTGATTTTAAAAGTTTCATGTTGTTCATTCTATAAGCACAACAAAGAACAGTTGTCAGTTTTTTTGGTTATATGTTTGCTTCTGGTTTCAAGAACATTAAGGGATATTCTCCCTTGAATACCAAAATATTAAGATGAAATATTGGTCTTCTTTACAGGGCATAAACTTACACAAGCACAAATCTTGCAGCAACTTTAAGGGCCAGGAGAGGGGAAAACACATTATAAGCTCTCCCCTGATCAGTGGTACTCCGGCATTTCAGCCCAGGATCCGCTTTCAAATTTAAAAATCTCTCCTGGAGGTGACATCAGTATGATGCCAGTATTCCTCCATATCTATTCGGAAGTAAGTCCCATTGTGTTCAATGAGACTTACTCCCAGGAAAGCCCAGTGCCAGATTCCTAGATGGTGGATACCACCCTCTTGGGACCACAAGGGGGTCCTGACCCTTACTTGGAGTATCATTGCTCTAGATTTTGAGGAATCTCTTCCTGTCAAGGACAAGTGCCCTGGCCCTCTGGCAAGAATGGAATTGACAGCCTCCACTTGCTTGCCTTCTCATTCAAAGAAGGCAAGAAATAGAAGTGTTTCTTGTTTTGTTTTATCCTTTTCAAACTGCTGTATAAGAGGGAAGAAACATAAACTCTGTCTTCTAAGCCAGTCTCTATAGACCATGTCTTCCTTTTGAGGTTCAGGCATCTGTTCACCCTGGTCATGCCTAGTGCACCTAATTGAACCTAGTAGGATGCAGATTAGAAGATGTAAGACCTTACAAGCCCACCATCCTGGGATCGTCTGGCTAGCCGTAGACTAAGCTCAAATATGCACAAAATACCAAGTCAAGCTGATGTAGTTAAGGCTCATCAAACATCAAGCAACGGCCAAGCATGAGCCTGAAGTTTCAATGTTCATTCTGTAGGTTATGGTGCTTGAGAAGACAGTAATAAGCCCCAGCATAAGTCTAATGTTAAGAAGAAAAGAGGAAAAAAATAAAAGTGAGAGGGAGAAAATGCCTTTATAAATGTCAAGGTGGCGGCATGATCCAGTTTATGTACCTCTGTGACAGCTTTGCTTCCACTGTGATTCTGACAGGTGGTATCCCAGTTGCTGGTTTGCTTCACTGGTAGGCCCCAGGTTCATTTCTGAGACACAAGGCTGGTACGTCACAGTATTCACTAGTGGCCCATTCATATGATGTATGGTATGCACTTCATGCTTCGTCTTCCTTCCCAACTACTTCTCTTCATTGAGTGAAGAGGGCTGAGGCCGGTCTTTGACCCATGATAACTGGGAAGCATCGTGAGGGACTGGTTTTCCAAGATGACCCATAGAGATGTTTTAAAACAGTGTTATCCCATTGTGGTCAGTAAGTCTCGTATGCCTTGAGGCATGTCTGTGCCACATTGGGAACATATACCAGAGGGAACACATCCCATAACACATGGATGTGAGGTGTGATGTGAGGTGCGCATGAATGTGAGGTGGTCTCCTTACTTTGGTCCACAATCCTGTCTCACAGCAAACGAAAACCTTCACATGCTGTATGAAAGAGACGGAATAAAAGAAACCTGGTCTAGTATAGGCATCCCCCATTTACTGGACAGGGCAGGAACCAGAAGTGAAAACTGTTGAAAAGTGGAACCCAGTCTTTTACAGCTTGCAAATGCAAAATGGACCCCAGAAAGACATAAATATCACTTGCAAAAGCCTAAATAACGCATATTTATAATACATACAAAATTACAGTAAAATGAATGTGTGGACAGTGAATATCTTATGTATTTGAATGATGGTTATTTACTGAAGTCATAAAGAAATGCCAAAACAATTTGATCATCATGTCACATGCAAATCAACATTAGGGAAGACAATTTTAGCCTTTGGACTAGCAGAGAGAGGTTGAAAGGGTGAAGTGAATGAGTTCTGGGTATAATTGAAAAGGGTTGAAAGAGCAGAAGTATCAGAAAACGAACTGTCAGAATGTGGCGGACGCCTGTAATTCAAAGAAGAATTTTGCTGGTAGTGTGTGAAGTCGCATTAAGATAATACTGTAATTACCACGGAAGAGACTTCGGAGCATGACCCACCTGCTCTTGCTTTGGCTGCCATCCCTCTGATTTTTTTGTTTTGGTTTTGAAGCATTTTGTTTTCAACATGGGGGCTGCCTAGCTGAAGCCTGCCAAAGATTTTCCTGGAACTGTAATTTACTAAAACACAGCTTGGCAGGTGTTATTTTGAAAGCATCTATTGAGAACTGGACAACTGAATAATCCCTCAGCTGGCTCAGTTCTATCCAAAGCAATTTCTTATCTTCATTTCAGTTCCTAGGGCTGGACTTGTGGAGTCACTGGACAAAGGTCTGTCATTCTGATCAGTCAGGTATTTTTGGTTGATCACTGTATTCCATTTGAAAGTCAAGTGCTATTTTTATTTTTCTGTATTTTAGGATGGTGGTTCTTGAGCAGTGTAGCCTAGGACCTCCATCAGAGAATAAAAATTTGTCCAGGAAACCCACCCCCCAGCATTGATGTTATGGCCAAAAGTGACATCAAAAGGAAGTGACTTTGCTGTGATGCCAGAGCTCCTCCATGTCTACTCGGAAGTAAGTCCCATTCTCTTCAACGAGACTGACTCCCAAGAAAGTATGGATTGGAGCTCTGAGTGTCCCATTCCGAGATGGTGATGCCCAGTGCCAGATTCCAAGATGGCAGCACCCAACGTTTCACGATACGAAGACGCAACCCCAAGGGAGTCCTGATCTCCACTTTGAGAACCACTGGTCAAGGAAATCAAGAATGCTACTGTAGAGGTAGCAGCTTAATGTTCATAATGGGTTGTTTGTTGGCAGGAAATAAGAAAAATGAGGGTTTCTTTGCCCCTGTAGCAGTAGGAGCATGATGGAGCATAGCACACCTCCTTGGGCATCTCCAAACAGGAACACAAGCAGTCAGCAGAGGCCAGCGTCATTGGTAATACCCATGACTCTTGTCTTCCTTGCTTAAGGAATCCTGGAGTACCTTTTCAACATGATCTGAGGGCTCTGTAAAACCTAGTCCTGTGACTTGGGCTAAAAAAAGTGGCTATTCAAAAGAACTGAAAGTAAAGAACTGAGGCTGCAATCCTAGCCCCCAAGTTAGGTTGGCATAAGCCCCAGCACAAGTCACATGCTGGCATCCTGGAGTGTCACAAAAGTGCATTAATTTTGCACTTTTAACTGCCCCACTCCTGGGGGGGCTTAGGCCAGTGCACAGGCATACATCTACCTCCACACACCACCACGGGAAGATATGCTATGTGAATTAGGCTGGCCTAAATTGGTTCCTACTAAATTGAGTGGGAACATACCACTGGCAGCCCTCTGATGTCCATAGACCCAGCACCTTTCCGCCTCAGTGTGTCTTATGGCACGTTTGGAATGGTTGTTGCCACATGTGAACTGCCAATGCTGCCTGGCATAGGGCTTGAGCTGTAATTTTCCCTGATGAAGAGCTGAGGTAAAACAGACTTTAATTACTGCTCTAGAACAGTAGTTCTCAAAGCGTGGGTCAGGACCCCCTTGTGAAGTCATTAACTTCATTTCAGGGGGGTTGTGAAAAGTTGGGCACTGCCATCTTGGGATCTGGTGCTGGACAGTGCCATTTTCCAAGTGGTACAGACCCTTCCAGAGGGAAGGTCTGTAGTTTCCCCTTTGCCCAAAGCTCTCACCAGGAGGCTGCTTGCTGAGTCTCATTGAACACAATGGGACTTACTACCAGGTTGATGATATCATTTCTGGGGGGTCAGGGCAGAGTGTCCTTCTCAAAAGGGGTCCTGGGCTGAAATGTTCTAGAACAAGTGCTCCGGAAGATTGTTTCTCAAACCAAGGGTCAGGATCAACTTAGGTCACAAACCAATTTCAAGTGGGTCCCCATTAATTTTATTTTTATATATTAGATTATTTTTATATATTAGATTATTACTGATTATATTAGATTATTATATATTAGATTATTATTTTTATATATAAGATTATTACGGAGGTATGTAACTTCATTTAGGAAAATGTCACAGATCTGTGCCTTTAACAGTGGCTGTAATCCTAACCCCTGGTTAGGCCAGCCCAAGTCCTGGTACAAGTCTGGTGCTGATTTGAGTTTGTTGCAAAAGTGTGTTCTGTGCAATGCCTTAGAGGGTTATGCCAGTGCTAAGACATGCGTCGTCCTCCCCACAACACCACGGGAACAGGGAAATGGCTGAGCTGTGCCAACTTAAACTGGTTAGGATTGGGAATTTTCCCGCTTGGTGATATCACTTACAACATCATATCTAATGGGTCTTGACAGATTCTCATTCTAAAAAGTGGGTCCCAACACTAAAAGTTTGAGAGCTACTGGTCTAGAACTACTTAGGTGATGATCTCTTCGGTGATCAAATGATAGTGATAGTGATCAAGTGATCAGTGATAGGTGGTGATCTCTTCAGTGATCAAATGCCCAATCCTGTTCTGCCAGCGGAGAAGACTGTTCTGCCAGTTATCCTCCCCATTCTGTTGTTGTTGCATCCCAGTTTTGCAGTTGCCTGGGAACAGAGAGGCGATCCTGCTTGTTGCCATAATGGGAAATACTTGTCCTATCCTTTGTTATGGCAGCATATACTGTGTTTGCATAAAGCAGCTTTTGGCACTCGGGACTTTCAGCTCGACTTGAGACGGGGTCTATTTATGAAAGTTATCCAGCAGCCTCAGTTGTTTCAAAATTCCTTACATGCCAGTCGTAACTTTACTTTATGATATGGTACTTTGGAGAACCGTAGGCTAGCATATGTGGCAATTTATCAGACTGTTGTCTCAGATAATTGCTGCTATGTAGGAATCGTTCTGGATCTTGCATATGTTTGTCGTCTGCATGAAATTGTCATAGATCTGTGGCTGTTCTTCATAGGTCTTTGTTTGCATCATCCTGGGTGTATGTAGATCTGCCCACTGAGGACAACACATAATTCATCTAACAAATCCAGTCTACAAAATGTTAAGCACCTAATAAAATTGCTTTGTTAAATTATTAAAGTGCCATAAAATCCTTGGTTTGTTTTTATGTTTCTCTTGATAATCCTATTATTTTGTAAGGATCCATCATTTTTGCCATCCAAAATGGAAGGAAACGACATTTTAATCTTATTTCAAAAGGGACTGGCTGTGACGTTTCAGATCCTGTTTTGATTTTCACTCCAAATATGTTAAGCATGCTGCAGGTTGGCAGTGGTTTTGCATCCATGCCAAGCAGCAATACCTTGCTTCACTGGTGCTCAAACTTCTCAGGAGAAAATCTCCTAAGATAAGCCTTTGTGGGAAGGGGAGAAAAGTAGCAATATAATCCCCATGATTGATCCATCATGGAGAAAGGGGGTTATTTTAAAAACTTCCCTTACCTGCTCCTGGAGTCCAGGGGGTGAGAGTTGCTATCACGACCCACTTCTAGTTTTGTCATTCTGGAAGTGAGTTATGATCACAACTTTCATTTTTTACAAGCTGTGAGAAGTGCTCCACAGGGCTCCCTACGAACCCTGGATCCCAGCAGCAGGTAAGGGAAGTTTAAAAATATCCCCCTTTCCCCCACAGCAGTTCAATCCTGAAGACCACTTTGCTACATTCCCCTTTCCCAAGCAACCAGTTTAAGTATTACTGAGTTGTAGTTGATCTTTAATTCAAGTACATGTACTAGGTCCGTGACTTGCCAAGAGTCGAAGCAGGCCTTCTTAAAGACATATCTGATCAAAAATGGGAGAGCAAAACAAACCTGATTCATGTCCTATTTAATAGCGATGGAAACATCCCAATTGGCCAAGAGTTCCATGTTTTTACTGGAGTGGTGTGGAAATCTCCATGTGGCTCCCTCGTTACCGGTATGTTTTCTTTATTAAAAAAACAAAGCACTTTATTTATCTCTCTCTACCCTCCAGCTTTTCATTTGACCAAGACATTGAGATCTCATGATTTAAATGAAGATAAAATAATTTTCCCTCTTACCAGGCGGTCTGTGGCTGCATCTACAAAGTGGTATTTGTGCTGTTCACTTGCCTGACATGGGAGGCATGACAGCATGATAAATGACTCCTCTTTTAAATAAGGATGGTGTGCATTCCATACTGCAATTCTTATGTGTGCCAGAATTCCATACTGGCATCCTACGTGAAATATCGTTCGTCCTCACAGGACAGGGTGGAGTACAGCCCAATGTAGATTACCTGAGTTGAATGTTTGAGACTCACTAATACAGATTCTGTACTGCCTTGGGTGCATAGAAACAATTTTAAAACCAGAACTTGCAGTGTCTCTTTCTACTTATTTTCCTTCTCGCTTCTATTGCTTTAAACAGTGATTTGAATTTTAATGTTGATCCTTGACTTGCTTCTTTCCTCTGACTTCGCAAGGGCTGGCCACCTGTTTTGATTTTATAAGAATTAAGTGCAATATGAATGTGAACAAACATTAATTGCACATCATTTAAAAATGACAAAAATTTTAAAAAAACTTACTCTGAAGTAAGTTTCTGATATTCTGGTCATTGGCCAATCAGTACTATTTTAAATACAAATAGTGAGCATTGCTTTCCTGGGCTTGATCCCGTGTGTTTGTCTGTATACAGTGCAGTGAGGATGTCCACATCATCTACACCACCTGAGCACCACCTGAGTAAAAGTGCCCCCACCCCCAGATCAAGACTGAAAAGCATGAAAAGAAACAGTTGGAAAGTAGAACCTGGTCTTTTTTTAGTTTACAAATGGTGCTTCCAATGCTTTTCAGCTTGCAAATTGCAGATGCCTTGCAAATTCCTGCTGTCACACAAGGATTTCTGCTAAGAGATTCACACTAACACCTTTGAAAATGGGAATCAACCCTAAAGTTGGCATGTACTCTCTCTTTCTCTCACACACATGCAGAGATACCAAAAGAGTTTGAATCAACAGTTTTATGTCATACATGGGAGACATGGGAGAGGGCAATATTAAGTATTAGAACACCAGCGAGAAGTTGAAAGAGTGGAGGATGCATTGAATGAGTGAGTTCTGGGTATAACTGAAATGTGTTGAAAGAACTGCTCGGTGCTACCTGAGGAAATGGATTGCGTTCTGTTCTGGCATATTGCCAATTCCTAGATCTGCCTCATGTTGCCCACCCAACCTGCCCTCCTCGCCTTTCCACTACCCCAAACATCCTTCCCCACCCCTCCAAACCTTTGCACTGCCGAGACCAGCCAATGCAGCTTACCATGTTGCACTGCTGGGAGTGACACACGTATGTCTTGTGTTAGCCTCCCCTCCTATCTGGGTGGTGCAGAAGTTACGGCACATTTGCGATACCCTGAGCCGGAGCAAGTCACTTGTGTTGGCCCATCTGAGCACCAAGGATTGTGCTGTGTGTTATCTAGGTGCAAATTCCTTCTTTAAAAAAAACATATATTGGAGTAGATGCATCAGGTCTACAAAGACTTTTAACAGATAGTGTTCTTCTTACCCCATCCCCTCCTCCATTGTGCTTTACAGGATACATTGTTGGATTTGCATTCCTGGTTCCCTAATTCCTATAAGGCATAGATGCTATAGCACTCCTCAACAGCAAATTCCTGTGCAGCTAAGGAGCTAATAGGATCAGTATGGACAGCATCGCAACTGGGAACTGATGGCAGCATCAAACATCAGCATGTCCTGTTAACTACATTTGTTCCAGTGCTGTCATTGCAGAATGTGATATTTATAAGAAATTCCTTAAAACTGTAGTCCCTATTGCTTGTTGAAATTTACTACAAATGTAAGGAAAGAACAACTCCAGAAATAAAGTGTATTGTGCAATATCTGCAGGTGAACTGCAGTAATCCAGATGGATGGAGGAGGAGCACAATCTAGCTCCCTTTAGAGGGGAAACTATGATTGTTGATATAGGGCCATTTTCATGATCTTCTTTTAGATCCCTCTCTAAAGCCTGTCTTTTCTTTGAAAGCATCGGCTTAATTCCTTGGGCCAGCAATTTTCAACCAGTGAGCACATTCATGTGCTGAGAATGTTGCCGCAGGAGTTTGGCAACAGGAGTCTTTTTACAGTGCTTAGTACTGATAGCACTAAGTAAATAAAATTATCCCAGAGTAGAATTTGTATTGGTCAGCAAAACCTCTTGAAAAGGTGATACAAATGGCCACGTATTTTAAGGCATTGATTTTATGAGAACAGTTTGTAGGCAGAGCGAAATTCTCATCTTCCTCCCCAATCAGATCCAAAGAAAGAAAAGAAAGAAAGAAAGAAAGAAAGAAAGAAAGAAAGAAAGAAAGAAAGAAAGAAAGAAAGAAAGAAAGAAAGAAAGAAAGAAAGATTGATTTCCTCTTCACCACAGTGAAAGGAATTTTGCTGGTTTTATGGCCGGCAACAGCTGCCTCATAGCTTCAGACACATAGCGCTCACCTGTACGTAAATGAGGTGCCATTATTCTGTGTTGTAAATATATCACCACCAAGCAATCTCTAATTATTCTGGGTTAGTCCCCATTAGAAATTCCCCCTTATATAAAAAGAGATTGAATTACCGCATTGTGTTTGTGCCGGCTACAATAGAAACTTAACTATCAAGGTGATTTATTTATTTTTAACTTGCCTGCTCAAGGGAATCCTGTTTAAACATTGGTCCCAAGTTTTGAGAATTGAAACTGTTTCTTGAAGGGGGAGTGCCTCATATTAGCAGAATCCAGTTGCTTTACCTGGGTGGTGCAGCTAGTGTGGGCTGCATCGGGTGACACGCCACGGGGGGGGGGGGTGATGCACCGGAGGAGTTTGACACTCCTCCAGCGTATCCGCGCTTCAGCACACCCATTTGGGCCTGCTCTGAGATGGAGCAGTGGCCAGGAGCGGCTGCTCCACCTCAGAGCAGGCTCGAACAGCCGGCTGAAGCACACTGCGCATGTCCAGAAGCCTGGATCTGCACAGTTCCCTCTGCACAGCCATTTGGCCATGCTGCTGTTGCTCCACCTCTGGAGCAAGGCCAAATGGCTGCGCAGAGGAAACTGTGCATGTCCAGGCCTCTGGACATGCGCATTGGGAAACTCTCACTGCGCATGTCCGGAAGTCTGTACATGCGGGGTATTGGCTTCTACCTGGCCATTCAAGCCTACTCTGAGGCAGAGCAGCAGCTCCTGGCCACTGCTCCACCTCAGAGCAGGACAAATGGCCGGGCAGAGGTGCGGCTGGGCAGAGGCATTCCTCCACTCTAACAAGGAGCAGCTGCTCCTCCTTAGAGCAGAGGAAGTGTCCTCTGAAGCCAGTCGGTTTCAGAGGAGACTGCGCAAGCATCAGAGTTGGTGCCAGTGCAGTACTCTTCTGAAACCAGTAGGCTTCAGAGGAGACTGTGCAGGCGCCAACTCTAATACCTGCGCAGTCTCCTCTGAAGATGACTGGCTTCAGAAGAGTACTGCATAGGTGCTAACTTTGGCACCTGCGCAGTCCTGGGAGGGGTGCGCGCACCCGTGGGTGACACACTTCCTCCCTGCACAAGGTGATGCGCACTGTCGCATCACTCCTGGCAGAATCTAATGCAATCTTAATAAGACTGGAGCTCACGCTGACAAAAAAATTCAAAATATGCTAACAGACTCATTTTAAAAATCTACACAAAACCCTTGCGTGTGCCTAGTTGTGGCTGTAACGCACACCGACATGTCGCTGAGATGGCAAATTGTAAGGACCAGCAGTTTGATTGCTGGGAAATTGAGAGAATTTTTAAATGACATTTGGCATTTTTCATAGGGTTGCTTTTGAACCCACTTGTTGACCAGAAAGGTCTGGCAGAGAAGGAAGCAGGCAGGCATTCAGCCAAATCTGTAATTGTTAAAAAGACCTTGTTTTTTTGCAAGTTATTTCAGTCTTTCCTGTGACAGTGGTCTTTTTCTTGAGCGGTTCTTCAGATCAGTAGCATCCCCATCCTTTCTTTGGAATTCCATAGCTCTGGAAAAGACTTCTACACAAACCACCGTAAGAGAAGGAGAGCTGTGGAAGAACACAACCATTTTTTCCAGCAAGAATTTTTATGTTTGTGTGTGTTGAAATTCCATTAATTGGGACCCTTCCACACATCGCAGCTGCATTTGCAGCCACATACAGCAAGTCCTCAAAGTTATAAAGTTGAAAAGAATAATTGAGTCCTGGCCAAGACCACTCTCTGTGCGGTTTCCATATTTTCCCCATGTCTGTGTGGGTTTTCTCAGTCTCCAAAGGTCACATTTATATCAAAATTTAATCTTAGAAGTGATTTGGGTCTGTATTTATAAGTTTGGTTTAGACGTTTCTGTAGAAATTTAACTCTTGTTTATATATACCGGTATATCAATTAGCCTACTATAAAATTGATTTCATTATAAATTGTTTTACTTAAAATTTCAGTTTCTATCGACAACTTTATGTCAGGACTTGCCATGGTTTGTTTTCTTTAAAAGTGTATATTAGAACATTTGACTGGAGCCGTGGTTAGAACTTAGTCTAACCTAAGTGGTGGGACTGTACCTAAGTGGTGGGATTCAAATAAATTAACAGGTTCTATATCCTAAAAACCTAAATTAACAACAGGTTCTATGTCCCATTAGTAACTGGTTCTCAGAACCAGGCGCTCATTAGCAAAGGGTTCTATAGAACCTGTGAGAACCCCCTGAAGCCCACCACTGCACATGTATACAGTACATCCAAAAATGTTTATGAATATCTTCAGGCCTCTGAAACTTGAGTTAGTATATGCCAGATGGCAATCTCAATACTGTAGTAATAAATGTGCTATCTTGGGAAGAAAATTATATTTTGCCAGTGGAAAAAAAATTCTCCAAATGAAGAGAAATTGAAAGCACTCCCCTCAATAATTCAAATATCTCCTTTCCCTCAAAGAGCTCTGCTTTTCTCTGGTGTTTGCTTGGAGCTTCTTCCCAGATAACGTGAGGGGATGTCTCCTCACTCACTCTCTTAATATACTTCTTTTTCTTTATTTAAATGAATATTTATTGGATTTTCCATATATACACCAAACCATAAAACCCTTCTTAAAATCCACCTTTTCAATGAAGCAGCTTGCTTTAGTCCCCCTTTCTTGCTATAACTATATGTAACAAAGTACATGTAATATGTATGTGTTAAGGATACGTACTAAGGGATCATACTAGTAGTGGGCTTCAGGGGGTTCTCACAGGTTCTATAGAACCCTTTGCTAATGAATGCCTGGTTCCGAGAACCAGTTACTAATGGGACATACAATCTGTTGAGGTGCTGTAGGGGGACCATTCCCATTGAACTATATGAAATCTGTCTCTGTTGGAGGGAAGGTGGAGTACCACAGGACATGAAGGATGCCGATATCGTCACACTGTATAAGAACAAATGCAACAAGGGCGACTGTAACAACTATCGCGGCATTTCTCTTCTTAGTGTTGTAGGGAAGCTACTTGCTTGCGTTGTAATGAAGAGGCTCCAGATGCTTGCAGAGAGAATCTATCCTGAATCACAGTGTGGATTTCAAGCCAACAGGTGCACCACTGATATGGTATTTTCCCTTAGACAGTTGCAGGAGAAATGCAGAGAACAAAGACAGCCACTTTTTGTAGCCTTCATAGATCTTACGAATGCTTTTGATCTGGTTAATAGAAAAGGCCTTTTTAAAATTCTCCCCAAGATTGGATGCCCACCTAAGCTCCTCAACATCATCAGGTCCTTTCATGATAACATGAAGAGCACTGTAGTTTTTGATGGCTTAACATCGGATTCCTTTGACATTCGAAGTGGAGTAAAGCCGGGCTGCGTCCTCGCGCCTACTTTATTTGGGATCTTTTTTGCTGTCATGCTGGAACAGGCTTTTGGAAATGGAATAGAGGGAATCTATCTCCGGACCAGATCAGATGGAAAACTCTTCAATCCCTCCAGACTAAGAGCGAAGTCCAAAGTCCAGCTGAAATGCTTGCGGGATTTCCTCTTTGCTGATGATGCTGCTGTTACTGCTCACTCTGCCGAAGACCTTCAACAACTTTTGGACCGTTTCAGCAAGGCCTGCCAAGACTTTGGACTAACAATCAGCCTGAAGAAAACACAAGTCATGGGACAGGATGTGGATTCACCCCCTTGTATAACTATCTATGAACATGTTCTGGAGGTTGTGCATGACTTTGTGTACCTTGGCTCAACTATCTCCGACACTCTCTCTTTAGATACCAAGCTGAATAAACGTATTGGTAAGCAGCTACCACATTTTCTAGACTTACAAAGAGAGTATGGCTTAATAAGAAGCTGACGAAACATACAAAGATCCAGGTCTATAGAGCCTGCATCCTGAGCACACTCTTGTACTGCAGTGAGTCTTGGCCCCTTCATGCATGGCAGGAGAGAAAGCTGAACACATTTCATATGCGCTGTCTCCGACGTATTCTTGGCATTACTTGGCATGACAAAGTTTCAAATGGTGAAGAACGTGCTGGTATCCCTAGCATGTACATGCTTTTGAAACAGCAACGTCTACGCTGGCTTGGACATGTTGTGAAAATGGCTGATGGTCAGATTCCAAAAGACCTCATGTATGGAGAATTAGCGCAGGGAAAGCGTTCTAGAGGGAGACCAAAGCTGAGATACAAGGACATCTGCAAGAGGGATCTAAAGGCCTTGGGAATAGACATCAACAATTGGGAAACCCTGACCTCTGATCGTTCAGCGTGGAGGCAAAAGACACAGCATGGCCTTCTTCATTTCGAAGAGACACTCATTCAGCAGGCTGAGACAAAGAGGCAGTCCAGGAAACAGCGAAACCTGGGGGCTGGGCAGGGGACTGACTGTATCTGCCCTCAGTGTGGAAGGGATTGCCACTCTCGAATTGGCCTGTTCAGTCATAAAAGACGCTGTTTTAGGACCTGAGCACGATACCATAGTCTTTCGAGACTCAAGGATGCCAATGCAAAGGACGTAGAACCTGTTAATTTATTTGAATCCCACCACTGGATCAGACTTCCCTTGTTTATCCCTCCCTCCTACCATTTCCCTTTCTCTATTGTCTCCCTAGTGACAATATTTAGATTGTAAGTTCCCCAGGGCAGGGATCTGACTTTTTACTCTGCATAAAGTGCAATAAAGATGCACTTAAAGTGCAATAAAGATGATGTATGTAGTTAAAATCCTTCAAGGAGCTGATTGGGTTCCATACAGCAACTTAGGGTGCAATCCTAACCATGTCTACTCAAACATAAGCCCCATTGTGTTCAGTGGGTCTTACTCCCAGGAAAGTGTCTTTAGGATTGCAGCCTTAATCACCACTGCCTTAAAAAAATGCATGGAAATACACCCATCTTGGAAGGACTAAGAGTTTTATTTATTTAAGCAAGTCATTGCATGACTGGAAATTGTGCCACAACTTTTATTATCATGGTGTAACAGAAAAACTACCCTTCCCCTGGTTCAGACTGTGTTTTGTCTCTTCCAATTCCTGGCTCTTACATCTTTGCTTTTGATCTAGTGGGCTGATTCTGGATGCAGCTTAGAAACCATTTATTGAACTCCTGGTTTGATCATTGCTGTCACACAGGGTTATATAAGTTCCTTTCCAAATTTCATCTTATGCCTGTGATTTTTGAAGCTGATTTTCAACCAGAGTGAAAGCTTTAAAGAAATATGTCTCTCTCACTTTTCTAAAGATAAATGTGTAATAATTGCAGATGAGAAAGGGCAACTGTGTTGCAAGGAAGCAAGGCCATAAATGCCCATAAACCCATAAATGCCCCAAGTGAGTTGTTCTTCCTTTTTTGTGCTAAACATAATGGCATTGCTACATGAAAGCCAAATCTACCCTGTATAAATTATGCAAAATAAGCCATTTTGTATATTTTTTCTTTTGCATAATTGATTCCTTAACGTTTGCCATTTTTTTTTGCAATTCTTTTTTGCAAAGAGCACAAAGCTCAAGCACCCCTCTGATCGCCAGCAGTCCTGCGCAGCAATTCTTCTGACTTGATATTTGCCAGGCATTGTGCATGCGCTTTCAAGCAAGCCTGTGCAATTTAAGGATGAGAAGATTGCGTTAGTTGAAAATACAAATGAAGGCTGGGATTATCAAGAAGGTGAATTGTCCTGCCAATACTGTATTATTTTATCACTTTTCTGCATTTTCATATAAATGTGACATTTGCATAATGCCGGCAGTCATTAACCTACCAGTAGTTGAGGGGACACAGAAGAAGTCATATGGCTGGACTACAGAACTGCTTTAGGTCTGCAATTTCAGTATGATATTCATGATCAAAGCATGGTAGAAAACAGAGCCTTTCTCATTTTGTCCAAAGCCAGCTAAATTGATCAGCTGACTTGTCACAGTGACTTGATGACAGAAAGCAGAAACCAGTAAATTCAATAAAGCAGGCCTGGAAGTGAGGCTTATTTGAGAAGGCAATGGGATGCTGTCTCTCAAGTAGCAGAACCGAAGATAGTGATTTACATAAGATCCACTGGAAAGCGTGACTCCTCCAAGTCCATGCAATCAAATTACAGTATTTCTGGAAATTACAGGCTGTTCTGGGTCACAAACAAATACATCTTTTTGTGGGAAATGTTGGATTCTTTATTCCCAAATTTCCCCACCCCACCTTCTACATAATGGTATATGCTTTGGAAATGTACCCTGCAATCCAGAGAAACTACAGGAAGGCATAAGAGATACTTACTCTGGATTGCTCTATGCATTTCCCATAGGTTTCCCATAGGTGGCACCGTAACTACGTCGATGTAAAAGGTCCCGTAGTTACTCTGGATTGTAGCCATAGATTATTATTGTGGGTGGCTCTGGGCAAAATTGTCAGTCCGCCACGTTGAATGTTCTCATGTGGTGTAAATGGTGATACTCAATGGAGTTTTGTTCTTGGACTGTTTCTCATTGAGGTGGCATACTGATGCAGTTTCATGTCAGACAGGTGCAGATAGGGCTCACATAATGGAAAGTGATGATGATGATGATGATGATGATGATGATAATAATAATAATAATACAGTCCATTTAATGTAAAAAAATCCCTACGAATAGAAAGCTATCATGTTAAGGGTAAGGCTAACCTAAGCACTTAAAGGTATGTATATTTTTCATATAAAATAGAAAATAAAATATTAAAGTTTTTACAAAAGACTATTCTGTCATGCGAGCCTCTTCTTTACAATCTGGAGTGGTCTGATCAAAATGCAGGTTAGCCTAATCCATTAGCGAGAACCAAGCCACACAGATGGTGCATACTTGTACTTATTTGCCCAGATTGGCCACTCTCGTTCAGTTCCAGATTAGAAACCACCAGGTTGTGGTGTGCTAGCAAGTGTTATTCCATATTTGGCTATTCAAATACACATATATTAAGTGATGGAGTACTACTTTCTCAGATGCTACTGAGAAGCTACATCAGAGTGACTCCTGTTCTCAATGTGCTCTTCACGAATTTGATGCAAATTTTTAATATCTCCTTTAAGATTATGCTCCAGAAGAAAGTTTGAATGCTTATGTTGAGAACGCCACAAACTCTACGAGTTCAGCTAGACAACTTAATGGATGTCTATGAATCACTGAATTGGCATATTTCTGCCAAATGCATTTAAGTCCCATTAGAAACTGGAAGACTATAAGTCTTCCACCAAATATAGGAAGACATTAAGTGCTTTGCCAGGATTGCGTCTTGAGTAAAGATAGCTCATGTTTAAATCGGCTAATGAGAATTTTTTTTTGAAGCAAGTTATACCCCCAAATCCAGAGTTACTACAGGAGCATGTATTACGTGCACCTGTAGTTACTGCACCA
This sequence comes from Cryptoblepharus egeriae, assembly GCA_030015325.1. Taxonomy (NCBI): domain Eukaryota; kingdom Metazoa; phylum Chordata; class Lepidosauria; order Squamata; family Scincidae; genus Cryptoblepharus; species Cryptoblepharus egeriae. Next base: position 64,718,034 of record JAREYC010000004.1, on the reverse strand, counting down.
CCTAGTGAAAACCTATGGGAAATTCATATTGGAATCCAGAGTGACAGTGCAATCCTAAGCATGTCTACTCAGAAGTAAGTCCCATTGTGTTACTCCCAGGAAGGTGTGGTTAGGATTGCAGCAAGAGTTGTTCTTACACCAGAGCAAGGACTCCCCGTAGTTACTCTGGATTTTGCCCTATTTGGGTAATGTGTATGTGGCAGACTGATAGCACTAGAAGATGAAATGAAAAGAAACACACAGGGCACAATCTTAACCAGTTTAGACCAGCACAACTCACTTGTCTCCTCATTCCTGTGGTAGTATGGGTATGTGGCGCATGTCTGTGCACTGGCCTAAACTCCCCAGGAGTGGCACAGAAGAGTCCCAGCATGGGACTTGTGCCAGCCAAACCAACGGTTAGGATTGTGCTGTCAAATCTATGTTCAAGATACATTTTAATTTTAAGAGATACTGCTTGTTTATCAGTAACTGTCACAACTAATTTATATCAACCCAGCCCATTTCAAGGCATATGAGCTCTCTCTTCAGAATACAAGTAGTAGCTCTTTAGTAGCAGTACACTTTTTTACATTCAGAATATTCTTTAGCAGTACAAGTAGTGTCCTACCTAAGAACATGTTAGATTCTGGATACAGCAATTTATGTAATATTGTATAAACAAAAATATTTTTAAAAATGAGCCACTAACAGTCGGCTACAATGGTACCCTTACATAACTCGGTTTGTGACAGTGTTTGCAAGATCTCTCCATTTCTAAAGCTATCTGAAGCTGTCAATTTATAGAATGTGACATACTTGTTGGCAAGAAATACATGGTTGCATATAGGTTACCTTTTTTATTTCCTTGACTCTTGTTTCTAGATGCTAAACTGTTCTGATTTCTGAAGTTCTGGATATCTTTTCCAACAGCTATTCCTGTAACTTTAACACTTATTTGATACCAAAAAACTGATAAACAAGGGTAATACCGCATTTATTTGAATCTAATGCATACTGCCATTTTAAAAGTCTCAAGATTTTAAAACATTTACTGGCGATTGTATTGCATAGCTGCAGAGCAAGTATAAAATTTAAGTTTAGTGCATACAACTATGATTTATATGACAATAATAAAATGTCAATGGGTTTATGTAATGATTTTTACCTAATTGCTCTGCTTTAAACAACAATGGGTCTTTTAGCCCAATCCTATGATTATCTACTCAGGGGTACGTCCCATTATATTCAATGGGGCTTACTCCCAGGAAAGAATGTCCAGGATTGCAGCATCAGTTTCATTTTTTTTTACAGTATAGAAAACTGTTGAACTAAATATTGACCTATATTTTTAATCAAAATACTGTATTTACTCAAATCTAATGCAACATCAAATCTAATGTGCACCCCAATTTTGAAGATTAAATTTGGCTGAAAAAGATTAGTATTAGATTCAAGTAAATATGGTACTTTCCCCATCATTACAGCTTCATTACAAGAGCAGCCTGTTTAATTTTTTACAATCGTTCTTGCTTGTTAAAGAAATAGGAGCCTGTGTTGGGAAAGTTAGGAAAAGCAACTCTGACTTCAAGCTAAAAAAAAATTACAAACTCTCAGTAGGCATGTAACTTGTAGTATACAGGTTGTCCCTCATTGTCCACTAAGGTTCCATTCAGGAGCCCCCATGGATTACAAAAAAATCCATGGATAAAAAACGTGGAAAAATAGATTTAGACCACTATCCTAACCATGTCTACTCAAAAGTAAGCCCCCACTGTGTTCAATGGGTCTCACTCCCAAGAAAGTATAATTGCTCCGAATAAGGTCGTGCCTTGATATCTACAGTTTTGATCTAGGACTCCCTGCTGATAGAAAAAAGTTAAGTAAATGCAGTTTAAAAATGTGTCCCTTTACAATAGTTAAAGAAACTTATAATGGTAAGCGTTTCTAACTATTGTAGAAAATAAGTTAGCAATTAGAAATGCAAAGGACCCCCTTCCTTTCCCTGGCTCTGCTGAAGAATGGAATGATTGTTTGCCTGACTGTCCACAGCAGTAGAAAAGCAGTTTTTTAAAACTGTTACTTTTAAAGAAATGCATCTTCCCCCTTATCCAAGTTATTCCTTTGAAGGAGCCATTTGTATTTACAGTAGCCATTTGTATTGTATTTGTATAACAAATGACAAATCATCCAGTTTGTCATAGTAAATGGGTAGATGCATCCAAAAAACCCATAAACATACATGGAGGTGTTGACCAAAGTGCTATTTGTTTTTAGTATTTTGTATTCTTGCCTGCTTTCATGGATTTCATGTTGATTCCAATTTTCCCTTATATGGTTCATAGCCATTGATCGACTCTAAAGCCAGTAAAAGTCAGCTAAAGTAGAAACCCATCATAACATCCTCTTGCAATCAGTTCCATAGGTCAGAAGCTGCCTTCCTCCCTGCCCCATGACAACACTCAAGAGCAGTTCAAACTCTGAGTTAAGGGTACAAGCCGGATTATATGGAATTTTTTAATGTCAATTGGCATATTTCTCTCTACAATCACTCCACTACTATAACTTTCACAAGGAGAAAATAAGAATTTTACCTTCTATCCATCCACCCAATCCTGCATTGTTTATCGGCGCTATAGGGTTACCCCACCCTATCTGTATACCACACATAGAACCGTCATTGCAAGCAGTAACTGACAAACACAGGCGTACAAGTTAAACCACAAACCGTCTCTCATTCTGTACCAAAAAGATCAACAAACTAATCTTTTGCTATAAGCTTCAATAACTAAAAATTCAGAGGCTGTTACCATATGTGCCTTAAGTGGAACTGATTAGCAGGGTTTAGGTGGAGTAAATGTCTTATTGGCACACTTATTTATTTTTCACATTTTTACATCACCCTTCTTCCATGAGGCTCAGGGTGCAGAACATAATTCCTTCCCTCCTTTTTGTCTGCACAACAACCCTGTGAGGTAGGTGAGGCTGAGAGAAAGTTGTTTTCCCAAGATCACAGGGCACTTCATGACTGAATAGGTATTTGAGTCTGAATATTCCAGAGTCCAACTGAACCACGATGCTAGTGGTTCCCAAATTGTGAACCATAGCAGCTCCCTGATGAGCTTTAGAAATCATCTAGGGCAGCCTCTAAATCCTTCTGAAAAACATGATGCCCTACATAATTTATAGAATTGTTGTGGGTGGCGCAAGCGGTAAAGACGCTGTGCCTGTTAACCAGAAGGCCAGGGTTCGATTCCTGGGTTGGCCCCACAAGACAGGGTGAGCTCCTGTCCTTAGCCCAGCTCTGCAACGCCAGCTGGATCCAATCGTATCGGCTCTGCCTTTCCATTGGACTAATTCAGTGGCATGGAGAGGGGGGATTTGCTGCTTGGGTAACAGCCCATCCTCCATAACAATCTACCCAGGCATTCGTGCTTTGCATGCAGCGTATGCAATGCCGAGCACGATACCATAGTCTTCAAGACTGGCGGAGGCCTGCTTGTCCTAATGGGAAGCTACAGCCCATGGCCCAGCAGGTCAAGGGAGTTGCCATTTGAAGCAACTCCAACACGTCTTTTCTGACCTACTCAGAAGGGACATCAGGAAGGGGCATCTCAGATAGTTTCTTCTAAATGCAATTCTTTTTTTTTACATTTTGTAACAGAAAGCAACAAATGGAGTCTCAAATCTGACCCATGGAAGATTACCAGCTCTACCCCACCTATATTCTTTGTCAATCCAGAGTCAAAAGATATATGGAGAAAGTTGTGGCTGTGGGCAACAGAACTTGCTGGACATTAGAGAACGACTAGATCCCAACCATTTCCTTGTCTTGCCTGTAAAACTAGTTGCTGAACCTGGGCTTTATAAGGAACAAGTCATCCAGGCAGGATTTTTTTTTTGCCTAAGGCCGCAATCCTATACTCAATTTCCTGGGAGTAGGCCATATTAAACTCAATAAGTAACTTTCCAGTACTACTCTATTCTTCCTTCCGTGCACAACCTTCTTCCTGCCTTTGAGAAGACAGAGAAGAGAGAGCAGGATCAGATGATGCAGGCGGAAGTTGGCAGTCATGCAAGAGCTCTACTACTGTTCTTGTTAGGCTGGATAATACAGAAGGTGATGGGGGGAGATGGGGGGAGATGGTGTGTCGCAACACCATCTGCTCATCCACTGCCTGGGGTGATCCCCTCGGTCAACCTTATTGGTTGGCCAACCCTACCTGCCTACCTCACTTCCAATATCCTTAGAGCAAATTGTAATATAGATCTATAAAACTAATATAAAAATACATGCATAAATTGCCTCCAAATCCAATTAAAAATAGTCATCAGTAAAAGTTAAAACAAAACAGTTGGCAACAGAGATCCAAATTAAAACTACTGTTCTGTCTTGTGAAGCTGAGAATCTAAAACATGTCTTAGGACAGTGGTTTGGAATCTGCATGTGGGTCGTGACCTAATTTTTGGTGGGTCCCATAGTATCTGAGCTTAGCCTCCAATGAAATCACAGGTGAACATAGGTGAGACAGGTGATATTAGGCTCTGAACGAAAGATAACCCTCAAACTGTATGCAGAAAACTGTTATATGTATATGTTTTCAATATATAAAGTGGTTGACTGAAAAACATTTTAATTAATTGGGACAAGGGGAGGAGTCTACTTATTCAGTAAATTGAAATTCCAGTTATCACAAGGAAAACAGACGTCCTTCAATTATACAATTAAGGAGGCACATGGCATTTGGCTTGTCTGTATCATCAGTATGTCTGAACTGTTCCAGAATGAATTTCTCATGTATATAGGTAACCAGATGTCATAATTGCAAATTCCCCCCACCCACCCAAAAAATTGTAGGACACTCAAGAAAAATATAGGACATAACAAAATAAAAGCTAAAAACACTCGTGTATATTATATAAGATCCAATTTACTCATGTATATTGCTTTCATGTGGTTAATTTTATCACTATGGATGAAATCCTAACCATGTCTACTCAAAAGGATGCCCCGTTGTGTTCAATGGATCTTTCTCCCAGAAAAGTGTTTTTAGGATTGTAGCCTATATCACATATTATTAATTTTAAATCTGTTAAATATAATTTATTAATTACAAGAAAGCTAGTTGCTGCCTGATCACAAGGAAAAAGTGGACAATGAAGATTTTTCCCCAGTACACAAGGCTTAAAAGGAGGACATATCCTCAAAAAAGGATTCCTGTACAAATTTTTGTCTCCTCAATTTTTGTTTCCTGTACAATAAAAATGTTCAGTTAGCAACAAACACAAAATAACTTAGCAGTGGAAGCTAATAGTAACCATCTTCACTGCACTCACTTTTTAAAAAAAAATCTGTTGCAGCATTTTGGGTGAGTTCTGAAAAGTTTTGCATGTTCTCAAACTGGTTCAATTTCAAGGGGGAAACCAGATAGGGAAGGATATGTATTGGCAGCAATGTTGGCATCACCAAACGTCTCCTTACTAGTCCCTGGAGCAGTCTTGCAACTATTTCTGAAGATTTTTTCAGCAAATAAATTTTTTCAGCAAATAAATTTTTTCAACAAATAAGCAGTTGTTGGCACATTACACCTGAATGATGAATATGCCATTTAAATATGTTTTAACAATGGACTGTCTGCCTGAAAGACGATGCCCATACTGATAATGAACCACTGTTATGACTTGGAAGTTTTGATTTACTGATGTACAGTGGTACCTCGTTTAACAAGTGCCTCGCTTAACAAGTGATTCACATAACAAGCAAAAATTTCTCTAGGATTCTGCCTCATAAAAAGCATTGCTTCACTTAACAAGCACACTCATTGGCAGTTGGGGCAGACGCACTGACTGGCAGCCCTTTTAAAAAGTGTCAGGGCTGCCTAGCGCACTGCCCATAGCGAAAGCAGCTCTTCCGCGCTGTTCCTCCTGTGGCCAGGAGTCCGCTGGGCAGAGGGAGAGAAGGGCAGTGGAGAAGAGGGAAGCAGCTCAGGGCTAGCCAGAAGGGAGCAGGGGAGAGAGAGGCTCAAGATGAAGAGGAGAGAGTGGGGAGACACTTTGAAAGTGTCTTGGATTGCAGAAGTCTTTGATTACAGCCTCCTAACCATGTCTACCCAGAAGTAAGCCCCATTGTATTAAATGGGGCTTACTCCCAGAAAAGTGTCCTTAGTATTTCAGCCTAAGTAGACTTCATAGGAATTCAATTCAGCCTAAGTAGACTTCATAGGAATTCAAGTTTTGAATTCAATTCTAGTGTTTTGTTATCATTTTTACATACAGTTAATATTTTTATATGAATAATTTTTGGGGTTGTGGAAACAATCGTCTGAGTTTCCATTATTTCCTATGGGAAAATCAGCTTCACATAAAGAGTGTTTCACATACCAAGCATGCCTCCAGAACTAATTAAACTTGTTATGTGAGGCACCACTGTATATGTCTGTTAGAGAAGCCACCGGTAACAACCCTGCTGTGAGCACTTAGAGCACTCTTGCCAAACATTGCCACTATGAAACCTGTTTGTTCTAAACCTCAGTTTATAGTTAATTGTTCATGCTTCACAGCAGTGGGGCAAATTGTTCTCATAATTGTCTCCTCCAAATCCTTGGTGCTTTTTTCTAAAGGTTGGAATTTAAACATGAATGTGCTGTCATGGCACAAAAGTGACAATGACTTATAGTAGGTGAGCTGTTACTGGGACAAAAGAAATTGCCCTTAACAGTGTATATTATAAGCCCATTAGCCTGGCTTATTCAACTGCAGTTCATACTGCACAATTCCTGTCAATTGTGGATGTGGTGAAAGGATTGAGTGTTGAAAGGATTGCGAGTTGATGTGTGATTGAACTATAATTTTTTTCTTTCTTTATTCTAGTATATTGAATCTGCATCATGGCAGTGCATCAGAATTTCATTGTATATCTTTGTACAATGACAATAAAGTATCAATCAATCAAAATTCTGGTGTGCCTGCACAAGATTGGGGCTGTGATTGCACTACCGTACATCAAGGAGAAACTTTTCCATGTAAGGTAATGCAGCAGCAGTCCCAGTGAGTCTATTCATGAGAGTTAACTCCTGCTAACCAGGCAAGAGGCACTCTTTCAAGTGGGGTTTCACCTATATTTAGCAGGGAGGAGTAACTGGCCCTACATATCCTGGCAATGTCTGTTCATGTGGCTTATGCTGGTGTTCTTTTTTGCATTTTAGATTGTGAGCAGTGGTGGGCTTCAGGGGGTTCTCACAGGTTCTAAAGAACCCTTTGGTAATGCGCACCCCGTTCTGAGAACCCGTTACTAATGGGACATAGAACCTGTTGTTAATTTAGATAATTAGGACATAGAACCTGTTGTTAATTTATTTGAATCCCACCACTGATTGTGAGCTCTTTTGGGACAGGAACCCATTAGCTATTAATTAGCTACTTTTTTCATTTTCATGGTAAACCACTTTGTGAACTTTTTAGTTGAAAAGCGGTATATAAATACTGTAGATAGATAGATGAGCCACCTTAGGAAGTGGCAAAGTCTGGGTCCCAGCCTGCCTCCTGCTCTTCATCCACTTTCCCCGGAAACATCTTCCACCACTCCCCCGCCTGAAAATGCCTCCTCCCTACTTTCCCCTCCAGACTCTTTCCCTGATCGAGATCAGGGCCCAGCACCTGGGGACCACATCAGTGGGAGAAGCTGATGCAACTCCCTGTGCCATCCTCCCCTCTTTACAGGATATCAGAGATGTGCTTTACAACACATTTGCAAAACCCCTGGACCGGTGCAAGTGACTTGTGTCACCCCAAGGGGACTCTTAGGATTGCACTGAAAGTAAATGAGCCCATGCTTCTTGGGTAACACCATGCATTGGAAGTCATGGTGAGTATTCACCAAGCATACTGGAAGTTGTTGTGAGTACAGAGAGAAGATCCTATATCAGACAGAGGCATTTTCCTTTCAGTTAAGTGTAATGTTAGGTATGAAAGCTGCAGAGGAGGCAAGAAACATAAAAAGGTAATTTCTTCCAATTCTGTCACTGTGCCTGACTGGCTAGCTGCAGAAGGCGGATCGGTGAATCTGTAGGTAGCTTGTAGTGATAATCTTAGATTAATGTATCAATGTTCACAGCAGCAATCTGCATACAGAATAATGTATGTTCACCTGACAAATGGGTGGCTGCAACTAGGAGTTGGCAATCAGAGTATTATTTATTATTATTTATTTGATTTATACTCTTCCTTTCTGCCTAAAAAAGGATTCTCAAGCAGTTTAAAGTATATCCACGTACAGTTTAAAAGGAGGCCCGTTCCCAAAACCTTGAGAAACACCATGCTTGAGATTGAAAGGTATATTTTATTTGCCACCAAGGTACAAATGTAATTTGATAAGTATGATAAGCTTTCCTTGCTTCCAAAGGGGGTCCAAGATAGGAGGGATTAGAGTTTGCTGTTATCTGCAGTTTCAACTATCTGTGGTGGGTTCCAGAACAGAACCTCAGCGGATAAAGGGGCAAGCCTTTATACTTCCAAGGTGGACAACGACTCCAGTTAAAATAATGTGGAGGGTGAAATAGACTAAAAACAAATGAATGTGCATAAGCAACAGTTTATGTCCTGATTTTTAAAATCCAGTCAAACTCATTGATATGAATTAATATTGATATAAAATTGGACAAACTGGAGAGAGGTGGGATATCTGTTAAAATAATAATAGCAATGACAGCATCAGATGAATTTCCAGGAGAGACAGTTCCATAATTCATACGCTTCCTCAGAAAAGGTCCTCTATCATAACTTGAGCAACCTGTTTGACCCATGAGGACAAGCATACCCACAGCACAACCTTTGTTGAACTATGCATTCATATTGGAGAAAGTAAAAGGATGAGTGAAGGACTCCCCTTGCACAAGAGATGAAATGGCCCCTGTTGTAGTAATTGCCTCACTCCTTTGGTCACCCCTTAGGTCATCATAGTCATCATGATGACTAATGATTAATGTTGGTAAAGGTTAATGTTGGTGATGGTTAATACTACTTGCATGTTCATCTACACAGGATTGCGTTTTGACTCTGCTGCTTCAACCAATGCGTCAACTCCACTGACCACGGTTACCTCAGAAAGAACAACGTTTGCAGATCATACTGCTCAGCAGAATGGCAGTACTTCTCCAAGCACGACATCAGTACCCACATCACTGCCCTCTCATGCTTCTACTGTCACATCAAGTCTCACAGAACAGGCTACAGTCACAGTTTTTTCAGCCAGTACCTCAGAAGTGAAGGATTCAACTGATTTAACAACCAACTCATCGCCACAGTCAAGCACTGGATTGGAAAGTACAGAGCACACAGTGGCTCCCACAACATCAGTCACCAACCAGACAGCAAATACTGGTCACCATACAGATGTTACAACAATCACCTCACCGTATATAAACGCATCATCCAATACCAGTGTTGTTCCAACGGATATTACGAACATTAGTACAATTGCTGTAACCCAGTCATCAAACACAGAAACATCCACAGTAACTACAATCACAAACAAGACACTCCATCCTGAAGATGCCACCTCTGTGGAGACACCTTCGGCCTCAACCTTCTTGGGCCCCACAGAAGGGCATACATCACCACCAGTGACTTCAGCAAGTAAAGTTACTCCACCAGTGACTTCAGTAAGTAAAGTTACTCCAGAAACTTCCCACACTGATGATGCCACACGCTCTTCAGGTGTAACGGTGCAAGAAGTTCCACGAGCTTTGAGTTCAGGTGAGCAAGTAGGCACAACTTTTGCAAAGCAGTTACTCTTCTGTTTTACTATAAATTTTTTATAGAAGGCAGAAAAAAATTTGCTTTTTGGAAAAATCCAGGATGAGTTAATCCAAAGTATCCCACAAAATCAGGCAGAGCAAAGCAAGGTGTATCCTGCACATTAGCTCACAGGTGGAAACAAGGGAAGGTACACCACAAGTCCTTATTCATCCCATTAGTTTTCTCCTATTGATGGTATCTTCTTTCTGTGTTTTTTAAAGATCATGAGCCCAGTTTGGACATTGAGCCATTTATTTATTTGCTTGTAAACTGCTATAAGTTAACTTCTTTGTGAACAGAAGATTGTAAACAGTCTTCAAACTAATTTTCCTATATGAACAGAAATAGTGCAGGGAAGGTTCACATGCCCACAGGGTGCCGTGTTTGAAAATGCCCTGTCTTTATTGACAGTATCAGGGCATTCTACAATAGTCCAGAAATCTACAACAATCCAGGGAAGTGATTTTCAACCAGTGTGCCACGGTACACTGGTGTGCCGCGGAGAGTCCTCAGGTGTGCCGTGGGAATTTGGAGATTGATATTCATTAATAGGAAAATTGGGGGATTTGAACAGTCTGGTATGCCTTGTCAATAATAAAAACAATTGATGGTGATGATGATTTTAGTGCCTTGTTAAGTGTTCCATGAGATGAAAAAGGTTGAAAATCAGTGAGCGAGGGCAATATATAGGGCAATTATATCCATCTGGTAAATGTTTTGTGCATATACACCATGGAAAATCTGTACTAAACTACTGCTGCACAAGGATCAGACTAGACATGTCAAGCAAACACATGGATATTACTTATGTGGTTTGCCCTCTGTGTATAAAGCAGGGTATGGGGGTGGGGAATGTCCTTCACTTTATGCAAGAAGGGGAGCAAATGTTTTTCACTTCCCCCACCCATATATACCTCTTGCCACGTTCCATTACTTTCAGCAGTTTATCCCTGCTTGAGTCACTTCCCATGTCAATCAGGCTGGGGAACAGCTGCTTAAAAATGCAGAACAGAAAGATAAAGAAGCATGTTTAGTTCCTCTCTCATGTGTACTTATCCAAATAAAAATATAGTCTCCTTACTTTTATATATGCAGACAGGGTAAACATATCTGCCATCACTCTGCATGCATAGTTTGACTCTGTCAGTTACCACCACCAACTGATACAGAATTTACTGAAACACTGATTTTCACTGAATTTCACTGAATTCTCTGACTTTCCAAACACTGATTTTCACTGAATTCTCTGATTTTCCAAATACTGATTTTCACTAAATTCTCTGATTTTGCAAACAGTGAAACACTGATTTTCACTGAATCCACTGATTTTCCAAACAATACTAAAATAAAACACAGTTCTCTACATAGTTCTGGTACCATCTCAAAAGAAGAACTTTTAGAAATAGTCTTGGCTACACTGAGTTTTTATCCCACTCGTTTATGCTGAAATTAATGTTCCTACTTAAAACACCCTAAAAATAGCACTTGGAAAACTGACCTTTGTTAGTAAGGCAATGCAATCCTATCTTACACTGGAACAGGCAGGCCAGCATGCCTGTGCTTTGTCCAATGCAAGATTGCGGCTGCTGCTGCACTACCGCATGGCAAGAAAAAACTTTCCCCTTACTCCAGGTCGCACTATAGCAGTGTGTTACTGCATAATTCTAAAATCATGCTTTTTTAAAAAAACATGGATTGCCCCACACTTCCTATAGGGCAATGTACAAGTGGACTATACCAAATCATCAGCGAAACATATCTGGAATGTTGAAAGATGGAGCAATGAAAGCTGAGCACTCAGCCAATGTGTATGTATCATCTTTCCCATGCAGGAAGCATTGCAGCCATTACTATTGCTGTGATTGCAGTGGTTGTGTTGGTGTTCGGCATAGCTGCATTCCTGAAGATCAGGTAAGAAGCCATCCCTCTTGTTTAAAGAGGAGACCTCTTGGTTGTTTGTTAATAGTGACTTTAAAAACTTAGAAGTGAAAACCCCCATTAAATGGCTGCAATCCACTTTATTCTCCAGATACCTAAAGCAGGGATCACATTTGCTGTCTACAAGCCTCTTTTTGTTTCCATCCCCTTTTCTTCTGCATCCATATAATCTCCGTTCCTAGCAAATCTCTCTCCATACCTATCTCTCCTTTTACTTGCTTCCTTTGGTTTCTTCATGCTCTATTTTACCCCCAAGTTTATTTCTGCTCACTCTCCAGCAGTAAGATCAGTTTGCTGCACTGCACACTGAACCATAGAGTGTCTGAATTTTTTACATTATTCCTAATAGTCTTCCTAATAAATTTTCTTTGACTCCAGGTTGTAGATAGATACTTGCTGAGATAGCCAGGCCAGGGCAACATTTTGCGCTTGGCACCCAACCACAAGACCATTAACTATGCTACTGGATGCTGCTCATTCAAGTGCTATTACTATGACCCTCTTACGTGCCACTATATGATGCATTACATTTGTTCTTATTTAATCTGAATAAAGGTTGCCTGAGCTGTATCCATCCTGGAAACAATTAAGATAGAATCAGGAACAGACTTCTAAGCCACATGAACCCGCTGGTTTTGTCCCTGCATCGTATGTGCGACAGTGGGTTCAATCAGACTCTCACCCAGAGTTCTGGCATGAGGGTTTGGAGGAGTATTGTTACATCAGTGAGAATATTGTTAGATCAGGAAAGAGCAAGAAAATGGCTACTTCGCCCTCCCCTTTCCTGAGTGGACACACACATACATACACCCTTCCCATTTTTCTCATATAGTTTCTTCTCAGCCAGGCTGGATCCCAGAGACAGATTGGAGTTTCGAAAACAGTACCCTTTTGTTTGTACATCATTGTAGATGTTCAGCCTTTTTTAAAGCTACTTTTATTATTGTTTCTAGGTTGCATGTGGTAACTAGGTAGAGCATGGAAAGGTACATAAAGTCACATCTGCTAGTTTTTGATGTGATTGCATCCTTCCCTAAACTATCAACAAGATGCAGGAACTGTGGTTCACTCACAGGATCTTGTTAATGCTGATCACAATTTGATCTCATTAGGTAGCTCTCATTTGTCAATTTTGTTTGGGAAAAATCTGTGTAAAAATCTTGTTTCATTCTTGTAATTTCCGTTTTTGTCCTCAGACACTCTTCATATGGAAGACTCTTAGATGATCATGACTATGGATCCTGGGGAAACTACAACAACCCTCTTTATGATGACTCTTAATGCAGGAGTGTGAAGCCAAAGACTGTTCTTGTATTTATAAAGTACTTATTTGAGTCCAAGCGCCATTATGCAATGTCCATCTGTGTACGACTCCTGCCTTGTTGCTCTTTCTGCTGGTTCTGCTGATGAGCAATCTTCATGTCAATAAAAGCCAAAACCCACAAAGGAAATGGACCAAAGTGAAGCTTATAGCAGCCATAGTCAGCAAGAGTTGTAACGTCATAGCTACAGGCATAGGAACGCCACACCTGATTTAATATAAAGGGCTTGGGATTTCTGCAAATGGAGGAAAAGATTTCTACCAGGACTGCCCTGGCCATTCAATTCCCAAAATATCTGTTTAGAACAAATCAAGCTTAGATTGGAGATCTGAGGAGGATGGCCTGTTTAGCTGTCATGGTAGAAATACGAGGAAGGAAGTTCCACAGATTTAACACCAGATCTTGGCTGTTGCTCTATTTGCCTTTCTCAGGTTATCTCCTTCAAAGAGTGTTCTTATTAAAGTTCAGCTGAAGGTTGGCACAACCTCACTCTTAGTTCTTATGTTGTTTTTTTTTAATCTAAGCACTGCTTCTTATCATGTCTACCCCCTTACAATACTTAATGGAGAGCACAGGGCTGCTGTCACATATAGCAACTTGTTGATTCCTTCCTTGTTGAACTGAAGTATCTTACTCTCTTTAGCCATCTTGCTGCTTTTACTTGGATCAAGGGTTCCCAAACCCCAGCCCAGGGGCCATATATGGCCCACCGTAAGCTTCCATGCTGTGTGGAGCAAGCCCCCACTTTTGTGCCACTCCTGGGGGGTGGTGTTAGGCCATTGCACAGACATGCACTGGCCTCCCCACAGCTCCCCGGAACGGAAAGCTGGGTGAGTTGTGCTGGCCTCAATCGGCCAGGATTGTGCCCTCACTCTGAGACATCTTTGGTGTCTGTAGTGTTTCTAGAGGATCTAGAACCAAACACTAAAAATTTGTTTTGTTGGGACCATTTGGACAAGCAAGCTCTTGAGGCCATTCTCACACTACTTCTCATTCTCACGCTATTTGTGCTACAGCTTGTATAGTTGATGCACTTCTACAAACTAAATGTGAGGCTCAAAGCTGATAGGTGCTTTTCTGTGTAAATATAAATGTGTGATCAGAAACAGAATTTGTAACCCAAAACGTGCACTCTGGCTAACTTTGACGCGTGAGCTAAAAAATCAGTGTAAGCAAAGACCTCTTTATGTATGCTTTGAAGTTCATCCAGGGGCTACTACCATTAAGCTCACCTTTAGAAATAAATTCCCTGCATCATCCATTAGAAAAGGAGTAAAAATTTAGGTTTTTGGAGAACTAGCCTGAAATTTTGCTTCCTGACTCCTAAGCATGCAAGTTTTAATATTTTCATGTTTTGATAATATTGATTTAATATTATATGCAACAATACTGTAATACTGATTTTGCAAGTAAGGTAGCTGTCACACTGAGGCTCAAACTACGTATTATGCAAAAGCAGGTAATTCTTCCTCTTTGTAATAGTACAAACCAACCGACTGGCTGCCATCTCTTTGGTAAGTGAGCGTACATCATTCTGTATGCAGCCTACTGCTATGTGCATACGTTGGCCCTCAAAAAGCCATGATGTATGCTTTCTCCTATTACTTTTGATGGCTCTTTGCCATGCAGTTCCAGCTTCTCCTTTGGAGACTGAGCTGAAAAGCCTCTCTGCACCCACTAACACCACCTTCTTCTCCCCTGCCTGCTTGTCCGCTTTTACAGAGGGCACCCCCTTCTCCCCCCCCCAACTTGCTATGTCTCCCTGTCTCATGAATGTGCCAGCCCTACCACTATCCCAGTGGTACTCAAAGTGGAGGTTAGGACTACTTTTGAGAGTCACAACCTTGGTTCAGCGGGTAATGAGAGGGTGGGATCCACTATCTTGAAATCTGACACTAAGTTTTCCTGGGAGTAAGTCTCATTGAACACAATGGGACTTCTGAGTAGACATGGAGTAGCTTTGGCATCACAGTGATATCACATTCCAGTAAGTTTGACAGGAGATCCTGGACATATTTTTAAATCTGAAAGCGGGTCCCAGGCTGAAATATCCTATCCCAATCAATTCTTCCCTAAGTATATAATATAAAAATAGGTTTCTGTGGTTGCATATTCCAAAGGAGTGGTTGATTATCACAGATGTCTTGGGCAACTTGAATGTTTCTGTGGATCAGAGCCCACTTTCACCTCTAGATTTCACTAGGATGCTGCTTTTTCTTTGGGCAGATCTGTGCCAATGCATTTGCTGTACTCTATTTTTACAATGTGCACAGAAACGCCATCCTTTATTTTGCAACTGCCGGGGAGAAAGTGCTTAAGAGAATTGGAGTTTGGCTTCTTGCTGCAGATTAAAGAGTGCAAAAGACCACAGGTTAACCATTGGATCAACCGTACATAATGAAATGTGGCTTTTCAAAGTAAACCCCATGAACTTTCACATTATAAGTTAGTTAATTGCAGTTAAACAAATAAGCGCAACAAATGTTTTCCTGGATTATGAAGTATAAATTTGAACAATTTAACCAGGACAATTCCTCCAGTGTGGATTTATGGCAAGTTAAGAAATCATGGAATCTGGGAAATGAGGTTCACAGTGGGAAATAGGATGCAGTTTTTAAGGGACTCTTGGCTCAATAAAAGTTGGAAATTACTTGTCTAGATTAATGGTTCTCAAATGGTGGGTTACAACCAGTGGTGGAATTCAAATAAATTAACAACAGGTATGTCATAATAACCTAAATTAACAACAGGTTTTATGTCCCATTAGTAACCGGTTCTCAGAACCAGGTGCTCATTAGCAAATGGTTCTATAGAACCTGAAGCCCACCACTGGTTATGACCCACCAGTTCACACAAACATCCTCTGGTCACTAAGGGTGGGGGGAATGGGGTGCAATCCCCAGGACCACATTGTTAAAGGAATGCTTTCAATTACTTTCATTTTCTTAGGGCCCCTGCAGGCTCCAGGAGTCAAAGGCAACCCCTGAGGCTTGGAACATTGGCAATTGAGCATTTGGAACCACTTCCTGATTGTAGATTTACTTAAGGAGTAAATCTCTGTAAAAGTTTGAGAACCACCCATCTAGATCATCCAGTAGCAAACAATGCTACTTTGGGTAAAGGTGAACTAAATCTAACTGCAGCAAATATTTGAAAGATTTCAATTAGGATGTAAATGATTTGCATGAGGATTCTAAGATGAACAACCAGGTTCATCTGCCCCAACTCTGTTTGAGGACATGGAAAACTACTTGTATACCAGAAAGATGTGTGCAAACAAAAATCAGCTCTTATCCGCTATATCGTGGAAATGTTTCTTAAAGCATCACTGGAATGAAACACACTGTGGTTGCACCCCTAGAAATATACTGGGCAACTGCCTTACATTAGTTCCTTAATTTTAGTACTGCCTTCACTTGTTCATAGCAGCAGGATTTCAGACTGTGGGATCTTCTCAGCCCTACATGGAAACCAGAGGGACTGTACCTGGACCTTTTGCATACCAAAAAAATTTACATTTTAAGATGAGCTTACAGAGCATCCTGTGAGCCTCACACCTCACATTTGGAGGTAGGTGAGACTGAGAGATAGTGATGGGACCAAAGGAAGCTTTATGCCTGAGCAGGAACTTGAAACTGGATCTTCTAGGTCTTAAGTTCAACCCCTGAAACACTAATAAACACAGCCATTCATTCATTCACCACCTTTTCCATGCTAACACAAATACCCAAGACAGCTTACATAGCTATATTTCTCCCCCCAACAATCCTATGAAGTAGATAATTTTTCTATGGACAGCTTGTAGAACTCTTCTTTTCCATATGGAATCTTTTTCATGGTGTAGTCATCACATCTGGCATCAGGGAATACCTTCCAAGCTTCCAGCAGGATCAGGTTTTCAGGTCAGCTTAGCTGTAAACGGCAACACTCTGTTATGACAGATTTATCGGCTTTCAGTCTCCCATCTATGAGTTACTCAGGTCTTTTCCTGCTTAGCATTCTTTGGCAGCCCTTCACTCAACCACCAGACAATACTGCTGCCTTAAGACAAGAACCTCCCATTTCAGCAGCGCAGCTTCTACCAAGGCAGAAGACCATCTCACAAATCACTTTGCAGGCCACCTTTTGGCCACTGAGCTGTAAGCGATTCTCAGCCTGTGTGATCATCACCTTGATATTAATCAGTTTGCATATTTTATTACCTGTCATTTTCAGCTAATGAGTTTTAGGTGACTACAAAGTGCCAGTCATCACCTACTTAATGACACCACTTCCTGCTTAATGATATCACTGCTGGCCCTCGGCAAGCATTATGAATACGATTTGGCCCACAGCATGAAACAGGTTTGACACCCCAGTTATAGAAGATAGGCTACGTTGAGATAAACCGGCACATAAGCCTTGCTTTAGACCAGTCAGATAAGGTTACACTTTTTAAAAAGTTCATCTGCGTAAGCATTGTTATCAACCACACCATCGAGAAGGTTCAACTCACTCTCCATTATAGCCAGGAGATGTCAGCGTCTCAGTGTAACCTAAGAAACTGATCACTTGTCTGCTGATGAAGCCTGATATGCTGGTGGCCAGATCTGTTTCAAGAAGGCTCCAAGAAAGTAGGGCAAGTGCCACTCTTAATTGGCACTCTTCATTCCTTCAAATTAAGCTAGGCATCTGCTTCCACCTCGGCCAGAAGCATCCAAGGCAAGTTGGAAAGAAGTGGCCTCTTGGACAACCCAGGTCATCTGATCTGATCTCCGAAGGCAACAAGGTCATGCAACCTATGCCCAAGCCAAAATCATTCAGCACCTGCCTTGCTGCTGTCATGGCAGGCATGACTGCCAGCCTTTTCCAGGATGATCACAATACAACCTCAATCATATTACCTGTACCTCTTGAGGTTGGTGGGGGAGGCAGTAGAAAAGTCTGCAGTCAACATTACCACCTCAACTAAGAATCATCACATTAAACATCAGACTGTTTAATGACATACTAGCTTTAGCACAAGAATCAAGAGATGCAGCACAAGCTGAGTAACTAAGGGCACAATCCTATGGACTCTGGGGGGCGCAAGTGGCTAAGACGCTGTGCCTGTTAACCAGCAGGCCAAGGTTCGAGACCCGGTTCGGCCCCACAAGACAGGGTGAGCTCTTGTCCTTAGCCCAGCTCTGCGACACAGCTGGAACCAATTGTATTGGCTCTGCCTTTCCATTGGACTAATGCAGTGGCGTGGAGAGGGGGGATTTGCTGCTTGGGTAACAGCCTATCCTCCATAACAATCTAACCCAGGCTTTTGTGCTTCGCATGCAGCGTATGCAGTGCCAAGCACGATACCATAGTCTTTCAAGACTGACAGAGCCCTGCTTTTAAATCCTATGCATGACTACTCAGAAGTTAGTCCCATTGTGGGACATTGTGGGTTTTACTGCCAGGAAAGCATGCAGCGGATTGCAACCAAAATTATTTTATGTTGGAAACACACAAAATGCACTTACTGGCATTTTTCTGCCAGGGCAACAAATATTCAGCTGTAGATTCATTCCCTGGTGTTTTAACCGATCAACAATAAGGCTCACGTTAAGGGAATAAGGCTCACGTTAAGGCTCAGCCCAGGGGCCATATGTGGCCCTTAGCAAGCCTCAATGTGGCCCCCAGCAAGACCCCTCTATCTGGCCCTTCTCAAGCCTTCTAAACCACTCCTATACATTCTTATAAGTAAATTTACATTTGAAATGTAAATTAATTTTCAGGCCCCTGACGGAGAGATGTGGCCTTCCTGCCAAAACGTTTAGACTACTAGAATCTGAGCAGGCCTCCGTCAGTCTTGAGAGACTATGGTATCGTGCTTGACACTGCATACGCTGCATGCGAAGCACGAAGGCCTGGGTTAGATTGTTATGGAGGATAGGCTGTTACCCAAGCAGCAAATCCCCCCTCTCCACGCCACTGCATTAGTCCAATGGAAAGGCAGAGCAAATACGATTGGATAACAGGCACAGCGTCTTAGCCACTTGTGCCACCCACAGCTCACTACTAGAATAGAGCATTACAAAAAGGAATGAAAAAGGTCATGCAGCATGTTATGAAAGGATGCTCTTTCCATCCAACAAGATATAGCAATAATTTTACTTATTAATTAGCAATCCCACACTTGCTTTGCTATGTCAGAAAGCTGCTTACCTTGTTACTATAAAAATGTATTAATTTTAAGGCATTTATGAGCTAGTCTCTTGTTTCAAACTGCACCAAAGTGGCCTACGCCAAATGAATCAATAATGAAAGTTACCAAATATTAAAATATCAACTAATGATGAAATCATTTATAGCAGTAAAACAGCACAGTAGGCACATAATGACTTACAATCCTAACAATGTCTACTCAAAAGTAAGCCTCATTGTGTTCAATGGGTCTTACTCCCAGGAAAGTGTCTTTAGGATTGCAGCCTATCAGCAGAAAATACTATCAAAAAATAAATGTTTATATCTTTCTAGAAACCAAGATTAAGGTGGTGATCCTTTTTTATTGCTGTTGTTTCGTGTTCTAAATGTTTTATTTTGTATTCTTATGTTGTATGCCACCTTGGGTCCCTTCAGGGAGAAAAGCAGGATGGAAATACAGTGGCGCTTTCACGTAACAAACGCCTCACGTAAAGTATATTCCATGTAACAAACAAAAATTTCTTAGGATTCTGCTTCACGTAACAAACTGTGCTTCACTTAACTGTGCTTCACATTGGCAGTTGGGGCAGACACGCTAGCCAGCAGCCTTTTTAAAAAGTGTCATATGCCTGCCCATGGCAAAAGCAACACTTCCACGCTGTTCCTCCTGTGGCTGGGAGTCCACTGGGCAGAGGGAGAGAGCAGTGGAGAAGAGGGAAGCAGCTCAGGGCTAGCCAGAAGGGAGCAGGGGAGAGAGAGGCTCAGGATGGAGAGGAGGAAGTGGAGAGACACTTTGAAGGTGTCTTTGATTGCAGCCTCCTAACCATGTCTACTCAGAAGTAAGCCCCATTGTGTTAAATGGGGCTTACTCCCAGGAGAGTGTCCTTAGGACTGCAGCCTAAGTAGACTCCATAGGATCATTCACATTGAATGCATGTTTTGAATTCAATCCCAGTGTTTTCTCATAATTTTTACATCCAGTTAATGGATGTATTTTTATATGAATATTTTTGGGGTTGTGGAACCAATCTTCTGAGTTTCCATTATTTCCGATGGGAAAATCTGCTTCACATAAAGAACGTTTCATAACAAACATGCCTCCGGAACGAATTAAATTTGTTACATGAGGTGCCACTCTATAGTAAATAGTTTGCCTAGAATTAAAAGAAACACATTATGCTGCAGCTGCCTCCTAACAAAATAATTCGGATGTTTTGCCCTTATGTCAAAGTTCTTGAGGTGACTGCTCTTCTTATTTCCTCCGGTCTCTTTAAGAAAGTGTTTGTCAATGTTTTTCTACTCATGATTTAAATCCAGGTTTAAAGTTGGGCTCAATCAAGCTTCCTGGGCAAATCACTAACTCAAATCACAACTTGGGCAAATCACTAACTCACAGACTCGCACGGGGCTTAATTTTGAGTAGGCATGGTTAGGATTGTGCTCCAAGACTGAGTCCTGAGTCAGTTCATGTTGTCCCGATTGCCAACTTTCTGGGTCATACTGATACAGGCAGGGTCCTTGTTATTGCCACCGATATTGAGACATGGATTTGAGCTATTTTTGACAAGTGTCAACTTATCCCCTGAGAGGTTTAGCTTTCTTTTTCTGCATAGCAAAGAATAATCTGATTTGCTTTCAGTTTAACACACTCCACACTCATCACAGACAGACAGACAAACAGACACACAGTGCCAAATAGTGATTTCTGTTTCATATCATATCATTTGCCACTCTGCATCTTCCTCCTATGTGAGCAGCGACCTTCGGCAGGCCACGTTTCAGCCAGATTAAGTTTGCTGGGTTTTGTTATACTCAGTCCCGGTCGAGGAGAGGAAACTGTAACCATGGGGACACAGAGAGGCAGCGGATTGAGACACTGAGCTGGGTCACGTCATTCCTTGCTCAGACCTGGCAGCTTATATTTGAAAGATAATGCAGCATCTAAAAATATCACACCAAAAAATAGAACCTTTTAAGGATCAGCCCAACCGGTCCCCTTGGAATCGAAAACATGAGTGGGGAGTAGAGAGGCTGCCGCGCATACCGTGGCCAAAGAAAGCTGGTGCCTCTAGATATGGCCTTAATAAAGGAGCACCAAGTCACCCGTCGCTTGGGAGTAGATTAGCTTCTGGTCTGGAGTTAATGTACTTAGGCTTTTAACGGTTGGCATGACTGTACGGTTCTCCCGTGAATTAAGTTATCAGTACCGGAGGACGGATGCGGTCTATGCATGTCTCCTTTCTGCATAATATTGTGTAAGTCAGAATATTAAAGCAGATTGTTTGGAAAAAAGTGATGACTGATTCACAGAGTCTTCTGAATAGCTGACCATGGAGAACTTCTGAAGACTGAAGCGGCACGGCAATATGCTCTAAGTCGTTTCCAGTTCATCCCTGTCCTCCTCTTCTTTTTCCAGTCTAGGGAGTGGAAGGAGGAAGAGGAACAGTGGAGAGAAGTAGATGTAAGAACATCCCAACATACCCTACTGGATCAGGCTAAAGGCCCATGTAGTCCAGCTTCCTGTATCTCATAGTGGACCACTATATGCGTCAGGTATCACACAGGAGAACAAGAAACCTATCTCCTGATGTCCTCCCCTGCATCTAGCATCTGAGGATACCTACATCTAAAATAGGGAGGTTGCACATACCCTTTATAGCAGAGAGAGATGAGTGCCCTACCCCAGTCTGGTGCATAAAGCAACAGCTTCAATTGGCCTCATGGATCAATCGGTCCTGCAGGTCAGTTACATCACTGGATGTTTTACATCCTGCACAAACACATTTTCTTGTGCACTAGTGTGGGCACTAGTGTGCCCACTAAGTGGACAGGTTAGGGACCGGAGCACCATCCGAAAGTGAAAGCCGTTACAAAGTGGAATCCAGTCTTTTTCAACTTGCAAATGCAAAATGGCCACCAAAAATGACATAAATATCACTTCCAAAAGCCTAAATAACATATATTTAACACAGAGCCAAAATACATAAATAACAGTAAAATGAACAAAGGTATGTGTTGGCAATGAATATCTCATGAACATGAACTGTCAGAAAGTGGGGGACGTTGGTACATGTATTCAGGGTCACCCAGGGCAATGGGAGTTTCTTTACATCAGATATGGATCCATATTTTATATGGATTATTTTATAACTTTTTGTCAGCACAATCCAAACCCCTGGTTAGGAGGCACAAATCCTTTGTTGGCCTGGATTCATTGTAACAAAAAACGCAAGGAGGAGAGAGACTGCACACCAAGCTCTGGTAAGTAAAAGGAAATGGGTGAGGTGTCCCATTCCACCCCATATCCTTGGGGTATGAAAACCCCTCCCCACATGTCTCCCTCCCCATCATACACAGGGAACATTCATACCGGTACATGCAAATGCATGGGGAGCAACTTTAAGGGTATTCAGGCTGTATAAGGGGGTACAGGCTGCCACCAAGATTAGCAGCAATGATGAATGCCATTGTGTGCACCTCACACACCCCACTACAATTTTGCCTAGTTGTGCATCCAGAAGTCTCCTTGGCAGGCCAGCCTCAATTTTACCAAGTTGTCCATCCAAATGTCTGCTTGGCAGGCCAGCCCGTCAACTTTGAGGGGGAAGATACTGTAGATGTAATGGTTAGAGGAGATCTGAAACCACCCTTAGTGCATTTAGTCCAAATGTCCTCAGCTCTCTCCAGAGCCGAGCCCTGAAAAACATTTTAGAGCCACAGCTAGATGGGCAGAAATAACCCATGACGTCACAAAGCTATCTCTCTATAATGCGCAATTTTGCAACTTTGCAATTTTTACTATCATGAAAAGAAAGTTTTTCTTACCGTAGACTTCTTTTCCGGTACAAAGGAAGGAGGGCATAACTCATGGGTTGTCGCCCCTCCCCCATCAGGAGGCTGGACGAAGTCAGTTCTCCTCACTGAGGGGCGGCACCACAACCCAGTCTCAAAAGCCGAGCTGAGTAGAAGTACCGAACCCCGATTGCAGGTCTGATATCACAAATGGCCAGGACAGACCCTGCAACTTAGATAAAAGCTTTAACACATAGCAAAGGGAAGAAGGTTAGAAAAACCGAATTCCCCAACTTTTCCCCATGGAAAAGCCACACGACCAACAGTTGAACTTGACACAGCCAAGAACTGAGGGTCAGAGAGAGGTGGGCAGAACGCCCTCCTTCCTTCGTACCGGAAAAGAAGTCTACGGTAAGAAAAACTTTCTTTTCCCTGTACTCAGGAAGGAGGGCGTTCTTAACTCATGGGATATAGCAAAGCCGTATCCGTCCGGAGGAAAGGAGGGCTGACCCGAAGGTCCTAGAATGTCACTACCCTTTGTAACACCCTCCTGCAAAACGCCGCATCTGTGGAAGCTGCTTTAACGATCTTATAATGCCTGATAAAACTGTTAGGTGATGCCCATGTAGCAGCCTTACTGATGGATTCAATGGACATCACATCTTCATATGCAGCAGATGTAGCTGCACTCCGAATAGAGTGAGCAGTAATCCCGGCAGGAGGGACCCTTCCTAAGGACGAATAGGCTAATGCCTATTCCCTTGCACCAATTAGCCAGAGTACTCCTCGATGGACGCCTGCGCATGGCAGGTCCCTTGAAGAGCACAAAAAGATAGTTTTATGAAACGCTTTAGTGCACTCTACGTAGTAACTGACAGCTCTCCTAGCATCTAACTTATGCCAGCCCACTTCCTTGCCATTTTTGGGATTAGGGCAAAATGATGGAATAGCCAAATCCTGTGCCCGATGATACCAGGAGTTGACAGTGGGAATAAAGGCCGGATCTAATCGCAAAATGACCTTGTCATCATGAAAGATGCACAAGTTTGGATTAACCGACAGTGCCCCAATGTCAGACACCCATCTAGCTGAGGTTATTAAAACCAAAAGATGGTCTTAAATGTAAGAAATTTCAACTCAGCGCTATGTAATGGCTCAGAGGGAGCCTTCACTAACGCTGACAACACCAAAGGTAAACCCATGAGGGGAAATGATGAACTTGTGGAGGACTTAACTGTTTCACCCCCTTAAGGAACCTGGTTATGTGAGGGTGGGATAAGATGGCCCACCCAAGGAAACCCCCCAAGGCACTCCACAAAACTGTCACTTGTCAGTGTAATGTGCTGGCGCTAAGCCCCATGTCATAGCCATCCTGCAGGAATTCCAAGACAAATTTGCATTCTCCACCGGGGATGCCTCCTTGGAATCGGAGTTGTCATGAAGTCTGGGATCCCTTAGTGGGCTTCCCTGCAGAGGTGGTCGCTGAACTAGGACGCTTCTTGAACTGGGCCTTACTCTTGTCCCACTTGGGCTTGGGATGTTGACCTAAACCCTTGGCTTTAAACCCTGGGTTAGATTAACGAAAGGACCGGGAATGCTTGGGCGGTTCTTTCTTGGTTGTGGGAAGCACTTTTTGCTTCTCCTTGTCTTCCACTAACAGAGGCTCTAAGGCCTCTCCAAATAGCTTCTCACCCTTAAAGGGAAGATGTAACACCCTAAAAGCTCAAGCTGTGTCATCTTCTCACTTACGAAGCCAGATCTGTCTCCTTGGCAGAACCCCCATGGCCATGGCTCTGGCAGACAACTGAAGTGAATAATAAGCGCAATCGGCCACCGCCACCAAGGTGAGGGCAATCTTCTTTGCCCTTCTGGTGTAGAGGCAGGCCGGACAAAGTTCTGCTTTCTCTCTGTTATCATCTGACACAGAGTACCAGAACAATTGCTGACCATAAGAGGCAGGACTGCGAGTTTAACTAGGGATTCTGCATCAACATCCCAATGCCTAAGCCAGATATTAAAAAATGGTATCTAGGTAAGGGTTAATTCTTTTAAAGTATACTTCCCAGACTTGGGGAGAAATTAGCCAGGCTAGATTATGAGGTTATGCAGGCCTCAAACCACTGATCTGCAGACCTTCAGACTTACAGGTGTAGTGGGTTTTTTGTTTTGTCTTTGTTTATTTTTAGAAGTACACCCCTACAGCATCTTCTGCTCAACAATTCACAACTCTGGGCATGGGAGTTAGTATCCGAACCCCTAAGCCCAAATAATAAGTTTTTACACTCACTCAGCATGACTTCAACTCTCTTACTGCATGGGTTTTCTGGACCTTTTTCCAGAAAATGCAGCCACCAGGAGTTCTACTTTGGCAATCTGCAAAGGCCAAAGTCATCTGAGGTAAATAATAAAGCTTACCAACCAATTTTGGCATGTGCTCCCCTGGTGCAGCCACTGTTCCTTCTGCTTTCATGATCGGTATAACTGCATAAGAGAAGGGAACTTCCGCCATCTTGGAAATGCCCTGAAGAGACAAAAACTTCAAACACTGGCTTTGTTAGCTTGTGGGAAGAAGTAAGAGGCTAAACCTTGGGGCTATAAAGAAGGAAAGCCATTATTACAAACCAATGTTGCATGAGGCTTGATACCTTCAGAGCCAGTCTCAGCCAGTCTGTGCTGGTTTAGGCTGGTTCTTATGCTGTGCATCCGTTTAAGAAATATGGAAAAGGCAACAGAGGCCTTGTAGTTCTCTTAAGTCAAGAACCCAGCGAGCAAGGCTCCCATGGAGGCCCTGCTGTGGGAATAATCTTTCTATCACAGCTTTTTCCAGAAGGTTATAGATCCACAATGTTACGTATGTGCAGACTTCCGGAGGGATAGGGATTTTCTTCCAGCAAAATAGAAGAATCCCTCGAAAATAAACTGTGTAGTCAAACTCTGCTCTCCCCTGAAGTATTTGAGGCTAAGCCTGCACAGTTATCTGAGGCCATTGCCAAGGGCTTACCTGAAGTAAAACCAAGCACTTACCCAACAGTTTTACCTCAGAAATGTGAAGTAAATTGCAGAAGCTTGCAAGTAATTTTACTTTCTCTAAGACAACAGCTATGAGGCATGAAGTCTTGAGCTCATTTTGGTCACTGCAGAATGTGAAGAATGAGACACTTGGCACTTTTTTTTTTTGGAGGAGGGATATTGTCCCCAGACTCTGAATCCAATCTGAGTTCTGGTTTTAACACCACTTTGCTCCTCCTCCTGAGAGGCCATAGTGTCCCTGAGGTAAAGAGCACTGGGAACACAAAATGGCATTTTGGAGGGAAAATGGAAAGTGAAACAAAATGGCCCCCTACAGTCCTCAGCACAGAAAGGCCATATCTTGACAAGGACTTGTCTGCAGCCAGCTCCTCGGCCCAGATGTTTGCGGATCTGGAAAAGATTGAACTGGTTAATGCGACTGCCTTGCTAGCGCAGACTGGGGTCTCCTCCTCGGGCAGGAATCCAGGGGAGCCCCTTGCTGGCCTCTGTGGTCGGGGTGGAGGATGAGGAGCACAGCCAGGAGAGGAGGAACAGAGAGAGAGAAAGAAAAAGAGAGAAGAGAGAGAGAGAGAGGAGAAAAGGGAGGCAGAGCTCCCTGACTTCGTCCTGCCACGATGCGAGGCTGGACGAGACTGGGTTGTGGTGCCGCCCCTCAGTGAGGAGAACTGACTTCGTCCAGCCTCCTGATGGGGGAGGGGCGACAACCCACGAGTTAAGAACGCCCTCCTTCCTGAGTACAGGGAATAGTATTCTAAGAGCTGTAAATTTTTGAAAATTCCAGAGCTGAACGCTGCACATTTGTGAAGCAGCGGACTTCATAATCTGTTATAATTTTGACACAAATTAACAGTATTCACATATGTTAGATAAAAGGTAAAGGTGTCACTTCAGGTTGCCATGCTAGTCATGACCGACTGTAGGGGCAGTGCTCATCCACAATACAAGGCCAATGAGCCAGCATTGTCTGAAGGCGTCTTTGTGGTTATGTGGGAGCATGACTAACTGCCAAAGTGCATGGAACGCTGTAACCTTACCATCGAAGTGGTACCTCTTCACCGACTTTCATTTACATGTTTTCCAACTGCTGGGTTGGCAGGATCAGGGCAAGTAACAGAAGCTCACTCTGTTGAGCTTTAGGCTGCAATCCCAAACACACTTTCTAGGGAGTAAGTTCCATTGAACACAATAGGACTGACTTCTGAGTACACATGGTTAGGATTGCAGCCTAAGATCCACTTTAGGCCTAAGGCCTAAAATCACTTTCCTGGGAGTAAGACCCATTGAACACAATAGGGCTTACTTTGGAGTAGACAAGGTTAGGATTGTGCTCCAAGTCTCAAATTGCTGACCTTCAGATCAACAAGCACAACATCTCAAATCTCAACGCAATTGCAGCCCTTTACCTACATAGTTGCAAACAGACTTTTGCAAAAAACATTCTATTGCAATAGTCTACATTCGATAACCATATTCCCAATGTACATAACGCCATTACAACTTGGGTGGAATGTATTAATAACCAAAAGAATTTCAAGAAAATCCTTTTTAACTATTCAATTAGAGATCCAAGGGCCCAGTGGTGTGGAAAGGGCCAATCCTTTAGTACTGGTCTAACTTTATAAATCAACTTGCATATGAAATGTTTGGCTTTGATCAGTTTCCCTATAGACAAGATCTCTCATGAGATTTTGTACAGTTCCAGTGTGGCTAACCTATAATAGAGGAAAGCCACTTATGGTGGTGTGTTACATACACATTCCTTGCCAAAGCACATTTTTAACATAAAGTGTTCAACACCCTGGATGCAACAAAGGCTGCAATCCCTAAAGACACTTTCCTGGGAGTAAGTCCCATTGAACACAATGGGGCTTACTCTTGAGTAGACATGGTTAGGATTGTGCTCTTAGAATTGTTTGCATATAAGTTGTAAACCATTTTCATTTTCTCTGTAAACCATTTTATGAACTTTTTGTTGAAAAGTAGTACTGTATATAAATACTGTTGATTGATTGATTTCCAACATCAGAGAATGAACGAGGTCTAATATGATCATCCAGAATACTATCATTAAAATAAGCTTAAATAAGACAGACCCCATTCCACCAAAAAAAATCCAACTGCCATTAGAAAATAGCACCCTACATATGGTTTCCCAGCTGCTTCCATATCAGGCTGCAGTCCACCAGTTGACCTCTGTCAAGCAAACTATTAAAATCCTGGAAGCACCCTGAAAAAAGTTCAAATTGCCTGGAAGGCAGTAACATCTCCGGGCCCATGAATGTCACTGTGACAGGTGCAGCTGATTCAAAATTACATACATGCAACCCTTTCCATTGAAGCCGTTGTCATTTATAATAATAATAACATAACCTTTATTGGCATAGATAAATAAGTATAAATTAGTAACAAACAATAAATAAAGGATTGACAGAGTCTAAAATTAAGTGGGAGGGGGAATAAGACTAACAACTGGCAAGAAGAACTGCTGACAAAAAGTCTGCCACAAGATTTGTAATGGAAGGGGAGAAATCACTAAGTAGGATTGGCAAGGGATCGACCAGGGAAACAGGAAGGGATGAGAGAAAGGGAGAAAGGAGGGTGGATCTGGAAGAAGGGGGCAGGACAACAGAGTAAGATATGGTCTATAGAACTGGGTTCGAGTGAGCAGAACGAGCAAAATCTTCTGCTGTGGCGCGTTGGTAAATCTTCCTAGGTGGTAAGCCGATGGGAAGAAGCTGTTGTCATTTCTGAAGGGAACAAGAGGGACTGGTAAAGCAGGTCAGACACATTACACAGAGCTCACCATATTTCTCAAAAAGCACAAGGGTGGTCTTGTTATCTAAACCACTAGTGAGCTGTACCCCGCTCAATAGGTTTGATTTATTTGCTGCTTAAAAAGAAATCCGCATACATCTACAGTCCTATCAATGCTACAAATGTATTTTAAACCACAATTTATTATGGCTTTCCCCAAATTATATTAGGAATTTTAGTTTGGTGGTGCGCTGCTGAGAATTCTCAGCTAGCAAGCCATAGTGCTATGATCTGAAATCCCAGGATTTTTAGGAAGATTAGGAATGACAGTTACACCAGTTTAATTCTGGCCTATGAAACCCTATCATCATTGCAGCTGCTTGGATAAATCTATCAAAAACATAATGGGCTTTTTGTCATTCGGAACAATGGTGTCCAAAACACTCAAAATACATGGATTGGAAATCTAGGCAAGTTTGCAGCAATGGGCAAAAGAGAATGACATGGAATGGTTTTTCTGAGATACACAGTTAAATGCCACCTGTTATTCCGTTCTTCTCCCCACCATCCCAAATTCTGTCAGTGTTTGCATAAGGATCAAGAAAAGGGAATCCTGTACCAACTTGGTCTCGCACAGCCTGGCTGGCTCAGATTTCAGAATTTGCCATTAAAAACCAATGGCGGAATGTGCATCCAGCCAGAAATGAATCTGGATCTAGCTCTTCTACCATAATTGACAAGACGCATACTTCAAACCAAGCCCAAATGAAACCACTATTAGGGCAGATATCTAAATTGGGAACTGTAGTATTTAGCAGGATGAAAATATCAAGAGGAATTTAGAAACAATCTATCCTGAATTATGTATAGCATTCCTATTTGTGGAACTAGACAACAGGGCAAGGACAAACATGCATCAGATGCTGCCTCTTGCGGATGAAGTCAAAAGGGGACTCAAGCAGGGCCTCATTGTTTCATTCATCAGACAAAATCTGTGAGAGTGAAATGCAGGGCCTTCTCTATTGTGGCCCCAACTTTAGAGATATCTTGTCCAAAGGTCCACAGTGCTTTTAAATACAAGAATTAACAATAGAATAATCACACCACTCCTCAAAGCTGTTTTCCATATATGTATAAACCTGTTTTCCATATATGTATTTTCCATATGTGGGTATAGAGATTCTGCAAGATTGTTCATGGGTTGATACATAAAGCTGAATATACAGAGTTGATTTGCTCATGATCTTAAATCTTTCATCTTAAACATAAGAACTTAATATGGTTTCTATTTTTTTTCTTCTATTTTTTTTTATAAAATGGGTGACGGCAGGAGTTTCATATTTTGTAGTCTTCAGATTTTGTAGCCAGTGTACCATCACTCAGTGAATGCTATCGATAAACTGGTGGGATTACAGGTGTCCCCAGGGGCTCATTTGATAGGTTAAGAACCAGAGCAATGTTAAAAAGTAGAAATGGTTGAAAAACAGAACCCAGGGGATTTTTTAAATTTAGTTTTCAAATGTTGCATCCAATTTTTTTCTGTTAGCAAATTGTAAATGCCTTTTTAAACTTGCAAATTCCTGCTATCACATTAGGATTTCTGAAAATGAACTCTCATTAATGCTTTCAGGAATGGGAATCAACCCAGACCTAAAGTTGGCATGCATACTCTGGCTCTTTCTCATGCACCTGCACAAACACCACCAAAACAGTTTGCAAATCAACATGGAGGAGGGCAATTTTACCTTGTAGAACAGCAGAGAAAAGTTGAAAGAGTGGAGCATTCACTGAATGAACGAATTCCAGATATAATTGAAAAGTGTTGAAAGAACGGATCATCAGAAAATGGATCATCAGAAAGTGGGGGGTACCTGTATAAGCTCTTCAGAGCTATCCAGGATATTTTGGCAGATTGAAGTGACAATATCAAACACTTCCAGGAAAGCATAATTCATTCGTGAATTTTTCAAACCTTGGGGAGTGCTGCACAGGGCTCCCCCCACCTTCTGGATTCTGCAGCAAGTGAAAGGTAGTGAAAAGCACTTCCTCCATCCCCCTTACTGATGCAGTCCCAAGACCACATTGCTGCCCTCACCCCAACTCTGCCCTGTAAAAGGACCAGGGACCTTTACACAAACTGGTGATTCATGACCTTCCACTTTTGAGTACTATTGTCCTAGGAGTGGCTTCCCCCAAAAGTGCTCAAATAACTACACTTACATGCTACATACAAAATCAGCAAGAAAAAACATATCAAAAAATCTCTAGTTGCAATTTGAGTGAAATCAAATTTCAGAGAAGTATCTGGACGAACATTCTACCACTTCCAGTGCAACATTTGGGAATGCCATGGTGGTTAACCATATGGTGGTTGAATATAACATAGTGGTTATATCAAGATTTGAATATAAATGGTTTAAATCTTGCACAGTAAGATTTAAATACAAATGGTTTAATAAGCTATCTCAAAGCTGTACTTTTAGTATTACACGGATTAGCAGCATTTGGGAAAGCAGCATGTGACACACCTCTGACAAACAACGAACACTGCAGGATTAAGACATGTGTCAGAATAAATGAGGCAGACAGATTTGTTAAGGACTTTAAAAGTTGTGAGGAAAGAGAATTTCCTCATCCCTTCCAGCAATCTTCATTCTAATGCACTCAACTATATGGCTGTCCACTTCCACAGTCAAGATTGAGATCAAGGAAAAGCTTCCTTAGGACAGCACCCCCTAATTACCAGGGGGCACAGACCACTATGGATCCTATGGAAAGTCAAGAAATGCTGAATTGAATGGGCCCAATCATCATCATGATATCATTTGTCATGGCTCCTCAGAAGGGCTATAATCCTATATATTATATAGGATTTTTTGTGAGCTCCCTGGCTGGTTTCTATGGCTTCCCACACAGTTCAGTTTCGGAACCACACAAAGTAGTTCACACAAAGTGATAGACATATTAGCAACAGTACTTATACCAGCAATAACTATTGTTCAAAGCTCATCAGCTTTCCATAAACAGAAATCTTATCAAATTGAAATTCAGGAGGAAAAGTACTTTTTCTATTTTTCCAACTAGCAATATTACTCTAAACTTAAAGCAATAGGCACAGTATTCACAACAGCCAAACTGTTCCATAAGCATTCTTTTGCTCATCCTTTGCTAAACTGGATAGCAACAGTTGTGGAAAATAATGCTCATACATCATTCATTGGTTTGAGCTTTTAATTACTGGCTAGCTCTTGAGTCATAGCTGACCAACACGCACATACCTCGTTTCTCAGATGAGGCAGATGGGGAATTAGGAAATTACATGCTACTAAGCCATCATTAGTGATGAGGCTCATTTTAGGTGCAGAAGGAAAGATTAAAAGCGTCTATCTTAGCAACAACTTCCTCCTTAGTTTTACACGGCATAAAAAAAAAAAACACCTCAATATGACGACACCAATGAAAGATCTCCAAAAATCTCTCACAAAATATGATTGCAGGCACAGATGTCAAAACTGTTATAGAAACATAAATTACTAGACTTTACTGCTGGAAAGATAAGCTTGTTGAATAAACAGAAAAAATCATCTACAATTTGAATGAGTTACATAAACAATTATGAAGTACTACTTTTTCACATATGCATTTATCCAGCTGATCCAGCTTAACCAAGGCAACTTCTTCAGCGTAACCAGTGGAAAAGAATCAGATTTGCCATTTGGAGAAGAGGGGCAGATCACCTTGACAAGAGCATATTTGAAAAGATGTGGGAGTCTGCATTTACTACTAAATTCAGGTAAAAGTAAATCTAAAAGTCTTTTTAAAAGGCTGGAGTACCTTTCAGTGAGCACTGACTCTGGTGAAACAGCAAAGCAAGCCATTTATCTAGAGGTGTTTGAAAATGGCGTGATTTAACTTTCTTAGAAGTAAGCCCATTATAGTCAGTAAGATCTAGGCTGTAAACTTATCTTACTCACTGATAACAACTCTTCTATTGATATCCTAGAAAAAAATCAGAAATAATGTTGCATTTACAAGCATGCCCTCTTTTGTGAGGGTGTTCCCTTCTGAAATCCCCAGTAGATACCTGAAATTGCTGAAACAGGAGAATGCCCACCCCTACAGTCTGGGGTTGCCACACAGCCTAGAGTATACGCTGAAGTATGTGTGCACTAGGGGGCTCAGACCCAATCCGCAGAAAAGTGAATTCACAGATACAGGGTCAGTGGATATGGGGTCTTCCCTCTACTCAGATGCTATCCAATATTTTGTTAGTGCTAACATCTTAAGCAATTAAAAATTATATGAATGTTATTACTTTGTAACCATCCTTGCTTGAACATCAGGAGTACAGTCAATCTTCTGTCATTTATTTTTATTAAAGCACTTACTTTACAGGCAGTATGTTGACTAGTCCACAGCAATAAGCAAAGAGTTCAAGGAAATGTGCGTATTAGCAGGCTCCACTGAAATTAGCTATCACAGATCCAGGATCCCAAGTATGTAAAGCTCTGCAGGACTGTTCAGCAGAATACCCTCAAAGCAGAAGGCATTTTGTTCACAAGGCATCTTGTAGCCACTCTGAATTTTATTACTTCAAGCAGTAAGAAAATGCACATTACAAACAATAATAAGGGAGAATGTTATATTAAGAATATTTACACTTAAATTTCTGAATACAGTTTCCATGGAACATGATCTGCACCCATCTGAGAAGTCCCATTATGAACTACTGAGGTTTTGCAGGATGAATGAATGGACACACAAATCTGATTATAATATGTGAACACTTGCACTAAAATTCAAAGCTCCACTGCTACATTTGAAACTACATATAGGTATCTATACATAATACGTACATTACTCAAAATTCCAAAAGTAGCGACGAGTAGGACAAAAATGAATGTTCTAAATAATAAATAATAAATAATAAAGGTGAGCAAGTGACTAGGAGAATTACAAAACTGTATAGATGTTTACTCTAAATCTAAGTGCTGGGATGTAGCTGGCAATGTGTGGTCATTTTCCATGTTCAGATGGTATTCCAGAAGAAAATCTATGAAAGCAAGCACTAAACATAGTGTGATCCTATGCATGTCTATTCAGAAATAAGGTCCTTTAGTTTCAGTGTGACTTACTCCTAGGATAATATGAACAGAATGACAACCTAAGTAAGTGCGTGAGCAAGATTTGGGAAATTGCAATAGATATAGTAATAGAAACATTGTACCTGTGTAAGAGAAAAAGTTGATGTAAAGGTACCGAGGCTGCAGTCCTGATCCCCAGTTAGGCCATCGTAAGTCCCATGCTGGCCTTGGGAGTATTGCAAAAGTGGTAAGACTCTTTTGCACAACTCCTGGGAGGGGGGTGGCCAGTGCACAGACATGTGCCAGCCTCCCCACACACCACAATAACCAGAAGCAGGTGAGTTTGCTGGCCTAAATTGGTTAGGATTGTGTCCCTAGTAGTGGTTATTCTTACCAATATATAATTTTATTACTTTTACTTTTAATATCAACATGTTTTAATTTTATTACCAGCACTACATATTTAATTTTATTACTGATCATTACAGATTTGTTACCATCTGGAAAAAGTCTCTTTTGCCTTCCTTTTGACTACATTTTAAAATACATAATTGTTCAAAAGCAATTAGAAAGAATCTATGTTGAATTATCTTTTCAAGAGCTGTATTAAACAAGAGAAGATATGTGAAATTTTGACAAGATACTAATTATCCCTCTTTCCATTTCTGTGAAAATGACCTGTGTATGAAGGGAGACCATACTTAAATCCCAGTATTTCAGATGCAACTATGCCCCAAGCTGCAAATTTCTTCTTTAGCACACTCAGTTGGTATCAACATGGCAGATACATGCATCAGGAAGTGTGGGGGCCACACAAAATGCCACAAGATCAGCGAGTTGAATTGAAGGGGAAATTTAATCTTTTACATGAAGCCTAAAGAACAAGCGGAAGCTTGGGATGTGGTCTTACATGGCTGATATCAGTCACTACTGTTTCGAGACACCCGGCAACCACCATCCTGAGTCGTGTTATATGAGTCACAGTTTTGGCACTTCATACCTAGAATATGGAATTGTACTCTTGATCGAGAAGTACAGTCACTGCAAAGAATCTGCGACCAAAAAGAAGAAGACTGTGTTTAGTACAAAAAAAAAAAAAAAACCCTAAAAAAGGTCCAAGAACAATGTTCTATAAAAAGCAGTTTTTCACCTCTGTGGAAAAATGCATTTCATCCACAGATACTTTTGAGAAAATTCTTTTGTTGTTGTTGGAAATTTGTTTCACACCCTGTGTTAAGTCTAAGATCTACATACCAGCCTCTAAGATTTACTCAGGTGTCATCTAGGCAAACAGAAAGGATGAGTATTCAGATGCAAAAGCCTTGAGTAATTCAAAGGACCTATCTTAGAAAAACAATTAACCCTACAATCCAGAGTAACTACGGGAGCACGTAAGAGACATTACGTGTACACGTAGTTACTGCACCACCTAGTGAAAACCTATGGGAAATTCATATTGCAATCCAGAGCAAATTGTTCTTACACCAGAGCAAGGACTCCCCATAGTTACTCTGGATTGCACCCTAAGTCTGTTTCTAGGTTTTGCCCTTTCTACTGGAAGATATAACACAACAAGCTTTCAGGCTGGATTAAATAGGAGTTGGGGAACACACACACACAAACATATAAACAGCTAAAGATCCTTGTAGGGACCAAAAGTGCTTTGATTATCCCAAAACCTGATCCAGAATTAACTTAAACTCATGGCTGAAGGGTTTGCTCCAATATCAAACAAACTAAAAATAAAGGAAAATTGATGTTTAATTTTTGCTGAATGGGAATAATTCTTTCGCAATTATCCTTTTCTGTTTGATACAATCTCATTCCCAGCAAAAGAAAACATGTTATGATAAGAACTGCCTTTCACAGTTTCTAGCCAAATACTCTGTATTCCAAATACTCTGAGGCAGTATGTGGAGTTGCGTCTGTAGCAAACTGAAGTTGGGAAAATCAGTAAGCGGCACTGAAAACCAACATTGAATGCCAAGAAAGGTTACATGCCCTCTGGTGGTGACAATTTTGATCATAATGAGGGAATAACAGGAAAAATCCTGACCATGGAGAACATGTACACAACCCATTACCACAGCCATAATTTTTAACTTGCCAACACGATCCTTTTATTTGTCTATCTTACAAGAAATTAAGTTTTGTTTTAATTAAATGAATAAAGGGGTAAAAAGTTAAAGCCTTTTTTTCTTCTTCCAAGAAAAATGGGGAGAAATTCTATCTTGGAAGAAAAGATTTGCTTGTAAACCTTGTAAAAAGGTTTATTTATTGTCAATTATTTATGAGTCATCAAGCAATTTCAAAGAAAGTTCTTAAAGAAGCCATTAAAGGAACAATAATTACTTTATTCATCCTGGATACCAGATTTCCCTGGTCAAGTTGTTCAGAGCCAAGGAAGCAGAGCTCTCCCTTGGGATATTTTTCACTCAACCAACACAATCCTTCCACATAAAAAGGGAAATTTGCCTTCTCAGG
This sequence comes from Cryptoblepharus egeriae, assembly GCA_030015325.1. NCBI lineage: Eukaryota > Metazoa > Chordata > Lepidosauria > Squamata > Scincidae > Cryptoblepharus > Cryptoblepharus egeriae. Next base: position 64,681,700 of record JAREYC010000004.1, on the reverse strand, counting down.
AAATTGCATTTATCAGGGCCTCCAAGGTGATAATTCTTACTGGCTTGAATCTGATCTACTGCAAAGCCATGGTTTGGCATGCCTAGAACAAATAAGGCCACCCTCTCTTCCTGCTGTAATTCCCCCTTTCCCTTCCTAATTTGCAGCAAATATAGTACGTTGCAACCAATTTCAATTTTTTCCCCCATACAGAGGACACACGGCCCAACTATTTCTGATGAGGCAAGTGCTGTAAGCTACAAGCAAACAACAGAATGCAATATCTGCATTACTATAAAGAGATTTATTACATTACCTCCACTGTCATGTTCTGATATTCTGCAGGCATAGGTGTTTGTGCTACTTCATCATCTAACTGTCGCCAGTATGGTGTCATGTCTAATGCTGAATGCATACACAAAGGACATCTATAACCTCTGATGAAGAACAGATAAAGGTTAAGCAGGTTAAACAGGAAACTACAAAAATACCACAAGCAAAGGAAGTTGCTTATAAGAAAAGCTGAAACCAGCAAACCCCCACCAACAACATCCTACCAAACTTTACATAAATTAAGTGTTTGACTTATAAGAAGCAGGTGGTTGCAGAATTCTGAACTGAATCAAAACAACAGTGCTGGAGTCATGCGTGTTAATCCAGATCTATCATCCTATTTTCCCAATAAAACAATCAAGTTGATTTTTTTTCTTCAGTGGGGTGAATGGCAGCTTCAGGAGGGCTATTTAAATGAGAAAATTGGCAGAAATTCACACAAAGCACTCACTAATCCAGTAGCGGCAAATACCATTGTTTTTAATCCTGGCAAGTATGAACAGCTAGGACCAGATGGCTAGATTACGATGGGTGACCAATCACAATTTAGGAGCCACATATGGCTATTAGACATATAATGTGTAGCACGAAGAACTACATTGGCTGTACTCCTTTTTGCATCACAACTAATATACATAAAAGATAAAGAAAGTTTCATAATGATTTTAAACAGAGAGTTCATAGGATTAAAATGTAAATTTAATGTTCATGGTGAGTAAATATATTTAAGGATTTTTAAATTATTTGCTTGTCCTTTCTTGTTCATGGTAGCCATCTATGGTTAGTCAAACCCATGGCTGGAAAAATCACAGATGAGGAGGGCCAACTGTATCATTCTGTATGACTAGATAAATATTGGTTAACACTACTTAAAAATTAATTCATACTGCTAATTTAATTCATACCACTAACTGCTATCTATTTGCATAAATGTATATAAAGTATGAATTATTATATAGTATTATTGCACCTTCATAGGAGGATTGAACTTTATGACTGGCTAGTAGAAAAAAACTCATGGTTGGCTACTAAAACCAGCAACAATTTTTGTATTTCTGCAAAAAAACAAACTGCCAGTGTTAAGATCCTCACAGCTGCTCACAGCTTGATCCTCACAGACTGTATTTAATTTACTAATTGCACCATGTAGTATATAGGTACTTCAACAAACACAAGGTCTATAAATCACAGATCTGCTAAAAAAATTGTCACCAGACACAGAACTTAATACTTACTCTTTTAGCATGTCTTCATAACAAGTTCTAGAAGAAGAAACAGTAACATTATTAAATAATTTGTGGGAAACTGATAAAGGGCCTATAAAAAACTTATACTAAATATGAGGTCAGGAAAAGATACTGCATTTTGTGAACCAATATTTAATTTCCACCATTTGCTGGGAACAGGAGGAAAAATGTTTTTGTCTAGGACAGGTTGAACCTCAACATACAGGAGGTTTGGTTTCATGAACCTCCATGGATTCCAATTTTTGTGTTAAACAAAAAGTAATTGTTTGCCATGTTAAGGAAGCAGGTAATGAATCAATTCCCCTTTCCAGGGCTTAAAAGTTTCATTTCAGGTAGATATTTCTCTTTTCCACTTCTCAAAGCAAATGAGGAAAGGACCATCGCAGGTTACGAGCAGTGTGGTGGGGTATGTGTGTGTTTCCTGGACTCCTGTGATATACAGGAATCTAGAGTAGATGGGACTTTGGCCTGATTCAGCAGAGACTCTTCTTACGTTCTTACTTGTATTCAAGGGAGAATCTCCCTCCTAGCTGAATCAAAGCTGAAGCCTTTATAAAGCCTTTCACAGCCTGCACCCTTCCCATGGAAAGCAGACTGTTTTAAGCCTTTAATTGCTGCTTGAAAGATGTTTATCTTTTAATTTAAAAGGCCAGACTCATTCCCGTTGAGATAAAATTGCAGGTTTAAAAAAAATCACTGATAATTAGGTTCTACGGGTATACCTAAAAATTTTAACTCCAAGTAGAAGCTATTGAAATGTACAAACATAAAGACAACATCAATTGGAAAGGAGAAGCTGTGACATTGAAAAGTTGTTAGCAACCATTATTTCAAACAATTTTAATTAAAAATAGGTGTGGCAACGTAGAACAGATAACAAACAAGAGGAAGAAACTTATAGACAACAACAGATGTAGACACATGTTAGGCTTTAATTGCTAAATTGGCCTAACATTGTCTCAACAAGCAGCTAGGGCTATTTGAGATGATGACTGCTCTTTAATTTCAACTGGATATTCTTTGGTTCCTTGTGTGTGTTTGGCTGTTTTTAAGTTTTTTGCCTTTGAAGATATCATCAGAAGTGGATGGCAAAATGTTAGGCTTGAAAGATCATGTTTGTCAATGGCCAGAAAATCTGGAAACCAACATGCAGCAGATGATTATAGCTGGCTAAAAAAAATCATCGATCCTACTCCAGCAACAGCCACTGGAAAGATGTCATGCTGGGATGAGGAGAGAAAGAAGCTCTTCCCCTGCTAACACTTTAAAAGGTACCACTTTGCCCAATACTGAAAAACTTCTGCTTGGGAGGGATATGGGGGGATAATGACATGACTTCTGTTCCAGTTATTATCACTAAGCATAGCCAATTTTTGCTAAAATGTGCACAGCCAATTTTTCTTCAGATCACTCGTGCAGAGGAGGTTGGATGCAAATTTTCACAGCAGTTTGACAGCTGAAATAACTATCAGAGATGCACCTAACTCTAATGCTTGATTCTTTAAAAATGGCCTTACCGATGAAGAAGGTGCCCACAGGGCAGGACATGGGCTCCAACACGTGATGTGTGAATGTCCTATTTGAAAAAACAGAAACAAATGTTTTCAACTAATATATATTTTAAGAAGAGAAATACTTTCAAATATACAACATTAAGGCTGAAATCCTAACCGCCAGTTAGGCCAGCCTAAGCCCCAGCATAAGTCCTGGGGGGGTCACAAAACTGCTGTAAGACACTTCCGTGCCACAACTGGGGTAGGCTATTGCACAGACAAGTTCTTGCCTCCTTACATCAGCATGGGAACGGGAAGACTGATGAGTTAGGCTGGCCTAGGTTAAAACTGCACTGTAAATTATTATTATTTTAGGTTACCTCCAAACATATGGGACAATCTTGTCTTGACACATTTTCAATACACTGTAAAAAAAAACAAAAATGTTTGATTTAGCATACAGTGTATATATATACTGTATATATATAGTTGTAATAGTTTTATATACTCTCTCCCTCTCTCTCTCTCTCTCTCTCTCTATATATATATACATATATATAAATTTCTCTCTCTCTCTCTCTCTATATATATATATATAATTGTAGTTGGACTATACTGTAATTGTAAACTGTTTGTAAAAAATATGTCTGTCTTGTTTGGCATGCGTTATCTCATATATATATATATAAAACACATGCCAAACAAGACAAACATATTTTTTACAAACAGTTTACAATTACAGTATAGTCCAACTACAATTTTTTGGATGATCTTTCTCTAACTAGCACTGGAAGCAAGGTTGCAATATGTCCCAAAAAACATGGACAACCCCAATTTTGGGGGACTGTGTTCACATACTGGCAAATGAGACAGAGGGTCCTGTCACAATTTTCTGGAAAAAAATCATGACAACCCTGATTGGAAGACTGTAATGAGGATCAAAACAAAGCCACTTATCTAGTCTTATGTGCTCAGGGGGACTTCTGGCCATTAAACAGCACCCACATTTGCTGTATGGCAGAACATTCTTGAAAGCACAAATACAAACTGTGAAATGACACAGAACTCTGCTGTTATCTCCAAAATTTCATTTAGAGCACACATTAAGTAGTCCTTGGACGACAGCCTGAAGCTTTCATTTGCAGCTTTTTCAATCCAATAAATTACGGCAGCAGAGCACTACATATCGTTGTGAGGCAGTTTTCAATGACCCACATCCACTTTCAGAAGTGACTGAAAGCTCAGCAGCATACCGAGTGCTACTTGGTAATTTTTTAATGCATCCATGTCTAATGACTAATGCCAGTGCAGTGATTATGGCAACTGCTTCATGAAGTTATAGCTGAAATTGGCAATACAGTCGCCCTTTGTCTTAATGCTCATAATTTGCAGAAATTCAACTATATATGTACTTAGAAAAAAAGAACAACATACAGAAAAACAGTTTAAACAGAGAATCAGTTACACCAATTAAATATATGATGGAGAGTGAATGAAATTAGAGAACAAAGGGGCTATTTGCTCAGTCAGTTTTGGTTCCCATCTACATCTCAATATATTGTGCTCTGCACTGCATACGCTGCATGCGAAGCACGAAAGCCTGGGTTGGATTGTTATGGAGGAGAGGCTGTTACCCAAGCAGCAAATCCCCCCTCTCCACACCACTGAATTAGTCCAATGGAAAGACAGAGCCAATATGATTGGATCCAGCTGGCGTCGCAGAGCTGGGCTAAGGACAGGAGCTCACCCTGTCTTGTGGGGAAAGATTCTTGATTCCCATCTGCATATAATTTTTCAACATATAAGGGATTTTCTAGGTAATTATGAGAATAAGACTGTAATCCTAATCCCCAGTTCGGCTACCCTGGGTGAGTCACAAAAGAGCAACAACAACAACATAACCTTTATTGGCATTAATAATAAGAATTAACAGCAAATAATGAGACATAAGAGCTATAAAGCACTTCGAATCATAGAATCCTAGAGCTGGAAGGGACCCAGCAGGAAATCCTCCTACAGCATCTCCAACAGGTGCTTTGTGGAGCCTCTGCTTGAAGATCCCCAGTGAGGGAGAGTCCACCACCTCCCTTGGCAATCTGTTCCACTGCCCTCACCATCAGGAATTTTTTTGGATATCCAACCAGAATCTCCTTTCTTGCAATTTATACCCATTTCTTCTAGTTCTTTCAGAGGCAGCTATGAACAAATGAGCCTCTTCCTCCCTATGACAGCTCTTCAGGTGTCTGAAGAGGGCATTCAGGTCTCCTCTCATCCTTCTCTTCTCCAGGCCGAACATCTTAAGTTCCCCAACCTTTCCTTGTAGGGCTTCCCTTCCATCCCACTGATTATTCTTGTCACTCTCCTCTGCACCTGTTCCAGTTTGGCTGCATCTTTTTTAAACTGAGGTGCCCAAAACTGAACACAGTAGTCAAGGTGAGGTCTAACCAATGCAGAATAAAGAGGAACTAGAACTTCTTGTGACTCGGAAGCTATAGTCCTCTCAGTGCATCCTAAAATGGCTGCATTAAGTCACTTCTGCTCCACTCCTGGGGAAGGTTTAGGCCAGTGTACAGGTGTGTGCTTGCCTCCCTACATCAACATGGGAACAGGAAGACCAATGAGCCTGCATACGTTTGGACTGCACCCTAAATGACTTTGTCTTTATGAGCCAACTTTGGAATTTATCTCTCATGTAAGTCGAGGGCAACTGTATCAACGAGATTCAACTATTCAGAGGACAAAGGCACAGTAGGCAAAAACTACTTCATGCACCACCAAGACTTGCTCTGCAATTATCAAACACTAAAACAATTCTTTTAAGCTATTCTGCAGCTCAATAGATTAGCTGTGTCAAGCCTTAATTGAGTAAAAAAGAAAGGAAGAGACAAGCACAGAAATAAAGAGGAAAACCTCTAAAGATGTCAATTTTTTCTGTTCAACACATTTCAATTACAAAACTTTGTCAGGATTATTTCTATAAAAAGACTATGTTAGCACAAGATTCATTATCAATTAAATCATTCTGTAACAGATCTTATAGTTAACAGTGTCTCAAATCCTGATTAAGATAAATCATTCGATCTAGAAATTGTAGATCAGTTTAACTCCATGTTTCTCCCTTAAGCACTACTTGCTGCTTATGAAATACATGGTTCGCATTATTTTCACATGATGTGGTGTGTCAAATGTCAATGCATCACATTGTAAGAAGATAGTTAAGATTTAACAGTATTACAAAATTCATAAACATCAATATGATTTCATTAACAAAGGCGGCAATGCTATACACACTTACCCAGTCAAGTCAAGAAGACATACATTTTTGAGAAGACATACATAAGATTATACTATAGTTCCTGTCCACACATACAACAATCTTGCTTGCATTTTATACTCAAATTCTGCTTGTAAATTTTTTAAATGAAAAGTTCATACCTTATGATTCCCTAGGAGAGCTAAGGCTAGACACAAGTTACATTTGGAGCAGTGGAAGAATTCTTCTTTAGGACCAATCCTGAAGGGACAAATATCTGAATAGGTATCACATACATTCTGTTCCTTTCATAATTACATATTCTCAAATCTGATTAGCATTTACTCTAAGTACTGTACTATATACAACACTATCATATCCTTGACTAAGTTGTCAGGCAAAATAAGATATACCCCTTGTATCTACGCAACTTGTAGTTAGTATAAAGTCAATATTGCCCATACTATATACTCTATACTATACAAAATATATACTATAATATTCTATGAAATCAATAGTATGAAGTTGACATGGTTGCTTGGATCACCGGCCTCATCTTCTGGATCAAGAGGCACGCATAATGTACCCTCCAATCACTAGTTTTCATTATACAGTATTTTCTATATACAATTCAAGAGAGCAACATTCTGCTGATTTGCATGGAAACAAAAATGAAAATCTGCAATTACAAGAACCATATGCTTCTGTGAGCCACACCGAACTCCAATTTGGAGAACAGCTGTATTCTACAATGGGCACTTTCTGCCTTTTTATATTTAATGTGTGGGTAGGCAGAAGGTAGAGATCATCTTCTAATAAATCAGCAAGTGTTTCTGACTGCCAACTGGTTAATGATATTTTAAGATATTAACAGCCCCGAATTCATGGGCAAGTATAGTATCTCTGCCTCAGTAAAAAAAAAAAAAAAACTAGGCATCCATCAGTCTTAAAAAAGATTTTTAAATGGGGCAGAGGTATATTGTTCTATTTTTACATTGTTTTTAACTAATGTTTTCAGTCTGTTTTTATTGTTCTTATTGTACGTTAATCTAATTGTATTTTAATTGTATTTTAATTATGTTTTAATCTTTATGATAATTTTAATGATGTTTTATTCTGATCATTGTTAGCCGCCTTGGGCTCCCTCTTGCAGGTGAGGAAAGGCGGGATATAAATAAATAATAATAATAAATAATAATATGGTATCGTGCTCGATGCTGCAAGCGAAGCACAAAGGCCTGGGTAGATTGATATGGAGGATAGGCAAATCCCCCCCGCTCCATGCCACTGAAATAGTCCAATGGAATGGCAGATCCAATATGATTGGTTCCAGATGCATTGCAGAGCTGGGTTAAGGACAGAAGCTCACCCTGTCTTGTGGAGACCCGGGTCTCGAACCTTGGCCTACTGGTTAACAGGCACAGTGTCTTAACCATTTGCGCCACCCACTAAGACAGATGGATGCCAATACTCTGCCTCAGTGTTCCCGAACTATAAAATGAAATGTTTTGGTTGGTCAGGCTAATGCAACTTGTTGTTCATTAAAAGTGCAAGTATTTCTCAACTGCAAAACCAAAATATAATTAATTGACTCTGACTAGCTCTGTCAGCTTCACTAGCTAGTTGCAAAGTGTGTGTTTCTGATTTTTCCCATAATGTAGCAGGGAACTGCCTCTGCCCCAGTCATCATTTTGCATCTCGCTCCATCATCCCCAGTCTCTACTTGTGCATGGTTCCAATTGGTAACTTCTGTATTCACTTCCATAAAAGTTGATTCCACAAGTATAAAGTAAAATCATGTTGGACAAAGCATAATTTTCAGCAAGTAGAAAACAGGAATGCAAATACAGATTAACATTGGAAAATACACATCTAATAGGACAAGAGGGAGCTTCACATTATAAACTCTTAAAAGCATGGGACATATGCACACACTCCCCACTTACAAAAAAAAAACACTATACTCTTCCCACTCTTGGCTCTTCCCACTGAGCATATATACAGAGCTTCACTATATCAGGTTAAGAAAACAAAATTGCTCATGTTCTTCAGAATCTTAAATCATCACAGAGCACCATCCTACCCATGTCTACTCAAAAGTAAGCACTCTTCACTGCCCTAACTCTGGATTGTGCCCTTACGCCCCCAGGTTAACAGACTAAAAAGAACCTGTTTGAAAATTGTTTCTGGGAGTAAGCAGAGCTATCTTGATTGCCAGCCCTAGGCTGAGAAGCCCCTTCCATAGCTTAAGCATCTGGCTCTATTCTTTCTGGCAATCTGACAGAAACCTTTTCTGTTCTGATGTGGCTTAAGTTGATAGGTGTATGTCCTGCAGTCATCGTCATTTTCTGTTGACTTATGCTGTTTTTGCTGCTATTTCATTCTTTTTTAGGTAGTTTTAAAACCATGTTATAGTTCTATTGTTCTTATCATTCAGCCTATGGTAAACTTTCCTGAAACCATTTTAAAGTGAATACACAAACCAAAATAATGAGAATATTTTTTTTCTTTAAACAGGAAATAATGCCAAACCATAGCCCCCCAAATCATTTGAGCAATTGCTTCTCAAACTCTGTCCAAGATTTGATTCAAATTTAGGATGAAGGAATTTCTATGCAACATTACATGTTCAGAGGCAATGTACAATAAACAGCATCTTTTATTGAAGCCATACCAGACATACTCTTAGAATTTATGGAAAGTAGCCCACTTCTTGTCAAGAAAAAGTAGCACTATTGTTTTATACTTTATATAGCCTACTTTGAGTTTTCTCTTTGAAAGATAAGTATTTCCTAGGAAGAAAGCTTGTGTGACTATGAAAGAGGCTCCAGCTTCAGAAAAGAATAACAAGGTGAGCAGCACAGAAGAAAAAAGATTCACCCTGAAGTCTCAACTTTCACAATTCATGTAGCATTTGAAGAGTATGTTACTAATCACAGTGTAATCACTGCCTATTAGTTATTAAGGATTTCATCAGTCCCCACAAATTCCTCTCATCCGATATTACACCTATACCAAGTCAAATCATGTGAAATACAACGATTATCTGACAAAAAACCTTGATACTTAAAATAATGAAAACTGTGGACTGTAGAAATGCAAATGATATTTATAAACTTGAAATTTTCAATCCAAACTATTTTGAGAGGGAGAAAAAGAACTTATTAATAACTTGTTAATAACATTCAAAAAGACTTGTTAATAACATTCAAACACAGTACTGTACCTACAAATCCCACACATCTCACAATGGTACTGATTCTTGTCTTTGTCAAAGAGGTGGCATATTTCACAGTAATATTCTCCAAACTCACTGTTGCAGTTCTCACAATACTGCTGAACCTACAAAACAAACCAAGTAACAAGCCATAAGAGTTAAGAAAGCAATTAGGTCTTGAGCTTACTGAGACAAAGGATGAAAGGCAAGTTATTTCAGTTCCTGGCCTCCCTCTCACTCTGAAGTTGTATGGGGAAAGGGATTTCCGGGTGCTTTTTCACTACACTTTCATCCATTTTTCGATCACTCATAATTGCAAGCAATATTATTGACTTGTGGGTCCATAGCAGCTGTCACGGGTCTTCTTAAGTGAATGGGACTTTCATTCCCTTCCCCTGAGGAAAGCCCAAGTCCAACAATAGCTGGCTATTTTGCAGGCAGACTCCTTATCGAAACAAATACTAACAGTGTGACAGATCAGATCCCAGCCACATCTAGTTAGGAGAAAATTTTTTTGTAAAAGTCTCTGGAGAGCTGCTGCAAGCCTGTGTTAACAGCATGAGCAATAGCAGTGATCCACCATAGATCACCATGACAATGGCAAGACCCTCCTGCAATGTAGCCAAGGTCTTAAAAGAAAGAACTCTGTTGATTGTAAAAGCCTCTATCAGACTTAGAAAAGCCTGTCCATGTAATAGGCCTCTGTCAGTCTTGGAAGACTATGATATCGTGCTCGGCGCTGCATACGCTGCGAAAGCCTGGGTTAGATTGTTATGGAGCACAAAAGTGAAGCATGAAAGCCTGGGTTAGACTGTTATGGAGGATAGGCTGTTACCCAAGCAGCAAATCCCCCCTCTCCACACCACTGAAATAGTCCAATGGAAAAGAAGAGCTGATACGATTGGATCCAGCTGCGTCACAGAGCTGGGCTAAGGACAGGAGCTCACCCTGTCCTGTGGGGCCGACCCAGGTCTCGAATCCTGGCCTGCTGGTTAACAGGCACAGTGTCTTAACCACTTGCGCCACCCACAGCCCTGTAAACTGTCTTGAATAAAGCCAACGGACAATCCACGGCCAGAAAGGCAGTATATAAATACCTGTTTGTCTGTTTGTGTGTGTGTGGCGGGGATGGAAATCAGCAACATTCCTCACTGCAGCACTACTGTTCGGGCTGCAGACTGCTTGTGAGGCAAGCCTGATGGATCCAATCCTGGTATTAGAGCTGGTACATTAAAGTCCAGTAGGGAACAAAGAATGGAAACTTTTTTGGTAATACCACACTTTGAGAGAGAACTAATAAAAATACATTAAGGTAAAACCAGCAGCCCATCAACAATTCATTTATACCCTTGTGGTGTGACATACCACACACTTGTGGTGTTCTCAAAAACTGTATTATCTTCCTCTCTGCAACATTTATCCCACCATGGACTTCATTGTTCCAATGCTTATAGTGACGCACATACACATATACCTATAAAGCTTGTGTATTAACAGCTTTACCTGCTGGACCGTTTCACATTTTGCACACTGGACTTCTTGTACTTTAAAACGATCCATTTGATGATCTTCATTGCTATCATGGCAGAGTCGGCAGACGTAAAACTTGCTACAACATGGAGCCTATGGAGGAGGAAAAATGAGTGACAAAAGGATCAGGAGGAGGAGTAAGAGATTACAGTAGTAAGAAGTGAAGAAAATAAAATCTAAAAAAAAATAAAATCTGCCACCTACTCTGACTGTTAGCATATCCAGTCTGAAACTAGTTTCATTCTATGAGCTCTAACTGTGAATGTAGAGAAGGTGAAGATATCTAACGTATAAATCTTAGGAAATCATCAAAACTAGAATTCCCATGATTCACTGAAAACGTTTTGACCAGTTCTAAAACTAACAGGACCAAAGAGACAATCCTGTGGGTCAGTGATTTTCAATCTTTTTCATCTCATGGCACACTAACAAGGCACACCATCAGTTGTTTTTACCATTGACAAGGCACACAAGACTGTTCAAATCCCCCAATTTTCCTAAGTCAATCCCAAATTCTCATGGTACACCTGAGGACTAGCCACAGCACACCAGAGTGCCATGGCACACTGGTCGAAAATCACTGCCATGGGTAAATACGAGGATGATTCAATAAATACGGTGAATTTTTTTGTATAAGGACTTTTAATACAGATAGAAACTTACTTTTTTGTTTACTACTTTTTCACATGGATTTAATTTCTTATGCAGATTACAAAACAAACTGTGAGAATTTTACAGATTATCAAAGATGGCCAACCAAGAAGCATGCTCCAGGATTGAACAGCGGTCAGTTATCAAGTTTTTGGTCGCTGAAGGGTGCAAACCCGTTGACATTCATAGGAAAATGTCAACTGTGTATGGTGCCACATGTTTCAGCCAAAAAAATGTCCACAAGTGGGCAAAACTGTTTAAAGAAGGACAGAGCAGTGTTGAGGATGAAGGCAGGCCTGGGAGGCCTACAGAAGTGAGATCTCCTGAGGTGATCGAATCAGTCAATGACCTCATTCAGACAGAAAGGTGACAGTGGATGACATTTCAAGGACTTTGAGCTTATCTGTTGGGACAGTGACGATGACGTCAAAAGTTTTGTGAGCGACTGGCTGAGACATCAGTCTAAAGATTTTTACGCTGAGGGAATACAGAAGCTTGTGCACAGATGGGAAAAGTGTGTGACAGTGCTGGGAGACTACGTTGAAAAATAAAAAAAATAAAATTCACCTTATTTATTGAATCACCCTCGTAAAAATCTCAGGAACCTCTCAAGATATAGATATCCTCTTGGGTCTTTACCAGTAAGGCAAGGTATGTATGTATAAATAAATATCTCAAATCCTGATACCACAGATGGTGCAGTTTGGAAACCAATGTCTTAGAGAAATGATAAAAGGATCCAGGAGTAACATGCAGAAATTTTGTCTAAAGGAGTTGGATTGTAGGAACCAGGAGTCTTAACTGCAGATAAGGTCCATATAAGAAGAGATTTCTGAAGATATACTTTTATAATTGCATCTTTTAAAAAAGGGAAGTGTCTTCTTCCTGTGCCTTTATCCAGAAGCCTAACATACAGGCATTCAGCAAGCAATTCCCCCACTACCACCACCATATGCATTCCAGGGAAAGATTCACCCACTGCATTTATCTGGTTCATGGTCAGAAGGGACATATTCAGCAACCTTGCTAAACTAAGCAGATCAATAAATCAGTAGTACCATCTTGAGGGTGTCTGATGGAAAAAATAGAAGCCATAAATGTAAAAAATAAACATCCAATCATCAAAATTATACCCAGAACTGAATCACTCTACTCTTTCAACCTCTCACTGCTGGTCTAAAGGCTAAAATTGTGTTCCCTGATGTTGACTTGTATGTGACAAGGTGATCAAACTGTATTTACTATTTCCTTATGAAAAAACAGGCCTACATCAGTCTTCAAAGACTATGGTTTCGTGCTCGGCGCTGCATACACTGCATGCGAAGCACAAAAGCCTGGGTTGGATTGTTATGGAGGATAGGCTGTTACCCAAGCAGCAAATCCCCCCTCTCCACGCCACTGAATTATTCCAATAGAAAGGCAGAGCCAATACTATTGAATCCAGCATCGTAGAGCTGGGCTAAGGACAGGAGCTCACTCTGTCTTGTGGGGCCAACCTGGGACTTGAACACTGGCCTGCTGGTTAACAGGCAGTGTCTTAACCGCTTGCGCCACCCACACCCTTATGACTTTCTTCAATAAATAACCTTCGTTCAAATACATAAGATATTCATTGCCCACACATGCCTTTGTTTGTTTTACTGGAATTTGTTGTGTTTTGTTATTTTTGTTAATAAATGTGCTCTTTAGGCTTTTGCAAGAGATATTTCTGTCACTTTTGGTGGCCATTTTTTATTCGCAAGCTGAAAAAGACTGTTTTCACTTTTGGAAGTTGTTCCGGTCCCTAACCTGTCCAATAAGTGGGGTGTGCCTATATTCTTAAAAACAACAGCAGGTATCCTCAACATCACACAGATCTTTCCTGGAGGCCTCGTTTCTTTTTGAGATGATAAAGTAAAAAGCCAGACAATGTACTGAATCAAGTTCAAGTGGCTGTTAACTGTCCTGCAAGGAGCTTAATTGGCTGCCACCTGTCATGGTAAGCAGATTGCCTTTAAGCCAGTGGTCTTCAAAGTGAGGGTTGGGACCAGTGGTGGGATTCAAATAAATTAACAACAGTTTCTATGTCCTAATAACCTAAATTAACAACAGGTTCTATGTCCCATTAGTAACCAGTTCTCAGAACCAGGCGCTCATTAGCAAAGGGTTCTATAGAACCTGTGAGAACCCCCTGAATCCCATCACTGGTTGGGACCCCCTTGTGGGTCATGACTTCATTTCAGGGGGTTTGTGAAAAGTTGAGTGCAGCCATCATGGAATCTGGCACTGGGCACCTTTAACATCACTTCCAGCCACACATCACTTCTTGGGGGTCCTGGACAGAGTGTCATTCTCAAAAGGGGGTCCCGGGTCGAGATGCTTGAATACCACTGTTTTAAACCATTAACTGCTCCTTAAGGGAAGCTTATCTTTCAACTTATCCCCAAATCCAGAGTAACTACGGGAGCATGTAAGAGACTTTACGTGCACCTGTAGTTACTGCACCACCTAGTGAAAACCTATGGGAAATTCATATTGGAATCCAGAGTAAGTTGGTCTTACACCGGAGCTAGGACTCCCCATAGTTACTCTGGATTTTGCCCTTAAAGAGCCAACCACAGTTGTCTTGAGTCAAAATTACATATAAATTACATATAATTAGGTCTTCTATCTAGCTGGTTTGGTTCTGAAGGGGAGAGGCCCTTTGTACACCTCCCTCAACAAACAGGGTGACCAAATGTGACAATCGCAAAAGATGTCAAAGACCCTCCAATATGTAGGACATCCAAGCAAAATGTAGGACATAAGATAAAAAGCTAAAAACACTCATATTTATTGGTTTCACGTGGTTAATTAAAACACTATATTTATTTTTAAACTTTGGACACAAGGCTAAAAAGGGAGGACGTGAGGATAACGAGGACACGGGGCTTAAAAAAGAGGACACTTCCCAGATAAAAGGGAAACAAGGCTAAAAAAGAGGATGTAAAAGAGGAAAAAGGGGGGGAAGAGGGGTGTGAGGAAAAGGTGTGTGTGTCTAAAAAGAGGAAAAGAGGGTGTGAGGCTGAAAAAGAGGACACAAGACTAGAGAAAGAGGGTGCGTCCTGCATAAAGAGGACCTGAGACAAAAAAAGAGGACATGTCCTGAGAAAGGGGGATGTGAGGCTAAATGTGAGAAAGAGGATGTGTCCTGGAAAAGAGGGTGTAAGGCGGGAAAGAGGACATGTCCTGGGAAAAGGGGATGAGGTTGAGGACGTGTCCTGGAAAAAGAGGACATGAGGCTGAAAAGGAGGACGTGTCCTGGAGGAAGACATGTGTTCACCTGAGGACTGAGTGCTCCCCCTCCAGCAAGGCCTCCTGAAGGGCTGAGCCTGAGAGTCTTGGCAACGGAGCTGCCTCAGCCCACTCTGTGCCCCGCAAGGGAGCAGCCACGGGGAGGGACGGGGGGAGGGGTGGGGGCCTGGCTGAGCCTCGGCCTGAGGGTCTCGCGGTCGCCTCCCCCTCTGCCTGGCCTCCCAGCGAAAGGCGGCGGGAGCCCCCTGTCCAGACTAGGCCGCGCTTAGGCCCCCGCCTCAGACCGAGCCCACACACAGCGGCGCTAGGACCCAAGGGACGCCGCCCGGCCCCAGTGCGCTCCGGAGGAAGAACCCTGGAGCCCCCTGACCTTCAGCAGGCAGCCCCGACAGTAGTGCTCGCAGCCGTCCCGCTCCTCCACCTCCGCCATGTTGGCCGGAAAGAGCGGCGAAAGGACCGTCTACCCGCCTCCGTCTCTATCACCGCCTTCCGGCGACGCTCCCTCCCCCGCAGGGGCAGCGAGAGGTGAGCCTGATTGGTCCAGGGAGAATGGAACGTTCGGAGGGGGCGGTCCTTAGCGTTGTCCCCGCCCCCTAGGTGAGAGGGGGAGGGGGAGCTCCCCATTCAAGCCCGCTGTTGGGCTTCCCAAACCCCCCTCCAGCACTACTAGGCAAGGAAAGGGACTCCAGTCTAGAAACGAATATTAATGAACTATTGATTAAATTTTTATAAAGATTAATGAACTATTAATTTATTTATTATATTTTTTTAAAAAAAAACCTTTTACAAAAATTATTAAATTTTTTAAAAAACCTACCAAAAATTATCAATTGTTTAATAATTATCAAGCCATCATTCCATATTAATAATTAAATTAATTTAATAATTAATAGCTTAATTAATTTATAATAATTTGTAAATTATTAATTTGTAATTAATTTTTTAATTAATTAACCAATTGAATAATTCTTAATTATTAACTACAGTAATTATTATGTATATTATTAATAACTTGTTATTAGCGTGTTAATTATTAACTAGTTAGTAATTAATAGTAATTAATTTGTTAATTAATAATTTGTAAATTGATCCCACTACTTGGGAAAAACTGCAGCACGTACTGCATAGCTGTGATTTATCCACACACAAGACTGAGAAGAGAAGCAAAGTTCATGCACTTTTGACCTTATGGATTATTTTATATAACCTTCCTTTAAAGTTTGAAAACATTTTTAAAAACTGACTCTGCCTCTATGCCGGTACGGTCCATGATCCCAAGAGATAGCTGGTGCAGACTTGAGAAGCCCCATTGTGGAGCCTGGGCTGGGGATTCCCTGCAGAGAGCTTCTCGTGGCTTCAGCAGTGCCAGTGGATCTGGTGGTAATCATTTGGGTGCCACTGCAGGATTGGTCTGCCTCTTCTTAGTATTTGCACTGAAGTATCTACACTTCCTTTATCAATGATCAGTGACCATATGCCCAAACCTCAAAAGGAGGACAAGGTCTTGGATTCCTTTCAGCCTGGCCTTTCCAGCAGACAATGGCACATTTGCCTACTCACAAGTAAAGCCATGATATTGGGCACTTTCAAAAAACTATTTTTATTCTAGTCTTTTGGCCATACCTTTTGATAGGAAGGAGATATTTAAAAATCAGTTTTTGCATTGGATTCTGCACTTCAATACCACCAATGAATCCACCAACATATGGCATGATGGGGTACTCCACACCACTGCAAAGTTCCAAAATGAAGCCAAAATGGAGGACAATGAAGCCCTTTTGGAGGACATCTGGACAGGAGACTAAAAAAGAAGACAAATCCAGAAATTTCCAATCATATGTTCACCCTGATGGAGGTTAAAAGGGGTTAAATGGATCTAGAGCAATTTGCATGCATGTCTTCCGTGGAATGTTCCTATTTATCAATTTATAATACTGTAATTTTTTCCTACTTCTTGGTTAATTTTTTCCGACTTCTTGGTTTTCCTACTATCTGATTAAAAGGGGTTAACTGGATCTAGAGCAATTTGCATGCATGTCTTCCGCGGAATGTTCCTATTTATCAATTTATAATACTGTAATTTTTTCCTACTTCTTGGATCTCTGTCTCCCTTGGCTTTAAAGGCCTCCTCCTTTTTGACTGCTGTTTGAACCCAAGAAGCAGGATTTCCTGTTATGCAGTTATTAAATGACCAGCTCGGTCCTATTATCTTCATAGTATTTCTTGGATCAAATTGGAAAAGCTGTATTTAAATGTGTTCTGTGTCCCAAGAGACATTTATATAAAGCTTATCCAATTCAATCCAGAAACCTGCCTGTAAAAATCAATACAGAAACCGCAATTCTGATATTACTGTGTTTGGCATCAGTACAGCATGTCCACAGAAACCCCACGTGGGGCAGCTCAGGACTGGGGTACCCAATGGAACTGATATAGGTAATGCTATAGGTGGGAACCTGTAAGGACTTTATGTGTTACAGTAGTGCAAGAACCCATAACAAATTCCACATAATGAATGTTGACTTTGTATTAAAAATTTTAACACTGTTAAAAAAAATACTAGATGTCTGTCTTGTCTCTATCCAGCAGATTTTCTTCTTCCCACAGGTTTTCTGCCCCCTACATCCTGGGGCTGGGAACATGGGCTTGTCTCACAAGAATAAAGAGCATCTCTAAGGTCTCCAAAGAGAAAAGCATGATAGAAACAATAAATTAAATAAATTTCCCTGAACAAATATAATTCTGATTTCTATATTTGCTCCCCATCAGCTGCTTTTATAATCTGATTTATCTTATGAGCTAACCCATATTGAGAAGAAAATCAGTTCCATGGGATCGTCACTGGATATACTGTATTTACTCAACTATAACGCTCACCTTTTTCAGATGAATTCAGTCTCCAAAATCAGAGTGCGCATTAGATTCAATTTGAATAAATACAGTATTTTGATTATAAGTATAGGGTGCACATTATAATAAATGGCACATTATATTCAAGTAAATTAGTGGTGTGATTCAAAGAAATTAACAACCTGTTCTATGCCCATCTGGCAGCCACTTTTAAATGTCTATTTTTATATTTTATATGTCCTATCTCTCGTTAACAACCTATAGAGTAGGTGCGAACCTGCTTGAACCCACCACTGGAGTAAATACAGTACAGTGGCACCTCATGTAAAGAACACCTCACGTAAAGTATGTTTCACATAACAAACAAAAATTAATCTTGAATTCTGCTCCACGTAACAAACTGTGCTTCACGTAAAGAACACATTCGTTGGCAGTTGGGGCAGACGCACTGGCCGGCAGCCTATTTAAAAAGTGTCAGGGCTGCCTAGCGCACCTGCCTATAGTAAAAGCAACACTTCCATTCTGTTCCTCCTATGGCCGGGTGTCCTCTGGGCAAAGGGAAAGAAGAGCAGTGGAGAAGAGGGAAGCAGCTCAGGGCTAGCCAGAAAGGAACAGGGGAGAGAGAGGCTCAGGATGGAGAGGAGAATGTGGGGAGACACTTTGAAGGTGTCTTGGATTGCAGCCTCCTAACCATGTCTACCCAGAAGTAAGCCCCCTTGTGCTAAATGGGTCTTACTCCCAGGAAAGTGTCTTTAGGACTACAGCCTAAGTAGACTTCATAAGATCATGCACATTGAGAATGCATGTTTTGAATTCAATCCCAGTGTTCTGTCATCATTTTTACATACAGTTAATATTTTTATATGAATATTTTTCGGGTTGTGGAACCAATTGTCTGAGTTTCCATTATTTCCTATGGGAAAATCCGCTTCACGTAAAGAATGTTTCACATAAAGAACATGCCTCCAGAACGAATTAAATTTGTTATGTGAGGATTCACTGTATATATAACTGAAATGTCACTGACTGACTTATTCACTCACTCACTGACTCATTAACAACGAGCCAAAACCACTAGGCATTTCATTCCTAGAAGCATGAAATTTGGGCACCCACTAAGAACCAGTTTTCAGGAATTCCAACCAGAAGGGAGTGAAAAGGGGCACAGCACATTTTCCTCATATTTTACATTGAGAATCCCTGACTGATGGATGCTCTGCCCCATGAAAATTGTGGAGGGTGTTCCTTCTGTGATATCAACTCCTACCAAAAACTGATGGTGAGAAATTTAACTCTTAAGGGGCTGAAAAGGGGTGCAACATGTTTTTGTCCTTTACTTAACATGGAAGTCTGATTGACATCCAGCCAATTTAGTGCCCAGTGCCTTAAGCACTGGGAGGGATGTTGCGCATGATGCTGCACATGGGGGGATGTTGTGCACAAGGGGGGGTTGATGCGCACAAGGGGGGTATTGCACATTTGGAGTGATGCACAATGGGGGGATAGCATAAGGGTTGTATTTTACTCCTGCAATGTAGGTACATTTCACTAGATTATTATACTAGTGAAAAGTGTACCCCCGTTGCGAGAGTAAAATTCCCCCATACACCATCCCCCCACTGCGCATCAAGCCCCCACGCGCATCAATCCCCCCACGCGCATCAATCCCCCCACGCGCATCAATCCCCCCACGCGCATCAATCCCCCCATGCGCATCAACCCAGAGGTGGGCCTGGCCTGGCCCAACAACCAGTTCCCCGGAAGTGGGCGGGCCAGGCCGGGGTCTGGGGGCAGGGCCGAGGAGGGTCAGGGGGCGGGGAGGCTGCGCTGCAGCTGGGTGGGGCAAGGGGCAGGGTGAGCCCCAACCTTGGCATACTGCGCTTGCGCCAAGGTTGGTGCAGGCGCAGTCGCATGCTAAAGAAATGCGACCTCTTCAGGACACGATTGCACTTGCGTCAAGATTGACGCAGGCACAGTGATGGGCTCGCCTGGGCAAACCGGTCTGCCCAGGTATTTGCACCACCGCCCCCCGCTAGCTAGCGGATTGCTAGCGGCAGGCCAAAAGTAGGAACAGGTTTGGGCAATCCAGCCCGAACTGGCCTGGGCCCATCACTGCATCAACCCTTCTATGCGCATCAACCTCCCATGCTCATCAACCCCCCATGCTCATCAACCCCCACGCTCAACATCGGCCATGCGCAACATCTCCCCATACGCAACATCCCCCCATGCGCAATAACCACCATACGCAACATCCCCAATGCACATCAACCCCCATGTGCAACATCAGCCATGAGCACTATGCCGCCATGCACAACATCCCCCATGCGCGTCATCCCCCCTCGCGCATCAGTCCCTGATGCACATCAACCCCCCATGTGCATCAACCCCCATGCACCACTTTCCCCATAAGCATCAAACCCCCATGCACATCAACCTCCATGCGCATCAACCCCCCATGCGCACCAACCCACCACGTGCATCTTCCCATGCGTAAACACCCATGTGCAGCATCCTCCCCAGTGCAACCTCTTCTTCCGAACAACATGCCCCCAGTGCACCAGGCACCAAGCACCAGATTGGCTAGATGTTGGTCAGTCTTCCATGTTAAGTATAAGACAAAAACACATTACTCCCCTTTTCAGCCCCTTCTGGTTGGAATTTCCAAAAACCGGTTCTTAGTGCACCCCTCAATCATGGAAGGAACACCCACCCCAAATTTCACGCTCTTACACCGAGCGGTTTTGGCAGGGCGTTGATGAGTCAGTCAGTCAGTGACTTTTCTCTTTTATATAGATTTGGTGATCACTGAATTATCTTCTGTGGCAGAAACAAGCAAGCAAACCTACAAATTAGCTTTCCTCCAGGGTTACTTTTAAAGTAGACTTTTATTGTTTTGAACTAAAATTCCATACAGTAAAATTATAATTTTAAGTGTCAAAAGGTGGATTTCAAAATCCACCCAGCAGAAAGAGCACATGTGAACTCAGCTGCAGTCAGTCACATTTAAACTCCAGCAATCCATGGTCAACCACAAACCATTTTCTGTCTCCTCTTGGGATTTAAAACAAAAGGTGGTCTTCTAAACAGTGTCTACCAAGATCCTGAGAAGTTGGTTTACTACATTAGTAAGAGGATCTGATTTTGTTGATACATATTTTGTGGTCTTTATTTCTTTCACTGCCACCATTGAGTATTGTTATGCTGTAGATTACCTTGGTTTTGATGAAGTCTGTGTCAAGGCCGGAGTCATCAACAACAATGCTGTACTCCACGGCTCCCGTCATAAAAAAGACCACCATGTCTATTCCTACAGAAGAAGATCCTCTTTGTCAAGATTACTAATTGTAAAAATGCTTTCTGTAATCTGATCATTATGGATCAGATAAAACTTCATGTGAGGAGCTGAAGAGGACAAGAAATTTTTTTAAAATTTAAACAATTAAAAATTCTAAAGAATGTCAGTACTAAATTAAACTTCAAACAGATTGAATTTCCAGATTGAATCAGACTGACGGCAGCACTGGAAATTCATCAGATCAGTAGATTTACCAAAGTAATATATTCTTAAGACACTGGCTTCTATCTCCAGCAACATGCCTCTAATAGAATCTGAGCCACTTCTTTTAAACTCCACGCTCTCCCTACAATCCAGAGTAACTACGGGAGCACATAAGAGACATTACGTGTACCCATAGTTACTGCACCACCTAGTGAAAACCTATGGGAAATTCATATTGCAATCCAGAGCAAATTGTTCTTACACCAAAGCAAGAACTCTGGATTTCGCCCTAAGTTGGGAACAGCATGCTGGTAAACATATACAGGTACAATATTCCAAGAAACCTAATCAACAGACTACCTAACTCCTGGTACATACACATGCACTATAGCGGCTGGAAACATGCTCCATATGTGTGCATTTGTTCCTTCCAAGCAATTACTGATGTTAACAGTGGTTACTTTCTTGTCTTCTGGAAGGAGACCAATTTTTATGACACAAGAATTTAGAGATCAAGAATTTCCCATCCCAACTGAAATAATTAAGAATTTAGGTGAATGTCACCTGGCCTCAGTAACCAGTTACTTTTTTCCCAAATGATTAGAATTTAACATTTTATCCTAGCTACTTGGCAGTTCAGGGGCTGTGGTGGCTCAGTGGTTAAAGACACTGTGTTTGTCCACCTAGAGGTTGGCCGGTTGTCAGTTTGAGAACGAAATACTGCAAGATGTTGTGAGCTCCAATTGCCAACCTAGTCGTTCAAAAGCATATAAATTCAAGTAGAAAAATAGGTAACACCCTGGTGGGAAGGTAACAGCGTTCTATGCACTTTAATGACACATGACCACAGACAATGCACAAGGATGAGCACCACTCCCTAGAGTTAGTCACGACTAGCAAGGGACACCTTTACTTTTACTTGACAGTTCATCTAATGTACTACTTCAAAACAACAGTACAAGCATCTCTTTTGAACATCACAATAATTCACAAAGCAGCATTAGAGCCCAATCCAAAGCAGCCTTAGAGCTGAATAATTCACAAAGCAGCCTTAGAGCCCAATGCTATGTAGGTCTACTAGAAGTAAGACCTATTATAGTCAGGGAATTACTCCCATTATTACTCCCAGGGAAGTGTGGATAGGATTGTAGTCTTAGTGATTTGACTGGAAAGAAAGGAATGATGTGATCAAGACAGAATCTTCTGTTTGATTAAAATTAATAAAATGGAAGATTCTGTCTTGAGCATGTCATTCCTTTCATTCCAGAAAAACCACTGAGGCAGTTGTGTGAAGTTCTGATTCAGAGGAGGAAAGAGGTGGGAGATATTACTCTGTGGTCTCCTATGCAAACATAATATTATAAAAACCCAGCTGAAAGCTGGGGCAGGCTGTGATTCATCAGCACTTTTTAAAGGCAGGGCTGTCCAGATTCTTGGAAGTGCAGAAAATGTCTCTCAAGCAAACTGCTTGCTTCTCTTACAAGTGGCTGGCTTTCTGGGTAGCTCTATTCATTGTGGAAGGTAAGGCTTTCATGATTTTTTATATCTTCCATTTGAATTCTGAACTTTAGTATTGTCTGTCATGCTACTGTCATACTACTCAAAAGTTTCACAGTACTGTATGGAAATTTAGAGGGAGCAGAAGCCAAGTGGAACTCCTTCTGGTTGCCTTAGTAATCTGTCTTCATCTGGCAACTAACCCCACAATCCAGAGTAACTATGGGAGCACAGAAATCGCATTCCATGCACCCGTAGTTACAACACCACCTAGTGAAAACCTATGGGAAATTCATATTGCAATCCAGAGTACATTGTTCTTAAACCGGAGCAAGGACTCCCCATAGTTACTCTGGATTGTGCCCTAATTACAATACATGTTAGCCTGTCAACAACTGTATGACAGTGTAGGCTGGTGTATGTTACTGGACTAAGGTCACCTAGCAAAACCATGATTGAGCAGAATTCAAACCCAGGTCTTCCCAATCTTTCACACTGGCTCTCCTATGTTCAATATTCAAATAGGAAGATTGGCAGTGGGACAAAATGCAATCAATCAAAAATATTTATATCGCTTTTCAACATAAAGTTCACAAAGCGGTTTACAGAAAAAACTAAATAACTAATGGCACTTTCACAGGAATCCCTTACACAGCAGTTACCGAAAGCACTTAAATCTGTCTCCTACTTAAATGTTCTAAGGCTCACTTCGGAAATAAAAGGCTCACAGAAAATAAATGTTTTCGGAACTCAGTTCTAGCTCTGATAGTCTCATTATGAATGGCTGCAAGCCTAAAGACACTTTCCTGGGAGTAAGATCCAATGAACACAATTGGGCTTTCTTTGAGTAGACATGGTTAGGATTGGGCTCTATGTGTTTTGGGTAGTCTATCCTGTAAAATTTCCAGTGAGCCCTTTGAATGGCCTTTCATAATGAGCTTGCAATCTTTATTTAAAATATGTTGTTTCTTTTAATACAGAACATGCCTCTTTAAATCTCATAGCTTATTTTGTAAAATTATACAGTACAATTGGCTTGTGCATTTTTCTTAAATACAGGCAAATGTACATTATCTTATACATCTAAAGTGAGATAACTTTAAAAAAAGACATCCAGATATTTCTATCACCTTTTTCTAGATTTAAAATGCATATGATTTTTGGCCACATAATTACCGTTGAACATTAGTTCTATGGAGAGGTCAAAAGCAAGCCACACCTTTTTGGCTGGAGTTTTCAGTATAGCTTTGATGCAAAGCAAATAAATCAAATAAAAAACCTCATGCTTGAATAGCTCACAGATCAGATTTTATATGAGATTAACTTTTTTCTCAAAAACTTTCCAGCCTTTGCTCTTTTGCTGAGCAATATTCCAGTTTCTCAGAATTCTAATTTCGGTAATGCAAGGCAGATATTTTTTCTGCACAAATACACTTGAGCAGCATGGTGGAGAAAAAAAAGTGTATGAAGAGTAGGTAGTAATGCCAGATCTTGGGGTTTCAGGTTTCAAATAACCAGCACTGCTTTAAAAAGGCCTTGGTCATTCATGCGTAATCATCCTATTCCTATCCCTTAACAAACTTGGAAAGGGCCCCATTTTCCAGGTCACCTTCTAGATTAATCTATCACTATATTTCAGAAGGAGAGGGAAGTAAACAACTCTTTCAGGCGATTGTGGGACTAAGGGTGCAGTCCAGAGTAACTATGGGGAGTTCTTGCTCCGGTGTAAGAACAACTTATTCTGAATTGCAATATGAATTTCCCATAGGTTTTCACTAGGTGGTGGAGTAACCATGGGTGCACATAATGTCTCATGTGCTCCCGTAGTTACTCTGGATTGTACGGTAAGAGTTTATTTGCCATTCTAATTATATTGGAATGTGTGTATATGGATGATTCGCACATTATATTATCAAATATATATCAAATGTATATTATCAAATGGAGCAATAAGTACCAGGGAGTTGAAGAGGTGAGCAAAATGGAACAATTTCAATACAATGTAGCCACAGAATGGATACTATCAATCCTCAATGGAAGTTTGTCTTAAAATTCCAAGAACAGTTCTGTCTTCTAAGGCAAAAATTATATAATATTTGAATGTACTGATGGGCATCCTGAAAATCAATCTAAACTAAAGAATTTAGAGCCCAATCCTATGCATGTCTACTCAGAAGAAGAACCGTCTTGGGTTTCCTTCCTAGGAAAAAAGGCGGAATATAAATCTAATAAATAATAAAAGCACAATTCCTAACCATGTCTACTCAAAAATAAACGTCATTGTATTCAGTGGGTCTTTCTCACAGGAAAGTGTCTTTAGGATTGCAGCCTACGTCCCATTAGAGTCAATGGGGCTTACTCCCAGGGAAAATAGATAGAATTATAGCCTTAATTCCTTCTGCCACATTTCAGTTCTTAATCTGAGAGAGTGACAACTGTACTTCTGGTTGGGTGCGGATAGTAGGACTCCTCTTGGAACAGACTGATAGGGAAAGCAAGGATAAGCTTAAATCTCAAATCTCTTGGATATTTTGCATGGAATAATCAGAATTGTTCTGGCATTACCCTTTCTAGGAAAAAATCCAAGCTCTCTCCTTCTTAAAGAAAACAGAGGTGTCATGATGAAACTTACTAAGGCCGAGGACGAGAGCACTGTCAATGCAGAACGCTCAGTTGAATGTGGCCAAAGAAGTAAGTATTAAAGTGAAATTAGCAATGTATGGAAAGTTCTCTCAAAGCTAAAGCATCAGGAATGTTATCCCTGCCAGTCAACAGGAACTGGGCAGCAGGCACAAAATCAGAAAGTGCAGTGTGGGGTGGAGGAGGGAAATGCAGGCAGCAGCTGCCCCTTCCTTTCTTGCAGTTCATCCTTGCAGCCCTCCTGCCCCGTTCCTTCAGTCCCTTCCAGAGAGAGCCCCCTTCCTTCCCTCCAGCCCCCCCCCCCCCACTAAAGCCATGAGCTCAGCCGGAGCAAAACAAGGGCGCGCCTGTCTGCATCCCTCCACTTTCGCCTGACCCAGCGCCGCCTGAAGCCTTTCCCACACCTGGCTCGGCCCCGCCCGGGGACAAGTTGCACCCAGAGTCGGACACCTGCCCCTAGGACCAGCCTGAGCCCAGGGACGCGCCGCGGTCCTGGAACTGAGCGAGTCAATCCCAGAGTCGGACACCTACCCCTGGGACCCAGGCTGCTGAACTAGGGATGCGCCGCGGTCCTGGGAGTCCCCCCAGGCAAGCTCCGAGACCGGCCAGGACTGGGGCTGCGACTCCAAGTTCCCTGCACAGGCCCGCTTCGGGCGACTCCGTCTGAAGAGCCACGCGCGCCCAAGCGGACAGGCTCCCTTCCAGGGACTGCTTCTCCTGCCTGCCTGCCTGCCGGCCAGTGGCTCTCCCAGGCAGATCAGCACTGCCGCCCCAGGACAGGAGCTCCGCAGGCAGGCAGGGCGCACCGGGCGGAGGGAAAGGGAGCGAAGGGCACTCCCTGGGGGCAGGTCTACTCGGAAGTAAGACCCACTCTCTTCAATAGGGCTTACTCCCAGGAAAGTGTACCTAGGACTACAGTCCCCTCCCTCCCACCTACTCCTCCACTCATCCCGTGACAGGGATGAGTAGAACTCTACGGGCTAACAGTGTATGGAGGGAGAATGGCCTCCTCGCTCCCCCTCCCCCTCCCCTCAGCCTGAGGCGGGGAGTTCCAGAGGCCACCCTTTGCCCTCCCCTCAGCCTGTTGGGGGGAGTTCCTGAGGCCACCCCTTGCCCTCCCCTCAGCCTGAGGCGGGGAGTTCCAGAGGCCACCCTTTGCCCTCCCCTCAGCCAGAGGCGGGGAGTTCCAGAGACCAGCCTTTGCCCTCCCCTCAGCCAGAGGCGGGGAGTTCCAGAGGCCACCCCTTGCCCTCCCCTCAGCCTGAGGCGGGGAGTTCCAGAGGCCACCCTTTGCCCTCCCCTCAGCCTGAGGCGGGGAGTTCCAGAGGCCACCCTTTGCCCTCCCCTCAGCCAGAGGCGGGGAGTTCCAGAGACCAGCCTTTGCCCTCCCCTCAGCCTGAGGCAGGGAGTTCCAGAGGCCAGCCTTTGCCGTCCCAGCCTGAGGCAGGGAGTCGAGAAGGGCTGAGGGGCAAAAAAGTAACCCAGCCGGGGAGTGCGATCCCGGCCGGGGGCCATCCAGCCGCACCAAGCGTCTCGCATAGGCCCCGTCGAGGAGTGCGGCAAGGGCCTGCCATACAGTCCCGAACGCACCACACGGCTGGGACGGGCGAGGAGCAGCACTCCGGCGCCTGAGACGCTCTCCACCTCCACCCACCGCCACGGGACAGGCGAGGAGAGGCGCCAACCGCCGCTCTTACGGCACGCGCAACGCCCTCCCCTCCCCTGCCGCGCGCCCGTCAGCCAGGCAGCCAGCAGGAGGGAGGGGCGGAGCGGAACGGAGGGCGCATGCGCATTCCACACCCACCCGCAGACCAAGCCACCTGGTCACGTGGGAAGGGAAGGCGGGTGGGCGGAGCCTCAGGAACTCCTCCCCTCTGGCACACCTGGAGACAGGCAGGAACCTACATGGGAAATACAGACAGGGATACAGACAGACACATAGATGTACATACAGATACTTCATGTATACTTATCACTGACACAGGAGGGCATGCAAAGGGGATAGAGAGATGGAATCATATACATAGCACTAGAGAGGTTTCTATGGGATAAAAACACATGTCTTTGTATCTATATATATGATGATACGTGTCTCTAAATATACACATATGTTTCTGTGTAGACATATAACCTCCATTGCTGTGAGCCTGTGGAACTCCCTGCCACAGGATGAGGGGAAGGTAGGTGGGAGAGAGGGGCCCATTTTCCCTGCTTACAGCTATCAGCCTCTGGAACTAACTGCCACAGGATGACTGGAGGAGCAGGTGGGAGAGGGAAGGCCATTCTTCTTCTGTACAATGTCAGCCTGTGGAGCTCTCTGCCCCAGGATGGGCAGAGGGATAGCTGGCAGGGGCAGGAGGGAGAGAGGGGGCTATCTTCCCTGCTTACAGCTATCAGCCTCTGGAACTCCCTGCCACGAGATGAGTGGAAGGGTAGGTGGGAGGGAGGAGGCCATTCTTCCTCCGTACAGCTATCAGCCTCTGGAACTCCCTGCCATGGCATGAGTGGAGGGGTAGGTGGGAGAGAGGGGCCCATTTTCGCTGCTTACAGCTATCAGCCGCCCTGCCACAGAATGAATGGAGGGGTAGGTGGGAGACAGGGGGCCCATTTCCCTACTTACAGCTATCAGCCTCTGGAACTCCCTGCCACGGGATGAGTGCAGGAGTAGATGGGAGAGGGGGGGCCATTTTCCCTGCTTACAGCTATCAGCCTCTGGAACTCCCTGCCACAGGATGAGTGGAGGAGTAGGTGGAAGAGGGAAGGCCATTCTTCTTCCGTACACTGTCAGCCTGTGGAGCTCTCTGCCCCGGGATGGGCGGAGGGATAGCTGGCAGGGGCAAGTGGGAGAGAGGGGCCCATCTTCCCTGCTTACAGCTATCAGCCTCTGGAACTCCCTGCCATGAGATGAGTGGAAGAGTAGGTGGGAGGAAGGAGGCCATTCTTCCTTCGTACAGCTATCAGCCTCTGGAACTCCCTGCCACAGGATGAGTGGTGGGGTAGGTGGGAGGGGCCCATTTTTCCTGCTTACAGCTATCAGCCTCTGGAACTCCCTGCCACAGGATGAGTGGATGTCTACATGGGAGAGATGAGGCAGTTCTCTTATCAGCTATCAGCCTGGGGAGCTCACTGGAGTGGAGTTACACAGACTGACACCAATGGGAAGGGAAGAGGCCAGCCTTGTTCATATTCCTTAATCCTGTGGCATTCCTTCATCAGGGATGGATTAGTGGGAGAAGAGGCCAGCCATTCCCCTTCTTTCATCCTGTGGCAGGGAGCGATGGGGGGAGAAGAGGCCAGCCGTTCCCCTCCTCTCATCCTGTGGCAGGGAGTTCCAGAGGCATAGAGCGATGGGGTGAGTAGAGCCCAGCCTTCACCCTCTCCTCATCCTGTGGCATGGAGTTCTAGTGGCCTGGAGCGATGGGAGGAGCAGACTCCAGCCTTTTCCTTTCCTCATCCTGTGGCAGGAAATTACATAGGCCGTGAATGATTGGGCGGGGGAGAGGGGGTGTGAGATGAGGCCAGCCTTTCCCCTTCCCTTATCCTGTGGCAGGAAGTTCCAGAGGCAAGCTTTTTCTTCTCTCCTTATCCTGTAGCAAGGAATTCCAGAGGCCTGGAGTGATGGGGGGAGAACAGAAGGTAGCATTTCCACACCCCTCATCCTGTGGCATGGAGTTCACAAACGATTGGGGGGTGAGATGAGGCCAGTCTTTCCCCTTCCCTCATGCTGTGGCAGGGAGTTCCAGAACCCGGACGATAGTGGGGTACAGAGGCCAGCCTTTGCCCTCCCCACAACCTGAGGCAGGGAGTTCCAGAGGCCAGCCTTTGCCCTCCCCTCAGCCTGAGGCAGGGAGTTCCAGAGGCCAGTCTTTGCCCTCCCCTCAGCCTGAAGAAGGGAGTTCCAGAGGCAAGCCTTTGCCCTCCCGTCATCCTGAGGAAGGGAGTTCCAGAGGCCAGCCTTTGCCCTCCCCTCACCCTGAGGCAAGGAGTTCCAGAGGCCAGCCTTTGCCGTCCCCTCAGCCTGTGGCGGAGAGTTCCAGAGGCCAGCCTTTGCCCTCCCCTCAGCCTGTGGCGGAGAGTTCCAGAGGCCAGCCTTTGCCGTCCCAGCCTGAGGCAGGGAGTCGAGAAGGACTGAGGGGCAAAAAAGTAACCCAGCCGGGGAGTGCGATCCCGGCCGGGGGCCATCCAGCCGCACCAAGCGTCTCGCATAGGCCCCGTCGAGGAGTGCGGCAAGGGCCTGCCATACAGTCCCGAACGCACCACATGGCTGGGACGGGCGAGGAGCAGCACTCCGGCGCCTGAGACGCTCTCCACCTCCACCCACCGCCACGGGACAGGCGAGGAGACAGCCTTTGCAAAGGCTGGCCTCTGAAACTACCTGCCTCAGGATGAGGGGAGGGGAAAGGCTGGCCTTTGGTACTTCCTGCCACAGGATGAGGGAAGGGGAAAGGCTGGCCTCTGCTCCCCCTCCCCCAATCGCTCCAGGCCTCTAGAACTCCATGCCGCAGGATGAGGAGAGGGGAAAGGCTGGGTTCTTCTCCTCCCCTCGCTCTCCGTCTCTGGAACTCCACAGGATGAGAGGGTGGGTAGGTGGGAGATGGGAGGCCATTCTCCCTCTGTACACTGTCAGCCTGTGGAACTCCCTGCCACAGGATGAGTGGAGGGGTAGGTGGGAGAGAGGAGGATATTCTGTACACTGTCAGCCTTTGAAACACCTTGCCATAGAATGAGTGGAGGAGTAGGTAGGGGAGAGGGGGCCATTCTCCCTCCTCTGGAACTCCCTGCCACGGGATGAGTCTTTCCTGGGAGAAAGCCCTATTGAAGAGTGGGCCTTACTTCTGAGTAAGAATTGGGCTCTCAGGCTGCAGTCCTAGGCACACTTTCCTGGGTGTAAGCCCAACTGAACAGTGTGGGTCTTACTTCTGAGTAAGGATTGGGCTCTCAGGCTGCAGTCTTAGGCACCCTTTCCTGGGAGTAAGCCCTATTGAACAGAGTGGGTCTTACGTCCGAGTAGACGGGCCCCCAAGGGAGTAGACCCTCGCTCCCTTTCCCTCCGCCCGGTGCGCCCTGCCTGCCTGCGGAGCTCCTGTCCTGGGGCGGCAGTGCTGATCTGCCTGGGAGAGCCACTGGCCGGCAGGCAGGCAGGCAGGAGAAGCAGCCCCTGGAAGGGAGCCTGTCCGCTTGGGCGCGCGTGGCTCTTCAGACGGAGTCGCCCGAAGCGGGCCTGTGCAGGGAACTTGGAGTCGCAGCCCCAGTCCTGGCCGGTCTCGGAGCTTGCCTGGGGGGACTCCCAGGACCGCGGCGCATCCCTAGTTCAGCAGCCTGGGTCCCAGGGGTAGGTGTCCGACTCTGGGATTGACTCGCTCAGTTCCAGGACCGCGGCGCGTCCCTGGGCTCAGGCTGGTCCTAGGGGCAGGTGTCCGACTCTGGGTGCAACTTGTCCCCGGGCGGGGCCGAGCCAGGTGTGGGAAAGGCTTCAGGCGGCGCTGGGTCAGGCGAAAGTGGAGGGATGCAGACAGGCGCGCCCTTGTTTTGCCCCCGGCTCAGCTCAGTCTGGGGGGCTGCAGAGAGGGCCAGCCTTTTTGTCCACCCCTCATCCTGTAGCAAGGAGTTCCAGAGGCCGAGAGCGATGGGGAGCAGAGGCGAGCCTTTGCCCTCCCCTCATCCTAAGGCAGGGAGTTCCAGAGAACAGCCTTTGCCGTCCCCTCATCCTGAGGCAGGGAGTTCCAGAGGCAAGCCTTTGCCATCCCCTCATCCTGAGGCAGGGAGTTCCAGAGATCAGCCTTTACCGTCCCCTCATCCTGAGGCAGGGAGTTCCAGAGACCAGCCTTCGCCGTCCCCTCATCCTGAGGCAGGGAGTTCCAGAGGCCAGCCTT
This sequence comes from Cryptoblepharus egeriae, assembly GCA_030015325.1. Classification (NCBI taxonomy): domain Eukaryota; kingdom Metazoa; phylum Chordata; class Lepidosauria; order Squamata; family Scincidae; genus Cryptoblepharus; species Cryptoblepharus egeriae. Next base: position 64,650,362 of record JAREYC010000004.1, on the reverse strand, counting down.
TGCCCTCCCCTCATCCTGAGGCGGGGAGTTCCAGAGGCCAGCCATTGCCCTCCCCTCAGCCTGAGGCGGGGAGTTCCAGAGGCCAGCCTTTGCCTTCCCCCCAGCCTGAGCCAGGGAGTTCCAGAGGCCAGCCATTGCCCTCCCCTCAGCCTGTTGGGGGGAGTTCCTGAGGCCAGCCTTTGCCCTCCCCTCAGCCTGTGGCGGGGAGTTCCAGAGGCCAGCCTTTGCCCTCCCCTCATCCTAAGGAAAGGAGTGCCAGAGGCAAGCCTTTGCCCTCCCCTCAGCCTGTGGCGGGGAGTTCCAGAGGCCAGCCTTTGCCCTCCCCTCATCCTAAGGAAGGGAGTGCCAGAGGCCACCCTTTGCCCTCCCCTCAGCCTGTGGCGGGGAGTTCCAGAGGCCAGCCTTTGCCCTCCCCGCAGCCTGAGGCGGGGAGTTCCAGAGGCCAGCCTTTGCCCTCCCCTCAGCCTGAGGCAGGGAGTTCCAGAGGCCAGCCTTTGCCGTCCCAGCCTGAGGCAGGGAGTCGAGAAGGGCTGAGGGGCAAAAAAGTAACCCAGCCGGGGAGTGCGATCCCGGCCGGGGGCCATCCAGCCGCACCAAGCGTCTCGCATAGGCCCCGTCGAGGAGTGCGGCAAGGGCCTGCCATACAGTCCCGAACGCACCACACGGCTGGGACGGGCAAGGAGCTGCACTCAGGCGCCTGAGACGCGCTCCACCTCCACCCACCGCCACGGGACAGGCGAGGAGAGGCGCCAACCGCCGCTCTTACAGCACGCGCAACGCCCTACCCTGCCTCCCCTCCCGAGCGCCAGTCAGCCAGGCAGCCAGCAGGAGGGAGGGGCGGAGCGGAACGAAGGGCGCATGCGCATTCCACACCCACCCGCAGACCAAGCCACCTGGTCACGTGGGAAGGGAAGGCGGGTGGGCGGAGCCTCAGGAACTCCTCCCCTCTGGCACACCTGGAGACAGGCAGGAACCTACATGGGAAATACAGACAGGGATACAGACAGACACATAGATGTACATACAGATACTTCATGTATACTTATCACTGACACAGGAGGGCATGCAAAGGGGATAGAGAGATGGAATCATATACATAGCACTAGAGAGGTTTCTATGGGATAAAAACACATGCCTTTGTATCTATATATATGATGATACGTGTCTCTAAATATACACATATGTTTCTGTGTAGACATATAACCTCCATTGCTGTGAGCCTGTGGAACTCCCTGCCACAGGATGAGTGGAGGAGTAGGTGGGAGAGCGGAGGCCATTCTTCTTCTATACACTGTCAGCCTGCGGAACTCCCTGCCATGGATGGGTGGAGGGATAGCTGGGAGGGGCAGGTGGCAGAGAGGCATTTTCCCTGCTTACAGCTTTCAGCCTCTGGAACTCCCTGCCACAGGATGAGTGGAGGAGTAGGTAGGAAAGCGGAGGCCATTCTTCGTCCATACACTGTCAGCCTGTGGAACTCCCTGCCATGGATGGGTGGAGGGATAGCTGGGAGGGGCAGGTGGCAGAGAGGCATTTTCCCTTCTTACAGCTGTCAGCCTCTGGAACTCCCTGCCACAGGATGAGTGGAGGAGTAGGTGGGAGAGCGGAGGCCATTCTTCTTCCATACACTGTCAGCCTGCGGAACTCCCTGCCATGGATGGGTGGAGGGATAGCTGGGAGGGGAAGGTGGCAGAGTGGCATTTTCCCTGCTTACAGCTGTCAGCCTCTGGAACTCCCTGCCACGAGATGAGTGGAAGGGCAGGTGGGAGGGAGGAGACCATTCTTCCGCCGTACAGCTATCAGCCTGTAGAACTCCCTGCCACAGGATGAGTGGAAGGTTAGGTGGGATAGACAAGGCCATTTTCCCTGTTTACAGCTTTCAGCCTCTGGAACTTCCTGCCAAAGGATGATGGACGTCTACGTGGGACAGGTGAGGCCATTCTCCCTGTTACAGCTATCAGCCTGTGGAACTCACCGGAGTGGAGTTACACAGACTGACGCCAGTGGGAAGGGAAAAGGCCAGCCTTGTTCCTATTCCTTAATCCTGTGGCATTCCTTCATCCGGGATGGATTAGTGGGAGGAGAGGCCAGCCATTCCCCTCCTCTCATCCTGTGGCAGGGAGTTCCAGAGGCAGAGAGCGATGGGGTGAGTAGAACCCAGCCTTTCCCCTCTCCTCATCCTATGGCATGGAATTCTAGAGGCCTGGAGTGAAGGGGAAAGAGCAGAGGCCAGCCTTTCCCCCCACTTCATCCTGTGGCAGGGAGTTCAAGAGGCTGAGAGAAATGGAGGGGTGGGAGAAAAGAGGCCAGCCTTTCTTCTAATCCCGTGGCAGGGTTTTCCAGAGACAGATAGTGATGGGGGGAACAGAGGCCAGCCTTTCCCCTCATCCTATGGAAGGATGTTCTAGAGCAGCGTTTCTCAAAGTGGGGGTCGGGACCCCTTTGGGGGTCGCGTAGATCTTTCCTGGGGGTCGCCTAAAGCCCCCTCGTGCAGGGGGCCAGGTCAGGCTTGCCAGACCTCCAGCTGTAGCTGTGCATGCGCTGGGGCTGACTGACAGCCTCAGGGCCCAATCCTATGTATGCCTACTCTGAAATAAATCCCATTGTGTTCAACATGTGCATAGAACACACATTTCATTTGTAACAATGAAAATACATCCTGCATATCGGATATTTAAATTACGATTCATAACAGTAGCAAAATTACAGTTATAAAGTAGCAACGAAAACAATTTTATGGTTGGGGGTCCCCACAACATGAGGAATTTATGAAGGGGTCACAGCATCAGGAAGATTGAGAACCACTGTAGAATCTCAGAGCAATGGAGGGGAGCAGAAAAAGCCAGCCTTTGCCAACCCCTCATCCTGTGGCAGAGAGTTCCAGAGGCCAGCCCTTGTCCTCCCCTCATCCTGAGGCAGGGAATTCCAGAGGCCAGCCTTTGCCCTGCCCTCATCTTGTGGCAGGGAGTTCCAGAGGCCAGCCTTTGCCCTACCCTCATCCTGTGGCAGGGAGTTCCAGAGGCCAGCCTTTGCAAAGGCTGGAACTCCCTGCCTCAGGCTGAGGGGAGGGCAAAGGCTGGTCTCTGGAACTCCTCGCCTCTGGCTGAGGGGAGGGCAAAGGGTGGCCTCTGGAACTCCCCACCTCAGGCTGAGGGGAGGGCAAAGGCTGGCCTCTGGAACTCCCCACCTCAGGCTGAGGGGAGGGCAAAGGCTGGCCTCTGGAACTCCCTGCCTCAGGCTGAGGGGAAGGCAAAGGCTGGTCTCTGGAACTCCCCGCCTCTGGCTGAGGGGAGGGTAAAGGGTGGCCTCTGGAACTCCCCGCCTCAGGCTGAGGGGAGGGCAAAGGCTGGCCTCTGGAACTCCCCGCCTCAGGCTGAGGGGAGGGCAAAGGCTGGCCTCTGGAACTCCCTGCCTCAGGCTGAGGGGAGGGCAAAGGGTGGCCTCCGGATCTCCCTGCCTCAGGCTGAGGGGAGGGCAAAGGCTGGCCTCTGGAACTCCCTGCCTCAGGCTGAGGGGAGGGCAAAGGCTGGCCTCTGGAACTCCCTGCCTCAGGCTGAGGGGACGGCAAAGGCTGGTCTCTGCTCCCCATCGCTCTCGGCCTCTGGAACTCCTTGCTACAGGATGAGGGGTGGACAAAAAGGCTGGCCCTCCCTGCAGCCCCCCAGACTGAGCTGAGCCGGGGGCAAAACAAGGGCGCGCCTGTCTGCATCCCTCCACTTTCGCCTGACCCAGCGCCGCCTGAAGCCTTTCCCACACCTGGCCCGGCCCCGCCCGGGGACAAGTTGCACCCAGAGTCGGACACCTGCCCCTAGGACCAGCCTGAGCCCAGGGATGCGCCGCGGTCCTGGAACTGAGCGAGTCAATCCCAGAGTCGGACACCTACCCCTGGGACCCAGGCTGCTGAACTAGGGATGCGCCGCGGTCCTGGGAGTCCCCCCAGGCAAGCTCCGAGACCGGCCAGGACTGGGGCTGCGACTCCAAGTTCCCTGCACAGGCCCGCTTCGGGCGACTCCGTCTGAAGAGCCACGCGCGCCCAAGCGGACAGGCTGCCTTCCAGGGGCTGCTTCTCCTGCCTGCCTGCCTGCCGGCCAATGGCTCTCCCAGGCAGATCAGCACTGCCGCCCCAGGACAGGATCTCCGCAGGCAGACAGGCAGGCAGGCAGGCAGGGCGCACCGGGCGGAGGGAAAGGGAGCGAGGGTCTACTCCCTTGGGGGCACGTCTACTCGGACGTAAGACCCACTCTGTTCAATAGGGCTTACTCCCAGGAAAGTGTGCCTAAGACTGCAGCCTGAGATCCCAATCCTTACTTAGAATTACCCCATCCTTACTCAGTCTTACTTCTGCCGGGCCAGGTGTGGGAAAGGTCAGGCGAAAGTGGAGGGATGCAGACAGGCGCGCCCTTGTTTTGCCCCCGGCTCAGCTCAGTCTGGGGGGCTGCAGGGAGGGAGGGAAGGAACGGGGCTCTCTCAGGAAGGGGGCAGGAAGCAGTGCAAGAAAAGAGGGGGCAGCATTTCTCTCCTGTAACCTGCACCCAGCACGCTGCACCTTCTACACCCCTCCCTTCAGTCCCCTCCTGCATCCTCATCCACCTGAAAAGAACCAGTTTTTGGAAGTTCCAACTGGAAGGGGGAGAAAAGGGCCTCCTTTACTTTATATGGAAGAATTCCTGACTGATCTCTGCCCTGCCCCAAACCCCTGGACCTAGAAGCATGAAATTTGCGGAGGGTGTTCCTTCTGTTCCTTCTCAATTGATGTTGAGAAATTTAACCCTTAAGGGTGTTGAAAAGAGGTGCAATGTGTTTTTATCCTGTACTTAACATTGCAGACTGACTGATCTACATCCAGCCAGCTTAGTTCCCAATGCGCAGGTAGGGATGAAGAACATGGGGTTTGATGCGCATGGGGGACATTGCAAATGGGTGGGACGATGGGCATGGGTGGTTGTTGAGCAGTGGGGAGGATGGCATACGGGGGAATTTTACTCCCACAACATGGGTATGTTTTCGCAAGTTTTTTGTGATATTTCTACATATATACTTTACTAGTGAAAAGCGTACCCAGGTTGCAGGAGTGAAATTCCCCCATATGCCATCCCCCCACTGCACATCAACCCCCCATGCATATCAACCCCTATGCGGAACATCCCCATGTTCATTTACCCCATGCACATCCACCCCATGCACATCCCACCCCAAATTTCATGCTTCTGTGCCCAGCGGTTTTGGCAGGACATTGATGACTCAGTGAGTGAGTGAGTGAGTTTTCTCTTTTATATACAGTGATGCCTCATGTAACAAATTTATTTCATTCCAGAGGCATGTTCTTTACGTAAAACATTCTTTATGTGAAGTGGATTTTCCCATAGGAAATAATGGAAACTCAGACGATTGGTTCCACAGCCCCAAAAATATTCATATAAAAATATTAACTGGATGTAAAAATGATGACAGAACACTGGGATTGAATTCAAAACATGCATTCAATGTGCATGATCTTATGAAGTCTACTTAGGCTGCAGTCCTAAAGACACTTTCCTGGGAGTAAGACCCATTTAACACAATGGGGCTTCTGGGTATACATGGTTAGGAGCAGTGATGGGATTCAAAGAAATTAACAAATGCTTCTTTGCCCATCTGGCAGCCACTTTTAAATGGCTATATTTAAACTTTATATGTCCTAGTTCTTGTTAACAACCGGTTCTGTAGAGTAGGTGCAAATCTGCTGGAACCCACCACTGGTTAGGAGGCGGCAATCCAAGACAACTTCAAAGTGTCTCCATACTTTCTTTTTCTCTCCATCCTTTTTCTCTCCATCCTCTCCCCTGCTCCCTTCTGGCTAGCCCTGAGCTGCTTCCCTCTTCTCCACTGCTCTTCTCTCCTTCTGCTCAGCGGATGCCCAGCCACAGGACGAACAGCATGGAAGTGTTGCTTTCACTATGGACTGGTGTGCTATGCAGGCCTGACGCTTTTTAAACAGCCTGCGGGCCAGCGCATCGGCCCCAACTGCAATGAATGTGTTCTTTACATGAAGCAGAATCCTAGAGAAATTTTTATTTGTTACATGAAACACACTTTACGTGAGGCGCCACTGTATATAGAAGATATATATAAAAATGAAAAGTCACTGACTCACTGCCCAGCCAAAACCACTGGGCCAAGAAGCGTGAAATTTGGGTTGGGTGTTCCTTCCATGACAGAGGGAGTCACTAAAAACCGGTTTTTGGAAATTCCAACCAGCAGGGGGTGAAAAGGAACGCAACACGTTTTCCTCCCTATACATTACATTGAAGAATCCATGACTGAGGAATGCTCTGCCCCAAAACAGGGACCTAAAAGCTGAAATTTGGGAAGGGTATTCCTTCTGTGACATCAACCCCCACCAAGAACTGATGTTGAGAATTTTAACCCTTAAGGGGCTGAAAAGGGGTCAACATGTTTTTGTCCTATACTTAACATGGAAGACTGACCAGCATCCAGCCAATTTCGTGCCTGGTGCACTGGGGGCGATGTTTGGATGGAGGGGTTGCACTGGGGAGGATGCTACGCAAGGGGTGGTGTTGTGCATGTGGGGGGTGATGCGCATGGGGAGGTGATGTGCATGGGGGGTGATGCTTTTGGGGGGTGATGCACACTGGGGAGGTGATGCACTTGTGGGACAGGGTGACCATATGACTGGAAAAACCTGGATTTGTCCGGATTTTTAGCCTCCTGTCCGGGTGTCCTAAATTTTGGTTTCATTGTCCTACATTTTGGCTTCATTTTTTAACTTCACAATGGTGTGCAGTACCCTATCATGTCATATGTCAAATACAATGCAGAATACAATGCAAAAATCAGTTTTGAGATATCTTCCTATTAAAAGTTATGGCCAAAAAACCAAAAAACAAAAATAAAAAACAAAAAATTTACATTTTTGGCAATTTTTTTAAGCGGATAGGAGTTTTGGCTTTGGGGGGTAGGAATTTTGGCCTGGGGATTAGGAATTTTGGCCTTGGGGTTCAGGAATTTTGGGTTGGCATGTGGTCATCCTGATGTGGGGATGCTGCGTAAGGGGGTTGATGCATGTGGGAGTTGATGCACATGTGGGGATGCTGCGTAAGAAGGTTGATGCATGTGGGAGTTGATGGCGTATGGGGGAATTTTACTCCCGCACCTTAGGTACGTTTTTGCTTGTGCTTATAATAATGATGAGATTACTGTGCAGCACATGTGGATTATTGTGTCCACATTTGTAAACTTTTATGCAATTGATTGCACTACAAAATTACCTGACACCAAATGGTGCAGAAAGAAAATTTGGCACAGGTACACAAAGTGTGTGTCTTAGGGTGTTGTGTAACACTCATTGGGGCACATTGGTATGTGGGCCAGTGGCCCCTCCTACCTATTCAAATACAGGCACCACTGTCCTACAAAATCTTGTGAGAATTGGGCACTACCATCTTTTATTTTGCAAGACTTCTGACATTTGAAATGTCTGGAGGTATTCAGTAGTTTTTCAGTTGTGCAAAATAAATCACAGTACTATATATTCAATTGGACTTAATTTCAGGTAAGTATACTGTAAGGTTGCAAGAGATAAATATGTAATGGGTGCAATCCTAACATAGGTCAGTACAACATTGTTTTTCCCATTCCTGTGGTGATGTAGGGAGGCAAGCGCATTCCTCTACAGTGCCTTAATTTTCCCACAGGAGTGGTGTGCAAGCATCTTACAGTACTTTAGTGCCCCCCCCATGCAGGGTGACCATATGTCCCTTTCCCCTCAGACATGTCCCAGATTTCTTCCTTGTGTCCTGGAAAAAAATCTTCATTGTCCCCCATTTCCTTTTGAGCAGGCAAAGCCTTCTTGTAAATAATAAATTATATGTACTAAATTATATGCAATAGTTTTAAATTTAATAATAGGTGATTTTCAGTGCAATCCTTTTTGTGTCTACTCAGAAGTTCCACTGAATTAAATGGGGTTACTCCAAGGAAAGTGTACTTAGGATTGCAGCCATAGTGTTTTATTTAAGTGTTTTTAGGTTTTATTTTGTCATGTCTGACATTTTTCGTGGATGTTCTACATTTTGGGAGGCCTTGTCTTCTTTTTTGGATTATGACATGGTCACCCTGCCCCAGGTCAGCACGGGACTTGTGCCAGTGCTTAGGCTGGCTTAACTACAGATTAGGTTTGGAGGCAATTGCAGTATGTAATGATGCCTATATAAAAAGTCAGTAAAAGAGATCAGCATAAGAGATCAAATACTGTTAAGCATAACAAAACTGTATTTGCAACAGAACTGACAAAGAGATCGAATTCCTTTGATGCATCTTGGCTTCAAGATCAAGATAGCCCAGAAAACAACTGTCAGATTTTTTCCATCACAACTGCGGCAACACCAGTCGTTACTGCAAGAACCACAACTAAGAAACCTGAGAAGGCAACACCTCACCGTGTAGCAACAGGACCCTGGCTCTTACTTTTTCGGCATTATTACCCACTCAGACAACATGCTTTCTATAGAAATTTCTATCCTTATAACACAGGTACTAATGTTTATCGCCCCATATGGTATAAAAAATTCCAGAGAGACGATTCCTCTGAAGAAAAAAGAAGATAAGGGGACACATTTGCAATGCTCCACTGAAAAAGGAGCAATGAATAAGTTGATAGCTTTGGATGGCCATAATGTATTCTGTTTCAACTCTTAGATATAACAATAAGATAACATGGGAAAATAACTGGTTAATGCCCTGACTTTCATTAAAGCAAGGACTGGTTAAAGCCCAGACTTTGCCTGCAAGTAATTTCACTTAAATGGGAAGAACTGCAGGTCAGCTTGTTTGCTATATAAATAAAAAAGGTCTCCAGACTTTTTGGTCAAAGGGCCGCATCAAATATATGGCACAGTGATGGTAGCTGGGAGAAAATTTGAAATATAAAATTAAATACATTAAAGATGAAACTTAGATAAATGAATAAATGGGCTCAAATTTTCATGATTTATGCAAACACCAATACACAGCACAGAAATAAGTTCACGCTTAAATTGTTTTTGGTCAGGGGACCAGAGGTTGACTGCAGGCCAGCTGGAGGCTTGCCTTGGGCCACATCTGCCCTCCAGGCCAGAGTAAGGAGTCCTCTGATTAAAAAACTAAGAGCTGTATTATAGTGGGTTAACCTTCTGGTGCAGCAGAGAAAGTTTTTCTCAATAATGATAATAATTTGCTATATTCCTATTAGAAAGGTGATATTATGTAAGGAAATTATTTGTGCTCTATTATCAGACTTTCAGAAGGTAAATATATGATTATATCTGTTTTTACTTGAATCTGATGCACCATCGAATCTAATGCGCACCCCTATTTTAAAAGGCTTGAGATAAAAATGTTTACCGGCAATTGTAATGCATAGCTGCAAAGCGGGTGCAAGATTTAATTTTACTGCATGCAACAATGAATTATATAATAATAATATGACAATGTGTTTGTTATGATTTTTACCTAATTACATTCTGTTTATCTTACAGTGGGTTTTTATTTCAATATATAAAACTGTTAAACAAAATACTGACCTGTACTTATAATCAAAATACTATATTTACTCAAATCTAATGTGCCATTGAATCTAATGCACATCCTGATTTTGGAGATTAAAACGTGCACATTAGATTTGAGTAAATATGGCATTTCAGGACAAGAAATGTATATTTATTCTTATAAGGCTATAGCAAGTTTCTGGTGTCAAGATAAACTGAACTTTTATCCCAAGCCTATGGGTTTGTTGTGCCACCCACAAGTTGTGTCCGTATGATGCAGCATGCTGTATCATCTCGATACCTTGTCTGCTCACCCCTACCCCATCGCTGCCCACTTTCAACCACATAACGCCCATTTAGTAGTGTTCCATGTAACCAAATATTCTTTTTAGAGCAAAAAAATTACTTATGAGGCCTGGCATTAGTGAAGACTATTTTAGACAATGACTAATACCCTGAGCAGGACTGGGATGCCATCATCTGAAGGGGTACACCAAATGCCTCCTCCTTCACCTGGACCAGAGATCTTCAACCTTTTTCATTCCTGTAAGTTGCTGCAACCCCACAACTGAGTTTTGTGACTCCACTGGGATTCAGGACACAATGGGATTCCAGACATTTCCTGACCTTTTTTCTTGGACATATTCTACCAAAATAGGTGGTACATATCTGAGGAGACCCATTGGACAGCCCAATATGTTTTCACTTACCTCCCATCTGATCGCCACCACACCAAAGGATGCAGCAAGCATTTTTAAATCATGGCTGTTACTTAACATTGTTCTGATGTACTTCTCTTAAGTTTGTGAGGACTGCTCAAAAAGGATGAAGAAAGCAAATGCCAGTTCTAGATTAATTGATGGCTTTCTTTTTCTAAAATGCAGTGCAAGCAAAAGAACTATTTCCTCCTCCCAGAAATTGATCAGCCAAAAAACATAGAAACTCATGCCAAGGTAGTGATGAGTCAGCCTTGTGCTTTTGCTCAGCAATTTAAGACTTATAGCCCAATCCTATCCACACGCTTCTGGAAGTAACCCCACTGACTCTAATGGGACTTACATCAGAGTAAGCATGAAAAGGGGATTAGGCTCTTAGGGTTCAATCCTAACCAATTTACCCCCAAATCCAGAGTAACTACGGGAGCACGTAAGAGACTTTACGTGCACCCGTAGTTACTGCACCACCTAGTGAAAACCTATGGGAAATTCATATTGCAATCCAGAGTAAGTTGTTCTTACACTGGAGCAAGGACTCCCCATAGTTACTCTGGATTTTGCCCTTAGGCTGGCTTAACTCACCTGGCATAACATCTACACTATATGTAGGGAGGTCAGTACATGCCTGCGCACTGGTGTAACCCCCCTACTAGGAGTGAGGCAGAGCATGTGCCAGCCTCCTCACACCACCACAGGAAGTTATGCCAGGCGATTTATGATAAAGATTGCACTAGGCTAAATTGGTATGGATTGCACCCTTAGAGCCCAATCCTACTCTGATGTAAGTCCCATTATTGTCATTGGGGTGTACTACAAGGAAATTTATTTACTTAACATATCGCAAAAACATAGATTTATGTAAATCAGATGTTAATGTTCCATTGCCATGTATTTTGAAAGCCAGAAATTCCACATTGATGTCTGGCTGCCAACTATCGCCAACTACCAATTCTTCAATGTAGTCTGGCTGCCAGTTGTTCCTAAATGTTTAGTCTGGGGAGCACCATGAAAAGGTGAACTAGCATCACACCCCTTTAAGGAAAGTATAAATAGGACTGTAGCCTCATAAAGCTAAGTCTTCAACCAGGTTAAGCAAGATGGACCAAAACCAACAGTTACAAATTAAGAACAAGCCATAAGTTACACAAGCACTTTGCTGGTGGGTTTGATTCATTCTAATCCTTGCAAGTTTCCTTTACAGTAAGGAAAGAACTCGTTTACATGGAGAAAAGGAAGTACAAAATGAACATACAATGTATTCTGAGTCAGAACTGGGTTTCAATTGCATACTGTACTTTTGGCATATAGCCTTCCCTTTGATTCAGAATTAGGAGGACATTTGCGGGATTTGAACTCCTACCAGCAGCATGGTGTAGCTTATCAATGGTAAAGAACTGATGATGTGCCTTGAAAATTTTAGCACCTTGTCAGTGTGCCATGAGACGAAAAAGGTTGAACATTACTGCACTAGGGGAATCCAGTATTGATTATTCCAGTCTTCCTAACCACACTTCTAAACCAAATTTCCAGCATTGGTATAAGGGCAATACAACTCTGACGTAAGGGAATAAACACTGTTACCTCGAGGAGACCTCTGTGACTCCCCCAACTATAGGATGCAACACATGCCCAACTGGCACAGTTATGCCAGAGTTGGAAATTTGGTTAGGATTGCACCCTCAATTAGTCACCAGAATTATTATTTTGTGGCAGGAGGGCAGGGGTTAAAGCTTGGAATTTGCTGCTGTTTGCCTAAAATCAATCTCTTAGGTTGCAATCCTAAAGAGAGTTTCCTGGGAGTAAGACCATTGAACACAATGGGGCTTACTTTTGAGTAGACATGGTTGGGCTTGTGCTCTACTATTATGCTTCAACAGTGTTATGCTGGAAAAGTGTACCGCACACATTTTAAGCCAGGTTGGTGACCTCAGTTCTCCTGCCTCATAATACATGTTACTGCATGAGAGCAGAATTATAGGAATCACCCATTTCTGCCCTTGCAGGTTCTATTGAGCCAAGAAAATGAAGGGTGACCAGATGTCAAACTATAAAAGGCAACTACTCCCCCCCTCCCAAATCATCAAAGAAAAATATAGGACAGAAAATAAAAGCTCACAACACTCATAAATAGCTTTTGTGTGGGTGATTTAAACACTGTATTACCTACTATGATATTTAAAACTATTATACATAATTTATTAATTACAAGAAGGCTACATGCTGCCTGATCACTAGGAAAAGGAGGACAATGTAGATTTTTTTCCCAGGACTTTTTTTCCATGTTGATCTCATATCTACTGTACTTCCCTTTGTTTCACCCCACACTAGGCTTTGCTCACCAACTCTTCCCGTTCCGTGATGAGCTGGGAAGGCAAGCACATGTCTGTGCACTGACTTCACCCCCTCCCTAAGGAGTGGTGCAGAAGTGCTTTATGGCACTTTTGCAAAACCCTCAGACCAGCATGGGTCTTGTGCCAGCATAACTGTGGGTTAGGATTGCACTGTCAAATATATAAAAGACCACCTTATTCTAACTTTTCTCGAGACTTTTCTTATGAAAAGTAAGTGGGACCATACCAACATCCTCTGGTTTGAGCTTGCATAGTTGAGAAACTATTTGCAAGAATTGAATCACATTATAATTAGAAAATACAGAGAGCTTGTCCAAATATATCCAAACATTTAGAAAATGCCTAATTGGTAATTACCTTACACTGAAATAGAGATTAAAAATACTAGTGGCTTAAAAATCTGTAGTCTTAGAATCTAGAGTGTTAAAGCAGCTGAGGTTGCAATCCCATTCACACTGTCCTGAGGATAAGCCCCATTGACTATAATAGGACCTACCTCTGAGTAAGGATTCAGATCCATTGGATTTGGCTCCTAAATCAGCCAGCCTAAACCTACTGGTGCTATGTCACAAATATTTAAAAGCTTTAATTCCAATCTGCTTAAGTTCCTTTATTCTGTTGTTTCATGAACAATGATGAGTTTTTTTTAATTAATTAAAATAATGACCAAAAGCCAGGCAGAAATTTGATGAAGATATTTTATGGACAAGAATGGGATGAACAAGTTTGAACACTGCAAAGCCACAGTACTAAAAAATTACAGGTCGTTAAGAAAGTGTTGCAGTCAGAATATTTTGTGGTAACACACTGAGGGGAGATGAAAATACTTTGCAAAAATGATGGTGTTGCAGGTAACTTTGGATGAATTTCAGATGTAAAATAAGCACATTTTAAGTGTTAAACGAAGGGCGCACTCTGGAGTAACTACGGGGAGTCCTTGCTCCGGTATAAGAACAATTTACTCTGGATTGCAATATGAATTTCCCATAGGTTTTCACTAGGTGGTGCCATTACTATGGGTTTCACATGTCTCTTACATGCTCCCGTAGTTACTGTGGATTGTAGGGTAAGAGTTTGATCTTATGGTTTTCTCCACCGTAGCATACAGTCATGCCAAAACAGCCTGGGGTGAATGGGGTGGGGAAGGCAGATTGGGAGGGCAAAGGGTAAATATTATCCTTTGTAAACCTCCTGCTTGTCAATGGATCTCTTCAGAATTGTGCCAGCTCTTTAGATGGTGCTAGTCTGAGAAGACAAATGGGAGCATGATGATCTTGCACAAGTCACCCACATCACGGATGTCTGTTTCATGTCTCTTCCCTGTTACATGTGTCAGGCTCCTGTCATGCCCATCCTATCAAGTTACTGGAGTCAGTAGGCCTTCTTCAACCTGCCATTGGACCACTCCAGCTTCTCTGACAATGGTCCAGAAGGCTTCAGGGTGATCATATGACCGGATTTTTCCTCTTTTTTAGCCTTCTGTCTGGGTTTCCTCCAAAAGGGCTTCATATTGTCCTCCATTTTGGCTTCATTTTGGAACTTTGCAATGGTGTGCATGTGCCGGTCTGACTGGATTTCAGTTCAGACCTGGGTTGCCCCTGTACTCATCCTATTAAGTCAGGGGTCCCAAAAATGCCTCTTTAAGTGCCAGAGTCTACCACTTAGCACTCTGTACTTGCTCAGAGGCATGGAGATGTAAAGTTGAAGTTGACTTTAGACTACTTCCTGAGTCCACCCAGTCAAACTTTCACACTTGCTCCCCTAGAGGGTCCGTTGTTTGGGTTACCTTAAGCAGTGACACAACCACAATCTTATAGAAAAGAAATCAAATTTATTGTAAGCCAAATCATCACACAAGTAAGGTAAAAGCGTAAGCACATTAGAACTCAGAGTTAAAACAAGAAAAGCTTGCTCCTACTCTATTGATTCCTGTCTTAGCATTGATGTCAAAAGAATATAGTCCATCGTACATTAAGCTCCATCCGTCCCAGTGCAGGGGGGGTCCCACAGACTCCACTTTTTCTTTTGAGCACATGACTCTCTCAGCTCCACACAAAGGAATCCCTTCCTGGCTTCATCCTCCCATGGCTTCAACCTCAGGTATTTTTATAATAGTTGGAGATACTGCAAGCCAGTTTGAATTTTGTGATCCAATCAGGATGCAAGGATCTCTGATGCATCCACACGATTAGGCCCAGTCTTGTGGCCTTCTTGAACCTTCTCGGTGGTTCTACAATTATCTTTGTCTGTGAGGTGATGCAACCCAGCTAGCCTCAATTTGCAACTAAGCTTTATTGACCATCCTGCAAGATCCGGCCAAACACTTTGGATTTTTGACTTACTTCAAAGGAGGCTCATAGCAGGGGCTGCCCAAGACAGTGCCATACTCCATCATGTCATAGATTCATGTTGAAGAGCAGAATCCAATGCAAAAATTTGTATTGAAATATCTCTTTCCTATCAAAAGTTATGGCCAAAAATATTAAAAATAAAAAATATGCATTGGGAAAGTAGGGGAAAGTGAAATATGGGAAAGTGAAATGCCCAGTATCATGGCTTTACTCGTAAGTAAGCAAATGTGCCTTTGTCCACTAGAAAGGCCAGGCTGAGAGGAATCCAAGACCTTGTCCTCCTTTTTAGGTTCAGGCATGTGATCACCCTGTCAGAAGCACATGGCTCTGCATGTTTCTGGAATGAGTTTTACAACAATGTAAAGTGCATACTGCTACCACTATTTCAATAGTGAAGATTAGTTCTGGCAGCAATGGCACTGCATAAGATCACAGCCCAAATCTATATATATAAAAGAGAAAAGTCACTCACTCGTTCACTCACTCACTCATCACCGCCCTGCCAAAACCGGTGGGCCTAGAAGCGTGAAATTTGGGGTGGGTGTTCCTTCCGTGACGGAGGGGTGCACTAAGAACCGGTTTTCAGAAATTCCAACCAGAAGGGGGTGAAAAGGGGCGCAACGCGTTTTCCTCCCTATACTTTGCATTGAGAATTGCTGACTCATCAACATTCCGCCCCAACTGCTGGGCCTGAAGCATGGAATTCTGGGAGTTTCTTCTGTCACCTGAACTCCCACCAAGAACCATCTGGAGAAATTTAACCCTTCAGGGGCTGAAAAGGGGGCAACGTGTTTTTGTCCTATACTTAACAGGAGACTGAGCAACATCCAGCCTATTTGGTGCTCAGACCCTGGTGCACTGGGGGGATGTTGTTCGGAGGAAGAGGTTGCGCTGGCGAGGATGCTGCGCATGAGGGGAAATTGCACATGGGGAAGTTGCGCATGTAGGAAAGTTGCACAGGGGGGAAGTTGCATATGGGAGGAAAATTGCGCATGGAAGGAAGTTGCGCATGGAGGAAAGTTGCGCATGGGGAAAGTTGCGCATGGGAAGAAAGTTGTTCACGGGAGGAAGTTGCGCTTGGGGGAAGTTGCGCATGGAGGAAGTTGCGCTTGGGGGAAGTTGCGCATGGAGGAAGTTGCGCATGGGGGAAAGTTGCACATGGGGAAGTTGCGCATGGAGGAAAGTTGCGCATGGGGAAAGTTGCGCATGGGGAAAGTTGCGCATGGGGAAAGTTGCGCATGGGGGAAGTTGTGCATGGGGGGAAGTTGCGCATGGGGGAAAGTTGTGCATGGGGGAAAGTTGCGCAGGGGGGAAGTTGTGCATGGGGAAGTTGTGCATGGGGGAAGTTGCGCATGGAGGAAAGTTGCGCATGGAGGAAAATTGCGCATGGGGAAAAGTTGCGCACGGGGGAAAGTTGCGCACGGGGGAAAGTTGCGCACGGGGGGAAGTTGCGCACGGGGGGAAGTTGCGCACGGGGGAAAGTTGCGCATAAGAGGAAAGTTGCGCATAAGAGGAAAGTTGCACATGGGGGAAGTTGCACATGGGGGGATGATGCACATGGTGGAAAGTTGCACACGGAGAAAGTTGCGCACGGGGGAAAGTTGCGCACGGAGGAAAGTTGCGCATGGGGGAAGTTGTGCATGGGGGAAGTTGTGCATGGGGGAAGTTGCGTATGGGAGGAAAGTTGCGCATGGGAGGAAAATTGCGCATATGGGAAGTTGCGCATGGGGGAAGTTGTACATGGGGGATGATGCATATGGGAAAAGTTGTGCATGGGAGGAAGTTGTGCATGGGGTGAAGTTGCGCCTGGGGGGAAGTTGCGCATGGGGAAAACTGTATGGGGAAAGTTGCGCATGGGAGGATAGTTGCGCATGGGGGAAGTTGCGCATGGGGGGAAGTTGCGCATGGGGGGAAGTTGCGCATGGGGGGAAGTTGCACATGGGGGGAAGTTGCGCATGGGGGGAAGTTGCGCATGGGGGGAAGTTGCACATGGGGAAGTTGCACATGGGGAAGTTGCACATGGGGGAAGTTGCACATGGGGAAAGTTGTGCATGGGGTTTGATGCATATGGGGGAAGTTGCGCATGGGGGATTGATGCGCATGGGGGAAGTTGTGCATGGGGGGTTGATGTGCATGGGGGAAGTTGCGCATGGGGTAACTTGTGCATGCTGGGTTGATGCGCATGGGTGAAGTTGCGCATGGGGGGTTGATGTGTATGGGGAAAGTTGTGCATGGGGGTTGTTACGCCTGGGGGAAAGTTATCCATGGGGGGTTGATGCATATGGGGGGATGGCATACGGGGGAATTTTTCTCCCGCAACGCGGGTACGCCTTTCGCTAGTTTATCTATATATATAAAAGGCATCTTCATCATCATTACTGACTCATGAACACCCAGCCAAAACCGCTGGGCCTATATGTGTGAAATTTGATGAGGGTGTTCCTTCCATGATGGAGGGATCCACTAAACCAGTTTTCAGAAATTCCACCCAGAAGGGGGTGAAAAGGGGCACAATGCATTTTATAAAACTAATCTTCATCGTCATTACTGACTCATCAACACCCTGCCAAAACTGTCAGACCTAGAAGCGTGAAATTTGGGGAGGGTGTTCCTTCTGTGATAGAGGGAGTCACTAAGAACCAATTTTCGGAAATTCCAACCGGAAGGGAGTGAAATGGGGTGCAACGTTTTTTCTTCCCTATACTTTGCATTGAAGACTCAGTGACTGATGGATGCTCTGCCCCAACCCCTGGACCGAGAAGTGTGAAATTTGGAGAGGGTGTTCCTTCTGTCACATCAAGAATGGATGTGGAGAAATTTAACCCTTAAGGGGCTGAAAAGGAGTGCAACGTATTTTTATCCTACACT
The DNA here is from genome assembly GCA_030015325.1 of Cryptoblepharus egeriae. Lineage (NCBI taxonomy): Eukaryota > Metazoa > Chordata > Lepidosauria > Squamata > Scincidae > Cryptoblepharus > Cryptoblepharus egeriae. The sequence goes on along the minus strand of JAREYC010000004.1, from coordinate 64,632,555 downwards.
TAACATGGAAGACTATCCAACATCCATCTGATTTGGGTGCTCGGTGCTTGGTGCACTGGGTGGGATGTTGTTTGGAGGGAGGAGTTGCATGGGGAGGATGTTGTGCATGGGGGGCTGTTCCGCATGTGGAGGTGATGTGCATGCGCGGATGCTGCACATGGGCAGATGATGCGCATGGGAGACTGATGTACATGGGGGAAGTTGATGCACATGGCAGGATGATGCAATTGGGGGTTGGTGCGCATGGGAAGTTGATGCACATGGGAGGTTGATGGGCATGGGGGACTGATGGGCATGGGGGATTTTCCGCATTGGGGATTTTGCGCATGGAGGAATGTTACGCATGGAGAGTCGATGCGTATGGGGGTTGATGTGCATGAGAGGTTGATGCGCAGTGGGGTATGGCGTACAGGGGGAATTTTACTCCTGCAACGCGGGTACGCTTTTTGCTAGTATTTGTATATGTGGACGGTTTAGCCGAAAATACCTTACAATTCCATAGAAATATAAGCAGTTTTTTCTCAAGGGAAGCAGGACATTTCTATCACAAAATTATCAAATTTCTTGGCCATAAATTGCTACAGCAGCATCAAAATTATAAAAACTTAAATACAATACACCTTTATTGGCATATGAAATTTTACACATAAAAGCACAGGGAATTGAAACATTTAAAATCATCAATGTATAAAATTTTAGAAGTGGATGAACATTAGAGTTCAGATCTTAGAAGTAGTCTGGTGATGCTGGATGACTACCAGGAAGTAGGATGCAGTAAAACCTTAAAGGTAAATGAGTCCCCTGCAGGTGCCTTGCTAGTTGTGAACCACTCAGTGTTAATCCCTTTTACAAGAACCAGCATTGTCCAAAGAAACTTCTGTGGTGATGTGGCTGGCGTGACTAAACACTAGAGCACACAGAACTCTGATACCTTCTGAACAAAGTGGTATCTACTTGTATGTACAGTGGCGCCTCACGTAAAGAATGCCTCACGTAAAGTATGTTTCACGTAACAAACGAAAATTTCTCTAGGATTCTGCTTCACGTAAAGAAAGTGCTTCACATAAAGAACACATTCGTTGGCAGCTGGGGCAGACGCGCTAGCCGGCAGCCTGTTTAAAAAGCGTCAGGGCTGCCTAGCGCACCTGCCCATAGTGAAAGCAACACTTCTGTGCTGTTCCTCCTGTGGCCGGGTGTACGCTGGGCAGAGGGAGAGAAGAACAGTGGAGAAGAGGGAAGCAGCTCAGGGCTAGCCAGAAGGGAGCAGGGGAGAGAAAGGCTCAGGATGGAGAGAAGGAGAAAGTGGGGAGACATTACGAAGGTGTCTTGGATTGCAGCCTCCTAACCATGTCTACCCAGAAGGAAGCCCCATTGTGTAAAATGGGTCTTACTCCCAGGAAAGTCTCTTCAGGACTGCAGCGTAAGTAGACGTCATAAGATCATGCACATTGAATGCATGTTTTGAATTCAATCCCAGTGTTCTGTCATCATTTTTACATCCAGTTAATATTTTTATATGAATATTTTTGGGGTTGTGGAACCAATCGTCTGAGTTTCCATTATTTCCTATGGGAAAATCCACTTCACATAAAGAATGTTTCACGTAAAGAACATGCCTCCGGAATGAATTAAATTTGTTACGTGAGGCGCCACTTTCAAACAGCTAGGTGGTCACTACAGGTCCAATCAATGATTTTTTTACACAACACGAATGGCCACTGCAAATCACAGTTTTAAAAAAACTGCTTTTCTACTGTTGTCGAGAGGTAGTCATGCAAACTATCATTCAATTTTTCAATCATTCAGAGTCACTGACTGACTCACTAACACCCAGCCAAAATCACTGGACCTAGAAGTGTGAAATTTGGGGATAGTATTCCCTGTGCCCAGCTGTTCCTGCCGGTGCTAACAAATATTCTTAAAATTTTACTCCTGCAACAACAGTCACTGTTTCACTGACTAACTGAACTGATCAATACCCAGCTAAAACTACTGGGCCTAGAAGTGTGAAATTGGGGGGTAGTGTTCCTTTTGTCACATGAGCAAACACCAAGACCTGATGTTGAGAAATTTAACCCTTAAGAGGCTGAACAGGGGTGCAACGTGTTTTTGTCTTTTACTTAACACTGAAGACTAACTGATTAACATCCAGCTGATGCACAGGGAGGGAGGGTGCACTGGGGGTGATGGTATGCATGGGAGGATGATGTGCATGGGGGATGTTCTATGAGGGTGTTGCGCATTGGGGGATGTTGCATAGGGAGGATGATGCGCAGGGGGGATGATGTGCATGGGGGTGTTGTACATGGGGGATGATGAGCATTGGGGGGTGGTGCCTATTGGAGACAGTGTGCATGGGGGTATTGTGCATGGGGAGTGTTGCACATGGGGTGATGTGCATGGGGAGATGTATGCATGGGGAGATGTTATATGGGGGTGTTGTGCACGAGGGGATGATGTACATGGGGATGTTATACATTGGGGGACAGTGTGCATTGGGGGTGTTGTGCATGGGGGATGATGTGCATGGGGACAATGTGCATAGGGGGTACTGCATATGGTACACATGTGGGGATGTTGTACAGGTGTATTACGCATGGGCAATGATGTGCATGGGGGGACTGTATGCAGGGTGGATGTTGTATGGGGATAATTTTACTCCCGCAACGCGAGTACATTCTCACTAGTTACATATAATTTACTACATATAATTTTTTAATGACAAGAAGACTACATGCTGCCCTGCTCACAAGGAAAAGGAAGACAAAGATTTTTTCCAGGACAAAAGGCTAAAAAGGAAGACATGTCCTGGAAAAATGGGACATATATATTAACCCTTCTGGGTTATTAACAAGCAGTCTTGCTAATCCAGATGCAGTTGGTTATCAATGCAATATTTACAAAAGTATAAAAGGAAATCTAAGGATTTCAGACACATATATCTATTTCCTGCTGCAGGCAGGGGGTTGGACTAGATGACCCACTAGGTCCCTTCCAACTCTATGATTCTATGATCTATGATTCTATGGGAGAGGGGTTGCTCACCTGAGGGCAGCGGCATCACTAGGGTTTATCTTACCCCTGAGTCACTCCCATGATCGTTCTCCTCTGCAGTGGATGTGGCAATAACCCCACATAGCAGAGTGGGTCTCGCCTGACTTCAACCCTGGACTCTGTGATGCCTGAGCAACACTAGAGAGGTATGGATCCAGGATGATCATCTGTCCACTTCTGTTCTGGAAGAAAAATCTTCATTGCCTTCCTTTCACTTGTAAGCAGACAGCATGTAGCCTTATGGAATTCATAAAATATATGCAATAAATTATATGTAATAGTTTTAAATGTAAACAGTAATATACCTGTAGTATTTAAATTAACCACATGAAATATATATATATATATATATATATATATATATATATATATATATATATATATATATATATATATATAAATTATTTTCTCACCCTCCCTGGGTGGTGTATGTATGTTATCCTCAATCTCGGGTCCTCTACCAGATATATATATATATATAAAGAGACAAAATATATATTTATATATATAATTTATATATATTTAAATATATATAAAAAGAGACAAATTATATATATATATATATATATATATATATATATATATATATATATATATATATATATATATATATATATATATATAAAGAGAGAGAGAGAGAGCACGCACTCTTTTGTAATGATGATATATGGTCATCCTGGGCCAATCATTCTGTCCTGGAGGGATGCTATTTCAGTTGTACAGTTCTATTTTGTTCCCTTGCCTGAAATGGTTCTGAAAGTTAGACTCCCTCCGAGATGGACTGCTCTGCACCCTCTAGTTACACCACCTACTGCATCTGCTTGCATATGCTGTTGAAGGACTGACATATGCTACCTTGTTTTATTCTCTTCCTCCTTCACCCCTATCATGACTTTTTACATGTCACTCTGCTCTGATTTGTTCATTCCTGCTGTAATACAGGCTTACAATGAACCCACCCAGAAGCCACACACACCAACGACATCTCTGGAGACCATCCACAGAGGACATCCTGGAGCAACGATCCACTACCAGAGGTAGTAAAGTGCATACTACTGTCACTATTTCAGTGAACACTAGTTCTGACAGCAGTAGTGCTATATAAAACAGCAGCCCAAATTTATATTCTATGTATGTGGACAGATTAGCTACATCTATGAAGACCTTCCATAGTGGAACTCATGGTCCTAGGATCCACAACCAGAGGTGGCCATCAGCAGATGAAGACTAGCCTGGCACAGCTGGTCAAGTGCAAGCCAAGGCTGGGCATTTCCCGTTCTCTAACTTGGTCTTAGTGACGTTAAAACCCACCATCTGGAACCACTGAGACTTGCACACTAAGCTTACATGCTCTGTGCTTGTCCAGGTCTTTCCAATGTAACCATGTTTCCAGATCTTTCCAATATAACCTACATGTAACCATATTTCTTTCTGGGACTTCATATTTCCTACTCAATTGTTGTGTTTGAAAAACATGCTCTAATAAAAATGAATCTGTTACTTTATTTTGGAGAAGTAAATCTGCCCACACACATCACTCACACTGGAAGTTTAGGTTCCATCTTTCCATCAACATAAATATTTAACATGCCTATTTAAGCTTCCCAATTACATCCCAAACAAAATACACATTACAGCAATATTAAAAGGCAAGGCTACTTTAGAAAAGAGACACAAAATAGTTCAGTCTCTTCACAATGAGTCTACAGACATCTAACATGGAATAAAAATTTACCTTGTAAAATGAAGTGTTAACATCTGTGCATAATTTAGCATTAATAATCAGAGTTGTGCATTGTTCACAGAGACAGTTACTGTGAAAGCAAATGAAATAATTAATGGGTATGAGACAAGAATCAACAATCATGAGATGATGTGACCTTTTTAATTAGCGGATCCATTTGTTTCAATCCTACTAACAGCAGCCAATCAAGGATGCTGAACGGTATTTGCAGAAATTATATTACCAAATCGAAATTTATGCTGTTGACCTAGCAATATTTAAAAAGAACTTTTAAAAAATAAAGCATTTTCGAATTTTTTAAAAATTACTTGACTTATGCAGGGAACACGTTGTTATCAACATAATACTGAGAACAAATGAGATTCATTTCCTTTTTAAACTTTTCCATCTTTGAATGTAAGTTTAGTAAGAAGCATCCCCAAGTAAGCAGTTTCTAAAATTTTGAACTTCAGCACTCCTACTAGAAGTTTTAATTAGAAGTTTTTACTAGTCTCCTTAACTAGAAGTTTTAAGGTGCTAAATAAGAACAAATAATTGTTCATTTAAAGTTATCTTTGTCAACTGCACCATCCAATAACCATTCTAAAGCAGTATATAAATTTCATTGTAAATATCAATCCTTTTGAAATTCTCTCTTTCAACAGTATACAAAATCATAGACTATAAACATGTTTTGGTGTTACATCAGTTTGCCTATCAAAGATTCCACAAAATAATCTTAGGCATAGTGACTGATACACAATGTTTCAATAACTGTGCCTACACCAGCAGTTTCCCAAACTTATCCTGTTTATGGCACCCTTATTTCTTGGTGTATTATTATGGCAACACCACATCATGGGAGGACAAGACAGCCTCCAGTATGCCCCCAAGTATTAAACAAGATCCCCAGCAATCACATCCTGGCCATGATGATGATGCCTTGGGAAGCCACAAAGAGGCTGGTGGAACATCTTGTGTTGCCCTCACCCTGCAAGTTCACTATGGTACCATAGGATGCTGTGGCACAGTTTGGGAACTACTGGCCCAGAGAATTATACATCCCTGGATTGCCTGGGGGAGACAGAATCACTATTAAACCAGTTTATGGTATAGATACAACTTACAATTATGGGAAAAGCTACTGACTTTCTGTTATTAATATTAATAAAATTGCCATCAATATACATGGTGCTTGACAGAAGTCACATATCTAAACACTCCAAAGAATAATAGTGCCAAGAATTTACAAATAAGATGAAGGGTGTTCTATATGAAGGGAAGTACGGTACATATATATACACAATCAACTGATATTTACAAATAGACCTTTCCAATTCTTAGATGCAGTTTCTTATCTAGAAAAGGTCTTTAGAAAAGCTTATCATTCACATTATTTTGTGAAGAGATTTTAAAGAAAGCTACATGAATGGCATTTGTTTCAGTTTACAAAGAACTGTCACAGTGTTCAAAATCAGAACCATTAAAAGTTCATTATGCTACAGCCTTACAACTACTAAAGGAAAAATGGAACAGAAAGGGAGGGACTACATGTGGTGTTGCAGCTGAATATCCTCCATACAATTGTCCATTTTTCCATATTTGTGACTACATAAAGGAAGTCCCACTGAACCAGAAATAGACGTACACATAGGTATAAAAGTCTGTAGATGTTCCCATAGTCTCAGCAACAATCCAGTATATGTACCTCATTTCTGATTCATGTTGGTATAAGACCACCTCCATGTTGGGAATCTATCATAGCCAACACATATGTGAGCCAGCCTTCACTGACTGTTAAAGAGTGGCCACATAAGAAAACAAAGATTTTCTCTAGTACAAAAAAAAACTGATGCATAGCCTGTGTGAAAAGATTTCTCATGAAAATCATTTCTGGTAAAACTATCCCTGTAATACAGACTCATTTAGGGTCATTAGTTTGGTATATTTAATTGCAAACATGTAACTTGAAGTATGGTGGATTTTTTTCCATCAAGATCCTAGGAACTATCTTCTGTGAAGGTTCTGATTTTTTTTTAAAAATAGATCCATATCCCATAATAGAAATAGTTTCTAGAGAAAAGGAATGACTGACATTTTCATGTAGGTATGTCCACAAACAGCCTTTCTTTGATGAGTAAAAATTGCCCTGCTCTCATTCTTCCCCTTTTGAACAAGTACACAATGACTAACTTAATATTACTGACCTGTTATGATTTGGGGCTCATTAACAAATTATGCAGTAAGGGTGGCAAGTTCTGAAAAGCATGAAGTAAAAATATGTTTGCAAACGTGGGCAGTATATTTTGGCAAGGGAGTTGTGGCTATTCAGGTCTGTGGCTGTTCAGCATATGACCTGGTATTTACAAGCACAGATTTTCACTTCATATTTTTCCCTGAAAAAAGGGTAACTCAACTCAAAAGAGTTGTTCAAGTATCAAAGGGGTTTACACTTCTACATTAGATTTGTGAAAACTACATTGCTTTTTATTGACCTTCAGAAAAGAAATGAACCAATACTTAAACTGCTAGACGTTTCAGTTATCCTGATTGGTATATTCACTGGTAGGAGACCTCTCGTTTCAATAGCCACATATACACCCTAATGTATATGATCAGTCAAAGTTTCAATACCCCAGGACTATTAATCAATTTTGAAAAATACTCTATATGAATCATGCCACTAAGGGAACTATAGTCTTAGCATCTTGGCAATTATACAGTATCAGAAATATACATTTTCCTTGACTGCCACTGTAGAAACATTGTGCCCACAAAGCCACTATGTACATCAACAGAAAAGGTTCCTGTGTTTTCAAAAGGCAACCAGGTTGTACAAATAATGCAGACACTGGGGAGTGAACTTGATGCTCCAGCTGAGTTCCACTTGATGCTATTGCTCTACTCTGGGGAAAGCAGCATCTGAAACGTCTTGCAAGGAGGTGCCTGATACCTGAAAATCAAGTACATTTTAAATGAATTGTAAACATGCCACATTATATGTGTGATTGCCCTGATCAGCAACTAGTTCTGTAATACTATGAAAAATAAGACCATAAGAAGATATATTAGTATTCAAACACTTAAATAATAATTAAAACACAATCTCAACTTATTTTGAACCCAGTACATCGGAATATTATGTAAATCCAAGGTATTATATGTTGATTTATAGCTTGATCTATTTTTATTTAAATCACATCACTATCAACATTTCTGGAACACTCTGCTCTGTTTGATTCAGAAGTTTACAGAAGATTACAAGGTTTGCCTGGGGCCTTTTGGAGGGGTCTTGCTGTGGGCTGCATCTGGTACCCAGATCGAGATTTGGACACCTAAGCCATGGTTTGGTCACTCTGCTTATAGTTCATTAATTATTTTGGTTACCATTTCTCAAACTTTTCCAGTTCTATAACATTCTTTTCAACATTATAACATCTTTCAACTTCATAGAACATTGAAGTTGTTCCCAAAATACTTTTTTTCCTCTGGAATTTCTTTTACTGTTTATATAATAACATTATATATGCTGCTTTGTTTTCAGTCTCTTTCCTATGGTTGAATATTCAATGGTTGGATATTTTCCAACCAAGTATTCCCTAGAGGAGTGCTTACCCAACCGTGGAAAAGGTATAAAAATACCCTCAAATTTTGCTGCTGATCATCTCAAAACATCATGCTGGGCAGCCACCTCTGCCTGGAAATTATGGTAGTGAGCATACAGGGGTGATGGACAGAAACAGATGTCCAATGTGAGGTTCTGAGATGATCAGCAGCAAAACAAGGGGGACCTGTGACAAAGAACAGAAAGCTCTGCTCTATGCCTTTATTGAGATGCAATGGTCCATGGTTTAGAGAGACTGTGACCTTAATAGATGTCAACTTGCAGATCATAGACACTCCCAAATATGACAAGAAAATATAACTAGTATGGACATAGTAAACTGCATAGGTCAACAGACACTCCCCACACAGAGGACTTTGGGTACCTGGTGCAAAGTTAGGCTTGAGTTTTGAAGATCAATTGTGGCAAGGGATGGCATGCGAGACTCCAAAATGGTTCTGTTTTCTTTCTTCAGAAATCTGGAATTCCGAGCTATGAAGAAAGGACAAGAGTATTCATTTTGCTTTTACATACCCCTTACCATTTCTCTTGTAAAAGGACAATTTCTACCTACTGTGGTATAACATATGACTATGAGCCATATCTAAAGTAGAATTCTTCATCTACCTGGATGTGAGGAAGTGTGCATGCCTGAGGAGCACTGCACAGGATTGGAATTATGAGCACAATCCTAACCATGTCTACTCAGACGTAAGCCTCATTGTGTCCAATGGGTCTTACTCCCAGGAAAGTATCTTTAGGATTGCAACCTAAATCCTATCTCTGTGTGACATATGAATCTGTCCATAGTGTCTTTATGTTGTCTTTAGGCACTAGAGAAAATGGCATGGAAATATGAACAACAGTAACTGGGAGAAAGGAGGAGCCTTCCAATGAAGTATTGAGACTCTACAAAATGATTTTTGGAAAAATTTCTGTAAATATGTACACAAATATAAAAAAGTGTTAGGTCTTTGCAATTTTCAATAAAATGAATGGTTTCTAAAATTATTCCAGTAATGCAAAACATTACAATTGAGGACCCAATCTTATCCAATGTGGATTGGGCTCTGGCTCTCAGGACAGTCACTCTACATATAAGAAGCTCAAAATCTTGAAGGATGCAAATGAAGGCCCAATTGTATCCAACTTTTCACAATGCAGCCCCAATGCAAATTAACAAACATCTCCGTGTCTTGAGAATGCCTCCGTGACTGCCTCCTACCTAGGATGTAGCACACACTGACATGGTTACAGTGGCAACCATGGATAGGCCCTCATTCATTTATGAGCATAATTCTACTTAGGGCACAATCCAGAGTTGGGGCAGTAAGGAGTGTCCTAGCTGGGCTGCCCCAACCATTCTAAATCCAGAGCAGGAAGTTATGCTGCATCCAGAGAATCAGGAAGCCTGGGCTGCCCTAGCTGCTCTAGAGCATGCTCAGTAGGCACCAACTCAGTGATACCTGGGAAGGGCTTGCTCCCAAGGAGACCCCTCCCCCCCAGATCACACTGAACAAGGAACAGCTGTGGTGCCTGCCTTAGAAGGAGTCCCTGATGAGATGCCAGTACAGTCTACAGTGAATACAAGGAGCTTCTTGGAGTTGTCTACTATATCCCCAGGTTAGTGGGCTGCCATAGTTGTGCCATATCCTGAAGTTGAGAGGCAAGGGTTGCAGCTAGGCTTGCCAAGAACTCAAATTTTTGGTCAACACTGCCATTCTCTGCCTTATCATGGACCCCTATGGGTCTACTCATTACTATACCTGCTCCTGAGGTGGTATAACTCTGAGGAGATGGAAGAGGGTATTTCTGCCCTGGAAACAGGCTCTGGATCCAGAGTAACTGCTCTGCCCTAGGCAATGTTAAACATGCCCTCAAAATGCCTCTCCTGAGCTGCCTTGGCTGCCCCAGCTCGGGCAGCCCAGGTCCACCTCTCTTGGGGCAGCCTATGTTGGCTTATGGCTGCAGTCCATGTGTTCAATGCATCTTACTCCCAGGAAAGTGTCTTTCGGATTGCAGCCTGTGTTGCCTTATGTTTTCTTGGGGCAACCTATTTTCCAGAATAACTAGGGTGGCCCATCTTGCAGTTGGACCAGTCCAGTGATAGACAGGGTAACTCAAGTGCACTTCTGGATTGTGCCCTAAGTCTTTGACAGCTAAAGTTTCAGAAATCAGTCTTTTATCAGGGGAATCATATTCTCCTTTAATGTATTTTGAGTATCATTATTCTTTTTTATAGAATATCATTCATTTATAAAGAATATCATTTTTTGATGTTTGTTGGTTGGGTTCAAGCATATCTCAGAACAATCACAAACTCTTACCATCCACACCTCTAAGTTCAGGGAGATGGTTAAGCTCTGGCAAACGCACATCTGTTCTGGAAAAGTCCCAACTTTTCTTGTTTGCATGAAGTATATTCCTTTCATTTGGGACCTGTTACCGAGGAGTTAATATTAATAATAGTAGTAATGTTGTGAATAAATCCTTAGTCTGTATTTAACATTTTCAAGATTAAGCTCCATAATACACAGGTTCATTCACAATATATACATTCAATTTAAAAAAATTCAAAATGTACCACTGATTGCCACGCTTTGCGCCATTTCTTATAAACTGTATACAGTAAAACCTTGAATTGAGAGTAATGTATTGAGAGTGTTCTGCAAGATAAGCAAACATTTCTAATAAATTTTAACTTGATAAATGACAATGTCTTGCAATACAAGTAGTACGAGAAGCCCAATGACATATGATCGCACTGAGCTAATGGTTCTTCTCTCTTTCTCTCGCTGCGGGACGGTGGGTGATTGTCTCCCAAGCTCAGATGAGGTCCAACCAGGCTGTTTGGAGGGGAAACTTCCCCAACAGCACCTTTCCTGGAGGAAGCAGGAGGACGCACACAGGCAGACAGTCAATGGACCGTCCAGTGGAGCTGCCTCCACTGTCCCCCATCCCCCCTGCTCCAAGGTCCTGCAGGTGCTGCTTGAGCAAGGGGGACAAAGACTGAAAGAGACCAAGCCTTGCATGCCTACTCTAAAGTAAGCCCTATTAGAGTCAGTGGGGTTTACTCCTGTGTAAAGGAACAATGGAATGGAGCCTCAGAGACCAAGCCTTGCATGTCTACTTCTATTTTCATTATATTACAGTACTGTAATCATTTTTATATGAATATTTTTGGGTTGTGGAATGACTCATCTGAGTTTCCATTATTTCTTATGGGGATATTCGCTTTGATATACAAGTGCTTTGGAACAAATTATGCTTGCAAACCAGTTTTCTTGTACCATGAACATGACCCTCTGATGAAAGAATCAAGACAGTCAATTACATGATGCCATTTTCCTGTTTAGAAAAGTCAGATGTTCTGTTAACCAGGAAAAGCAGATATATTCTATTACACCATTCTTCCTGCAAAGGTTTTATAAGATTGGGTTATATATGACCTGGAAACAGGAGATCTTCACAATACTGTAGAAAGTGTGGTTTGAATAGAAGCATATATGCCAATAAAGGTTTCGAATTGAATTGAACAGAAGCAAGTCTTAACTTTTCCAACTGCTTCCCCCTTCCTCATCCACAATCTCCGGTTTTCTCTTTGCCTTATTAATCGGTAATTGGTTAGGTGAGGGTGTTATCAGTAGGTCTTGTTAGCACAAAATCAATCTTATTATTTTATATGAGTGAATATAGAATATATTCCCCGCAAATGCTAAGCATTACCTGGTCAAGCAACTGAACCTGGAATTACCTTTCTGGCGATGTGTAAGACAGCACGTATCTGTCTGCATCTGTCTACAGTATTTATATACAGCTTTTCAACTAAAAAGTTCACAAAGCAGTTTACAAAGAAAATGGAAAAATAATAACAGCTAATTAAAAGCAAATGGGTCCCTGTCCCAAAAGGGCTCACAATCTAAAATGCAAAAAAGAACACCAGCAGAAGCCACTAGAACAGACATTGCTGGGGTGTGTAGGGCCAGTTACTCTCCCCCTACTAAATAAAAGAGGAGCACCCACTTGAAAGAGTGCCTCTTGCTCATGTGGACTTTGTGACACCATCCCCCTCCCCCCATACTAAATCCACCCAAACCCAGCTGAGATAAACTAATTCTATTGTTTGTATCCAGTGATTTTCAACTGGTGTGCCGCGGATAGTCCTCATGTGTGCTGCGGGAATTTGGGGATTGGCCTTATTAATATGAAAATGGGGGAATTAGAACAGTCTGGTGTGCCTTGTCAATGGTAAAAACAATTGATGGTGTGCCTTGACAATTTCAGTGACTTCAGTATGCCTTGAGATGAAAAAGATTGAAAATCACTGATCTAGGGAAATTCAATTTGAAAATAAACTAACATGTTAAGCAGGTTCGGAATTTGGTTAAAATTTGAGGATCCTTCCCTCAGATTCATAGAGCTTGTTTCTCACCAAAGAGTTTGTTACTCACCAAGGGGGAGAGGTTGTGTCGTCGTCCCTCCCCCCCAAGGAGAGTCTGCTTCTCCCAAGGCTTGACTTGGCGTCTGAGAATCACAAGGATGTACCCTGGATGGCAATTATATTTTGGTTTTTGAAACCTGCTTCCCTATCTCAAATCCCCACCTTTTCCTTGTTTCCTTCCTTTCTTTCAGTAACTCTCTAAAGTTAAGAAAAAGGTACACACAAGTAAGCTAGATAGCTATAGATTTTTATCTGTTATTCATGTATTTGATTGTTGTCCTTTATAATAAATCCCTGTTTAGAAACATACTTTCTCAAAGTTTGTTCTTCTACAAAGTTATCGCTGTAGAGATCAGTGATGGGCTTCAAAAAATTTAAGAACCGGTTCTCTGCCCATCTGGCAGCCACTTTTAAATGGCTATTTTTAAACTTTATATGTCCTATCTCTTGTTAAGAACCGGTTCTATAGAGTAGGTGCGAACCTGCTAGAGCCCACCACTGGTAGAGATGCTGTTTGTTAAGTCCAGCCTGTGATTCTCAAGACCAAGAGGGCAATACTAAATTCCCCTAATTAAAAATCCCTTTTGGTAACAAAAGAATTTCAACACAAAACCAAACTGGGCTAGAATTTCATCCAGACAATATTTTAATCTACACTTGAGAACTGGGTTTGGACAAATTCTCCTGTGAATTTCTACATGATTGGGATAGAGAGGTGATTTCAACTGTGGATAGTTCAGCTGTGGAAAGTTCTCAGATGTGGAGTGGGAATTTGGGGGAGGGACATCAATTATTAGGAAAACTTGGGGATTTGAAGAGCATGGTGTGCCTTTTCAGTGAAAAAAAAAACAACTGATGGTCTGCCATGAGATGAAAAAGATTGAAAATCATTGGGCTAGAGAGATGCTACCCAAAGAAATTTGCACTGTGGAAGCAGGTTATCACAAAAGTGAAATAATTTTGGAATGAAAAAGTATAATTAAGATTATGCACTTGCCACGGCAGCACAAGAAGTAGGTGGAAGGGGGTGTTCTGGGTAGAGGAGGATAGGTCCAGGGGTTGGAGAGCAGGGAGTGGAAGGTGGGGCTCAGATCTGGTACTTATGCTGGATCCAAACCATATCTCCTAGGCAGCTGGGAGCAGCCAGAAGCCTCTATCTACTCACACCGCCAGTGGTGGTCTAAGTAGACCCATTGGGGCTGCTTTAGCCTACGTATGGAAGGGTAAGAGGAGGCTCATCCTCTTCCCCATGATGGCTAGAACAATTTCAGTGGGTCTACATGGTAGCGCAGAAGCAGTCCCAACAATTGTGCTTGATTCAGCACAGGCAAGTCAGCCTGATTAATCCAGCGCAAGTTAGGATTGCACTGTCAGTCTTTGGAAAATTAAAGAACTGTTTTAAAATGATATTATTATCACCATTCTCAATATGGACTGAAGTGTTCTGTTCATAATAGCTACCCACATGTAAAGAAAAACCAAGCTATTGACTTCTTAGTCCCAGGAGACCTTCAGCAGCTGAAATTCCCCCGGGAGATGAAGTGGAGCCCATGCTGGTACCCAATACCCATAGGAATGTGTCAGGGCAGAATACCAAGTAGCATTAAAGCTGAAACACGCTTACTCTCCTAAAAGTAGTTTTAAAAGGCCTTACCGATGCTGTCAAGTTCACACTATAGCGACCTGCTGGTGATTTTTTGCCTTGATTTATGAAAGGATTGAAATATTTTTTATTCTTCACATCGATCCTGAAAATAAACACAAAGAATTCTGTGATCTTGCCGAGGGTGATATTTTTTAAAAGTATGTTCCCAAAATTTCATTACATGCTAAGAAAATGGAAAAATAAAACAGTTTTTTAATATGATTTAAAGGCAAATAATACCACAACATTGCTGAAACCACATACTTGCTGAAAGGCCAAGTATGGATCTAGTCATTTTATGGATGGGAGAATACTTAGGGTTGAACTACATGTGTAACCAAATACATGGGTGTGTTTTTAAAAGGCTAAGCTCTTCTTGTGATTAAGAGCCACACAAGGCTGCAATTTGGATTGGGACAGCAGTGTAGAGGTTGGGGGCATTTAACTCCTTACTTCCATACCTTTCCCCCCAACATGATGAAACAGTAATTTAAACCTAAAAATACTAATTGCATTTGTAGAGTAAAATTCCTGCTTTGTGGTAGCACAGAGGTAAAGAGTAACATACCTCTACCTTTACACTTCTGCTTCAATTCAAAAGGAACCACAGTTCACACCCAATAAGACAGGGATATCAATCAGCCTTGATCACCACCCTTTTCTTTACACATCGTAGAAAGTTTGCCATTCCCTCGGAAAAAAATGAGTGGGGCCTGAGTTCAAGAGTCAAGACCTGTCCAGGTTCATAACCCGGCCGGAACCTGGAAATGGAATGGAACCTGTGGGGAACGCACAACCTGCTCTTGTTGTTCCCCACACTACCAAAGTTGAAGCCATATTCTGGATAAATATACATTTCTTTTGGCTCAGGCTGTTATTCAATTCAGAAGGTATTGTTACTCTAATTTTAAGGGATGGTGTGCATCCTGGCTGGTTAAAGAACATACAAAAGAAATTAGCACAGTTGGGGCTCTCAATGTACTATTTGCCCCTTCTGGGTCTCGAACGGGCTAGGTTAATCATCAAACAACGTATACGAGATACTGAATGGCAGAATGACCTGGCAAGTGTTGCAGATCCTTTTGTTAAAGCAGAGTTTAGACCACAGGCCACGGCGCTATACCTGACCCATCTAGAAATATATAGTTATAGGAGGGCCTTCACCCTAGCTCGCTTCAACGACCTACCCTCTGCTGTCGTAGATGGAAGATATAAGAAAATCCCTTATGATGAACGGATTTGCCCTTGCGGACAGGATGAGGTTGAAACTACGGAGAACGTTCTATTATGTTGCACTTTCTATAAAGATCTGCGCACTCTGCTTATTTATCCATTGCTGTCTAATCTGCCCGGGAGATCTAGCTGTCAATTTTTGCACATGCTTTTGACTGATGGAAATCCAACCTCCGTGTATGTTGTTGCATTGCTGCTGCTATGAGAATCAGGATTGCAGCTATGAATGTTTCAGTATAAGTGACTGCCAATTTTTATCATTTTCTGTATATTATGAGGCCACTATTTTATGTTTAATCTTGGCTGAGGTTTTAACCTAAGGCTTTTATATATGACTTTTATATATGGCTTTTATAGGACCTTTGCACTTTTATATTGATAATTCCTACGTTTTTATTGTGCTCTTTTCCTTTTGGATATACTTGTAATTAAGCTGTTTTTTACTGTTTTATGCTGGTCTAAGACCGCAATAAAGGTTTTATTATTATTATTATTATTATTATTATTATTATTATTATTATTATTATCCGCACACTACTGCTACCACTGCCAGCTTACCCAGTCAAGCCTGGATGTCACCAAGTACCTCCTCTAGCCTACGTGCTCCCAAACAGGGTTACCCGCGCAGGCAAGCATGAAGGACTTTCAGATGCTTCCCCTCTGGCCGGGCAGCCCCACTGGGGAGCACAAAGCCCTGGAGTGAAGCCTCCTCTACCTCTCTTCTCTCCCCCCACACAGACTGCCCATCCTCTCCTCCCAGGGTCCTGCAAAGTTGGGGGATCGTGGTGATGGCTCTTTCAGGGCACCCCTCTGCCCCTCCTCCCTCCAGTCCCTTTGGAAGGGACTCTGACATATTGACTGCACTGTCAATAGGAAAATGCTGCTAATATATAGGTCTTGGATAAGAAAGCATACCTGTAAGATGTATTTGCTTCATTCATGCTTTACATTTTTAACTGGACATTTAACATGCTTTAAGTGACCAAGAAGAGGGTAAAGGTTCCTTATTTGGGATTACAGTAAATAGAGTACAAAGACAAAGACAGGCAGCATCAGAACTGATGCAATGTGGTATGGTAAACAGCAATGTACATGTGAACTTTGTTGTTTTACCCCTAATTTATACCTGTAATTATTCAGGGTTCCTGGTTTCACTCCCATGCTAGGAGGTCCACTGATGCTGGCTGTCATGGATGAATAGTTATGCATAATAGGAGGAATCACCATACTGGGATTCTTAACATAATCCAGACTGCTGCTCGAGTCCTTGATGCTTGATGGAAGAATAGCTTTAACCTGCCCAGTTCCATTCTCATACAGGAAACTAGTATGTGAAGACCTATCAGCTTTCTCTAGATCCTCTTTGGACAATTTCATTCTGAAAAGCTTGGAGCCTTTGATCTTTGAATCTCCATTGAAGTCCTGATTTTTTTTAAAAAAAACAAAAGCACAATAGCGTTTTAAAACGAGTCAAAAAAACTTACTGCTTTAAATGTAAGACCAGGAGATTGAGATTGAAATTCATTACAAATCATGACAAAATGGTAACCAAAGCGAGGAAACACACACACATGCAGACACACACAATTTTCTCTCTGTAAAATACAACAGCCCTAATTGAAATCCTCCATTTTATAATTTCTGATAAAAACATGGTAAAGCTAAAGATGTCCCATGCAGGTTGCCCTGCTAGTCGTGACTGACTCTAGAGAGAGGTGCTCTTCTCTGCTAGAAGGCCAAGGACAATGACCATTGTCTACAAGGTCATGGGGCCAAAAGGACTAACCCTACAATCAAGAGTAACTACGGGAAGACAGAAGAGGCACTTACTCTGGATTGCTCTATGCATTTCCCATAGGTGGCACTGTAACTATGTTGGTGTAAAAGGTCCCATAGTTACTCTGGATTGTAGCCTATATGCTTCAACTATTGGTGTTAAAGTACTTAGCACCCAAGCAGCCAAGGAGCAGCTTCAGGCCCTCTAAGTGTAAACCATGTACCAAGACAGTTAATTCTCATTTGTTCTGTTACTTGTCTATCTAATGACTATTTGCGCCTGTGCATAATCAAAACCTTTTTTTTGGCCTTGCAACAGTTACACTAAGACAATGATTTTCAACCTTTTTCATCTCGCGGCACACTTAACAAGGCCCTGAAATTGACCAGGCACACCATCAATTGTTTTTATCATTGACAAGGCACACCAGACTGCTCAAATACGCCAATTTTCCTATTAATGAATGTCAATCCCCAAATTCCCATGGCACCCCTGAGGACTATCCGTGGCACACCAGTGTGCCATGGCACACTGGTTGAAAATCACTGCATTAAGATGAACTTTACAATTGACTACCCCATAGTTATTTAGTAGATTCCTTATTTCTACTGCATGTTGTACAAGATCTGTAATTAAATAAAAGATACTTATGGAGCAGGACAGAACTCAAAAACTATAGACGCATCTGTTCATGTAAGTAATATCATCCAAAGTGCAAGGAACTTTATCCTTCAAAGCTAAGCACTACAAGAAATAGCAGTACAAGAAGATATAAAGCACAAGCCTAACTACGTCTACTCCAATGTAAGCCCCATTGTGTTCAATGGGTCTTACTTCCAGGAAAGTGTCTTTAGAATTGCAGCCATATGCATATACAGTGGTGCCTCACATAACAAATTTAATTCATTCCAGAAGTACGCTTGTTATCTGAAATGCTCCTTAAGTGAAGTGGATTTTCCCATAGGAAATAATGGAAACTCAGACGAATGGTTCCACAACCCCAAAAATATTCATATAAAAACATTAATGGATGTAAAAACTAGATGACAAAACACTGGAATTGAATTCAAAACATGATTTCAATGTGCATGATCCTATGAAGTCTACTTAGGCTGCAATCCTAAAGATACTTTCCTGGGAGAAAGCCCCAATGAACACAATGGGGCTTACTTCTGGGTAGACATGGTTAGGAGGCTGCAATCAAAGACACACTCTTCTTTAATCAAAGATACTTTCAAAATGTCTCTCCACTTTCTCCTTCTCTTCATCCTGAGTCTCTCTCTTCTGGCTAGCCCTGAGCTGCTTCCCTCTTCTCCACTGCTCTTCTCTCCCTCTGCCCAGTTGACACCCAGCCACAGGAGGAACAGCGTGGAAGTGTTGCTTTCGCTATGGGCAGGTGGAATAGGCAGCCCTGACACTTTTGAAAAGGGCTGCAAGCCAGCGTGTCTGCCACAACTGCCAATGAGTAAGTGAAGCAACGCTTGTTATGTGAGACAGAATCCTAGAGAAATGTTTGCTTTTTATGTGGATCACTTGTTAAAGTGAGGCACTTGTTAAGTGAGGTACCACTGTATATGGAACTAAAAGAAATGCAAATTGATTGCTGCCAACATTCCAAACTGCACTGCTTTTATTCGCTATAGTCAAACCAGGATGTAGATAATTATGATGGAATAGTGCTAAAGGAGTTGGTTTTATTTGAGATATTACTGTATTAATTATTTCTGCTAAAACACACAAACCAAAGCACAACAAACCTGGATTAAAAGCATTTTTCTTTCATCACCAGAGTCATCTTTGTCTTTCCTGATTATTTTTGATTTCTTGGGCAGAGTTTGGTCTCTTTCTTTCTGAATCTTCACTTTAAGTTCTTGAGCAAATCTTTAAAGTTTCATGTTTTTAAAAAAAGAACACAAATGGACAAAATTAAACTTCCATGCCACATATTAGTATCCCCTCCCTTCCTTCAAGAATGTGTAAGATAAGCACGTATTATCCCACTGCTCAATAGTCCTGCGAGATCAATAAGGAGGGAAGTCATAGTTCTGGAAACTCCAAAATTTTAGAATGGAAAAGAGGAGAGAAGATCAGGGACAGCTAAAGGAAATTTCCAGAGTCTCAGTTGATCTATTTGTAGGGCAATCTTCCAAGGCTGTTATCAACTTTCAACTTAAAATCTATTTAATTGTTAATTCCACCTTAAAATATTGGGGGTAGGGTCAATTCAACCCACCTTTCAGCAAAACCATCTTTGTTAAACAAATTACACTGCAGCAGCTCAGTACAGGATGGCCTTTTGTCTGGGTCAGTCTTCAGGCATTCCTGAAACAAGACAAAATGAATACAGTCAAAAGAAAAGCTGCAATCTCTTTGGTATTGACTAAAATGGTGCTTCCCAAAGTCCTGTGCAGGAGAAGCGACCCACAAGTCTTGGCAAGGCAAGAGGATGGCAGCAAGGCAACCCCTGGATCTTGCTGCTGCAGAGGCTGATTCAGGTTCTCTTTACTTACCTTCCACAGCAACATTTGGGTGGGATGCAGGGAGTGCTCCACAAGACTGACCCTTCTCCCCTGAAGCAGTGAAAGAATGCAAAACAGTTGGGAAGTGATTATCACTTTGCATTCTTTCACTGCTCAAGGGAGGGGGAGGGAAGGGTCTGCTCTCAGCTGAAAAGAAGCTGTTCTAAACCCAAGAGAGAGAGTTTGACTTCCTTTCAGCAGTTACCATGTTACGCAGATTTAAGCCAATAACAGCTGCCGAAATGAATGCTTATCTTTAAATTTAAAGGGCAAACCTTATTTGCATTAAGTTATTAAAAAACCACAGGTGAAAAATCCACTAATAATTAGGTTATACTCAGTGGTGGGATTCAAATAAATAAATATTAGTTCTATGTTCTAATAACCTAAATTAACTACAGATACTATGTCGCATTAGTAACCAGTTCTCAGAACGAGGCACTCATTAGCAAAGAGTTCTACAGAACCTGTGAGAACCTCCTGAAGCCCACCACTAGTAATACTTGTTTAACATCATATATAATTTTTAAAACTGAATGTAAAAGGTAAAAGAGACTGCTCTTTCAACCAGGCAAGGGTGAAGGCAAGACCTGTTCTGGCCAATTCAGAGACTTCATACAACCTGCCAATTTCAGGCAAATGTTTTATACTTTGTTCCAATCTGTGACTGAAGTGAGCTCTACCATCATACTTACATTTCAGTGGTTTCCAGACTGCACACTGTGGCACCACAAGGTACAATGGTGAATTCACAGGGATGCCACAAGGTTTGTGGCCTCTTCTCCCCAGCTCTCCCATGCACGTTCATCTTGGCTAGGCAGAGATTGTGCAATCTCAAGGGAGTGCTGGTAACTGTCTTGACCTCCTATGGCACCATGAAAGAACAGTGCCATGACCAACGCATGTTTGGGAACCACTTGCTTATTGGGCTATGTCCCACACCACTAAATTCCTAATTTAAGCTGCAGTTTCCCTAATACATTTCTTTCTCCCTAGTTCATTATGAAAGACAGAACAAAAAACAACAGAATAATAAGTAATGTTCCAACTATTTACCTTTGCAAATTCTATAACTGAAGGGGAGAGTTTGGGGTACCGTTTTTCAAGAGGTTCTACCTCTTTGATCTCAGGCAATCTCACTCCAATGAAGAGAGGATTTTTATAGAACAACTCTTGATGCCTTGGGATTAAGTTTCCTAAAAAGTGACAACAACTGAAATTATTGCTCAGTAATAAAAAACCACAAAATTTATGCACTTTTGAAACTCACATTTTGCAACAAAAATGGAAGCTTGCCCAGTGGTAATGTTGAGGCAGGCTACAAGCCAAACAACCCAAGTAGCTCACTCCTGAACAGATAAGAACTTCCATTACAAATGGTTACAAATGCTAGATCCAAGACGATGGACATTTCTATCTAGAAATGCTAGATGATAAGAGAAAACTGGAAGGGCAAGAGTGTGGGTTTAAACACCTTGCAGCTGGCTAAAGATGGAGATACTGGGTCTAAACTCCTTGTAACTAGCTTCCTACAAGAAAAACCACCTTAAGAACAGAGGAAGGCTGCCTTGATGGAAGCCGGAGAATGAGCTAGCGATTTATCAACCCACTCCCTCTGTATGCTCTGAAACTGGGCTGTGTGCTTATTCTCTCTCTTTTTCCCTCAACTCCCCCCACCCCCGCCCAAAAAACCTTACAGGATCTGGATGAATAGGATAGAGCCCATGCAGTGAGATACCCATCTGGACCCACACAAAAGTGCTGACACAGCTGCCTGTAATTTTGATGTCCATGGTTCAGGGAACCAATATACGCACAAAAAAGGGAATGTTTTCTTACCCAGATTTTTCATGATATGATACAACTGGTCAATATCAGAGTCTCCAGGGAATAGGGGCTCTCCTATAAGCATTTCTGTTACCAGGCAGCCAACGGCCCACACGTCAACCGCTCTGGGAAGGAAAAAAAAGAATCATATACAAAACCAGCTTTGCCAAAATGTATCTATGATGACAACCACAAAAAAGCACTGCTTGTGTTTAGTTACAACTGATGTACAGCGTCCATAGGGACTCTCCCAAACAGGTTGCTTTGTTGATGTACTGTTCCCTTGCTGATGTACTATATACAATTTCTACGCAGAATTTGGCTATCAATTTTTCAAAAACAAAATTTAACGGATAAGTTAAGGAAAACTTCATGCCATCCTCTAAAATTCCTTACTTGCCATATTTTATATCTCCAACCAACAACTCAGGAGCTCGATACCACCGTGTTGCTACATAATCTGTGTAAACTTCACCAGGGGCTGCTAGTGTTCGAGCAAATCCAAAGTCACATAGCTTGATAACTCCTGAATGGGACACCAATATATTCTCAGGTTTAATATCTCTATGTATGATCTAAAAAGAGAATGATACAATTTCAGTTAAATAATTTTTTATAATCCTGTGTAGTTCTATTGCAAATACTGATCCATAAGAAAAGTCCAGGTTTTTAGCACTTATGTACTAAAATATATTAATAAATTTTAATAACATAGTTTAAACTCTTCTCTTATACTGCAGTCCCAAGCTTCCCAGTGCATGGTATTCATGCATGGTGTTCTTCCTCAATTCTTCCAGCATGCATGGTGACCCTCAATTCTGCCCCACTTGATATTATTTTTAAAATACAGCAAAACCACTGAATAACATTATGCATTTTAGTGATTAATCCAGGTCTGCTTTTAAAATATTAACCTATTAATGTACTAAAGCTGAGGCAGCAATAAGTCATATCACTTCTTAAAATATGAAAGGAAACAAAACTCCTTTGACATAAGTATGGTTAAAATGGTGAGAATGTGTTTGTTCTATATACCGGTACCAAGATCCTCAATTCATATTTCTAGACCTCATTATTGTAGTGAAAAACTTGAAATTGCATGAGCAATGGGTCCTAATATCTCCACGGTTCAAAGGTGTTTTTGGTGTATGGAATTGACACATTTACTAAATATTCTATTTAGCTAACTTTTAAAATCAAAGCTGCATTGCAATTAAAATATTGGCTATTAACTTGTTCCTTTCTGTCCTAAGTAGTGCAAGTTTGCACCCTTGAAACTTGAAACATGTTAACTGTTAGAATTCATACATGCAATGCAAATAACATAAAAAATAATTAGGCAAGTACGACAACTTACTTACATTATGATTGTGACAAAATTCGATCCCCTTTATAATTTGAAATAAATACTTCCGAACTCTATTATAATCCAAGCCATTTGGAAACATCTCAAGATCATCAAGGACTGTATGGTCCACAAATTCAAACACCAGGTACCATCGTTTTTTCTTCTTACAGACTTCTAGCAGGTTCACCAGGTTCTCATGCCTTAATTGCTACCAAGAGACAGCAAATGCGTCATAAAACCACAACAGTATTCAGTAACATGCAAAGACTGATCATGTTCACTATAATTGCCATGTTAACATTCAGTGCTAAATAAATACTCCCTGATAAATCCTGTAAGTGCTTACCTGAAAGGGAGTCCTGGTAAGTTCTATTAGGCTGACTTCCAAGTAACTGTGCCATGCTATGGATTTCTACTCAGAAGTAAATCCACTCAATTCAATGGGACTTACTCTTGGGTAAATATGATTGCCGCCTGAGTTTTAGTACTACCAATAAAGTTTAAGTATTTACGCACTGCTATTTTTAAGCAATCATAGCCCTTCTCAAAAACAGTATCTTGCTAATTCTTAAAACAACCATATAAAGATAGATCGCTATGATTAATCTAAAAAGTATATAACCCAGAAGTATAGCTGCAGGGCTAGAAACGGTAAGTACTGAAGCCACCACAACCTGTTGTGTAAATGGCCCTTCTCAGTCACCATCAAAGCCATGCAATCTGCAGTGAACCTGCAGGAAGAAAGGAAACTTTGTGTGACAGGGAAGTGGATTTTTCAGGCGGGGAAGAAACTCTATTGATTACTAAGTGGTGTGGTATGGTTGCAATATATGTCGGTTCGACTCTGTCAGGCCACTGCTTCATCGGCTACACTGGCTGCCTATTTGTTTCTGGGCTGAATTCAAAGTGCTGGTCCTGACCTTTAAAGACCTAAATGGCTCAGGTCCAGGGTATCTGAGGGACCGCCTTCTTCCGTACAATCCGTACAATCACCTAAGGTCATCAGAGGGGGCACTACTGACTGTGCCACCACCAAAGGAGGTAAAAGGGGGTGGTGGCCAGGAATAGGGCCTTTTTGGTGGCAACACCCCAGGTTTGGAACTCCCTCCCCCTAGAACTTAGGAAAGCTCCCTCGATACAGAGCTTCAGGCAGAGCCTAACAACTTTTTATTTTAAAACAGTGTTCTATTGAGGTGGAGATTGGGAGGGTTATTGCTTTTATTGTTTTTAGCTTGTATGTTTTTACTGCTTTTAATTGAATGTTTTTAATATGTTTTTACTGTGAGCTGCCTTGAGTCTGTCTACAGCCCAAGAAATGCGGGATATAAATTTTAAAAATAAAATTTTTAAAATAAAAATTTTAAAAATAAAAATAAAATAAATAAATACAGTAGAAGCCCCAATTTTGGCACTTTAAATGTGAATGGTGCTATCAGCTGGCATCTGTGGTGAGTCAAATCTGCTGAACTGGATCTACAGTATCATCACACAGTATCCGACTTCATTACAGAACTTATAAATGGTTTGATTCCACTCTTTTGTAACATGCAACTTATGCCAATTTAAACAGCGACAGCAAAGCTGGAAATTACTAAGTGTTACCTCACCTTGAGAAGCTTGATTTCTCTCATGGCAATTTTTTTTACCATTTTATCATCCTCACTTTCTAAAAATTTCTTGACGGCGACTATTCTACCATTCTCCTTATTTCTGCACTTCATCACCATTCCATAGCTTCCTTCTCCCACAAGTCCAAGGATCTCATACTTTTCCATTTGAATTGAACAGGCTGTTAAGACACAAATCAATGTCAGTGTACACAGTGAAACCATTTGTTCCCTATAACCAACATTTATCCACCCCTCCTTTGCTAAGACCACTTTACCAGGCTAAAAGTGAGAAAGCTGAGGATTGTTGACTCCTAGAATCAATGACCGGCCACCAAAGTGTGCTTAAAATTTGTAGACCCTTCACATCTAAATAACTTGCAAGTTGAATGAGCACTCAGTTTCACTCCATCACCCTTACAGCAAGCTGTCCACTCTGTCCTAGCAAAGCAAGAAAAAAACTATATAAGAATGAGGAAGTATATTGATAAAGTGACACTAGCCAAAAAGTGCCCCCCATGGCTAGTTTTTCCCTGTCACAATGGAAATTTGAAGAAATCATTTTTGAAGAGTTCATTAAGTATGGAATAATGTATATGTTTTACAGTTTGGAAAGTTTTTCCAACCAGTTTCATCACACTTACAATGTTCAATCTGTCTTCGCTATCACTCAACTTTCACTCAACTTTCACTCAACATTGTTTTACACATGCAAAGCATCTTCCATTTGTTCAGATACATTAGGAAATGTCTAATACCAACGTTTAGTTCAAAACTTAAAAATTATACAGCTTTGGGTAATACCTATCTGTTCAAGATTACGAAAAGCCCATCTTTCTGAACTCAGAGAAGTATCCTGTATATGATTTTTTCTTAATGCAGTTGCTTTTCTTCAGATGTATTTATGTTAAATACTTTCATGAGATAAGATCAGTTGACATTACCCATTTTCTCCAGTTGACAGGAAGGTATTTAGATACAATCTATTTCCTTGAAATCTGAGTTAATGTTCATCTTAGTTTCTGACTACTATCACATTCAATGAGATTACAGTACCCGGTTACATGGTTACCAACTTCTGATTTTTAAAATCAGTTAGTAGAGCCAAGAACTGATTTTTTTTGGTTCATCAGGCAGAACTTGGAATGTTTTTAACAAGTTGGGGGGCAGAGTAACATTACCCATGGCTCAAAACACACGACCTATTCAATGAAACAAAAATGAGTAGGAAGAGTACCTGATTACTGGTAATTGCAACCCTACCTGCTACACTGTGGGTAGAAGGCCTGCCACCTGTTTCACAGCTGGTGGCTGCTACCACTTGAATTATAACAAATAAATTCATTTGGGACACTGGTTGCGCAAGCTGGACACAGAAGGCTACTCAAAATGGAATTAATCTCCTATTTGAATTATTCCTTACAGTTGCCTGCAAGAGGCTTGGAAAGCAGAAAAGAGTCTACAGTCAGGTGAATACTGTGAGGGGAAACATCTTAAGAAATGAAGATTTCAAATGAAATAAAGGATGTATAAATCTCATTGAAAACATTATTTCTGCTCAGCCTGTCTATGTAAACCACAATCCTATCCAATGTCCCAGTGCTAGTGCAACTGCAATGCAGCCCCAAGGTAAGAGAACAACAGCCTCTGTGACTGCCCTATTGGAATAGCTGCATCAGTGCTGGAAAACTGAATTCCCAAAGACATTAAAGAGAGTCCATTTACAGAAAGATTTTGTGCAACAGCAAGAATTTGCAAGCTAAAAAAGGCATTGGCAATCTGCTAGTTAAAAAAGCACTGGAAATTAACTAAAAAAAAACTAGGTTCCACTTTTCAATTGTTTTTGCTTCCCACAATCATTCTAGACCCTAACATGTCAAGTGCAAAAAAAAAACAAAAACATTGGCATGTGAGTTAGAGATGTGAGTTAGGCTGCAATCCTAAAGATACTTTCCTGGGAGTAAGACCCTTTGAACACAGTGGGGCTTACTTTTGTGTAGACATGGTTAGGATTATGCTCTTCAAGGATCAAATGCACCGAAGTACAATTCAATATAAAACAGTATATAGGACTAAAGTAGATTAGTGAAGGGTGTGTGTGTATTCCAACTCCCACACATTCCATGGGAATACGTGTATCTGTACCCCTTTATATATGGATGTGTATGCATACACACATACACACCCTATGTTTGTGTGTATTCCTGTGTATGTGTATATACAGGCTGAGAACATTACTGGAAATGCCCCGACAGAACTGGAAATGAGGCCCCAGAACTGGAAGTCTGGGTAAAGGACCTCTCTGTCAGGAAATTTGGGCATTTTTAGCCATTTCCTTAGGTCTTTGAGGCTTGCTGCAGGGCAACTGTAACTACTCTCATGTTGTAGTTTCAACTACTTTCCCTACATAATCATGTCTGCTTTAAGTCTTGCAGAGGTTTTCAGTTTTCAATTTAAAATGAAGTAATGTAGTGTTGAAACTAAGTACAGGAAAGCAATATGAGTATTTTTAGCTTTATTTTAACATGTCCTACATTTGTCCTACATTTTTTGGGATGCCATACAATTTTTTTAACCGGGTAGGAATTTTGGCTTGGGGGACAGAAATTTTGGTGAACAGGGGGGGGGGGATTTTGGGTCTGGCATCTGATCACCCGGCATATATACCTCCTCACAGACATTTCATGTACATGTGTTTGTGTACCTGTGCCCCCTTTATATGTGTGTGTGTGTGTATACCCCCACACAGACATTCATAGAATCATAGAATCATAGAATCATAGAGTTGGAAGGGACCTAGGAGGTCATCTAGTCCAACCCCCTGCCTGCAGCAGGAATTCCCCCTAGAGCATCTCCAACAGGTGCTCATCGAGCCTCTGCTTGAAGATCCCCAGTGAGGGAGAGTCCACCACCTCCCAATGAAACAAAAATGGGTGTGTATATGTACTCCCTTTATATCTATTTGTATGTGCATGTATGCACAAAGTGTGTGTGTGTGTGTGTGTGTGTGTGTGTGTGTTTGAATAAATGCATGTGTGTATTCCTCCACACACTCATTCCATGGAGTGTGTGGATCTGTGTGTATATTTATATAGGTGTGTGCGCATATATATATATATATATATATATATATATATATATATATATATATATATATATATATATATATATATGTGTGTGTGTGTGTGTGTGTGTGTGTGTGTGTGTGTGTGTGTACGCATGCGTGCGAATATACCTCCACACACACATTCCATGGCCTCTTTACATAAATGTGTTTGTGGCTGTATGCATACACAAACACTCCCTCATAGTGTCTCTCCATACATACACATACACTATGGGGCAGTGTGGGTATGCATACACATACATACCTTCTGTGTGCGTGTGTATGGAGATTCACTGTGAAGGAATGTCTGCATATGCATACATGTACACGCACACATAAATATATATATAAAGAGGGCACAGATACACAAACAAACATCCCCATGGAATGTGTGTGTATCTGTGTGTGTGCATATATACCTCCAAACACACATTCCATGGGGATATTGGTGTGTGTGTATATATATATCCCTTTTATATATATTTATGTGTGTGTACACATGTATGCATTATGCATACATTCCTTCACAGTGAGTCTCCATACACACACACACACACAGAAGGGGAGTGTGTGTGTACACATATGCACATACATACATACACACACACTCACATACATATATGTGTGTTCCCCTTTGGAGCGTATATATATCTCTACCCAAGTATCTGTGTGTGTGTGCATATATACCTCCAAACACACATTCCATGGGGATGTTGGTGTGTGTATGTGTACCCCCTTTATATATATTTATGTGTGCATGTGTGTGTGTGCATACACACACATTCCTTCATAGTGAGTCTCCATACATACACACACACAGAAGGGGAGTGTGTGTATACACATAAGCACATACATACATACACACACATATATGTGTTTTCTCCTTTGGAGTGTATATATATTTGTACCTCCCCCCGTGTGTGTGTGTCTGTGTGTGTGTGTGCCACAGCCTCCCCCACTCTCAAGGACCCCAGTTCCTACAAGCAGCAGCCACCACAGCCACCCCGGGGTCAGTCCCCCCACCGGGCCCCAGGTAAGCGCCCAGTTGCCTGGAGGCTGGAAGAGGGCCTGCTCGGTGCCCCCCAGGCGCCTCCCCCCCTCAAGCGTCCCACCTGCACCTGTGCAGCCGCGCACCGCCCACCTGTCCGGTCCTGTCCCGTCCAGCTCCGAGGGCGACACCTGCCTGCGCCGCTGCCCTCCCTCCGCCCTCCATCCGCCAAATGGCTCTGCAGCCGCAGCCGGGGGGGAGGCGCCGCTGTCAGGATGGAAGGCGAAGGCCCGGGCGGTTACCCCTGACAACCGGCGGCCTGCTCCTCCTGCGCCTCCAAACACGCCGCGCTCGCCAGGCAGCCTCAGGTGGAGAAGGACCCGCAAGACCCTCCCTCAGAACACACACTCCCCCCGCTGGACACTGCTCTGGGGCGCCTCTCCCAGGCCACGCTCTCCCTCACACAGGAGCCCCCGCCACACTTACCTGGGAGTAAGCCCCATTCACTCTAATGGGACTGGCTCCTGAGGAGACCTGCATGGGATAGGGCTCTGGGGCTGCAGTCCCCTCCACACTTACCTGGGAGTAAGCCCCATTCACTCTAATGGGACTGGCTCCTGAGGAGACCTGCATGGGATTGGGCTCTGGGGCTGCAGTCCCCTCCACACTTACTTGGGAGTAAGCCCCATTCACTCTAATGGGACTGGCTCCTGAGGAGACCTGCATGGGATAGGGCTCTGGGACTGCAGTCCCCTCCACATTTACTTGGGAGTAAGCCCCATTCACTCTAATGGGACTGGCTTCTGAGGAGACCTGCATGGGATTGGGCTCTGGGGCTGCAGTCCCCTCCACACTTACCTGGGAGTAAGCCCCATTCACTCTAACGGGACTGGCTTCTGAGGAGACCTGCATGGGATAGGGCTCTGGGGCTGCAGTCCCCTCCACACTTACTTGGGAGTAAGCCCCATTCACTCTAATGGGACTGGCTCCTGAGGAGACCTGCATGGGATTGGACTCTGGGGCTGCAGTCCCCTCCACACTTACTTGGGAGTAAGCCCCATTCACTCTAATGGGACTGGCTTCTGAGGAGACCTGCATGGGATAGGGCTCTGGGGCTGCAGTCCCCTCCACACTTACCTGGGAGTAAGCCCCATTCACTCTAATGGGACTGGCTCCTGAGGAGACCTGCATGGGATTGGGCTCTGGGGCTGCAGTCCCCTCCACACTTACCTGGGAGTAAGCCCCATTCACTCTAACGGGACTGGCTTCTGAGGAGACCTGCATGGGATTGGGCTCTAGGGCTGCAGTCCCCTCCACGCTTTCCTGGGAGTAAGCCCCATTGACTTTAATGGGACTTACCGGTACTTCCAAGTAGATATGCATGTGTTTGGCTTAGATGCCTGATTTACAGATGTATTTTGTATTCGTGTTTTGCACTGTACTGTGGCACATTTTTTCCTGTATTGTAAGACTGTACTCATTTTGGCTTCAATCCTATGCACATTTACCTGAATGTCCTATGAAACTCATTGAGGTTTACTTTCAACTAGATATGCATAGGATTGCCATGCTAGTACAGTATACTACTGTTCTATGCTGATGCCATTTATGTCTCCACACAATTGTGGGCATGTCATGTATGTGATGAAGTGGGCTTCATATCTCAGTGTATTGGGTATGATTCTAATGACACTTTTGATGCTGGAGTGGCCTTACATGATTAAAGGTAATCATTCTCACGGTGCAAATGTCTACCTTACCTATCTAGATTCCTGAGCAGTGGCAGACTTATACTTTGGGGGCTCTGAAGTTTGAATTGCAAAGAGAACCCCTTCACAATCACTGATAGTTTATCAGCAAAGTTGTCCACGATGGATCACAACAGATTTTTAAAAAATTAAACGCTACATTTCAGATTTGGATTAAAACTGCTGGATTGTCTCCTCTGTCAAAACCACACCCATATTTACTAGTGAATAAAAATTTCCTAATTTTCAAGTTATGGAGTAATAACTTTACTCCTCCTACCACCCAATGGGGCATCCAAGGCAGGTGACCATTTGCCGTTATCTATTCACCCTGTTTGCAGCGGTCCCTTTGGAACACTTCACAATTTATATTCACAAATGGTGAATATAATTGTTTGCACCATTAATTATATAATGGTTTGCACCATAATAACACTTCACAAATGGTGTGCACCACTGTGCACACTCATTTGGTTCCTGTGAAGCAACATGGAGGTGTCTTCCAGCCTTCAGGAATTGTGCTATTATGATAAGGCGTTATTGACTATCTGAAATTCAACCATGTTGTGCTGCTTACCCTTCTTCGTTCCACATCACTGATGAACAGGTTAAAAAAATCAATTGAATCAAAAAAATCATGTCTTACACGTCTAACATGAAATTTTTCTAATTTTCATAAATTTACCCAGACATGTAGCTGATTTCCAGACCCCCTGGATCCTTTTGGATGATACATTATGAAATCTATGGTGTTAATTTTTAAAATTGCTGCTGAGAAATGTTGGCATGGGGTGGTTCACCCTCACTGATGCCTCAGTGCTCTGAAGAGAAAGGAAAAAGCCATGTATGCTCCTTTGAACAGTTGCCTCAAATTCAGGGGTGCAGGATTTCTAGCTCTTAAGGAACATCTTAGTGTGCACGATCCCCATGAATAAAAATAGAAAAAAAATGTTTTGCTGATGATTTGTTTCTCACTTGAGAACAGGAAGTGGATCAGTGCAGCTGTCTGTGATGAGCTGTGGGGGATGATAGCAGACTGAGGGGGGGACACCTTTCCACCATTTCCCTGCTCCCCTAAAATATGCTCATCTTAACACCTCCCTTAGGGTTGCCACATGTCCTGAAAAACAAGGGCAATCCTTATTTTTGGGAATCGTGTTCACATACTGGCAAATGGGACAGAGGGTCCTGTCCAGATTTTGTGGAAGTGAATTATGGCAACCCCTCATGGCAGCTTGTTGATTTGGTGCAGTGAGTTAACTGCTCCAGGAGTGGAATGGCACAAGTGTCATCTAGGATCAACTGCCTGCTGGTTAGATCACCTAGGGTGGCTTCCTATTCTCTTACATAGTAGCACTGCTGTCCTCCCTACTGCCACTTACCCTTCCTGCTTTTTCAAAACCTGGACAAGAAAGAAAATGACAGGTGGAGCAGTGGTAGTGGGATATTATAGACAGTTAAGTGCAACCCTCTGTTATTTTGCTTTGCATGCAGCGTATGCAGCGCCGAGCACGATACCAGTCTTTCAAGACTGACTACATTTACTGTAGTAAGTTTCTCACTACATTTTTCCACCCTCTGCCTTTTGAAAACACAGGTAACAGGTGTAAGGATATGTGATGACTTGGGTATTATTGCCATCCCCCCATACCAGTGCAGGGAAACTCAGCTGACAACATGGGCAAAAAACGTGAAGGGGGCTGGCAAAACACAAAAATTGGGGGAACTGGCAGTGGGAAAACATTTGGCTTGCCACCTCTTGTGTCAGGAGGGGCCAGCCTTGCAAGTTGTCCACTACTGTGTTCTGACTGGAGCAACTCCAAGGTCTTCTTACTGTCCAAGTTATCAGTGATTGAATCTGGCAACCCTCCTGCATACAAAACTTGTGCTTAAACATTATTTTGATAAGCTTATGAGTAGAGGAGTTTGTTTCTGGAAAGACAGAATTACAGCTCAAGTCATAATACAATGGACTTTGGAGTAAAACATTTTCACACACCTCTACCTATGATCAGGAGAGGCTTCAGAGTTATCCAAATAAGTCATAACCCCACAACCAAGTGAAGTTAATCCTCAATTGTTGAATTAACATATTAGTTACTATCTGTAGTAGTATACTCCAGTTTCATTTTTCCAGCCGTTCAGGTGAACAGTGCCTCAAATTCAGAATTTGACAATACAGTAGTTTGACAATGACAGTAGTTGTAGCAAACTGAATCCTGACTGCTAAGCTCACTGATATGGAATTGATAAGTTGACTGGGACAAAAGAGGCTTAGGAATAGATCCTTCTAAGAATTACCTTTCTTCTGTAGAAAATGGCCACACCATCACACAAACCTCTTCCCATTGAGAGATAATTCGGGACTATTGATGAATGCTGCAGACATCAGTAGTTTATTGGTATGTTTAGTCAAAACACATTCAAAAATGGAAACTTAAGTAAATACTTTCCACCTGCAACAATTAAACTAGATTCTACTAGCATATAATGCTTAACACATTACAGCAATAAAGATGGTAGTCCACTGTCTTGCATACCTACTAAAGCCAAAAATATGGTTAAAGCAAGTTTGTTGAAATAGGGTTGCAATGTTAGCAATACTACCCACATCAACAAATAAGCAATTTTAACAGTAATGGTCAAGGAGATCTGTTGCTTTTTCTTCTGGAGGTACATTTATTGAAAAGGAGGGACAAGAACACTATGAGTCCACAGTACAGTAGGTGAACAGTCACCATGTAAACTTGTGTATGCTTCCAATATTGTTATTTCATGGCATTTAAAGAAGCAAGCCGGGAAGCTGAATGGCTCAGTAGCTCCTCTAATTGTCAGTTACGTATTTTTCTGATTCTTCCCTCAGTGCTATTTGCCTTAACAGTTTTTATAGAAGATGGCAGGGCAATACCATAGCACTAAAAAAAGTCAAGGAACACAAACACTGGTAAGCAAAATGGTTGTTGAACAGCACTTTAAAGAAAGGCTCCCAACTTAAGTCAAGTTTATGGTTGGTGGTGAGGCATTCAAGTACGACATTTCCAGGTATCATCTGAAAATGAAACAGTTCAACACAAAAAACACCCCTAAAATATAAAAATGGAAATAGAGAAATGTGTCCCAGAAAGTGTATGAAAATAGTGCAAGACTTACCATCAAACATGGAAGACCTCAATAGAGGGGATAGAAAAGAATGATACAGATTCACTCCCCCTCCCCCTTAACACATAGGCAAAAACTTCCATGTTCATAAGAGCGAGCACATGGATATATTAACCAAATGCTTTTCTGCCATAGACAATTTTATTACGTGAGGTCTTCCATGCTTAGAAGCAGCTTTAAGTGGTCACATACTTTTGCCTCCCCTTCCTCAAGAATAAGCTTGAAGTTTGATAAGCTGTCCAGCGTGAAGCTGGGAAGTGTTTGCTACATTTGCAGTTTTCTGGAATGTGCTATCCATGCAACCTGGAAACTGCAAATCCCCCTCCATGTACAAATTTGAACCCTACAGGCATCAAAATTACTTCAAGATTTGTGCAAAATGACAGTTCAAAAAATGGGAAACTGCAAATACTTGCGCTATTATCCTGTCTTGTGAAAATTGCAGTATCCTTGAGTGTAACAAGTTTTATGCTCAATATGTCACTTGGAGTGTACTTGAAATGAGAGAACATGCTTGATTAACTTTGGACTTGTCTATGCAAGAATGCATGCTCACTTTCACAACTCCACTTCTGTTAAAAACACAGCAACTATTTCATACGTCCCTCCTTCAAAGGCTTCAGAAACTTGTTAGCTGTAGGAGCTAGGCAAATAATATTCCAGTAATCTTTACTGATTTAAAGATACTGCAATTTTTATACAATGATTTTATAAACATTTTTTACAGCTGTTAAAGTTTTGTAGCACAGCCATTCATACACTATACTGTACAAAATCACCAGCAAGACTGGAATGATGTATTTAAAAGAAGGCACCATCATGCTTATTACATTACCAGAGACCTCAATACAGTAAAGACAATTTTTCACTGTACACTGCTTACAGAAATAGGAAAAGGGTAGAGGAGTGTGTTGAGCAGTCAGCCATCCCTGTTTTGAAGAGAGGCAGGGCGCTCATAAGATTCTTTAAAAAACTTTTTTGTATTCAGAACTATGATTTTTGAAGCTTTAAGTGGTTTCCTTCTGGAACATACTTGTAGTCTTGTTAAAGTGTATGTGTGTGTGTATATTGGTCACAGCAAGCAGAGCAGATGCCCGCATCATTTCACAAGCTATACTGTTTCTTGCTGCTTTCAGCAGATGTCAATGTAAAATAAGTCGAGTACCCATTAGTGCATTTGAGTTCATAAAAACACGAGTTATCTGGAGCCAAGTGTTCTAAAAGGAAAAAGAAAAGGGCAAGCTTCTCCAATTGCACAGATTGCACTATTTGCGCTTCCAACAGTAATAGGCAGAAACAGTAACACTCGCACAAAATGTGCTGCAAATGGATTTTTGTTTTACTGACACAACCTCAACTCAATTGGGCATGACCCTTAAGTCCTTTTTTTGTTGCAGAAAATTTAAATGGTCATTTATCAGTCCTTAATCTCCAAGTTTAAATTTATAAATTAACAGTGTGACTTCTTTGTGAAAATGGGGAAAGAATGTCCACCTCAATTTAACTGGTAACCAAAGGATGTTTCTCACATCAAAGAAATGATCAACAAGGCTGTGTTACATTCCAAAGCCAGAAAATTAACAAGAATGCAAACACGACGAATAATGCATCACTGCCAAGACTGCCTGCCAACACTGGTGTCTTCAGCGACGTTGACCTGTGAACCGGCCTTCCATCTGCCCAGTTCCTCTTCCAGAACCAAGTTTCTGGGCCATGCCTCCCCTCAGAGGTGGCCCTCTTCCATCACGATCTCGCATCATTCCGCCACCCACTATTCCACGGGGACCCCCAGGACCTCTGTCGTTGCGCCGAAGATCCCTGCGGTCATCACCCCCACCGCGGGTCTCTCGTTCACGAGCAGCTCTGGTCTTTTTTTCTTCTACGTTCAAGCGCACCTCACCACGGAACATAATGGGCTTAGAGGAGAGACACAAAAAAGTGCTGATAAGGCTTAGCTTAATGTTGCATAAGATTACTTAGCAAGACACTAACTGAAATTGATTTGATTAAACTGAATATGCATTTTTAAATTTTATACATTTTAATGCTGCTCTACTTTTAATGTTACATTGTTCCTATTTAATTATGCACTACTCTGATATTTGTTGCACTGAGAAGTAATGCTAAAGTAAATAAAAGAAATCTTACAGTAATGTGGAAAGGCATTCGCTCAGAGAGAATGTGATTCTCAAGAGGAGACTATATTAACAATTATTCATATATAAGAGCAACTCACTTAGATCACAATCCTATCCACCACCATTAAATCTTTATTGAAATCTGGATTGTAAACATGAAAACCATGTTTGTGTTTCAGGTAAAAGACTTCCTTCAATTACAAATTCATTATAATGTATGCACAGTGAGGTCAGCAGGAAAAGGAGCAGCAGAAGAGCAAAACCTGTTCCTAGAGTTCACTGTGCACTTGTAAAAGAGACACTTCAGGCCTTAGTCAGAACGCATAAATTTATCAGCATGGCACAAATAGCAAAGTAGAATAACTGAGAATTAGGGTTGATCTATACACATAAAATGAGATAGTATAATGGACTACCATTGTAGATAAGGAATATATTTGCCACAAACACTCACCATCATCTCTGGACAGGTTCTTAAAACAAATTTATTGTCTTATGGTTTACAGAGTGTAAAAATCTGTTGATGGATTAATGTGAAGGAATGTTGTAAAATTTAGAGTATTATATACATAATGAAAACATAATCTGTCCTTTTGTCAATTACCAAACAATGACTATTGCCATGCAACTTACTTTTGCAAACAGAATTTTCTGAACTGGCTCAGAGTCATCAAACACTACAAAGCCAAAGTTTGGGAGCTTTCCTCCAACACCTTTAGTATTGATGCGAAGTTCCACAACGTTCCCAAAACCTATGAAAGCACATTGAAAAATGGTTATGAAATCCATTTCTCCTGAATAGCTGAATTCAGGATACAAAAATCCAGATTTATCTTACTAGGAAAAAATGAGCAGCATCTATAACAAGTAAGCTAACCAAAAAGACAATCTTTGCAGTGCTATATTAACTATATTAAATCAAGGTTATTCTATTAAAGGTTAATTAACCTTTTTTACTGCCTTTCCACCTTTTTCAAAATGGAAATGCCAATTTCTGGATCCACCTCTACCCCACCCCACACCCAGCTTCACTATAAAACAGAAGATGTTGTAACTTACTCATGAAGAATTCTTTCAGCTCATTCTCATCAATGTCATGTGGTAAGTTACCAACGAAGAGCTGATGACTATCTGGATAACGAATTATTCGGCGATTGTCTGATTCATTCTGATCCATGTCTCCTCTGCCTATACGCACACAAAACAATGGAAAACTCAGTATAAATCTGTATGTGTGAATAAGTTGTTTGAATAGTAGTAAGGTTTAAATGCATAAAAATGTATAGTTTGTTTAATTTCTTACCATCTATTGCTGATCTGAATGCCTCAAAAGTCAGACTTTTTATATGAAAATATCACTACTAGCTCTCCTGTTTGCTGAGAAGTTTGAAAATATGGTAAAAACTACCTGTAGCAATGGCAGTGTGGCAGTTGGAGACTTTCCAGTTAATGTTTGTTGGTCAACCTCCAGCATGCAGGCAGAAGCCAGCACCTCATTGCTCAGTTTAAGTAAACCGAGGGGGAGTCTCCTGGATAGCTGAATCCAGGATACAAAATTACAGATTTATCTTACTAGAAAAAAATAAAGAGACCTCCCCGCAACACTGCATCAATTTTGAAATTCATTGGCCAGCTACTCAAACACCTTTTAAAAAAACAGGTGACAAATACATGGAGGTAGCGGTTGATAATACTAGGACAACTTAAGAAGGGTATATTTGAGGAGAAATATAGCAGACAGTGGAAGTAAAGATTAGGGGATGGTAATCAATTATATGCCCTGCTTGTAAGCTTCCTGGATGCATCTGCCTGGCAAGTGTGCAAGACCAGAACACTGAACTGAGTAGACCCTATGGATCTACTCGGTTGAATGTGGCATCCATTAGCTTGAATAGCTGTAAAAGAGATTGGACAGAGTAATGGGGACACATCTACCAATGGCTACTAATCATGCTGTAATCTTTGAGTTCTGTCTAAGTTTATATTAGAATATTAATTGTAGTGACTGAAGAGAAGAAAGCCTTGTGGACTTTCCCAGGGGAAGCAAGTGGCCCAGAAAGCTGGATTAGATACAACCATCAGGGCTTTTCTTCTCTTAGTCTGATGCAGCAGGACAATTATTATGAACCCATTGTTGCCGGTTTGCATTATTTATTCAAGAACCATCCTGCAATTTTAATTTTTACTTTTATAGATCTTCTGTTCAGTCAGGAAATTATGTTCCAACAAATATGACCAACACTCAGAGGAAGTCAGGCTATTAATTATGAAAGACTACACTCTCAGAAATATGAAAAACCTTTGAAGATCAATCATTCTAGGAACACATTGTTAAAATAAGATTTATTACAGCCAGGCCACAGATAGATGTGGCTTGTATGAAAAGCAGTAATCGAAATATCTCTACATGGAAAAAAGATTCTCATATGTTGATAAACCTTCTGATCAGTACATATTAAAAGAAAAAGAGCAGTGCAAAATCCTTGGGTTTTACTCATAAGTATTAAGCCAGGAGGCCATAAACTGGACAAGAAACTCTGAATAGTCTATTAAAATAAGGTATTAAGATAGATACACCTGCATTGCAGGAGAAACCTAGGAATTAACACCAAACTTGCAAGAACACATCAATGAGATAGATAATCATTTAACTCTTTCGCTCTCAGCTCTTTTTAGCAGTAACTTTCTCATTTATGTTTTAAACCCAGCTGATTAGGTCATCAAAGCAGATGAACATGATCTTCAAAAGAAAAATCAGGAGTCACCAGTGGAAAATCAAAGCCATGTTGGTGTTTTGGAAGTTTACCTGGTCTAGGTCCCCTTGATGGAAAGCCAGGTCGCTCCCTTGGACGCTGTTCACGCACGCGGGGTGGTTGGGATTGTGTTTCAGGTTTCACTTCCACTCTTTGCTGAAATAAGAGATAATTTGAATAACATAAATTTGAATAATTATTTGCTATTATTTAAAGTCCTAAAGAAACCATAAAAATAAATTTTATGTTGTGCAAGTCCAATGCAGGCAATATTTTTTTCATAAGAAATATTCACAAAAATTCTGCTGTGCCAATCTAAGGACTAAAAAGCTTGCTACTCTAACAGCAAATAGAGAAAACATGCAATTCTAAAGAATACTTGATTCATAATGGGTGGAATCTGAAGCACTGCATATCATGTTCTGCTCACAGGCAGGAGTTTTCAGCTTTCCCTACAGGGAACAGAACAGTGACAACTCCTAGAAGCCCCCAAATATCAGTGGCTCCCTTGAGCAGGAATGTATGAGGCTTTGCTTCAGAAGAATCTTTCATACACTCAGCTATAGGCATAGGGAAGTGCTTTTTAGTTCCATATGGAAAGAGATGATACGGATTCCAGCCTTTATTTTTGAATAACAGGCTAAAGGTTTCTCCAGGAATGAGTTGAAACTTTCCTAGGCCATGATATAGACAGATATTATTTAACTGAAAAGTGGTATATAAATACTGTAGATAGATATTTAATACTAAACAAGAAGGAGAATTCATTTACTAGGGGATTAAAGTTTTGCTCACATGGAAACACTTTCTGACTATAAAATTTTTTTAGAAGCAATTACTCTACTGAAGCATTACTACCAAGCCAGATGAAAAATATAATTTTGGTTTAAGCCTTCAAGGACAAACACACACATTAAGCATTTAAAATTCTATTTTCAATTCGAGATTTAATTTGCATTTCTAAAGATAACTTTCCCAATGCAATTAGCAAATCAAATAGTATTGTATCTAACTTTCTAAATGTCTTAATTTGTTTTAGTCATGATCTGTAAATTAATACTTGAACCATTTATTGATGCATTTTGCTATGTAAACTCTTTTGCAAATTACTTTTAATTATAAAGCAATATGTAAATATTCTTACTATGATTTCTGGCTAAACAAAAGAATCTATGGGATGCTTTTAGATACAGTAATAACTTTCAGACACAAGAGTTGTTTAAGAGCTATCTGATACTCCTGAGGGTAGACACATTTAACAAGCGACCCTACCAATTCATTAGTGGGAGATATCATGGGATTTGATGACTCAAAATCTTTCATCTCTGAAAAGTTGTTTTCAGGGACCCTTATAAAATTGCATGTCTCAGCAGTAGTTTTACTACAATGGCTACTCAAATCTCTATCCTTCAGAAAAAAAACAAAGTACATGTACACAGAAATGAACCATGACATGAGGGTGAAAAATCCAAGTGGCAAACTGCTTCCTAGAAATAAAAAAGACTGAATCCACTGGGAAATGAAATCCACTTTCAAATGAAAGGTCACTTTGATGCTATTCATTTTTTAGACTTGCAGAGCAGAACTTTCCAGAGGATCATATTTCTAAGATCAAATAGTCTCCTACTCTGCTGTGAAACTGAACCTAAAACCATTACCAGAGGCTAGAAGGCTACTCAGAAGCCTTTATTGGCATAAAATACAAAACAAAACAATAAAGGATGCAAACTAAAAGAGATATAGAATAACAACATTTACCCACAGCCATAATTCCTTCTTTGAAACTCTGTATCCTATTTCAGAAAAACTACCACCTGGTTGATAATCTACTGAACAATTTGATAAACATTTTTGACAGAATCAGGTATGACGACATAACCATGGAGGTGTCTTTGGATAACACTGGGTCTTTGATCTTGTAACATGGATGAGCACTATTCTCTGGAGTTGGTAACAACTAGCAGGGAAACATGGAGGGGACACATTTACCTTTATGATGGTAAAGTCCCTTATATGACTTTAGTGACAGGAACCATGTAAAAACGGGGCCAAGGAAAACCCCAATAATGTGCATGTGTGAGAGTTTATTTGGCTGTCAAATTCCTTAACCAATATTTATTTTAAAAATCTGGAATTTTTTGAGAAGGATTTGAAAACTTGGAACAGGTGACAAACAGGAGAACGGAGGATCAAGGACCATGTAAAACTTAAATTCCTATCTGACTAGGGTTATTTCTGAATCTCCAAAAGCCTTCTTTAAAAAAAATAATGAAAATAGTTTGGTACTGAACATGCAGCAGAAAAACTAAGGCTGTAATCCTATGCACATTTACCTGCAAGTTTCATTGAACGCAACAGAGTGACTTACTTGTAAGCATGCATAGTACAGCATTGTAAGAATAAATTATGTATGTATCTGCTTCAGTATAAGATCCACTCTGTAAGCAGCATTTTCCTCAATAAAAATGCATAGGATAAATTGTTAGTATTCAAAAAAAACCGGAGAGCAAGCAACAAAATATTTGGCGATGGATTGTGAAGATGTTCTACGTACTTGAGCCCAGTGAATAATCAATGACTAATCAATAACCCATTGCTACAGAAGCACTGCTGAACCACTTGTACTTGTAGTGATGCTTTCCATTCTACATCCATGCTCTCAGATCAGCTTGAAAGAAAAGTGGTACCACAGCAGAACAGCAAGCACCACTTGGGATGGGGAGGTCTTTTCAGGACACAGTGGCTTCTAGATTGGAGACCTCTGCTCTAGCATACAAAAAGGTTGCCATGAGTACAAATGGCATCTAAAAAGAATAGAGTCATTTAAGGTCAAAATCCAGAGCAGTTATGGTCCATGCAGTTATATCACCCTCTAGTGTAATCTTATGGAAAGTCACCTTAAATGTTCTAGAGCAAGAATGTCCAACAGAGGGCCCCGAGGGCCGCATCTATGGGCTTTCTAAGCCAAATGCGGCCCTCGAGCCTCTTGTTGGACATGCCTGTTCTAGAGCAAAGGACTTAATTTGACTTTAGGATATGTACCTAAGTGTATATGTAGTGGTTGCTCTGAACTGTTAACTGCATATTACAAAACCATTACCTCTATCAGCCTTTAGCCTAATGAATGTAGACTCGCACACATTCAGAAAGCACAAAGGATCTAGATCAGTGTTTCTCAAAGTGGGGGTCGGGACCCCTTTGGGGGTCGCCTAGAGCTTTCCTGGGGGTCTAAAGACCCCGGTGCAGGGGGCCAGGTGTAGCTGTGCTTGCACTGGGGCTGACTGGCATCCTCAGCTGCCCAATCCTATGCATGCCTACTCTGAAATAAATCCCATTATAGTCAGGGGGGCCTTTACTCCCATGTAAATGTGGATAGGGTTGCAGCCTCAGGGTCCAATCCAATGCATGCCTACTCTAAAATAAATCCCATTGTGTTCAATGTGTGCATAGAACACACATTTCATTTGTATCAATGAAAATACATCCTGCATATCGGATATTTACATTACGATTCATAACAGTAACAAAATTACAGTTATAAAGTAGCAATGAAAATAATTTATGATGGGGGTCCCCACAACATGAGGAACTTATAAAGGGGTCATGGCGTTAGGAAGATTGAGAACCACTGATCTAGATCTTCTCATATGCAGAAGCAGTCTGCAGACTACCCCTTCTGCAGACTAGAACATGCAGACTACCCCTTCTAAACAAACCATCTGCTAAATGCTTAAAATCTGAAGTTTCCAAGAGAAAACATCCACGGTTGTTTGAGATTTATGATGCTGCCAGCTTTTCTTCACAAGTGTGATGAAAGATTCTCATCAATTCTTGTAAACAATTATTTTTCATTACATACAAGTAACTGTAAAGAACAGTCTCCATGTCCCTGAAAAAGACATTAACACTTTATGGTAAAAGTTATTGGCCCTTTGGACTACTGGTTTTCTTTAGCAAGACAAACCAGCATCAAGTGACTCTACAGAAAGAGGACATACAAAGTTTCTTTTTTCCTTCAAAAGTAAAGCTATAAAGCAACAAAGTAGAAATATGTTGCTATTGCTACTAAATCATCATTAAATTCTCTGAAATGCATACTCAGTCCCAGGACTTTTCTATAACTTTTCTATAACTTATAAAAACACACATGTCTTTAACTTTTCCAATTAAAGACATGT
Source organism: Cryptoblepharus egeriae (assembly GCA_030015325.1). NCBI lineage: Eukaryota > Metazoa > Chordata > Lepidosauria > Squamata > Scincidae > Cryptoblepharus > Cryptoblepharus egeriae. Next base: position 64,589,707 of record JAREYC010000004.1, on the reverse strand, counting down.
GTGGGTGTAAAAAATTAGCAGTAGAAACCTGGGCATCTATTGCATTTTCTTTAACAAGTTGATCAAGCCACGGTGATACTTTGCTTTACTGATACCAACAAGAGCTATTAAGCTTTGATAGCAATGCTCTGTTTGTGTGAATACAAAAGGTCATGCTTCAGGTTTCAGTGACTCTTATCACATCGTTTAGATACATGTTGGTTTTCTCCTTTCTCTTCCCCAGAGTTACTTTAAAAAAAGGGAAGAGTTGGACAATGCTTAACATGCAGTTTGGTCCTTTAATGTAGTGAATGGATAAAACTGATAGGTCTATCTACAAAATTCCTTCAAGCACTCAAAGTACATTTTGTAAGCCCTCTTCATGTCAGAGATATGCTTTTCCTCTTCTGATGCCTAGACAGTACAAACGTCTAGACTCTGAAAGACATTTATTAACTTTTGGCAAAAGTTTCATCTGTTTACACAGGATGTCGCTGGAAAGATCCACAGCTCCATCCAGACCTAGAACACTACCAGTTTCAATTTCTAGAACTGATAGCAATTAGTAACAGAATGTAGAGAGGTGCAGAAGGAGGTCTGAACAAGATTTGCAATAATGAAAATCCAGGTTTAGTTTCATTTTGTTAAGGGCAAAAACGATAATTGGAATCAAACAGCAACAATAGCATATTGACAGCATCAGAGGAAACACCACAAGACAGAGTATACAGCTATCACCCAACTGCCCTTCTGAGTTCTTGTTACAAATTTCTGGAGAAACCAATCATAAATAACCTCTGTTAACTGGGCAAGAGGCACTCTTTCAAGTGGATGTTCCTCCTTTATTTAGCAGGGGGAGAGTACCTGGCCCTACATACCCCAGCAATGTCTGTTCAAACAGCTTCTGCTGCTGTTCATTCTGCATTTTCGATTGTGAGCCCTTTTGGGACATGGACCCATTAGCTATTAATTAGCTATTTTTTTATTTTCTTTTTAAACCGCTTTGTGAACTTTTTAGTTGAAATACTGTAGATATAATAGATACGTTTCTGCTCGTGGAACAAGCTGGCTTTTGACATAATCATAGTTGTGTTGATCAGGTGCTGAGCATAACAGGACATATCTAGGCTGGTTTCCAGTGAAGCTTAAAAACCACAGCTTTGTTCATTGACCTAACTGCAGCATATGATAGTGTGGAAGAAGTGACTGCTATATAAACTGTCATATTTTCCCTTGTCAAATCCTCAACAACATGCTCAGTGACAGATCCTTTCAGATTATAATGGGGACAGTGTAAGCAAGGTAAGAAGACCCACAATGGCCTCACACAAGGTTCTGTAATGGCTCACAAACTGTTCAATCTATGTATCTCAGATATGCCAGCTACAAGGGGATGTAAATTTGGATAATACTGATGACCTAGTTCTAGCAGTGCAAGAAAAAAAACATGGAGGTTTTGGACTGCTTCCTTACTGAGGACCTTAAGAACTTTTGCTATCAGCAAAACAGTGACTACTTGTTTCCATCTTAACAATAAACATGCTAATGCAGGCCCATAGGTCTACCTGAATAAAAACTTATAACCCTCATCAAGAGTTTATACCAACACAACGTCTAATTTTTTCAATATAGACCACTCTGTCCTTAAATGGCTTGGTGGACTGGACATTAACATCTGATGTACCGTAAGTCCAATGTATTTGCCATGCACTAAATAAAATAAGCATATGCCATTACAATTTCATTTCTTGAGAAGCCAAAACACTTCGAACTTTCAATATGAACAGTTGCAAAAAACACTTCAGGCAAGCAATGATTCTATTTTCCTTTGTGAGAACATCTGCTTTAAGTTTTGTGAGAATGATTGCTTTAAGGTTTTCAAAGAGTAACCTCCAGTGAATTAAGCTTGTGTTCGAGACAACGTAAAGGTAAGGAGGTTATAAACTCTGCAATCATAAAGATACTTTTCTGGGAGTAAGACACATTGAACACAATGGGCCTTACTTTTGAGTAGACATGGTTAGACTTGTGCTTAAAATTTGTAGAAAATGTATTACTACACAAAATTGTTTCTTGAATTGCTTAGCCATAGAGCTTCTAATCCCACTTCCAATATACTTCTGCTACAAACCTTCTAAAACTGAGAGACTGATTAAATTGGCAAGAGATGAACTAGCCTACAGTCATAAGTTGATACTGGGGTCTGAGCGTTTTGATACATAAACTTCAGTTTTCAGGAACAAGTATCTAGAAATGCCATTTCAAAAGGAATAATTTTCAGTTACAGATTAAGCTATACTGTTCTTCCTCTCAATCTTTCTGAAGTTATTGACAAAACATTTGTATTGCAATATTTATACAGATCCAACTTAAGCACATGAACATATAGGCAGCAGTTGGCACAATGGATGAAACAACAACTTGTTTTGCTAGTTAAGCAGTTTGCAGATGTAAACAAGGAGACAAGCCAGGGAGTTCACAGACTGGTTACCTGTGAGACTGGTGCTTTAACATGGGGTGGAATTCCAGAGGAAGGAACTGTACCACTAGGAGGCAGATTTTTACTGGTCACTGAAGCCCAAGAGAAAGCCTGCAGGAAATGCAACAAACCTGCGCTACAGATTATGGCAAACCACTGACATTTCTTAAGGGAAAACTAGACCAATGAAAACATTCTCGTTCTACTTCAAGAAAACACCAGGATTAAAGTGGCTCACAACATAATGTTGACACAAAACAGACTATCAATGTTTTAGAAATACATACATTTCTACAGCTTACAGCAAAAAAGTACTTCACCTTTTTCATAGCTTCATATATCTTACGATGCAGGTTCAATTTAATATTTTCAATCTCCTACCACATTTCAACCTGAGAAAGTGTAGTCCACAGGCTCCCAAACTGAGCACTGTAATGCCCTTAGACATTGCAACAAATCACCAGGGGAGGATCAGTGGTTGGGAGTAGGGCAGTCAGGCTACTTAGCAAGACAAATGAAGGAGACTGTGGAGCAGAGGCTTAGCTCCACTGTGAAGGTTATGCATAATGTGCTGTGGGCCCATCCTCCCAATCTGAGTGGATTTTAAAATTACACCAATTTTAACCATTTAAAGTTGTTTTTAACCAGTATAACCTGGGCAGAAGAATAAATGACATAGTAATGACATACTTCAGTGTCATCAAGACTTACTTCTAGGTTCTGAGACCATCGGCAGAGAAGCAAAGTGTTGGAACTGGTTATGTTAGGGAAGCACCAGTGCACTCAAGCACTGTGAAGCACTCAAGCCTTCACAATCTAACAGGTTTAAGTGTTTGATGCAGTAAATGTCATTTACTATGGTTAGGGCTAACCATGGTCTCTCACCACTAGGGCTTCAAAACCAGGTTCTGAATTCAAGTTAATGCATGTTTCTGGATGTTAACATGCAGTGCAACTGGCAGTGGTTGTTTAAGTTAAACTACTGGTAAGATAATCTTAAAGTCTACTCTGGATCTTAACACTGGGATAAGAAATTAGGAACAGTATCTGCACCATCCTCTGGGGGGGGGGGGGGAAGCAGAGAAGGTGGATTTCAATAGTAAAAAAAACCAAAAAACTAGTACTCAATCTATTAAGGACTTGGGTTAACTTCTTTGACTTCCTCCCGAAGCTCACAAGACAACTTTATGCATCCCAGATTATGCACAGCTAACTGCCTACTGGGGATTAATCTTAACAACAAATTGTACTCTATATTTAAGTTGCAGTGCTAAAGATCTGTTTTTATACACCAACACTATTTTATAGAACTCCCCATATTTTGCTGTTTTAACATTAAATTTACAGGGTTTAATTTAGGAAGAACCACCCATCACCCTTAAAGGGTGAAGCCAGCAGGAGCTGGCAAACTTCCAGCCTTCCTGACAAAGGTCAGTCTGGGTGACCTCGGGAAGCTCTTCTTCTCAGGAAGACTTCCAGCTAACCTTCACCTTACCTAAGAGGAGGTGCTTCCCAGATCACACCAGGAATTGACCCCATTTTGGAGAGGGTACCATCAGAGAATGTCCATTTACACATAAGGCACATACACTTATGTTCTTGGATACATAAGGAATACAGTAAATCAGAATAAGAGTAACTTGGATTGAGAGTGTTTTGTAAAACAAGCAAACATTTCTAATATATTTTGACTTGATATACAAGCGATGTCTTGTAAACAAACGAAAAATAGTCCTCGTCATAATACAGCTGGATTTGGTGCTCTGGCAGCTTCTGCTCAGCCTCTATGGAGAGACCAGCCTTTGCATGTCTACTGTGAAGTAAGCCTATTACAGTCAGTGGGGTTCACTCCTATGTAAGGAGGCAATGGAAATAAGCCTTAGAGACCTAGCCTTGCATGTCTACTCTAAAGTAAGCCCTGGTATAATAAGTGGGGCTCACTCCTGTGTTAGGGGGCAGACTGCAGCCTGAGAGATCTAGGGCAGATTAATTTGTTTTATTTTTCTTTGTGTTTTGTATTTTCTTTATTATTTGTATTATATTACAATATTGTAATCATTTTTTTTAACAAATATTTTTGGGTTGTGGAACAAATTTTCTGAGTTTCCACAATTTCTTATCGGAAAATTCACTTCGATATACAAGCATTTTGGATTACAAACTAAGCATGATTCTGGAACAAATTACACTCATAAACTAAGGTACCACTGTAATTCAATAAAAATTGTATTCCATATAGCACTGTTTATCTAGGTCTCTTTGAAAACAACTTCAGTTTACCTTCACAAAACATCATTACTAAACTGACCTTTGGTGGTTCCTGTGGTAGAGAAACAGTTTCTACAGGAGGTGGGGATGGAGATTTTTCTTCCAGGTCTTCAAGGTTTTTTTCTTCCACATCGGGTTTCAGTTCTTCAGTTTTCAACTCAGACTCTATGTCGGGCTCAGGCTCGTGAGAAGATTCTTCCAAATTTTCTTCTATTCCATTACTAGAAGAATTGAATGATCAATGGACTGTCAAATTTGTATTTAAACAAGATGCTATTTTTTCAGCTGTATTATCAGATGCATCATGAAAGAACATCAACTTTTAGTACAAATCTGATAGCACATATGTTCAATTTTAATTTGATTACTGCTCCATTAAATCATAATCAGACAAAAACTACTCAATGGATAGACCTATGCAGGACCAGTGTGAGAATGTAGGAAGTTCTAGGCAGCAAGTTATTACAAGACCAACAAAATTGTAAAATATGTTCTCTTCAACTTACAGCTTAACATATACTCTGTCTCTTTTGTGACTTTTTAGCACAGTGTAATCTAAGGCATGTATAATCAGAAGCTCCATACTCTTAGGTTAAGTATGTAACCTCAGAAGATACTGATACAGTCAATGCATAAGCTTCTAAAAAGGATTCCAAAAGTCCAAAAATATATCTATATGCAGTTGCCTTCTATAAGGCACAAGATAATACTTTTAGCCCAATCCTAAGCTTCCCCAACACACAAAGGTACAGCTGTGCTGAAATGTCTACTGCAGTATCCAGTGCGCCCAGGGGAGTGGATTCAAGTCTCCTTAGGGTAAGGGAATACGGGTTTCTCACCCTGGGTAGAGCCCTGGCAGCTACACAGTCACATTTACTTGTGAGAAAGCAAACATATCTTGGCTCATGTTCAGTCGGGCCAACAGAATGCAAAGGCCAACAGAATGGCCTCGATGCAGTAAGAGTGAACCTCAGCAAATGTGCCAGAAGGCTCTACATTTCCCGCAGAAGAATAAAACAGAGGCTTGCCACAGCCAAAAAAAGGGAAGAATGGCAACACCACCTACTGGGTTGTAGCCCAATCAACTACCGGTAACATTAAGAGAAGATCTATCATGAGAATGATGTACTGGCCTCCCACATGGGCGACACAAATCCTAGTGACGCCACTGCATGACATCTTTCCTTGTTATTGTTTTATTTGTCATTACTTGAACAAGGAGGTTAATGATCTCTGATAAAGGCAGTAACATTCAAAGATCTTGCAAAGTTAGTCCATCATCCTTTAACCAAATAAATGTCCATGTCTGCATAACTCCAGAAAAATGCAAGTCTAAATATTTTCTGTCCTATCCAGTTACAAATTTCCTACATTGTATTTTATGCAGGATAAATAATTATGAAAATATTTGTTAGGAAACTGCATAGGTACTGTTTTAGAAAGATGAAAATTTTATATAGACCAAATGCAATATGCAAATTGCATAAGACAAGTATGCAAATTTGTCTTACGTTACAGGGTGACTTTCATAGTAGGTGTTGTTCACATTCTCTTGAGTAGGCTCAGGGGATGGCTGCCTTTCTTCATGCTCTTCTTCTACTTCATCTTCTGATTCTAAAATGTTACAGAAAAAGTTAAGCATTAAACATTTTTAGAACATTTTGATTAAGAAATTAGTACAACCAGGCAACAGGTTTGGGTTTTTAAATAATTAAACAAGAACATCAAAAGTTAAGGGGATCTTTCCTCATTTTACACAAGAAACAGTTTTCCAAGGTTTAACCAGTACACTATCTAAATAGCATCTAAAAGTTATTCAGATTTTATTTTGAAGTGGACAATACACATTTATGGGGAAAATGGTATTTTAGAGAGCTGAGGTCAATTTACATAATTCAGTTTGGCTTATTGCCAAATGATACTGTTTACCTCTTTGGCTCATTTTTTTCTAAGGTTGATTACTTGTTCTGCCTATTAAAGCCAGCAGTCATCCACAGCCATGGCCTGCTCTATCACTTCTTAATATAGAAATGACGAGCAAGCATTCCTTTTCAAACTCACATTAACTTGAACAACAAATTTTTTATCACAGTTGCATGTAATTTGTCAATTCAGCTAACCTTGAAATAAGGAAAGTTTCAAAACTATTAGCCAGCTGGGATGAACAAGGATGATATTACTAAATCCAGCATTTTACATCAGTCAAGCTTCACAAGAAGATGCTTTACAATAATTATGAAGACTCAGTTTTTGTTGTTTTTGTGATGAATATATTCAGCCCCAGTGAAAGCTAAACTGAGCTACAGAGCTGTTCTTTACTTATGAATAAGCAAACATTTTAATGTCAGGTGAAGGGAAATACAAGGCTACCTGACTAATGAATATGGACCTCTACAAGTACTACAGAAAGCAGCATCCCCATACTACAGTTAAGAGTCTCAAAACTGATAAAACAATTTTTCAAGTCTTGTAAAACTAGATAGGTACTGGTAGTGTGTAATTTCAAAAAGGGGGTTCAGGTGCTAACAGGAATGGGAACCACTGCTTTCTTGGAAAAGGTTTTTGTCTTTTTCAGATTCCTACCTCCCCACTCATTGTGGAGCCTCCCTTCCTCTTCTCATCATTCTGAGTTTTATGCTATTTAAAGGGAAGGTTTGATCTCAGTCCACCCCAAACCAAAATCTATTTAAAATTGATTTTGTCCAAATCACCTGATTTGGACTGGACACTGGGTACGACTTAAAATTAAAATTATTGCAGGCAGGCTACAGAGAGAATTCACTTGGTGGAATGGGATAGCTCCTCCATCTCATTTCCCCTTATTTAATTGCTTTACTTTAAATTTATGGCTCATGTGGCAAAACAGCAAAATTTCATGGCTTGTTGCATTCTTCTGGAAGCACTTCTGCATGATTATAGGTACAATCCTAACCAGTTTAGGCCAGCCTAACTCACCTGACATATTTTCCTCTGGTGGTGTGGGGAAATCTGTGTATGCCTATGCAATGGCCTAATCCACCAGGAGTGGGGCAGAAGTGACACTATTGTGACTTTTGTTGACACCCCCTTCTGTGCACTTGTGACACTCCCAGGTCAGCAAAGGACTGGTGCTGGGGCTTATGCTGGCCTAGATTAGGATTGCAGCCTTTGTTTAAGAACCATCATGTAAATATGTAAATATTTCTCTATGTAAATATTTAACACATTTAAAATACTTGTCTATAAGATGCACTTATTGGGGTCATTCAGGACCATCCAGCAGTCATGGGTGATGTTTCTTTGCCTAATTCCTACAGCATATTTCCCTCTCCTAACATATTGTCTGTCCCCCAATATTTTATTTGTTTCCTGCAGTAACTGTGACACAGCCTCTGAAACTAACACACACAGAGTTATTACAATAACTGTTTTGACATGTTGCAACTAAAGATTTTCAGGTTGTCTAGTACTCTAGAAAGAAATGTGTCTGCTTCCACATCTGTCAAGTACTCTCACCTTCATCTAGTTCAGCTTCAGAGTCACCAAATACTTCATCTTCATAACGGAATATGTCATTGTGGACATAAAATTTGTTTGGAACAGAACCCTGTAAAAAAACAAACATATATATGCAAGAGGGTTTGACAGGTCTTTTCTGCTGCTGACCAACATTGATATCAAGAGAGAGCAGCAAACAATATTTTTAGGGGAATTAGGCACTGCATCTCTTTGGTAATAAGGATCTAAGGCTGGACTATTTTCAAACAGCATCACCACAGTTAACCTTTGTAGAAGGATGAGCTTTAGAAGGTATATTTTAGCAAACTTTATTAGAAACAATCACAGCAAGATTAAACAAAATAACAATGAAATACAATCTTATGCTTAGCTAGCTAACCTATTACAAACAATATGCAGAGAGAGTAGGAGAGTAGGAAGGAGGGTCAAGATTCCATATTACCCATCTAGAGAGCACATCCTTTCATGGTCTGGCCATCTTTGGGGTGAGAGTCTCCACACCCACTTGGTGGGGACCCACTCCACACACTTATTGTGCTGAAACTATCTTTTTATACATATTTTTGGCCCTTGTCTAGCAATTGTTGTGTTAATCTTTTGAATATTTCCTGGGCTATCTAGACAGAAACCATCCTGGGCTATCTAGACAGGAACCAAACAATAGGACAGGAAAAAGAGCATTGATCACTGGCATATTAGCAAGACAATGGGTACTTAGACCAGATTACCATAGCTGTGGGCTACATTCCTATGGCTATGACAATGCAAGAGTAAGGGACTTTCTCAGGCCTTCAGCTTGACTTGTTAAAGTGAAGCTTATGGGAAAACACATATTCTTGCTAAGAGATTGATTTTGTAATGATAAAACCTCATGTGTAACAGAATGAAATTAATAACAAATATAGTAAGAGAGCATATCTTGTAACAACATAAAAGCCTGCAAGATAATATAATTTTTGGCACTGGATGTTGGAAGGAGTCTTTACGCTTGGAGGACCTTCCAAAGACCCCTTACTGATACATTCTTTCCCTTAAGCAGGGAGGCATTCAAAAGCCATCTTTTTAAAAAAAATTCCTGTTCCTCTAGGTGGCTCAAAAAATCTCAGCCTGTTATGTTCAGCTAAGTGTTAACTGACACACTTATTTTTGCTTGCCTACTTATTTACTAAACCAGATACTCAGGAAATGGAAATTCCAATCCTATGTTTTTAAGTGTTGGTGAAAGAGCTCATTATCATATACAGTTGCTTCATGGAAGACTCAATTTTGAGTTACTTACTTCTGGGGCCAGAACAAAGGTTTGCATGAATTTCCTCATTGGTTGTCCATTGTTTGTCAACTCCCCCATGACCTGCACAACTACACCATCATTCAAGGTTGCATGAGCATCCACGTGGCGAATTTTAGTGCGGCATTCACTAAACTGCAGAGACATCACCTTCTTGTGTATATCCTAAAGACAAAAACATGTTTAAAACTTGAATCCTACACAATTTGTACAAGACATATTCTTATGTGTGTAAATTCTGGGCGAGCAAAAATAATTCAGTAGCTAATGGTCTTAAATACTGATAGTTTGGATTGGGGAAGGGGGTGAAATGAACACTTTCCAGTACAATTATCCATTCAATAATTAACACAAACAAAAAAGCTTATTCTGAGAGCTGAGTTGTTAAAAGTCAATTAGCTACAACTTTCAGGCTAAATACAAAAACATTCAATGAAGAGTAGATTTGATAAACAAATGCTTCATTTATCTATATAAACTAGCTCATTGATTGCTCAGATTGATTTCACATTATCTCAGTAACAGTTATAAAATCCACAAAAAGCAACAGCATACATATGGCAAAAGAAGAGATAATTTGTTGAAGATGCACTGCCTTTTTCCTCTGCCTATTTCCAATCTGTTTTAGAACTGAGGGGTTCACTCTTCACTTCCTCAGGCACTGCCATCCCTGGAAACACTGGGGATTGGGCCTTTGCCTTGCTATGTATGTGCTCTGTCACTAAGTAGTAGTTGAAGTATGTAGAACAACTGCTGCTCTTCTACACTTTATACAAAATTGAAAGGTGACCGACTGACTCATCAATGCCCGCCAAAACTGCAGAACCTAAAGTTATATAATTTGGGGAGGATATTCTTTCCACAATGGAAGCCTTTGAGCAGAGAGGGAGTTAATACCTTCCTGCCCAAGATACTATCATCCATTTTACTACAAATCACATTGCTAGACTTCATTTGATTTAGCAAACATAGAATAATTAGTTTTTGTTGTTAACAGAAGCGCAATATTGAAGTCTGTCACAATATTAAGATATTGTGGACTATTAAGATAAAAGACTGTGTTTTATTTATAGAGGCTGAATGTCAAAACACAGGATAGTTTAAATACATACAGCCTGGCCATATACTGCTTCTTGGGGTTTGCCACCGGCATCCAGCCCACCATGGACATAAGAGGAATTCCTTCCATAAAACCTGCAAAGATATTGAAGCACAGTATTTAATGCAGTCCTACACACACACACACACCTCACAAGCACTCTTAAGTTGGGGGGAAGGATTGCAAAAAGCTGGTTGCAGCCCAAATGGAAGCTGGCACTGAGCACCTTTAAAAAGGTCACTTCCAGGTGTGGAGGATGTCTCCAGACAGATTGTCATTCTCAGAAGGGGGTCCCAGGCTGAAATGCTAAAATATTACTTGTCTGGACCAAATTTTTATCTTAGGAATACTGTGTTGGCTTAGCATCCAGTAAATGAAATGTTGGCTACTAGTCATGGAATAATGTGGAAATTCGATACTGTAAAACAAGAACATTTACTGAATACAGTACTTTATTTTTGGTTCCAATTTTAAAAGATAAAAACCATCTTAAATCGGAAATTTTGAAATCTTAAATATTTCAAAGGGACAGAAAAGAAATAAGGATAGCCACATACAGTACAAAACAGGGAGAAACTTGGGCCTTCTTCCATATCATTTGCTAACTTACTTTCTGCTTCTCCAACCTAACTGTCAATTCTCAACTGTCAGAGAGCATTCATACTCTTCATAGTGACAGACAGCTCTTCAGATGATAGGAATACTAACATTCCAAAAAGAATATAAGTATATTTAGTTCACCTAGTGAACTAATAATTAGTTTCTGTTTCACAGTTGTAAACACACAGCAAAACCCAGAGCAGCACTTTACAGATACATGTAAGATAACAAGTTAAAAAAACTAATAAATCCTGACCAAACTTCTAACGTTATGACTGGCCTACATCAAATTAGAGTGATGAATTCAAACAGATCTAACTAAAGGCATAGTTACAGTCATACTAAAAAACAAGAGTACATCTATCTACTAATTAATGGAAGTCAAACCAGAAATAACAAAAGGAAAAACACTCAGTTGATTGGAAGATAGGGGATTCCAGACAGAAGAAGTAGACTACAAATATTAAGATGTTAAGAGCCATTATTTTGAAACTCAGACAAAGTGTGATTGTTATATTTTTTATCAGCCTGGTTTTTTTTATGTTGAAGTAGGATATGGTTAATGAATACAGTGTTATTTTGAAGCCCTGAAAAATTTTCCCCTTCCCTGTAGAAAATGTCGAAGTTCAAGGTCGTGAATCTCATTTTTCATGAAAAGTGAAATGTGAGTATGTTCAGATATTTTGATAACTATCAAAATGTCACTTCAACATAATGGGTCTTAATCTTAATAGTTGTGTGACAGTGTAGAAAACGTAAAAATGTTGATAAGAACAGCAATTCATCTGAAGCGACTTAAACCCAAAATTAATCACAAATCCAAATGTGGTTCAATATCCATTAGTTCGTTATTATCCATGGACAATATGCCAGAGTGCATGTTAGTTACAAATTATCTTCTATTTGAAATAAAGATATATTGTGATAGTATAGGCTACAACATACATGCAGATGACAAAGCCAATTTTTAAAGTGCTCTCTAATGAAATGAATGCATCATTGCTGACATACAAGACTGCCAGAGTACAAGAGAAACTGAAACCACACAATGTAGAACATTATAAATCATGTAGATTCACACTAAATATAGATAAGTTAGCCCAAGCAAAAAAAATGTAAGGAGAATTAGATGAAAATGTATTTTAAAAACTGCAAGACATAAATAAGGTGAAGTAACTGCGAAGCACATAACTAAGAATCCCTGAAAATCAAGTAATTACATTTTAATAGAAGATGAGCCAGTCCTACCACCGTGTTTAACTGACATAACTCAAAGTTAATGCTTCATATAATCTGAAGTGCCTTTGCAGTTTGTATATGTTTAGAAAATAAAGAAAAAAACTGATACATGGCCAATCATTTGGGAAACTTGTAACTATGTTTCTAAGCAGCAACAGATTAGTATTAGTGCTAGAGTCATTAGGATGGTGCTGTGGGTGGTGCAAGCAGTTAACATGCTGTGCCTGTTAACCAGCAGGCCAGGGTTCGAGACCCAGGTCGGCCCCACAAGACAGGGTGAGCTCCTGTCCTTAGCCCAGCTCTGCGACGCCAGCTGAATCCAATCGTATTGGCTCTGCCTTTCCATTGAACTAATTCGGTGGCGTGGAGAGGGAGGATTTGCTGCTTGGGTAACAGCATATCCTCCATAACAATCCAACCCAGGCTTTCGTGCTTCGCATGCCATATGCAGTGCTGAGCACGATACCATAGTCTCTCAAGACTGACGGAGGCCTGCATTAGGTTAGGTGATCTTGAAAAATTTTACATAACCAACTTTCATTAGTTAGGAATCCCCTTTGAGCAACTGACTACCATCATAGGGTTAGGTTACTGGCAGGTTATCTAGGGCTTCTAGCCTCAAACAATACATTTCTGTCATTCTAGCCTCAAATGATAAATCTCTTCAGTGTTCCATTGTGATGTTAAATTTGACTGCAACACCATTTAATGTATCATATTTGTTGAGTTCTAGTTTTTTCAAAGAATATGCTTTATACACAGGAATTTAGTGGGAAATTGAAGCCTGTGGTAAAACTGACATTCATGACACTACCCCTCTGAATGTTACCAAGACATTCATTACACTAAGATTCATTACAGTGATCCTCTCAGCACTGAATGTTACCAGTAGGATTAAAGTAAGTAAACAATCATGCACACAGTCAATATTATTCATAGCGTAGCTGTTAAATCTACATAAGGGTTATATGCCTAAGGAGTGAAACTACAATACAGTAATATGCTGCTACAAGGAAGTTACGCCTTCTAGATGAATCAGTTGCCAATACTAAATATTCATGACCTCAGAAAACAACATATTACTGACATGTGAAACACATTTGTAGGCTAAATCATACTACTTTTAGAAACACCACAACTTCCTCTGTGTAACATATAACTTGTTTCCAGTAAGAATGACTGTACCCTCCCCTCTTACAGCTCTATCAGGATTATTTTGCACATTAAGGAAAATTACATTGTGCATGAAAACCAGACATTTTCCCCATCTCTTGAAAACAGAAAAAACAAATTAGGATGAACTCTCACCTTGCTGGAAACTTTGAAATAAAAATTGTTACACTTACAATATAATGGATCAGCAATGATCTTTGAAATGTATAATTTTAAAGGCCTTCTAGGTGTATGCTCAATGTATTTGTAAAATAGTAATAAAATGGATAGATGGATGGTGTGAGATTTTTACTCGGAGAACAATCTAAGAATAATAGTATAAGGAACCAAAGGCAGGCACCACGCAGTGCAGGAGTAGTTCTTCCATTTATTCCTATTCCATGTGACTAGTAGGAGTTTCTTCAATAAGATAAAAACAAGGTGATAATACCAAATAACTGCAGGGGAGCTAGTTAAATATGTGGCTACAGTTATAACAATGATGTGGTCACCAAGGATACCAATACTCTTAACAGAAACAAGTAATAGCCTCACACAAGGCTGCTATGCACTTGATGCTACTTATCAAGGACAGAACAACTTATTTATATTAGAACATAAGAGGAAACATGCTGATCAGGTCAAGTTCATTTAGTTCAGCATCCTATATGTCACAACGGCCCATCATATGCCACTATGAATACACAAGATACTAAGATATGAATATAATGTGCGTATAACGAAGACTGACAACATGCATTGTTTCAGTGTTACTTATGGCAATAATTTGATGTAATAAGTATTCAATTATATTTCAATTGTATGTTAATACTAAGGTAAAAAACATACATTTCTCTTTCATATCTGTTAGGTTATCACTCTTGTATTTTGAAACACACATGTTTCTGGGCACTATATATCCAAATTCACTGCTCTTGGGAAGTGCTCCCCAAATGGCACTGAATTTTTGTGCCCTCTCCGTAGGAATTCTGCAACAAGTATATTCCACTATCACAACACTGCCCGCAGCCCAAACCTGGATAGGACCAGGCTGTAAGAAAAAATTCCAATATACCAGTGGATCCATCAAGGATCCAATATATCAGTGTTTCACAATTAGAAGGAACTGATGGTGCTTGAGTTGGCAGCTGATGACATCCTTGCCAGTTACTTTCAATAGGTGGAGTATACTAAGTGGGATGGCAGGGAACGAACACTGAGAAAACCTGCAATATACAATTCTTAGACAGGGTGTTCCAAGTGGGTGGCAGCATTTCACATTCAGATGTTTCCCATAGATACCTAGTGTCTAGGCAGGGCCAAATTACACATTTATTGTAATAAGTAATTTAAACTTGATCTCAAATTACATCTTTAGAGATTACCTGTGCAAGAAATCAGGCGCTTTATTTAGTAGGGTGTAGTACTGCCTCACAAACTCCCGCCCTACAAGCAGCGGACTTGGCTTCTCCATCACCATTTCTTTGGTACACAGTGTCAAAGGCTATAGTATAAAAGAAAAACACAAAAAAATAACACTTCAGAATGACCAATCTTAACACACAACAGATCATCATAACAGTGAAAAACATGCAACTTCACCAAATTAATGTCATTTGGAAATATTACAGGTGCCCCCTTATCCTCTAGGGTTTTGTTCTGGAACTTCCTGTGGATAAAAAAAAATTGTGTATAAAGAAAACAATGGAAAAATAGATTTAAAGACCCACTTCCAGGTTTCTTGCTCCTTTATCATGCCTTACTAAACAAGATAGTGCCTCAGTATTCTGGGACTGAAAAATTGAATGATTGCTTGCATGACAATAGCAGAAAAGCCTTTTTTAAAACTGTGATTTGCAATGGCCATTCGTGTTGAGTCAAATCCATGTATAAAAAATCTGTGCAAAAGTAGATTCGACCTGTATCTTCAAATGTACATGCCCTTGTTCAAAGTATTTAAAAAGATTTTTAAAATAGTATTAAGTAGCAATTTTTTCAACTCTTGCTACATCTTTCCAAAGTTAAATGGAAGAACAGTGTAGGGGTGGTTCCCAAACTGGTGGATCAATTGATATCTATTGTAAAATGGAGTTTACTGTAAAAGCAAGCACTTGGAAGAATTCATTTTAGTGAAATAACTAAATTTTTGTCCAAAAAAATTCAATGTCTGATACGTCGGGCCATGCCTCAAAGTTAGAAAAGGGGATCTCAGGGTCCCCACTACAAGACATATTAAAGATTAATATAAAAGACAGTTAATATTAGATGACCAATTTGTCAAGCTATGAGCATTTTCAGAATCATATCAGAAACTGGCAGTGGATTGTTCTGAACTATCAAACTACATGAGTTATAATGAATGGCTGGGAATTTTCAAAAGTGCAGAGGAGGCCCCTGGGAATAAAATAGACTTTACTGATGGTTTTTGTATTGTCTACTGAGGAAAAGACCTCAACCTAGTATGTCTCACAATCCAGTGAAAAAGGAAAGCGATGTTGAGAAAATTAAGAAAGTAATAATCCTAACATGACAATAACCACAATGTCATTCTATAAATTATGCTGAATTAGGTTTTGAACTGTCTGCCTTTCAATATCGGAGAATACAGAAGTAGTTAAGGAAACACAAAAGATTTATTAAAAATCTATATTTCTACAGGGTCATCTTAGTTACCAAAAATGGTGATAAAACAAGAAAGACTTTTAAGATTACAGAATTAAACCTGAAAAAATTGCAAGGTTTCATTGAAGTGCTATTTAGACAAAAGATACACACATTACATTCATTAACATTTCTAATACTTGCAGTACTGCAAACCCAGGTTACACGTTTATTTCATGTGTCCCCCTGTGGTCTCTGAGCAAACTAGTTTTGGAAGTGTTTGTATCACTTTAGCCATATCCTAAAAAAATAAAATTAGCTTCAAAAGGGTGATCCTTTGCAATGCAACTTGTTACAAATCCAGACTAGTGGATTTGTGGGTGGTGCAAGTGGCTAAGACACTGTGCCCGTTAACCAGCAGGCCAGGGTTCGAGACCCAGGTCGGCCCCACAAGACAGGGTGAGCTCCTGTCCTTAGCCCAGCTCTGCTACGTAGCTGGAGCCAATCGTATTGGCTCTGCCTTTCCATTGGACTAATTCAGTGGTGTGGAGAGGGGGGATTTGCTGCTTGGGTAACAGCATATCCTCTATAACAATCTAACCCAGGCTTTCGTGCTTCGCATGCAGCGTATGCAGCGCCGAGCACGATACCATAGTCTTTCAAGACTGAAGGAGGCTTGCTGGTGTGATAACAGTAAATGGGATCTTACTCCCCAAAATTATCTGGTACAACTTAAAGGTCTAAAAGAAATAGTTAAAGCTACTGAGTCAATAATTGGCTGCCCTGGTAATACAAAATATATATACAGAAATATATATACAGAAACAGTAATGCAGGTAAAAGTCCTTTACAAGATGCATACATGATTTATCAGATGTTCACATCTCTTCCAAACTGACAGTTAAAACTCATTTTGGAATATTCATCCAAAATAAATTACTGTAGATTAAACAAAAACTACAGCTAAAAAAATTGAAGTGGAAGTCATCAATCTTTTCCTCTAATGTGCAAAAAAATCCCTGCTCACAATAAGTTAAAGCCATCATTTAAATTAGGAATCTTAATCATTAAGCCTGCAAGTCAGATGTGGTCCATAGGAGCCTGTTATCTGGCCTACACAATAGTTGGGCAAACAGTGCTATTGTGTGCAAGAGGATGGCCCACTTAATATTTGGACTCTCCTATATCTTGTCAACATGATCAAGATTTGGCAAGTTCATTTGCAACTATTGAGTTCCTAAGTGAGTAAAAGGTATTTATTTATGGTCAACATCTCAGTTAATGACATCACTTCTTAATTAATTGATGGAGAGTTCCAGCTCTCAGGAGGCAACATGAATGATATTCAAGTTATGCTATTCAACTGAAAAAAGTTTATATCCTGGTTTAGATTATCTTCTGAATCAGCGAGTATAGTCATGGAGACTGAACAAGTAGCAGAGAAATGGTGTGCAAGGGATCATGGAAAGTAGAGTTACCTACATCCTGAAAAGCTGGAAGCAGTTTGTAAACTTTTGTGTTTCACTGCACTAACTGCTACCCCTTCCAAATTATGAACATTAGAATTCTGGAACACATACCCTACAATCCAGAGTAACTACAGGAGCATATAAGAGACATTACGTGTACCCATAGTTACTGCACCACCTAATGAAAACCTATGGGAAATTCATATTGAAATCCAGAGCAAGTTGTTACTGCACTGGAGCAAGGACTCCCCGTGGTTACTCTGGATTGCGCCCATAATTTGACTATGTAAAGTCATTTACATAAATAAAAGTACTATTTGGAAAAAGAAGAAAACACAGTAAAAACTTGAGTCACTTTTCTCAAACAGGGAAATCAAAAAAGTGTTCATGAAATACAAATAGCACATAAATGAAAATTCTTGGATTACTCCCTCCAAGAATATGCAACCTCATTAAAACTGTTATCCTTACCAGAAGGCTGGAAAAGTAGCCACATGATGTTGCCAGCTTTTAAGAAACTGCAAGTCACATGCTCATCCAAAGGAAATTGTTGGAAAGTGTTAAGTGAAAAAGTCCTCCCTGACTCACCTTTAGAAGCTTCAACAAATATGTAAGTACTGTACTGGTGATCCAGAAGACAAAAGATTAGGAATTCAAGAAAATATTTGACAAAGTCTTTAATCAAAAGCTCCTGAATCATTTAGCAGTCATGCAAGGGGAACTGGTTGAAGGACAAGAAAGAGAGGGTAGAAATAAATGGACTGTTCTTAAAGTGAAGAAAATTGTGGTCCACAACGGTCTCCATTGGAATTAGTATCTTGGCCACATGTCCATGGAGGCATTTTTGGGCAATTCTGGCTCTTGAAACAGGGGATGAGTACCACACCCTTGAGTCAGTCACAACTAACAGGGCAATTTGTGGGGGACAGCTTTACCTTTTAGTGTAGTCATAAGAGCAAGGAAACAAGCGAAAAAAATCACCTTATTTGCTGGCTTATAAGATGCACTTTTTCCCCCAAAAGGGGGGGGGAATGTCTGTGTGTCTTATGGAGTGAAGGGGCCAATCCTAGAACACCTTCTGCAGCTGTGCTCTGCCTCCCTGGGCAGGGCAGGCCTATAGAAAGGTGAGGGCAAGCTGGGGAGGAGGGACAGAGGCTTCCCCACAGGCATCTCCCCCAAAGAAACAAATGGAGCCCAGAGTACCAGAGCATGCAGGCAAAAACAAGGGGGCATTGGTGGGAAGAGGGGAGGAGGAAGCAGCCCAGGAGAGAGAGGTCCCTACTGCTGCAATCCTATGCATCTTTTCCAGGGTTGGGGAAGGCTTGCACTTGAGTAGACATGCACAGGATCTGGTTCCTAGGGCTGCAATCCTTTCCAGGGGTGGGGGAGGCTTGCAACTGAGGCTTGCAAATGCATAGAATTTGGTTTGCTAGAGGTTGCAAATGATGTGTTCTTGGGGTTTCCAGAAAATTAGAAACGTGTTTGAATATTAAAGTTTTCCTCATTTTTTAATGACAGTGATGATGGCTCTTAATATCACTGTTGACTTTACATGGTTGTAATATTATTCTGCTATATTTTATTAAATATATTAGTACACCATTCAGTTCAAAATATTTTTTTTTGTTTGCTCCTCTAAACTTTGGTGCATCTTATGGTCCGGTGCATGTAATAAGCTGGGAAATATGGTAAATTTGCTTATAATAAAACACTCAAAAGAGTGAAAACTAAAAGTGTCTATCTGAGTTAAGTGAATGGGCAACAAAATGGAAAAAGATTCAGCGATGAATACTAGGTTAAAAACATCCAAGCTCCAAAATCCATCAATACTGAATTAGCTGTGACTAATCATAGAGCAGTGGCACTATGATAAAATGTCAATGAAAACATCAATTCTGTGTATGGCAGTAGAGTAAAAAAATCCATTCTATGAATTTGTTACAAAAGACATTAAAAAATAAAACAGTCATAATCTTATATAATCCAATAATGCAGCTATCTTCAGAATACTGTGCAGTCCTGGTCATTCCATCTCAAAAAGGATATCATGGAGTTAGAAAAGGTAAAAGATTTTTAAGTCAAGAAGGTGGGAAAGAGTTCTATAGCAAATTAATGCAACAGACTACAGGTAGGGAATACCTTCAAGTATAGTAGTAGAATTTGTGTTCTCAGGCAGCAATCTTTGGTGTACTGTAATTCAAGAAGGTTTACAAGTACCTAAGTCCACCCTGGTTCTCACCTGTTAAATACAGGTTTTTAAAAAAAAATTTCCTAGTCTATTTTATCACATTCAGACAAGAAAAGAAACCTTGATATAGTGTTGTGGTCAAGACCTACAGAACACCAAAGTTCTCACTCTAAAGCTCAATTTGTACAGATATCCCCTGCTTTGAAGGTTCATTTTCCAACGATCCATCCTTGCAACACAGCTCAAATACCTGAGAGTCATGCATTATATGCATGTTCTGTTCTTTCAACCTTTCCCTGCTGTTTTAAAGGCTAAAATTGCCCTCCCCTGTGTCAAGTTGCACATGACCTAGTGATTCCTGCTGTTTTGGTGTGTGGGAGAGAAAGAGGGTACACCAACTCTGGGTCTATTCCCGTTCCGAAGGCATTAAATTGAATTCATCTGCAAAAACATTGGTGTGACTGCAGGAATTTGCAAGATAAAAGCATCTGCAATTTGATAGTTCAAAAAGTATTTGTAAACTAAAAAAGACTGGTGCTGCAACCCTAAAGATACTTTCCTGGGAGTAAGATCCATTGAACACAATGGAGCTCACTTTTGAGTAAATATGGTTAGGAATGTACTCTGGGTTTCATTTTCAAAACTGCTCCAGTCCTGAACATTTCAAATAACTGGGAAGAGGCACACAACATCTGCACACACTTATTTCTGTCAATTCAGCTTCATACAAAACTGACCTACCTTGCAGGGTTGATTTGAGGATAGCAACAAGAGAACATTCTGAGAATTTAAGACTCAGAAAGTGAGATATGAATGCCAGGTCCTCATTTACAGGTCAGATGGGTTGGACAAGGTGCCGTTCATATGTGAGAATCAAGCTTATGCCTTGGTAAGCATAGGCTATGTGAGACAAACACATACAGAGACTTGTCCAACTCATATCACCTGTGAAATATGTGTGTCAGAGGCTCTAACTCCCAAGTAAATGTAGACAAGATTGTGATATACAAACACAGTGCCTTGTCCAACCCATCTGACTTATAAGTGAAGACTCTGTGTGTGTTATGGGTTTTCTCCCAGGTAAGTGTGGATAGGATGTTTCAGAGTGCCTTATCCAACTCATCTGATCTGTAAGTGGGGTGTGGATGTGTGTGTGTGTGTAAAAAAGGCTTACTCCCAGATGTATAGTTAGAATGTATGATACACACAAACACAATACCTTGTCCAATCTGTTTAAGGAATAAAAGGAATTTAAGGAATAAAAGTGAAATAAATAAGTGAAGACACACACACTCTCTCATTTGTGTGTGTTTGTGTAAGTCAAATGGGTTCACTCCCAGGTAAATGTGGACAGGGTGTTTCACACACACACACCGATAGTGCCTTGCCAAACTCATCTGACCTGTAAGTGAAGTGTGAATGAGTGAGAAACTGTGTGTCCAAAGAACTTACTCCCAGGTAAGTGAAGACTCTGTGTGCGTGTGTGTGTGTGAGTCAAAGGGGCTCACTCCCAGGTAAGCATGCACAAGTTGTGCAACACACACACAATGCCTTGTTCCACCCATTTGACCTGTAAGAGAAAACTGTGTGTGTCTGTGTAGGTGAGTGTGTGAGTGAGTGTCAAAGGGGCTCTCTCCCAGGTAAGCATGCACAGGTTGTGTGACCCACACATGCCTTGTTCAACCCATCTGACCTGTAAGTGAGTGTGTGTGAGAGAGAGAGAGACTGACCAAGGGGCTCACTCCCAGGTAAGCATGTACAGGTTGTGTGAGACACACACAAAAGGAGCACAGCTCTCCTTGGCGGGCTGTAGAGGCGCTGTGGGGTGCCTGAGTGTGAGGGTCTTTCTCAGTCCCTCTCCCTGGGGGGCGGGGGGGTGTCTGCAGAGGCGCCCTCCTTGCAGAGCCGGTAGAGTCAAGGGAGGCCTGCAGTGCTGCTGCTGACAACTGCTCTCCCCCTCCAGAGCCCCTCAGGAGAGGACCCCCTCACTCCAGGGAGCGCCCTCGGGGCGGGGCCTCTCCCCCTCCCCGATACGAACCTAGCTAGGGTCTCCGCTTCGCTGGGTCTCAAGGTCCGGTTCGCTCCCGGCCGGGACGCGGGGAGGAGCGACTACCGCTGCGCGTCGCTCCCTCCTTCACACTACCTCGGGGCGGAACCGGAAGTCACTGCCACGCGCCACTGCCACGCGCACGCGCGCTCTCACTCTCAACTGGGAGGGAGGGGCGCGCGAGCTCATTCACCCTCTCAGGAGGCGGCCGCGCGCGCAGGGAAGGGGCAGGGTCAGGGTCAGGTAATTAACACCCCGCCACAGCAGTAAGCACTGGGGAACGTAGACTTCGTTACAGGGTAGACTCACAACACATACACACTTCCGAGTCCCTAATTTATTTTTTTTTGCAGGGAGATTGATGTGGAAAGCAAACAATCAGAACACAAAACCAGCTTTTCCGGGATGTCAGCACAGCCTGTGATTGGGCAATGGGGTTTCTGCAGCGCCCACTCCTGGAAACTATTGAGGAGGTTCAAGCTCCTCCTGGTCCAAGGAATGGGATTGGGCTCTGAGGCTGTCCATACTTACCTAGGAGTAAGACCCATTGACTATCATGGGCCTTTCTTCTGAGTAGACCTGCAGAGGATGGGGCTTTGAGGCTGTCCATACTTACCTAGGATTAAGACCCATTGACTATCATGGGCCTTACTTCTGAGTAGACCTGCAGAGGATGGGGCTCTGAGGCTGTCCATACTTACCTAGGAGTAAGTAAGACCCATTGACTATCATGGGCCTTACTTCTGAGTAGACCTGCAGAGGATGGGGTTCTGAGGCTGGAATCCTACCCATATTCACCTGGGAGTAAGCCCATTGACTTAGATGACACTTACTTCAGAGTAGACCTGCCCTGGGTTGTCAGTGTGAGTGAAGCTCTTCATGTACCCGGGAGCGAGTTTCTGCGTGTGACTCTGGCCCTTCCTAGCTCTGTGTGCGCAGCGGCTGCTGCCACTCCCGGTGCCACGTCCTTGGCGCATGCGCGGTGTGGCGCTGCTGACGGGGCCTGAGCGAGTGCCTGGAGAGCGAGGCCCGCGGGGGGAACCGGCTCGGCGAGATGAACTTTCTGCGGGGCGTCATGGGCGGCCAGACCGCGGGGCTGCAGCCCTCCGGAGCCGAGACGGTGAG
Source organism: Cryptoblepharus egeriae (assembly GCA_030015325.1). NCBI lineage: Eukaryota > Metazoa > Chordata > Lepidosauria > Squamata > Scincidae > Cryptoblepharus > Cryptoblepharus egeriae. Next base: position 64,566,675 of record JAREYC010000004.1, on the reverse strand, counting down.
TCGGGCGGGTGGCCTGGGCTGGGCTTCGACTCCTCGCCTTCAAGCCGCCTCCCGAGCCCTGCTTGGGACACCCGTGTTTGCCCTCCACGGCCATTCAGACGTTACGTGGACCACACACGGGTTGGTCGCAGACGGTCCTCTCTGGCACAAGCGGCCTTAAGGCCTCCCTCCCTTTCTTTGAGCCTCTACTCTGAAGCAAGCCCCATTAGAGTCAATGGCCTTACTCACAGGTAAGTGGGTGGAGTGGCAGCCTCAGAGCCCAATCTTATGACTGTCTCTACTCAGAAGTAACTCCCATTACAGTCAATGGGGCTTACTCCCATGTAAGTGTGTAGAGGATGGCAGCCTCAGAGCCCAATCTTATGACTGTCTACTCAGAAGTAACTCCCATTACAGTCAGTGGGGCTTACTCCCATGTAAGTGTGTAGAGGATGGCAGCCTCAGAGCCCAATCTTATGACTATCTACTCAGAAGTATCTCCCATTACAGTCAATGGGGCTTACTCCCATGTAAGTGTGTAGAGGATGGCAGCCTCAGAGCCCAGTCTTATGATTGTCTACTCAGAAGTAACTCCCATTATAGTCAGTGGGGCTTACTCTCAGGAAAGTGTGGACGGGACTGCAACTTCAGAGCCCAATCGTATGCATATCTACTCAGACAAAAGTCACATTGTATTCAATGGGGCTTACTTCCAGGTAAGTGTTGAGAGGATGTCAGCCTCAGAGCCCAATCCTGAACATGTTTACTCAGAAGTCAGACCCACTTCAGTTAATGGGTTTCTCCTTGTAAAGCATTAACAGGATTGTAGCTCTACAGTTCAATCCTATGCCTTTCTACTCAGAAGTCAGTCTCAATGAGTAAGTCAGACTTACTTCCAGGAAAGTGTGAATATTGGAACCTTTTATTCAATAACACTGTCTGCTTTACCCTTTATCTTATTAGCCTTTATGACTTATTAGTGTATTGCCCTCTTTGTGTCAGTGGGCCATTGTGTGTAGTGGAGCTTACTCCCGGTAAGAATGCATAGGATTGTGGCCTTCGTTCCTAGGGTTGGAGACAAGCTCTCTGGATACTAACAGGCATAAATACCTATTATGTCTTCTGCTGTTCCCTCACCCTAAAGCCTGCCTGTCAAAATTTTATGTTGTGCATCTGTTGCCTCTTTTCTTTCCACCTCCTGCCCACTTTCCTGAAAGTTGAACCCTGTTCAGCATTCACATTGTTCATATTAATGCATTTATCTTCTTTGTTCTGAGTTGTTGGATTCACTGTATTTACTCAAATATAACACACAATCAAATCTAATGCACACTCCATACTTATTATCAAAATGCTGTGTTTACTCAATTCTAATTAACATCGAATCTTATGCGCACCCTGATTTTGGAGACTGACTTTGGCTGAAAAATGGTGCTATATTTGATTAAATACAGTATATCTCTGCAGAGGCAGAGTCAAGGTGGCTAACAACACAAATAAAACACATAAACAGTCAATACAAATTTAGAAACGGTTAAGAAAAATCAAAAACATGTCACACCCTGAATTACAATAAAAACAACTGAAAATACAACAACCCACCAGTCCACATTACTTAAAAGCTTTAGGGTGATCAGAAAGGAACAGAGCCAGTTGTGGGCTTCAGGGGTTCTCACAGTTTCTATAGAACCCTTTACTAATGAGTGCCTGGTTCTGGGAACCAGTTACTAATGGGATATAGAACCTGTTGTTATTTTAGGTTATTAGGATGTAGAACCTGTTGTTAATTTATTTGAATCCCACCACTGAATAGAGCCCATAGTTTTAACAATTGTGTGGAATAAAAGGAAACATTGATAAATGTTTTGAACTCTGCCTGACTGCTAAAACTTTTGGGTCTTTGCAGAGTTACTGTTCTTTTGGCTGTGACTCTTGAACTGACAATTGAAGTGTGAATTTATCCAACTGATTTCTGATAGAATATCATGGTATGTCTTACTATAAAGGTGTTATTGCATTAATGAAAATTTGGCTGCAATCCTAAACAGACTTTCCTGGGAGTAGGCCCCATTGAATACAATATGGCTTCCTTCTGAGTAGACATGTTTAGGATTACACTGCTGGAAGGAGAATTAAATATTTTATATGGGCTTATTGTCTCGTGGGCTCAATACCTATTTCCTCTCATGTTTGAAAGATACTAAAATATCTCAATGCCAAGCAGGCATCTGAAATTTTACAATTTGAAACAAACCAAAACATCAAAATCTATCTGTCTACAGTATTTATATACCACTTTTCAACAAAAAAGTTCACAAAGTGGTTTACAGAGAAAATGAAAATATAATAGCTAATTAATAGCTAATGGGTCCCTGTCCCAAAAGGCCTCTCAATCTAAAATGCAAAAAGAACAGCAGCAGAAACCACTAGACCTGACATTGCTGGGGTGTGTAAGGCTAGTTACTCTTCCCCTGCTAAGTAAAGGAGGAACACCCACTTGAAAGAGTGCCTCTGGCCCAGTTAGCAGGGGTTAAAATCTTAGAGCTATGATTGCTCAACTTGATATCTGTTGTACTGGCTCCAACCCTCCCCCACCTCTTTCATGATATATTCTGGGTGTTGTAAACAGTGTTCTCAATCATATACTTAATGTGTAGGTGCGTAGGCATGCACAAAGACCCATATGAATAACAGAATAGACTTTGCTACATTAAAGGGCCTACTGTCCTCCAATCACATGTACCTTAAGGCCCTCAACTGGGCTGATCTTTGAAGTTGATTCTAATGCTCTTTGAATGATGCCATGGAGCTTCTTCTGGGTAAGAAGTCCATCTCTCCTGATCTAGAGCGGTGGTTTTCAACCTTTTTCATCTCATAACACACTTATCAAGGCACTGAAATTGTTCAGGCACACCATCGATTGTTTTTACCATTGACAAGGCACACCATACTATTCAAATCCCCCAATTTTCCTATTAATGAATGACAGTCCCCAAATTCCTGCGGCACACCTGAGGACTATGCCATGGCACACTGGTTGAAAATCACTGATCTAGAGGAACTTCAATGGTGGTGTAAGATAGAAAAGAACATTGCCTTAATAAGACTGAGACTTTGGTATAGTGTATGCATTATATAGCAGAGACAGGAAAGTAATCACATTGGAGCCACACCTTCTTAGCTGCCCCAGGGTTCCTATCTTTAAAAAAAAATCTGGCCTTGATATCCTAAAGACCTGAAATAGCAACAGTGGCTAGATTCTTCCTCACTTGATCTGTGTGTGGATTCTTGTTGACAGAGTTCAATGGAAGTTATCTAGGAGCAGAGTTTATAACAAAAAGAAAATACTTTGTAACCTTTGATCATCTGTAAACCTTTGTTCATTCTAATGTGTTCAAGCAGCCATGACAATATTTCTTTCTTCCCCCATTGAGCTTAATATGAGTATTTGAGTTATATATTGGGTTTATGAGTTGTATGGATATTTTGTGTTACTCAAAAAGATAATGCTATCAGTGCCTCCATAGTAATGGGTTAAAAATAAGAGATAATGGATGCAATCCTAAAAACAGTTTCCTGGGAGTATGACTCATTGAACACAATGGGGCTTACTTTTGAGTAGACATGATTGTGCTATATGCTTTTCACATTGAGCAAAAATAGATGGGCAAGCTTTTCTCTTGATGTGCTTCAAGGACTGTGAAATAGTCTAAATGTTGACAGTAGAGTGCTGCTTGTTTAAGGGCGCAATCCAGAGTAACTATGGGAGCACGTAAGAGACATTACGTGTACACGTAGTTACTGCACAATATAGTGAAAACCTATGGGAAATTCATATTGCAATCCAGAGCAAATTGTTCTTACACCAGAGCAAGGACTCCCCGTAGTTACTCTGGATTGCACCCTAAATCACTCTTTGAAGCTTAAGCTACACATTGAATACAATTTTGTTGTATTATCATGTGTGTAAATGAAGATCAAAGTCAGTTTTGATTGGTTCTTGATTTTGAATGGTAAAACTTAAAAAAATTCTGCTTAACCATTTATTCTTTCAGTAACTTTTCAATCAAATCCACTTTTCCCAATATGTTTTTTCACATGTGGGAGGAAAATATATAGAAGGAGGACACAGTATATTTCTGTTCCCTACTGATAGGGAGGCTAATGTAATGGAGCTTTTCATGGGCAAAACAAATTTTCCAAGGGCAAACTTTTTCTGCATAATTGTACATATCTTGTAAACATTTACTCAGAAATTCAGTTTGTTTTCTTACCTCCTTCCTATTAAAATTTTGTTTCAAAATTTGTTTTGCACATAAAGAGATCCCCATTTTGGATGCCGATATCTTCAAAACTAGAAGAGAGAGAGGCCCTTTCTCATGACAGACTCAGAAAGCCTGAGCCCAAATTACTCTATATATCAAAATTCGTTCAGAAAACTTCATTTACTTCTGAGATATTAGCATCCAAAGATGTGTACATGGGAAAATACGCAATTTGTGAGCATAAAATATGGGTATCACACCCTTGTTTTGAAGGGCCTTGGCACACAAACCCTTTGGATTTTTCACCAAATATTTGACATGTGGTCAATATATATTTAGAAGTACCAACCCAATTATTTTCTGTCAAATCTGAGTCAGTGACTGTGCAAGGTTTTTGAGACTTTGGTTGAGTTCAAGTGGAATGACCTGGAAAGAGAGTCCAACGCGAGCTTGTAAGGACCAAGGAGACTCTGTGATGGATATTAGTCTTGAGTAAAACATTTCAGTAAGTTTTTAATTGAGCAGGGGCAGCTGTTGAAAGAAAACTTCTTCCTGAATAACAGATACGATAGTTGTCAAAGGTTCCTAACAGAGCAATCCTATTTGTGTCTGCTCAGATGTAAGTTCCATTGAATTCAGTGGGGCTTACTCCCAGGAAAGTACTTTTAAGATTGCAGTAAGTGTTCTTACTGCAATTGAAATACACTTTATTGAATCTGAACTTAAAGATGGAGAATTCTATGACCTGTTTGTAAAGTGTGGGATGCAGACAGCATCTTCACAGCAGGATAGTATGTTAGAGAAGAGGGAACCTGACCCTTGGTTTGCCTACATTTCTCAGCAATTAGATACAATCAACCATAGTATCCTTTTTGATCACTTTACTAGCATATGACTGAGAGATGCCGATTTGTGTGATTGCTTCTGTTGATATCCAAGATCTGTTGATACTAAACAGCTAATTTTGGAAAGTAATGCTGAAAGATTGTTGTTGTAACTTATGGTCTCAGGATTATGCAAAGATTCATCTTGTCCACCATGATTTTTGACACCTGATTGAAACAGTCATATGATGATCATCCAGAACTTAATGTATGTTGGCGCTACTTAGTCCAATTTTCATTTCTATCTTGATCCTGGAAGGTGATAGAGATCCTGAACCAATATTTGCCACGAGTTGAAGACTAGATGGGTGAAGGGAGAACAGAAAAGCTGCAGCTTAATCCAGACATGATCAAAGTTCTGTTGGGTAAAGGTCCTTTTGAGAAGGGATTAACAAAGTGTTATTTGGATTGAATTGCATTCCCCTTAAAGGATCAGGAAATACAGCTTTGGGGTTTTTGGAAGCAGTGCTGATCCTATGGATATCTAAGTGGCAGCTGTAAAACTGAAATGTTTTCTACCAGATTTGACTGGTTTACCAGCCGCGGCCTTTCCTGGACAGGTCCTGACTTTGAAGGATTATTCTTCACTTTTGCGTTATTCACACCTAGGCAGGATCTACTTGTTTGGCTAGACACAGCCGTTACATGACTGAGATACACTTCAACCAATGGTGTTGCTCTATCTGTAATTGAAGGTATTTTATACCTGCTCCCAGGTATTTAGTCAGAGGCCACTTCTAGAGAACAAACACTTTTGCAGCTGCTTCATTGAAGAACAGATACTGTTAAATGAAGATGATTCTTTTGTATTATCTGTCATTGTGACCTAAGGTCCTCTTCTACCTTCAAAACCATTGACCATCTTCTAGGAAGGGGCGCTTACAAGGTACTACTACCTGGACCAAGGTTTTTTAAGGAGGTGTATTTCTCCATCACTCACCTTTTGTCCTGACTTTTGATAGGCAAAACGTGTCTTCCAAAGTATTGGGTCCAGTTTGGCAGGGAGGTTCAGGGCAGGGCCAACTGTTGAGCTGGAACAGGAGCAGCGATACCTCTTCTTCCAGTAACGGCTCCCTATGATCTCCTAAGCCACGTTTCAAGGCAGATGGATCATTTTGAAGGATCATTCTCTCTAGTTATATTTAGTTGTAATGCATTCTAGGCTGAGGTGTCTCTAAACTTAAATTGTCCAGAAACTCAAATTGACTCAAAGTGCACCAGGCAGGATTTTAAAATTCTGGTTCAGTATTTGGATCATACTGTATCTCCAATCCTATACAATCTTCATGGATTAGATATTTGTTTCCAGATGCAGTGCAGAGTCCTGTCATTCAAAATACTCAGCAACCCAGGATCAGCATGTCATCTTTCTTTCTTTTGAACCTGCCTGACCTTTGAAATCAGCTTCAGTCTTTGCAGCGTGTCCTTTTACCATTAGGGATATTATGAATTGGTCTAAGAGACAGGGCATTTTTGTCATCATATCAGATGTGGAACTGTTAAAAAGCTGTGAAACATGATCCTTGGAGGAGAGACCCACTTAGAAAAGAAGGCTAAAAGCATTTTTTCTGCTGTTGTACATCCAGTGGTGTACATCCGTCTCATCCCTATATGAGACTCCTGGCCCTGAAATCTACTCCAGGTTCTTTTCTTGTGAAAAGAAAGTTCATGTTATGTTTGGAACAATTTAGTTGCCATAGCTGTCAAATACACAGGGTGATTGAAAAGTAACTTCCTATTTTAAAATACTTATAAATTACAATATAAAGAGTTACTTTTCGGTTACCCTGCATTTACCAGATGATGGGTTTATTTTTATATAATTTTAAAGATGAGCTCATTTTCTAAATCTTTTTAAGTATTACAGTGTGAAGGAAAATAGTAGACTAGAGTCTAAAAGCTATGCTGATAAAAGCACTCTATTTGCAGAAATATGCATGTCTGAATTTAACAGTTGCCTCAGCTTATATTCAGTTACCAAAAAGATATCCAGTCTTTTAAGTGTGCATTATTTATGGATTGTTAATCTTCGCTTGTCACATACTCTGAATAGTTAATAAGGGAGAGTCAGAATTATTGTTAACATGTGTTTGGGTTTTGGTTTGTCAATCTGAGGTTCAGTTTGTTTTTTGTTTTGTTCTAGATGAAAGTTTTAATTGCATGTCACTAGGGAAGGTAAACCAGTCTATTCATATTGTTCTAACAGTGTGATCCTTTCAATTTACTCAAAAGTCCCACTGTGTACAAAAATCACAGACATTGCTAATATTTAAGGATATTTTGTAATTGTTGTCTTTATTGTGCAGTGCCTTTTTAAACTTTCTGTGCAATCCTAAGCATGTCTATTCAGAAGTCTCATTATGTTCAATAGTACTTACTCCCAAGAAAGTATGGATAGGATTGCAGCCTTATTGTCTTGTATTGAGTCACCATAAAAATATACATGATGATAAAAAAGTTGGCAGGAGAACCTTTATAGCAGTGGTGGTTCTCAATCTTCCTAATGCCGTGACCCCTTTATAAGTTCCTCATGTTGTGGGGACCCCCAAACATAAAATTAATTTCATTGCTATTGCTGCAGTGCTATGCACACTGTCCTGGGAGTAAACCTCACTGAATTCAATGGGAATGACTTCTGAGTACACATGCATAGAATTGGGCTCTAAGGCTGCAATCCTAGCACTTTCCTGGGAGTAAGCCCCATTCATTATCATGGGACTGACTTCTGAGGAGACCTCCATAGGAATGGGATCTCAGGCAGCAGAGCCAGCCACAGTTCCCTGGGAGTAGCCCCATTCACTATCATGGGACTGACTTCTGAGGAGACCTCCATAGGATTGGGATCTCAGGCAGCAGAGCCAGCCACTGTTTCCTGGGAGTAAGTCCCATTCACTTATCATGAACAACAACAACATTGAGGGGGCTTGCTTTTGAGTAGAGCACAATGAGCAGGGCACAACGATCAGTGCACAAGCGGGGCTAGTCACTGAGAGTTATCTTAGATAATTTCTTTTATTCTTTAGCCTGATAGAAATTTAAGAATGAAGGTATTAAAATCATTGGAACAGAGGAGGAAATTTAAATTTTTAGTAGTGTGTGCTGTTTAAAGTGCTGTTTTTCTTGATAAATAAAATTCTGTACTTGTTTTTATATATCTTCAGTGGATTCTATTTAACTTGAACAATATAAATATTTCTGATTGTTAAATTATTTTTCTAATGCATGTGATATGTATGTTTGTATGATTTGGTTTTATTAAACATTTTCTGATTTGGCTTTTATGTTTTATCTAGATTCAGAAATTATGTGACCGAGTAGCATCCTCAACGCTACTTGATGATCGCAGGGATGCAGTACGTGCACTTAAAGCTCTTTCAAAGGTACCTATGCTTTGTTCTTCACATAGTATTTCAGCTCTGTTTTGTACTTTTTGGTGCTAAATGACAATTTGGGAATTTTGTAAGCTTTAGTTGTTGGTTTCATTCTTCATTTCGACAGAAATACCGCCTAGAAGTAGGAATTCAAGCTATGGACCATCTTATCCATGTTCTTCAGACAGATCGGTAAGCATATGAAGAAATGTCTATATAAGTAATTCACACTCTTTAGTCAGTTGCTTCCTTTGCCATGTGAAGGAAATTGCAATTGTACTCAGACTACAGTGGAGAGATTAACATCCTAAATTTTAAACTGTCCAGTAAACTGGTTATATCAACTGTTTCTATCAATTCTACTGGAGTACTAGTAAATTTTATTTGAATATAAGTTTTACTAAAACTAAGATGTTACTGTAAAATAACATCTAAGTGCAGTACCATACCTGCATTAGTGTGTGAACATTGTGCAGTTCACATATGCTGATAAAATATAAGTAAGGGATGATCTTGATTATTCTCCCTATAAAGGAAATGCACTGAATTCTCATAGAAATAAGGGGAGGGGCCTGGATTGCACCCAGCTAGTGTTGAAATCTTTTATTTTTTGGGACTGGTCAGACAGATGCAGTATGATCTTGTTGCTAGAATTTTGGCATAGTAAAAAATGTTAGTCTCAAATATAAAATATTAAAAACCAGGAAGAAAGGTGCAAACTTTACAAACTGCCAGACTCCTTAAAATCTTCTAAAGCCTTGTGCAACTTTTGTACTTCAAAGGTAAATAGGAGTATTTGTCCTAATAAATCAATATTTATCCACACTAAAAATACTTTTTATTCACAGCTCAGATGCTGAAATAATTGGCTATGCTTTGGATACCCTCTACAATATCATATGCAACGATTTAGAAGAGGAAGAACAAGGTAGGCTCTTGATTTCTCCTCATAATCATTAGACAGGGTTAATGCCCCAGTTGAGAGGAACAAAATCACATTCCGTCTTTCTGTTATAGAAACTTCTTTAATCCAGTGATCATGTTTGTGTTGAAGCACAAGATACCACATAACCCTGTTTGCATTATAATGATCATTCAGAACAAATAAAGCATGTGGCAAGAGTGTAGTACTGTACATATTAATTTGTAAACTAGTACTGATTCTGACTTCACTGTGATATCCAGCTATTTGATTTATTTATGCCATCACTTAAAGATTTTCTACACTTGTTTGCCAAAACTTCAAGATATTCCTCCTCATGAAACATAACATCCTTTGAGAGTAAGCATATAAAATTTAGCATATGGTTGTGACAAGGATCTGGAACTGTTATTCACTTATGAGTTTCCTAGGATTCAGTAAAGAAGAAAAATAGTTGTTAGCATATATTTGTCTTCTTTCCTAATACAAGGAGCATGCAGGACAATGGGTACTCCTCCTAGCTGAGTTCACGTTGTCCTTTAGGGAAGCCAACAGCATATTTGATTAGCACAGTTTGCTTTGTGTACTTTGCAAGTCTTTGATTTCCAGACAGTAATGGGCTTATCTGGATACGTAGAACAGAAAGTGCAGATTTAATTTGGCTGATAGTTTCAGGGTAGTAAAGTGATAGTTCTCAAAATGTTGACTGAGAACATTTCATCAGTTTACAGATAAGTGAGGGGAAAAAATAAAAATTAGTTTGCATCAGTTCTTGTGAAATGCTTGCTGATTTCTACAAATATGGATTATTAAGTGCCAGGCATTGAGAGTAGCATCTTTCCACAGGTTTCTCAGAACTAGGGTTGTAGCAATACTTGCTTGAATCAAGTATGGCTAGTTGATTACAGGGAACAGAGCGTGTTAGAAATGCAATCTTCAGTCAATAGTCTTACAGTACAATTTTACGCATGTCTACTCAGAAGTAAGTTCCATTGTGTTTAATCATACTTACTCCTAGGAAAATGTGGTTAGAAATGCAGGTTTAATTTTGCTACCTTTATTTTCGATATACAGTACTAGTTGGGTTACCCAGTTCCAAACATTTTACAAGGCCATGTTGATCCTGCTAATTGAGGGAGCAGTATTGTGAATGTAAGTCTCTGATGTTTGAAACTAACCTTCCAGTCGTAGTCTACCAGATGACTATATTTGCTGGTAACCTAGAGGAACAACATGCTAACTTGGAGGGCTAAGGGCGCAATCCAGAGTAACTACGGGGAGTCCTTGCACCGGTGTAAGAACAATTTGCTCTGGATTGCAATATAAGTTTCCCATAGATTTTCACTAGGTGGTGCAGTAACTACGGGTACACGTAATGTTTCTTACGTGCTCCCGTAGTTACTCTGGATTGTAGGGAAAGTCATGGGGAGTCCCTGGAATTCTTGCAGAACAAGTTCTTTTAATTTTGCACAGCTTTAAAAGCATTTCCTGATTAACAGAAGAAGAGCTAAGTTTTTGAAAATCTGAGTAACATGTTAAGGGTGAGCAGCTTTAGATGAAGTAAAATTGAATCATAACAGAAAGTAAATTCAAGACATTAAGGCTGCAATCCTAAAGACACTTTCCTGGGAGTAAGACCCATTGGACGCAATGGGGCTTACATCTGAGTAGACATGGTTAGGATTGTGTTCTAAGGCAAAATAAAAATGATTATAAATTCCTAGAAAATTCCATTTTATGTTAAAGAAATTTAAGAATGTTCTCACATAATATACATACGTATATTGTAATGTTGATGCTGTTTCTAGCTTCTGACTTTAAGAATTGTCACATGAATTGATAGGATCAGGAAAAGAAACTTGATTGTGCAGAATTACTTGCTCGTATCTTGTTGGCTCCTCTATTGGTTTTTCAGAAACAAACTCACATTATTTTTGACAAACTGTGCAAGGATTAGTAGTTCTTTGAGTTTATAATCTAGGCCGGCGATGCCTAAACATCTGAGAGCTCCATTCTGCTCCAGCACTGTGCAATGTTTTATTGTATTATGTTATGCATTCCCTGCCTTGTGTTCCAGAATGAAATGTGGCACTCTGGGACAAAGGGCAGAAAATGTGGCTGCCCTTTCCCAAATGAAGGAAATGATGTGCAGCACACTGGAGCAAAATGGAGCTTACGCACTGGAGCTTACAGTGTAGATGGGTTCTGCCGAACCCCAGGCTGGGCCAGGATTTCTGCAGCTCTGTTCTAGGCTAAAAGTTTCCATGAACAGCAGTGGCATCATTGCTTATTGTGTGTTAGATGTGGCAAAATAAGAGTGAGTAGTGGGGATTTAAAATATAAATTTAGATAATGAGTTGAAGTGGAATGGCTGCTGGAATGGAAGAGGTTGATTTCAGCTAGGTCAGTTTTGGAGAGGACAGTATTGAGGGATGAATATTAGCCAAAGCTGAGTAGCTCATGGAAGATATCTGTGTCCTTGTAAGGCATGAAAATTTTGCTATGTCCAATAGTACAATTCTAACCCCAGTATGCCAGCATAAGGCCTGTGCTGCCCAGGGGGTATTGCAAAGATGCTGTATGGCTTTTCTGTCCACTGCTGGGGGTATTAGGCCAGTGCACCTCCTTACACCACCACAAGAACAGGAAGATGGATGAATGGTGGCCTAAATTGTTGAGGATTTTCAGTTTCACCCTCTTTCAATGATGAAGGTTATGTAGTCTTTGGGTTTTAGACTTCCAAAGGATTGGCTTAGCAAAACATAGTTGAGAATGCCTGAATTGGACTAATCAAGTAACTTCTGTACCATTGATTTGCTCTCTTTCCTTTTGAAATCAAATTTATACTATTAACTCATCTATAATGCAATACTAAATAGAAAAATTTCTTATTTCTGAATCTTTTTTCTTGTCTGCCTTTACAGATGATTCTGAAGGTAAAAGAACTTGAATTTATATTTAGCATGGTGTGTCTTTGTCCCAGTTCTGAGCACTAACTGACTCACAATCAATTTTTAAAAGGATACTGTGAAGACTTTTGCAAATACTCTTAGGCTGCAATCTTGAACACACTTATTAGGGGGTAAGCACCACTGAAGAAAGTGGTACTTACCGTTAGTTAAACATTTTTAGGATTGCCCTGTTAGAGAGTGTTAACCTTTCTTTCACATTTCTAGATTTAAAACTGTTCTTGCTGCCTTGATGGCAAGGAGAACCATATAACCTTTTAAAGAGAGATTTTTGGAATATGATGATTTGTGAGTAAAATGCCTAAAGGACTGAGTATGGTATGAAGACCTGGTACTCAGAAATAACTGCCTAAGGCATTAATTTACAGAGACTTTTTTCCAAAAGCAACCTGCCTCCTTTGTAGTGTCCTTTTGAAATAGTGCTATGCATAAAAGCATGCTTCATTAATGTATTTCTTTTTTATATAATTTTTATTGATTTCAGATTTGGGAAGGGTCAGTAAGGGATAACACATACACAATAAGGCATACACATAAGGATCTCCGTAGCACAACACTTATTTTTCTAGTTCATTAATATATTTCCATAGACTTTATTTTCTGCTTAAGAGAACTTTCAGTTCTAAGACTCAGGAATTTTCAGTGGTTCCTAAAAATAATTTAGGAAATGCTGGTAAATTTGATTAAAGTGCATTTATTCTAAACAGACCTTTTACATGTCCAAATAGTCAAACTTTTTACTCTTATGTACACCTGGATCAGGTATTCAAGAAGATTTGGCTTATTTTAAGAAGAAAGATATTATCAGCAGAGTTGATGATGTTGAAAGACTGAGAATTCCAAGCAAATCAGTATGATTGTGTTCCCTTCCATCCAAATCCTGGGCATATTGTCCAAGACAGTTCCTGTTTAAAAAAATTAACAAAAATCTTACTGAAAAGGACACTAGATAATTGGTTTCAGCCAAGAAAATCTGTAGCATCTCACCTTGCACAAGTAGCTATTAAAACTTCAGCTCTTTAGTTATAAAAGCCAAAGTAGATAGATGTTTGGTAAGCTCAGAATGTACTGAACTCCTTAAAAAGCAGTAAGATTGAATGTGGTTTGGAGAAATGCTCTTCCCCCACCTCCCACACCCCACCATATGCATGAATATGCTGTGACTGTGGGAGGGGAGTTCAAGAAAGAAGCAACACTTTCTGCCATTTTGTAGATGTTTGGAGGTCTGGGTTTCCAGATCTGGGTCCTCCAAATGTTTAGTTTAGCTTGTTTCATCTTTAGGATTCTGCAATCTATGAGATACTCGTAGAAGTACTGATGATTGGCTAAAATATTTTGTTCCATTTTCTTCTACTTCCCAGTGGCTCCTGTTTCCCACAGTTAAAAGAAGTTGGTTGAACACAGATTGCTACTTACTTACAGTGGTTAGAAGGCTTTTTGTTTCCTGTTGATATAAAATTCCCATTCTGGTGTTCCTATTGGTATATGCATTAACCTTTAAACTGCTTTCTCCTGATAAATCAGTTGAGTTATACACTGAGGGGACATCAGTGTCATCTGCCAGGCTCAGAATGACCTATAGAGCTGAAAACACCATGCTTCCATTTTTCACTGAGGAATGGGAGGTGATGTATTTAATGCCTTATAAAGCATTAGGAGTTAACCCTGGACTATAATAAAGATGTCAGTTTGTCATAATTCCTTTTATCATGGCAGCTGAATGTGTTTGCACAGCCTTTGTAGAGCCAGAGTTCCCATTTTTTAGCTGTGATCACTTTACTTCTAAGTGTATGCCAATAGTGTTAAAACCCCCAAATAAATAACAGTATTGCAGAAGCTACATTACTTTTTGAGACTTTAAAACAGTTGATCTAGAAATTTATTTGCAAAAATTTCAATCCATTTCTCATACTAAGTGAACATTATTGAATACCCTCAAGGCACGAGGAGCTTAGGTATTTGAGGGGCTTAGCTTTAGGGCTTGAGACAATTATCTAACATTCCTTTTTTGCTTCTGAATTTTTTTGTATATGTTTTATAAAAGAAAAAAGAAAACACAACAAAATGAAATCATTAAAAATACATTTAAAAGTAGATAAAAAATCTGTACTTTTCATGGCCAAAATAAAATATTTTGATTACTTATAGCTTAATATTTTAATCTCAGTTTCAGTCTAAATTTCCACCAATATATTCATTATATCTCCAACTGCCCCTCTTATCTTCTCATTATAAGTATTCTGATTCAAACTGTTATTTTGTATTAGTGTTCTCTATCTTTTACAATCCAATCTTCACAGCCACAACTTACTAACTCATTCTCTCTCTCCGGCAGAAAATTGATAATAGGTTTTCAGTTCTTCATAAAATTTTCCTGTTGATTTTAAGAAAGGTCATAAGCTTATCCATTCTTCTCTCAATGGAATGTCGGCATTTCTCTAGTATCGTGCATAAAGTTTTCTAGCTGTACTATTCATATAATCGTTCCATCACTTGCCTTTTCTTTGAGGGCTATGTGGTACCCACCCTTGAATCCTGACACACAGTTTGAGAAACGCTGTGAGATTTCAGGAAAGAAATCTCTAAAAAAGCCACTGAAATAGACAACAAGAAAAGGGCTTATCTAATTAAATTTTATGTCACTTTTTTGCTTAATGACTTTATTTCTGGCCCCTGAATTCTAACTTTGGTTCTCTGGATGAAATAGGTTTGACTTCTCTGCTCTATACATTTGATGAACGTTAGATATTTCAAATTTCAATATTTCAATATTTATTTCAAATATCTAAAGTTCATCAAATGTAAAGAGCAAAGGTGTCAAACCCATTTCATTCAGAGAGACAAACCCCCAAATCCAGAGTAACTACAGAAGCACATAAGAGACTTTATGTGCACCCGTAGTTACTGCATCATCTAGTGAAAACCTATGGGAAATTCATATTGGAATCCCGAGTAAGTTGTTCTTAACCAGAGCAAGGACTCCCCATAGTTACTCTGGATTTTGCCCAAAGTTAGAATTCAGGTGCCAGAAATAAAGTCATTAAGCGAAAAGTGACATACTTAAGTAGCAAACATTTGTTTTAATATTTAAATATTAAGGACACATAATGACCATTATCTCTTCACCAGGGTCTTTACTGACTTTGGCAGTTTTAGCAAGTCTGTCAACTTTCATTCTAAGTGTTATGAAATATCTACATAGTACACATCAATTTTACTCTGCCATATTGGTAGTGTTGTGGAGACCAACTAGTTTGTTAGCATGATTCAATTGTCTTTCTATTTCTGTTGTATTTTACTGTAAATTGTGATGCTCTCAGCAGCTCCTGGAAGTTGTGCTATAATATAATTGTCATTATATTACAGAAGAAAATCTACAGAAACAACCGGAAGACCTTGGAAGTCAATTTACAGAAATCTTTATTAAGCAGCAAGAAAATATCACTCTTCTGTTGACATATTTAGAGGTTGGTATTTTTCTTTAGCTAAAGAATAAGTAGTTAATTGGAGGTATAATATTCTTGTGTATTGGTCCTGGGGTGCTGCCACCCTTGTGACTTGGTAGTCACCAGGCTTCACTGTAAGAATCCTGTGCCTGAATCCTGTGCAGCTCTGAACATTCAGGAATGTCATAACCAAACCTCCTCATTGCAGAGCTTTACACTGCATGGAGATGTGTAACCACTTGGCTGCACTTGGCCTCTACTTGGGCCTCTACTGCTTTATGGTCATTATTTGAGCCAGACCTGAGGTTTTTTCTACCTTCTTGTGCCCTGAATAGTGGCCCTAGAGGGTGAGTGGGGAAGGAGATTACAGAAAACCTCTTCCTCCTCTAGTTGTGACTGGTGAATTTGCCTCTTCAGGTTGGTTATCCCTTTTGGATATGGCTAAAAGGCCAGCATCTCACAGGCTGCCCCACCTTAAATCACTGGCAGGCTTGATCTCTCCTAGCTTTGCCTTTGTCATATACCTATAGAGTGGCAGAGTTGGTAATTTCCAAATAACCAAATACCAGAAAATGAAACTGAGTCTGGTATAATAGCATTGTGAGTTGAGTATTGCATATTTGGACTTTTCAAGCTATTGGAGGAGCCATATATTAATTTTTTTCATACTTTAGTACTGTAAAAATAATGTTACTGTTATGGTGCTTTTAACTTGAACTCGCTGTTCAGTCCAGACTGTAGAATCACCAGAAACTGATGTCGTATTTATTTGTTGAAATAATGATATATTGAGGCATTGAACTTTTATTGTGGCTTTGAAGAAGATTGTATAGGTCAGTCCATATCTCCAAAGTATCACTGTCTGAAATAATGGTAGGAAATAATCCAATAATCCAACAGGATCCATTTATGGAAGTAATGGTAGACATCTTCATATCTAATCTGATAAATTGCAGGAGTTCGATTTCCAGGTCCGATGGCCTGGAGTAAAGCTTCTTACGGCACTGTTAAAGCAACAGGGACCCCAAGTGCAGCAGATAATACTAGTCGTCCCTATGGGTAAGTATTGTTGTCTGATGGCAAGCAATTTTAACTGAAATAAAAATAAGTACAAAGAAATATCTGTGTTGACTATTTTAAATTGCTCTGAATATTAGCCACTTAGAAGTCACTGTTTTACTGAACTTTTCAAGCTATGGAAGGGGCATAATTCAATATCATCTATTGTGAATGCAAGCTTTTCTAGGTTTGATCCAGAAGGTTTCCCATGATATAGTTTTTGTTTTGGTAACACTTTGGGAAGTCATATAGTGGAATAGATAGACCAGTGTTCTGGCCCACTATAAGGCAGGTTCGTAGCTATATTATTACAAAAGTTCCCCTTTCCCTCTCTGTATTTATCTAATCTGTTCCTGAAAACAGTCCTTACAGTGAAAGTCTGAACGCAGCACAAAAATCTACTTAAAAGCCTTGACCTGTGCAGGTGTCCATACATTCCATGTTAATCAAGCAGACTGAGGTTTCTATTCCCAAGTGTCACTGGGCAGAGATGACTGAAGAGGAGGAGAACTGTCAACATTACCCACATTTCAGCTGTGATTTGTCACTGTCTCTGGAACAGATAACTGTCCAGACAGAGATTAGGCTAAGGGGCTGATTGAGGTTGCAGGAGGGCAGTTGAGATACTGGAAAGGGGGTGGATTTTTAACTGATGAATGTTATGTTGTATCCCTGCTAGTGATAGCTGTGGGCAATTACAAGTACTCTGTAAGAGTCAGCATGTAGTGCACTTGCTTTGAAAGTGGAGGGGCACACTACCCATTAGGCTGTGCATCTCACACACAGGTCACCTTTTCCCAGCTGTGCTCATTCCTCTGAGGGCCCCAGAAAGTGCTTCCTCAAAAACCTTCCGAAACAACCCTGAGAAAGGGAGAGATTTGAGACCTGTGTCCTAAAGCAATGGTCCTCAACCTTTTTGCCTCCAGGGCCTGGTTCTGTGGAAAAGAAATTTTCCAGGGACCAGCCCAGGGGTAGGGGGAGAGTTCTGCCTCTGGCGACCTGGAGGGAGGGCTTCCCCACCTAGACCACAGCACAGCTGCCTCCAGCTGTAAATCCCGTTGAAGTGAATAGAGCTATTGCTAGGTTACTGTGGATAGGATTGCAGGTGAGAGCTCAGTGTCTCCATGCATGTCTACTCAGTGCAGGGATTTTCAACCTTTTCCAATGCAGGATGCATTGAAAATGCACAAAGCCATCCTAGACAATCTTATTGGAGAGTAAGCCTCATTGACTATAATGGGACTTATTTCTGAGTAGACAGACATTGGATTGGATTCTGAGGCTGCAGTCTTAACCATGCTTTCATGGGAGTAAGCTTTACTGACTACAGTGTGACTTACTACGGAGTAGAGAGGCATAGGATTGGGCTCTGAAGCTGCAATCCTCTGACAGAGCCCTCCTGTTGTGAGGAGGGGAATAGGCACTTGGAATACTCTCGGGGACCGTCAGGCAGCTGCCAAGAACCTCCGGTGGTCCCTGGCCCAGGGGTTGAGAGACCCTGCTATAAAGAATTGCAAAATTTATTCTGAATTCCTGGAACTCCTCCTTTGACACGTGAAGCAAATTCATCTCCCTTTCTGTCTCCAAAACGCAATGTGGGGAAGGGGATGTACCAACTGTGTAGAATGGGATGCCGGCCTTGCCTTCGCAAGAGACTTACGGTTTAGTCCTATTCCACTTTCCAGTGCTGATGCAACCATACCATCAGGGCATGAGCTGCATGCTATCACAAAGTCCTTCTCAACATAGGGGAATTTTTTCCCCCTTCGCTAATGCGGGTTACACTGTGTTGGCCCTGTCTCTAGAAAACTGACCATTAGTCAGTTGGCCATTAGTCTTCATCCTCCTTTCATTCCCAGAGCTTATGTTGACAATCCTGGTGGGCAAAGGGGACTGATGTTAATATGTGTAGGGTGCATAAGTGACAATCATATAACAGAAGTACTTATAAAAAAGGGAAGAGTGTACTACCATGGCTTACTGTTTCAGGTGTCTCAAGGTTGATGGACCTGTTGGCGGATTCTAGAGAGGTCATACGGAATGATGTAAGTAGTTAAAATTTTATAGCCAGATTAGAAAACAATGATAATGTTGCTTTCTAAGCTATAATATAAAGTCATGCCTGTTCAGAGTCTTCTCTTTACCTAATCAGAAAGCGTCTTCTTACTGTGGTTGTAACTGCATCTGTGTGATAAGTATCTGCTAAGTGGTAAATGTATTGACTTAAGTTGCTGCAAACATTTTCAAAGTGTGTGTGCAAAACAAGTATTAATTGTATCTTGGTTTTCCTAGCAATGTAGATTTGAAGTGTTTAATGACATTTCTAAGGTGTTAGGCAAGCTGCTTGTTAAAAGCTGTTAAGCTAATCTGCTGTGTTGCTGTACCCTCTCTATTTTTTAGTGTCAAGATTGTGCCAAGTGTTTGAATCTTTAATGCAAATTGATTGTATACAGCCAGAAGTAGCACAAGCCCTATTGACTGTGATCATAAATGTTACCTCGTACATCACTGTTACATTAATCTTATTCTTCTCCTTTTGCGTCAGTGTTCCCTTCTCCTTTTTTGTCAGCTCCTTTTGTGTCAGCTTCCTGGTTTACAACAATCTACAGCTTTTGCTCCCCAAACTAGAATTGGAAACCACAGTTTAAATTTTTCAAAGGACAAGTATAAACTACAGTATCCATAATTCAGGATTCAGTATCCCACAGATGAGGGTGTTAGGGCAGGAAATGGAGCATGTAAAGAAAGGAGGGCTTTCTGGAACCTCCTGGATGCCAAGGCACTCTATGGCTGCAATCATAAACACACTTTCCTGGGAGTAAGTCCCAATGATTCAAATGGGGCTTACTTCTGAGTAGATATGCATTGGATTGCACTCTAAGGCTGCAATCCTAAAGACACTTCCCTGGGAGTAAGACCCATTGAACAAAATGGGGCTTACTTTTGAGTAGACATGGTTAAGATTGTGGTCTAAGTGTCCATATGTGTCCATATTTCTAACTCTTCTAACTCATTTTTGCCTCTTCTTCCCTCCACAGGGTGTTTTATTACTTCAGCAGCTGACAAAAAGTAATGCAGCCATTCAGAAAATAGTTGCTTTTGAAAATGCCTTTGAGAGATTGTTGGATATCATAACAGAGGAGGGAAACAGTGATGGAGGTATGTCTTAACATAATCTTCGACCATCAGTTGTACAGTACTGAGTGGCAAATATGAGCAAGATCCAAAACTGCATAGCTAAAGTGGATGTCCTAGTTGGCCCTGCAGATAATGTCCCAGTTTGGACAATAGTTTTACTTCCTGACTGGCCCTACATAATTATAAATCCACTATGTGTGCATCTACTTTCTTCCTGATTACAAGAAATTATTAATTCATCCATTCAGGCAGTGTATTTTAAATTCTCCCGTGCGTTGCTGCCAACATAACCTTTGCTGATTAAATTAAAGTGGTTAAATTAAGGGTGGGCTTTATACTCAAAACAGGAGGGGGAATGCATATGAGCCTGCTACTTAAACAAGTTTATGCTGTTTGTGCATAATTGGTGGGTGGTAATCCTAGTTGTGTTTATGGCTAATTCCCAAAATCTTTCTCGGCTGTTGCCATTTTTCTCTCTATCATTAGAGTTTTAGTCCTGTAACAGCTTATCACAATCAGCCTGTCTAATGTTCGTGAACCCTTCTGAATTTTCAGGTATAGTTGTAGAAGATTGTCTTCTCTTACTTCAAAATTTGTTGAAGAACAACAATTCAAATCAGAATTTCTTCAAGGAAGGTTCCTATATTCAACGTATGAAGCCATGGTTCGAAGTTAGTGATGACAATGCAGGGTGGTCAGCACAGAAAGTAACCAACTTTCATCTGATGCTTCAGGTAAATGCTTTTTCACTAGAAGGTTAAACTGAACGTACCTAGAATTTTACATAGTACTGTTGCATGAAATAAGTTAAAAAACAGTGACTCAACTGGCTTTTCAGTGTCTCTGTGTATTCATTTTTCTTTATAGTTGGTTCGGGTGCTAGTTTCTCCCACAAATCCTCCTGGTGCTACTAGCAGTTGTCAAAAAGCAATGTTTCAGTGTGGGTTGTTACAGCAGCTTTGTACTATCCTGATGACAACCGGAGTTCCTGCTGATATTCTTACTGAGGTAAGTGAGCAGAGGAAGATACTCTGCTGTAATGTGTCTTGGCACACACTTAGCAATAGATTGTTGCTCTTTTATATTTGAGTAGAAGAGCTGTAGCCCAATTAGATGTTGCAGGATTTAGATAGGATATGCTCCTAAGTAAGTTTATAGGATTGTAATATTTGACAGATGTAAAGAGGATACAATGCCTTGTAACCATTTCAGGAAAGACATCGGTTCTACTGCTGTATTTAATACAGCTTTGAAATGATGTATAATTTTGCTTCTTTTGTGTTTTCTTTTGGTAATTTGTGTTTAACATCACAAATGTTGCAAATTTAGTTCAGGTTGTTTCATTGCTATAAGATG
This sequence comes from Cryptoblepharus egeriae, assembly GCA_030015325.1. Classification (NCBI taxonomy): domain Eukaryota; kingdom Metazoa; phylum Chordata; class Lepidosauria; order Squamata; family Scincidae; genus Cryptoblepharus; species Cryptoblepharus egeriae. Next base: position 64,545,286 of record JAREYC010000004.1, on the reverse strand, counting down.
GCCTCATTTTAAAAGCCCTCAAAGAAAATCCACCCAAAGCTTTCCTTGTTCAGAATTTTTTTCCTCCTTCAGTATTGCATGGCATTTGTGCACAGGCCCAGTTTATACCGACATCACTTGATCCTCAATACTTGATTGTCAGATGTCTGGTTCACAGATGTATGTGAGCTATTGCCCTCAGAACAGAACAGTTTTGAGGCAGCATAAAGGGGAACTGTCAATTCTTGCTTGCATTTCATTTCTTGTGGCTTGCATGTGTGAGAAAACCACAGTTATGGTCAGGTGATGAATATATCTGACATTGCCCATAATCTGATCACCTATTAATGTCAAAACATCTATATGACCTGTGCAGTTGTGAATGGAGGGAGTGCTCAATATTGAATCAGCTTCCTTTGTAGTCTGTGAAATGGCAAAAAAATTGTTAATGTCTTGTGTCTCTTTGCTTTATTAATTATTAATGTCTTGTGTCTCACTACAAAAACGATATCTAAGTTAAAAATATGCTTTATATTTCTGTAAACAACACTGGCACATAACATAATACAAGTCTGCAAAAATAAAACAACGGAATAACTTAACAGTCCAGATATTGTTCCTTTCTTGAGCTTTTGTTCTTTTTTGTTTCTAGACAATTAACACTGTGTCCGAGGCTATCCGGGGATATCAAATCAACCAAGACTACTTTGCTTCAGTAAATGCACCTTCACATCCACCAAGGTAGGGTAAGGAAAATCTTCATGTAATTTATTTAGTAAAAATAACTGTGAAATAGCAAAATGCGTTCAACAGGAATCAATAATGCCTAAAATCAGAACTGTTGCATTTTAATAACCAAAATAGAAGTCTTTGGGGCGCAATCTTAGTTAATTTAGGCCGGCATAACTAATCTGGTATATTTTACTGTGGGGGCATGAGGAGGTCAGTATATGTCTGTGTAGTGACCTAGCCCACCCCAACAAATGGGACAGAAGTGCCTTACAACACTTTGTGACAACCTCAAGTCAGCACAGGACTTATGCTGGGGCTTATGCTGGGGCCTATGCTGGCCTTATTGGAGATTAGGATTGCTACCCTGAGCCACTTAATGATGTGACTTCATTGCAATACCCCATAAAGCAGATGAAATTTTCTCATATTCAGTCATCTAGTTCAGTATTATTTATTCCACTGATCTTCTACCAGTAGTTTAAGAATTTACTCTCAGGTATACAAGTGTTTCACTTCCCGATGCTAAGGTGAATTTTTTTTTTCTGTACCACCATTTTCTTTTGGCTAACTGAACATTGTCAGACAGAAATGGTCAAATAGATAAATCTTTGTCATGAACTCAATTTATGGGCTTGAGCGAATTGCTGTCATTCAGTTTTACACCTGTCAAATGGAAAGATTGACCTACCTCCTAGGACTTTTGTAAAAATTTACACGATAATTGTAAATTTGCCGGTTACAAAGTTCTGTGTATGGGCCAAAAGTAATATCTGGAACTAATAAAATATGTTGCAATTTGTATACCCTATTTCTCAAGAATTAAAACTTCAAAGGAGAAATGGGTTGTGGCAATGCAGCGTCTTTTTTGGGGGTGGGATTTTCTAGTTAGATATGTGAAGGATGACAAGACTCAAGAAATAAACAGTCAACCAAAAGGCCCCAAATAATACACCAGGCATATATTTTATGTTCATTTCTATGAGAGAAAAAACAGGAAGGTCTATAGGTGAGGGTGGGAGAGATAAACGAAGTCTCTTGTTGCCAACTTTCAAAACTCTAGGAGACTATTGTTTTACCTAATAGATCAGGTAATTGAACATGGTTCTTCGTTTTGAGAACTGTTTTAATGCACCCATATTAATGTGCTTCCACAATACTTTTGAAAATTTTAATATTTTTGAAAATTGTGGTGGGAGGAGCAAAGTCAATTTAATGTTTTCTAATACTGCTCCTCTTAAGTATAGGTGAGGAAGTATTGGGTCTAACACTCTCCTTAAGTGAGATGAGGCAGACTTTGGTTATTCAGCTTATTAAATGACATTTTTTCTTGATTAACAATCTTGACAGTGTTTATAGTTTTTTAAACAAATAAATTTTGTTCTTTCAAACCTAACAGGCCTGCCATTGTAGTACTGCTTATGTCAATGGTAAATGAAAGACAACCATTCGTATTGCGCTGTGCGGTGCTTTATTGTTTCCAGTGCTTCTTATACAAGAACCAGAAGGGGCAAGGAGAAATTGTGTCGACGCTTCTCCCTTCAACAATTGATGGTATAGATCTTTGATATCAACAATATTTATTCATCTTTTCAACAAAAAGTTCACAAAGCGGATTACAAAGAAAATGAAATAACTAATAAAACGAAATAACTAATATCACAATCATTTTATGGGTGAGTCTTTAATGTCTCTGAGACCAGAACTGGAGGTTAGTATTTTAGATAAGGGATCTCCAAACCCCAGCATGGACTATGGTATGCCTCTATCTCAGGCATGTCCATATGTGGCCCACAGCGAGCCTAAATGTGACCCACAGCAAGACCCTTCTATCTGGCCCTTGGGCAAACCTTGTAATCCTCTTCAATATATTCTTATATATAGATTTATGTAAATTTATTCAAATTTGAAATGTAAATTAGTTTTCTGGCCCCCAACCCAGTTTCAGGGAGATGATATTGCCCTCCTGCCAAAATGTTTGGACAACCCTGCTCTATCTGATCCATGTCTAGCCTCTGCTACCCTAAATGTCTGTGCCCCACTCGACTGCACATGCATTTCTGATGTGTTTCAAGTGGTGTGTACTGTATGTGTCCAATAGAGAACTCTTGATTGTGTTTTTGTATTACTAAACTGAGTATCTGCTGTTACAGCTACTGGAAGTTCTGTCTCTGCTGGCCAGCTGCTATGTGGAGGACTCTTTTCTCCAGACGCCCTTTCAAACTGGTGTGCGGCTGTGGCATTGGCCCATGCTTTACAAGAAAATGCCTCTCTGAAAGAACAGCTGTTAAGAGTACAGCTTGCAACAAGTATTGGTAACCCTCCTGTGTCCTTACTTCAGCAGTGCACCAACATTCTGTCTCAGGTACATCATCTACATACCTTTTCCTCCCTATGGTTAATGGATAAAGGAATGGATTGTCAAAAGCAAGATACACAGCTTTCTTTAGTAAAGTGAAAGCTGCTGACTGATTCTACAAAAAGGTCTTGCCGATTCTTTTTAATACAGCAGAAAGCAGTCAAAGTCAGTATTGTTAATGAATTGTGTTGGACTTGCAATGTTGCTCATGGTATACATTATATTTTCATTAGTTATATATTGAATTCTGATCACTACATCATCATTGGCATCCTTCAGTCTTGAAAAACTATGGTATCGTGCTCTGAGTGTCCTCTCCAGAGCACGATGGCCTGGGTAGATTAATATGGAGGATAGACTGTTACCCAAGCAGCAAATCCCCTCTTTCCATGTCACTGAAATAGTCCATTGGAACGGCAGAGCCAATACAATTGGTTCCAGCTGTGTTGCAGGAGTTACCAGAACATAATTGTACACAGTCACAAACTGTTTCCAGGACTCTGGCTTCAGATTTTGCCTCGAGGTTGATTCCTGAAGCCTTTCCCATAGATGGGTATAGCCACAAGGCAGTGGAGGTTTGAGGTGGGAGTTTTCCTTCTCCAGACAACCCACATTCAGTGGAATTTTGGACATGTTTAGTCTGGCTCCTCAACAAAGGCCTGGCATGTCTGGCATGGGAATCTCAGCCAGTAGCTGCGCTTCCACCAGCACAACCCTTTGTATCACTGGAGACACAATCCCACCACCACAAAAAGGATACTGTCCATCAGCGAGGACTGTCCATAAAGAAGTGTATTTTTCTCAGCCGGTATTTATGATGAGCAAAGTCAGGAGTGAGTTATTCATTCCCTAAACATTTAGTATTTGTATGTTGGTACATATGAAGAATGATGAATTAAAGTGTTACCAGTGGTACATATTGTTAAAGTGGTACATATTTTTAGTTGATATAGAGGTCTGATGGAACTGGCAGTAGAAAAATTGGGTAGGAAGGGAATAGTGAGCTAGTTGGAAGAAAGCAAGTAAGTCACAAGGCAATTTTGGCTGTCATGAAACAAGTGGGTATAGAAATTGTGGTTGTGGTTGGTGTAGGCCAAATAGCCATGCCTGCTTTCTGCTGTCCATTTGATTCCAGATAGAATATAGATAGAATAGATGATATCGAACATTCCCTTTATTTTATTGTTACAGACAATGGCTGCATTCTTGGTGAGCCTTCATATTTATTTGCAGGCTTCTTTTGTAGAATTGGGTGCACTCCGTGTGTGTGTTGTGCTGATGTAGTAGGAAAATGAATGTCCTGTGTTATAAGCAAATCCTGCTCTGTATCTTCAAGAACAACATGAGCAGACTCTGAACAGCCTCTGGGGCATGTAACACTACTGTGTATTAAAAACAGTTTATTTCTGCTTTTGGCAATGGTTATTGGAAGAGGTGTTGGGGCAGAGGCAGTAATGATAATCTTGACTTACAGTAAGCTGTATTAGCTTATACATTAGCTCCTATTGTGACTCCTTTTGCAGACCCATTAGCTCCTATGTGACTTTCTGTTTTAATGCACAGAGGTGTGTTTTTAGTAATGATCATGCTCTCATGCTCTATTAGAATATCTGTTAGGACCTAAGCCTACGTTGTATATTTGTGTAATGCTTTTGCAGCATTCTCTTTGTAATTTTTAATGTATAATTCACAGGGTGATAAGATCGACAGACGGGTACGTATTGGTTCAGCTGAAGCGTTCCTTTTGCCACAGTAGGGTCTTTCAGCTTTGCCGTATGTGTGTGATGAAATAACTGCTTTGTAGTTCCTTTTACTTAACAGTGTTGTGCTACTGGCAGGTTTTATTTCTAGTAACAACCTTTCTGTTTCAACTGGTATTCTTGGGAACTTGGTATGAGGAACTTGGTTGTGACGGGTACTTCCTCTTTCCACTTGGGGGAGCTCTTGCACACCCGCTGGGTACTGAATGTAGTTGACTGTTTTTCTCTTAATGTGAATTCAGTATAACTTTGTGTGAAGTTTAATCAACTTTTAAAGCTGTTGAGTTTTTTCACAACCAGATTAGATAGTGGTATCAGAGGTATCAACAACATATCACAATAAGGGACAATATGGAGGCACAATTGGCTTAATTAACGATTCTCAACATTTCTTGAACTGAGATGGGCAACCTTTAATATTCGTCTGAATATTAAATATGTGTCACTACTCACAGTTGTTACATTGTGGTGATTGTTCTAGATAAGACATTCATTCAGACATTCATTACTGTATTAGTCTTGAGTCTCAATAGAAGTTCAATTTCAATACAATTTAATACAATTTCAAGTTTTATATTTGCAGTTTGCTTCTTGGCCAGATGGTTGTAACCCTAAGTTCTCTTTGTTTGTTGACCGGTGAATAAAGTCTGTCAAAAAATCTTCCTTGTGATTACTGCAGCGAAGTGGTACATTCATTTATCAAAAATGATTGCAAAAGAAGCAGTGTATTAAAGTTTAAGATGAGTTAGCTCAAATATTTTTCTGCATGTCTAGAAAGATTCAGGCACATACACCAAGTGCTTCTGTAGCGTTACAAGTTTGCACAGATACAGGTATGTTGCTAACTTTTCCTTCCAGCAAAATATCCATATGTCCTTGGAAAGACGTGGAGGGGAAATGAATGCTAGAAGGGGAGAAGGGAAAAAGCTCCTCATGCATTGAATACATTCAATATTCTTGACTTAGAATATACTAATATAGTCTTATAATAATATAACTAGTAACAGTCTGCATCTGCCGATCTCCAGCGACCACATGGGCAGCCACATTCTGTACTAGCTGTCACTTCTGAACCATCTTTTTGTGACAGGCCCGTGGTTGCATACGTTATAGAATTTCTATTGTTTAATGTTGGGAGTGTACTAAAAGCCATATAAAACCATTAAGTCTCCTCTTTCTCTCTAGAGATTGCTTCAGTTGAAAAGTTGAATAGATTACCAGTTCAAAGAAGGTTGTCATTCCAGTTTAGGAAATCAGTCCAGTTTAGGTGCAGCTTTTAAAATTGGGATCCTAGTGTTTAGTGGCAGAATGAAGGAAAAAAATTAAGTTATTGTACAGATTGGAGAAAATTTTTTGCAAGAAGTTTTATTTCTTTCAAAAATTGCGTTCAGTATGCATATGAGATGAATTGGTTTATCAGCTAATGTGTTTGATGTCTGCAGCGCATGCATGCAAAATGAAATGAATGTTTTGGGTTTTCTTGCCTGAAGGTGTACTTCTTTCTAGGAAACAGTACTAAATCAAGTAACTGATCAGCAGCCCTAGGATTGCCTCTGAGAACTTTGCTATGTATACATAATACACTAATTTCTGAATGATTGACAGTGAATTTTTCCCCAATAAAAAAAAACCCTGGAAGCAACCTGCCACTCAATTTTGGGGTCTTGATTGCAGAAACTTAATATTTGGGAACTCTATGGGAGCAAGACTAATGTATTTTATGGAGAGTGGGAGTACCATCTTGGGATGGACATAACGCTGAGAAATGCTTCTGGAGTAAAGAAGCCCAGTGTTTTGTTAGCTCAGCATTTATTCTTCCCTTATGGTTCCTGCTACTTTAGTATGGAGAACAGCCATGCTGAAGTGACTCTCACATTGCTGAATTAATACATGAATTAATCCTTCTGACTTGACCCTCTATATTTGTTAAATTTGACTTTAAAAACACCTGTTCAACTGTCAGTGCATCCAGGACAGGATGTCTTGTTCTCAAGATACATGGAAATTTTCTAAATGTGTAAATTTTCAAAATGTGCACAATCCTAACCATGTCTGCTCAAAAGTAAGCACCATTGTGTTCAATTGGTCGTACTCCCAGGAAAGTGTCCTTAGGAAATTGCATCCTAATTTAGTATTCATATTCTTTAATGTTTGTCTTTAAAAAGAGTGGCCTGCCATCAATGCTCACCTAGAAGGTGAGAAATTTCTTCCAAAAAACTGAGCGTAGATAATTTTGTTGTCTTCTCTGCAAAGTCACTCAGGGGTCAGGGATGTTCAGACAACTTGCTGAGAGATATAGGTATAATCTATCAGCTGTTTCTTACCAGTGATTTTATCTCAACCCAAATGAGATTAGTCCTTAATTTAAAACAGGGGTCTCCAAACCTTTTAGCCAGAAGGCTATATCAAATACCAAGGGCCAAAAATCGTAAATACAAACTTTTAATAAATACATTAGAAATGAAACTAAGATGAATGAATGAATTGGATAATGAATGGGCTAAAATTGCCAGGATTTCTACAGCACACATCACAGAAATGACATATCCAAATGACATACCCATCACATACCCAAATTGACCACAATTGCCCAACTTCCAAAGCACTTTTTAATGTTTTCACAGGAAGTTTCTTCTGCTTTTGGGGAAAACAGGAAATGATATTTTGGCCCAAAGAACACCCTCCATAGCTTTGGTTGTGTTTGTCAAGTGGGCCAGAAGCAGAGATCAAGAGGCTGGCTACTGGCAAGGCAGAAGCTTGCCAAGGGCCTCATCTGGCCCCCAGGACAGGGTTTGAAGACACCTGATAAAAATATAAACATACAGTACTTTAAGAAGCAATTAATGGCTTAAATTGTCAATTACCATGGTAATGTGGCAAGCAATTAATCCTCCTCTCTTGGTTTGAGAGAGGCTTCAGAGTCTTCAGCCTTTCAATCTTCAACCATGAAGGCTAATAACCCTCTAATTACAGGTTGAACCATCTATGAGATTTCCTGGATGACAATGAAGTATCTGCCTCTGAGCTGAAACTAAAGATGTTTTAATCCAGGGAAAACCAATTTGATTCACTGCCTGCCTCATTGGTAAACAAGTGCTTTTGTTTAATGCAAAAATTGGTGTGGATGCTGCAGTTCAACCTGTCATTAGAGGGCTATTGGACTTCATGGCAACCACTCCTTGGCCAGCTGCAGTCAAAGTTAACCTTTTCACTGCTCCTGAAATGTAAAAATGTAAACCTGGGCTACGGGCTTCCATTTAAATCAATCTAACGTCCTTCTGCAGCTTCATTTCATTTTGCAAATGTTTGGCAGAGGTCTTGTTTTTGAACACCAGGATCCAATCATCATTTTCATCTGAAATGAAAGTCCAAGTCCAATTCAGTGCACCATTACTTAAGAATAACATCCATGGAATGTAATAGGTTTACTATTGCAACTATGCATAGCTTCACTTGCTCATGCTCATACCTTGTTGCTTGACTCTCTGCTGTGAATTAAATTACACACTTTGTTACGAGTTGTATGTTGAGCCACTGGCTTAACAGCCCACGTACCTTATAAAAGGATCTAATTAAAGTTTCTACTGGTATGTTGTTTACAGTCCATTTATTCTCATCGTGTTCACAAAATTAATAAAAATGTATCTTATGATCTTTCACTACACTTTTAAAAAATTTGAGACTATACAATTCTTACATAACAATTATTGGTAGGTTATTTTTAGCATCTGGTCTGGGGTAAATCAGACAAAACAATAGTCAGAAAACCCGCCTCACACAAGTTTAACCCCCAACATATCCAAGAGTCATAGAAAATTCCATGATTTTGGCTCAAAACTGCCCTCTTCTATGAGATGAACAACTTGAGTATTTATAGTATTTCCTATACCCAATATTGCCAGTTTCAATATGGCTGCTGTAGAACATGTGCCCAATTCATGCAGTGCCTCACAGATTGTACGTAATTGGTGGTACTTCTCTCTAAGCTCAGTTCAACTATAATATTGTCCAGTCTTTTAACCAAGGTTAAGAGGTCAAAAGTAACCCTTTAAAATGTATAAGTTTGTCTCCTCTTTCAGTATATCGCTCGGTCTTCTCTTCTTCCTTTTGAGTGCTAGCTCTGGTTTGTTTTTTGTCTTCCATGAGTTAAATGTTAACTATAGTTGGGTTTAATCCAGAGTTTGAAATTTGTTTCTGGTTTCAAACTCTGGCTTACCACTTACCCTATGAAGACAGAGTGCTAACCATAGCACAGAAAAAGGATAAGGAGAGGAGTTCATATCTGTGATGAAGAGCTTGTGAAGAATTCTCCCAATAGGTAAAGAATTAAGAAACCTTGTTTCTGCATGGAGACTTGAAAATAATTTGAACTGTATTTTTTGCTAATCAGTCATAATGATTTAGTCAAAAAGCTTGTTGATTTTTGGTGTTTAGTGTGTTTTGACAGACGTGTCTTCCTTTTCTCTGACATTTAAGTTTGCAAGCAGTTTGAGAGTTGCTTTGAAGTGAGAAATCATGAAGAAACTGACTTTTAAATACTAATAATGTGATTTGTTTGTTTCAGGGTAGCAAAGTGCAGACAAGAGTTGGATTACTAATGCTGCTTTGTACCTGGCTAAGCAACTGTCCCATTGCTGTCACACACTTCCTTCATAATCCAGCCAATGTTCCATTTGTATCCTTTCAAAAGTCTGCTAGTAATGCTTCTGAATGTTAAAAAATGTTCTTCAGGAACACAAATGGGGTATGAATGGGTGTATGTATGTTCAGTCCAAGTTTCTTGAGGCAAATACTGGAGAAAACTGCTTTTTTAAAGGCTTCCTATAACACATATATACTCAAATGTACAGTGTCAAAGGATGCATACATGTTTCCCATTCTTAACATATACACAGAACACAACATAGTGTGTTCAGCAATCTGATCTATTCAGTGTGGAGGTGCACCAGTTGAACATAATTAACATACTGCAATTCCATAAAACAGAAAAAGTATTTGATTCTACTCTAGTATGGCATAAATGTGTTTTTTTAAGTTTTGGAAGCACATATATAGATAAACTTAGAGTTCTTAATTCGTATTGTGCACATGTAAGTTACTAGAAGAATGACATTTTTCTAATTCTTAAAAGATGTTCATTCCACGTAACAGTTCCACAATTGTTAGTTTCTGGCAGAACTTCAGAATATTATCACCATCGCAAGAAAGTATATTGGTGTGCCCATAAAAACCTTTCTATATAGGTTCTGTATAGGTGTGCCCCATATCCATGGGGAAACCATTCCACGACTCCCTCCCGAAACTGTATATGGGGATACCCCCACACCCATTAACAAATTTTTTAAACTTACTGGGGTGAAAAACTGTTTTCTTATACAGATTACAATAAGCTTGTATTTATAGCACTTTGCAGGCTGTCTCCTGGCAGCCAGAACACTTAAAACAAAACCTCAGGAAACAAGTTAGCACATTCAGCTGCTTGGGACCCCAGGGGGTTTCGACCCCCAATTTGAGATCCACTGCTATAAGCCTCTAGGAGTGTAGTGATTTGTGTAAGAAAACATATTTTTTTCTGATAAACCTTTAAAATTAATTAATGGGTAGTGTTTCCTCATATTTGTGGTTAATTGAAACCTTGGATATGGATCCACTGATACAGGGGGAAGAAGGCACCTTTGTTGTTTTCCTAAACACTGATATCCTGTGTAAGTTTTGTTTGCATTTTAAGGTGTCTTAAAATCCAACTTTCCAGTATGTATAATGTTCTCATAACTATTTTGACAGATATTTTTATTTCTTTTCATTTAAGGCTGTTATAGCAATAAAATTAGACTGAAGTATTGCACAAGTGAGAACTATTCTGTTTGTAAAGCTCTTAATATCCTTAACAAAAGGGTTCAGCTAACCGGGCAGATAGCAGAAAACCTTGGAGAAGAGGAGCAGTTAGTCCAAGGGTTGTGTGCACTCTTGCTAGGCATTTCAATTTATTTCAATGACAACTCACTTGAGAATTATAGGAAGTAAGTATTCAGGGTGAGGAGAGGAGGAACATCTCCTAAAGCCCTAAGTCATTACAGTACCAACCAATCTAACCCTACAATCCAGAGTAACTACGGGAGCATGTAAGAGACATTACGTGTACCCTTAGTTACTGCATCACCTAGTGAAAACCTATGGGAAATTCATATTGCAATCCAGAGCAAATTGTTCTTATACCAGAGCAAGGACTCCCCGTAGCTACTCTGGATTGCACCCTATGACTGTAAATCCAATTTACATCATCATCCTTTCTTCCCTGTAGGCTGTGCAACTCCTTTTGAGCTGTGGAGTTTGACAGTGAAGATTTCTGTGTGCCCCACAGTCTCCCTGTGCAGCCACAGTAGGCCTTTGAAATTAAAGCTGCATTGCCAGTTGGTTCTGTTCATTGTTATTTTCCTAATTCTTCTCTCCACGTAGTATGGAGTCAGACATGATTGAATGGATAAAATAAATTATTCTCTCCATGTAGTACACATTCTGTACTCCCCAATGTATCTGTCCTTGCTATTTAAGTCCACTGTATTCCCTTTGTATCTTTTGGCATAACTAATAATCATTTTGATACCATCCAGACTTAGGTCTGGTTCCAGCTGGAGCTCTCTTTATAGTTGTCTAATATCAAAATGGTTGTCAAATCTCTTCTTCACAGAGAATTTTGGTCTAATTCTTCTGGATTTCAGTTTTTTAAAACTTGAAATCCGGAAGAATTTGTCCAAAAGAAAGATACCTCTGTTCAGCTTGCAGTTGTTTGAGTAATTGTTTTGGATTTTTGTCCACTAGAGAGAAACTAAAACAGCTGATAGAAAAAAGGATTGGCAAAGAGAACTTCGTTGAAAAGTTGGGATTCATTAGCAAACATGAATTCTATTCTCGAGCTGCTCAGAAACCTCAGCCAAGCTTTTCTAGTCCAGATCATATGATGTTTGATCATGAATTTACTAAACTGGTAAAAGAGCTGGAGGGTGAGACATATTAACTCAGTTGTGTTTTTACATTGTGATGCTTGAAAATCTTTTGTTGGGATTTAAAAAAAAATTAAAAACAATAAATAACTAAAGGATTTGCTTCCATAAAGATGTGTAATTTTATAAAATTGCCAAGGATTGCGCAAAGATTACAAATAAAGCTCTCTTTCTTTGCAGGGTTGCTATCTGTGTAAAAAAGTATTAATAAGGAAAGGGAAGGAAGTTGAAGTTAGGAAAAGTACAAATGTTGCTTAAGGAAATGCTTGGACAGAAAAATAGAAAAAGAATCTGATGTTTGGTGGAAAAGCATGGCAGTGATAAGGAACAGGGGAGAAGTTTTGCTAAGCTTTGCTTTGCCGAACAGATAATAAATAATAACAGATAATAAATGAGCATATTTATTAAAACAAAATAGACATCTTTAGTATCCTTTCCTTTAGCATACGTAATGAGGGAAATTATTGTTGGAAGTACTGTGAATTGGGGCTTTTTCCTCCAGATTGATTCAATTATTGGCTATGCAAGACATAAGTTTAGTTTTGTTTCTTTGGTGGGCATCTGGGTTATTTGAAGCCATAATTTGGGAAAACTCAATCTCGAGCTAAATCTTCCTGCCAAAGTATGAGTTGTGCTGTTAGTCAAAATGAGCCATTCTTTTACAGGTGTTATAACAAAAGCGATTTATAAATCTAGTGAAGAAGACAAAAAGGAAGAAGAGGTGAAGAAAACACTGGAACAGCATGACAGCATTGTGACACACTATAAAAATGTCATTAGAGTACAGGTAAATAGCATATCTGGTTGTACATTCTTCACATTTGCTGTAGCAGGTGTGGTGTGTGTTGAAGGAAGCATATCGTTCCAAGAGAAACAAGGCTGTCCTTGTTGGGTCTACTTCCAAATTTTCCTTCAAAAACATTTACCGAGGATTATACAGGATGTAGCTATAGTTTTAATTTAATTACCGCAGATGCTCCTTATTATTGTGGCAGGTCTTCTTCGAAACTGTTGTTAATTGTTTCTTGTCACAAAGCACCCCATTGTAAAACAAGGGCTACCTGCACATCCAAGGCACTAAAAATGTGAGTTGTGGGAGACACCCATGTTTGGAAATGAGAGTGAAAGAACTCACAGCTTGAACATTAGCCAAGTATGCTCCAAGTCAGTATTAACTGCATTTCTCTGTAAAATGTTTGTGGCAGTATGATAGCCAGCAATAAAATGAGACTTGATTTCATGTTTTACTGTTTCTATAATAACTCTCAAGTTATCCTCTGCAAATTTAGTTTACAAGTGTAAAGTTAATCACGGTTTTGATTAAAACATCACATTGAAGCTATTCAATATAATTTGGATTTCATCAACCAATGGAAACAAGGGACAGCAAGTGCTGACTAAAACAGTGTATGCACATTGAACTATGCATATTGTGTGCTTTTTGTTGGGTATGTAGCTCATAATCAATACTGGTCAAGAGGCACTCTTTCAAGTGGGTGTTCCTTTTTTATTTAGCAGTGGGAGAGAAACTGGCCCAACACACCCCAGCAATGTCTGTTCTAGTGGCTTCTGCTGGTGTTCTTTTTGCATTTTAGATTGTGAGCCCTTTTGGGACAGGGACCCATTAGCTATTAATTAGCTATTAATTTTTTTCATTTTCTTGTAAACCACTTTGTGAACTTTTTAGTTGAAAAGCGGTATATAAATACTGTAAATAGATTATCAAACCTACTGTGATATTAGCATGGTGTTTCTGCTGAGCTTCAAGTTCTTGAAGAACTTGGATTGTGGTAATAGAGATTTGCGGATTCCTTTATTTCTGTTTTAAACTTCAAGACACTGTTATTCTTTTTGCCACCTTGTCTAGAAATGATTATAGGTCAGTATCTAAGGGTTTTAATTTTGATTTATAATTTTTTCCTAGCCAAAATAAATATAACAAATGAAAGATGAACAGGGTGTAATTTCTTTTTAAACAGCTGTTTCTTATGTATTTTAAAGGATCAGGAGCTTGAAGAGTTGAAGAAACAAGTGGAGTCTTTAAAAGCCCAAAATGAACAGCTCCAGACAGCAGTGACACAGCAAGTGTCACAAATCCAACAACACAAGGACCAATATAATCTTCTTAAAGTGCAGCTAGGTATTACTGCCAGCAGAGTGTTATATGTGTATATACTTGATTCTAGAACTAAATTATTGCTAGGCCATAATGTCTAAAGTTCCAAATTGGTGCAAACAGTTGGAGCAGCTTTAGTGTTTCGGTGTAACATTGGCTATACACAGTGGTGGGATTCAAATAAATTAATAACAGGTTCTATGTCCTAATAACCTAAATTAACAACAGGTTCTATGTCCCATTAGTAACCAGTTCTCAGAACCAGGCACTTATTAGCAAAGGGTTCTATAGAACCTGTGAAAACCTTCTGAAGCCCACCACTGGCTATACATAATGGCGGTAAAGAGATGACACAACTGGAGTCTATATATTGTAGTTTATACACTTCTGGGATTACTTCTAGGATTTATTCCAGGGCCTTGTGATGGAGGGGAAAGTTCCTAAAGCTGCTATAGATGTAAAATAGCATTTTATATAAATAGATCAATAGCATCAATACATCAATAGATCAATAGCATCAATACATCAGATCAATAGCATCAATACATCAATAGCATCAATACATCAGATCAATAGCATCAATACAATAGATCAACAGCATCAATACATCAATAGCATTTTATATCAATAGATGTAAAATAGTGTCCTTGAAAAATCAAGTGACTACAACAAGAGAAGAGGGTGGTTGATATGGAGAGAACAGACAGTGAGAGGAAGTAGGTAGAAGAATGGGTTATCATGCTTGGTCCTTCAGAAGTACTTAAGTATCCATGTTGTCGAGTTCCTCTCAGCCTGCCCTTTCCAAGGAACTCAAGCAAGTTTACCTACTTGTGAGAAAACACGTGATATGGCTGAATTTCACTTTCCATTGGCAGGCATTTGTTTTCTCAGCTCTCAGTTTTATCAACCAAAGCTTCACAACTCACCAAATGGCTTGCAATCCACAGTTTGAGAAACTTTTCCATAGGCACCAGTTTATCCCCCAGAAATGTCCAGTGATGCCTGCCATCTCTTGTTCTCTAAAGAATAGTAAGACAAAGGCTGAAATCCTAACCTCCACTTAGGCCAGCATAAGTCCTACACTGACCTGGTGACATCCATCATGGGAAAATATGCCAGGGGAGTTGGGCTGGCCTAAATTCATTAGGATTGCATCCATTGTTACTTACATAGAACTATATTGCAGTAATATTCCTAAGGTAGGATACTTGTAAATATGTGTGTTTGGGTAAATCTTTTTAAAACACTTTCCCCCCAAACTATTACATCTTCAAATCTGACCAATAGGAAAAGACAATCAGCACCACAGTGCACAGGGTGACGTGGCTCAAATGAATGGTGTCCAGCCTGAAGAAATCAGCAAATTGCGGGAAGAAATAGAAGAATGGAAACGGAAGCTTGAACTGCTGCAGGAAGAGCTGAGGGAAAAGGATGCTCTGATTAAAACCTTGGTAAGTCATGCTCTCTTAGATGAAGAACAGCTGCCCAGTCTTACGGTCTTAGATGAGCATCAACATCTGAAACCTTTAAACCAGGAAAGAGATGCAGAGCTTTGCTCATCTGGGGTGTTGGAACTGAGCAAGTGTAACTTCTAACATACAAGGTGTGATCAGTAAGTATGGTGTGATACTGGTGCCATAGTAAAGGAGCTAAAATATGCATCTTGGCACAGATTGACCTTGACCCCAACTGTGCACGCACAGTAAGTTTTAATGTCCTAGCTCACTTCCTCTCTTTACAATAGTGCTTGGAAGGATCATGTGTAGTGTGTGGTTGTCGCAATGACCATGACAGAGAAAGTTGAGCAGAGAATCTGCATCAAATTTTGCCAAAAGCTTAGTGATACCCGCACAGAGACCTACACAAAGTTGCAGTAAGTGTATGGAGAGGAGTATATGAGCCGCACACTAGTGTACAAGTGGTTCAGACATTTCCAAGATAGCCAACAAAACGTCAACAGTAATGAACATTCTGGGAGACCCGCAAACAGCAGAACTGAGAAAAACATCACAGATATGTGTGCAGCTGTGTGGGGAAATCGTCGAATCACCATCCATGAGTTATTGGATGATGTACAGATTAGTTACAGTTCGGTTCAGTCCATTCTCACTGAAAATTTGGGTATTAGACCCGGGTCTGCCAAGTTTGTGCCAAAACTGCTTTCAGCTGACAAAAAAGAAACTCGGGTTTCCGTTGCGCAAGATCTCCTTGATTGTGTTGAGAACAATAAAAACTTTTTGAAAATGGTCATAACGGGTGATGAATTGTGGGTTTATGGCTATGACCCCAAAACCAAGGCTTAGTCTTCACAGTGGAAGACTCCAACCTCTCCGAGACGGAAGACGGCACAAATGAGTCGAAGCAATGTGAAGACACTATTGACTGTTTTCTTCAACTACAAGGGGATTGTTCATCATGAGAATGCTCCATGTGGTTAGACAGTAAACAAGGAATACAACTGTGATGTGTTGCAGTGTTTGCGGGATGCTATTTGTCAGAAAAGGCTAGAATTGCATGCGTCCAGTGAGTGGCAATTGCACTATTATAACGCACTTGCCCATTCAGCGCAGTTTGTGCAGCAGTTTTTGGCCAAGCACAATATCCCCCAGGTTCGACAGCTATCTTATTCCCCAGATCTCACCCCTTGTGCCTTTTTCCAAAAATCAAATCCCACTTGAAAGGATGAAGATTTCAGGACGTCAAGGAAATCCAAGTGAATGCTATGGGGCAGCTGCTGATTATCCCAGAAAACCAGTTCCAGGAATGCTTCCTTCAATGAAAACAGCACTGGATTAAGTGTTTGGTTTCCAAAGGGGACTAATTTGAAGGAGATTAAATGCCAAATTGTTAGGTATTGTAGTTTTCTTTTCAGAGAACCAGTCCTGATTCTTACTGATCACACCTCGTATTGTAATGTTAAAGAAGCAGTTAGAAAAAAATCGATGGAATTATTGTATTGCCCAACAGAATCTTGCTGTCATATTGACAAAATCTCTGACAGTACAAAAACACTGTGAGTTTGTAACAAAACTTGGAATGGTGGAAATGTCTAATAAGTAATGTTTGATAAGACTACACCAAAATCAAGCGGCACATGGAGGGGTGTCAAGGTTTCAAAGAAATTTTGCTTCATTTGCAGGCCTGGTTATGGCTAGATATGCACAACAAATAGAAACCTATAAAGTGCTTAGTCACAAATGTATAGTAACTAAGTGTGCACATGGCTAAGGCATGTGAAAGCGATAAGATGTGCTTTTAAATTCCCTAATTTTTTAAATATCTGATATTCACAGGAGTTTTCACCAGCAACAGAAGGAACAGAGCACTCTTCAGAAACCAATACTTGTGGTCCTAAGGCTGATAATGACCTAAATAAGGTAGGACTTTTTCATTGGAGTCATTATTCCTGGTTATTACTGCTCCCACTTGTGGTTATTACCCATTTTGCCTGCTCACAAGGTGGGGCAAGCAATTTCTACTGAGTTTGTTCCCAACTGGGAGAGGGGAAGGTAAATTCCCCTCCACTATGTTCTGATCCAGCTTGCTCTGTAACATCCATCTCTTGTTGCACACTGAAATACCCTTCCCCTCCTTGACCAGAGCTTACTATTCTGCCGGCTGTGCCTCTCATCAACCCCAAACAGGACAAGCCAGCCCCATCTGCCCATAATTCTGGACCCAAAGCCTGTTGGGGCAACAGAACATGGAAGCAGCTGGCTGGTGTAAAGTTTGGGGGTAATCAGAGGCATGAGTTGGAGGTTGAGTGCTAAGTTCCATTCACATGGTGGAAGGGTTGTCACAGACGCTGGGATTTGGTGCCGCTGTTTTTAACAGTACATTTTTGCCTTGACTTTTTTTTTAGTTTTTAATCAGTGTGCTTTTTAGCACAGCCAAACAACCAATAATGTGTCTTTGGCAAAAGCCTCTTAGCATTTTCAAATATCATTGCAGAATGCATTAGAGAGTGCTGTGAAGACGTGTGGATTCCTCTGCTTACATATTGTTAATAATATTCTGGTGCAACGTGCTACCAGATGGAAGTTCAAAATGGTGGCTGACCATTCTTCAGTGTTACCTTCCTCTTCCAAGCAAGAAACTGACATTCACCCACCTCACTGTGGATAGTGAAGTTTTATATCTTCATTCTTGTGGTGCATCAGAAAGATAATTATGGATTATTGACATCTGAGCATCCCTTGGAAAGAGGAATTAATTAGCACAGCATAAATGCTTACACTACTGTGAGGCAGCCATCAGTGTTTTTTTTATATAAAGTCCTATCATCCTAGAAAAGAAAAAGGGTTTTTAAGTACTTCACGGAAGCAAATATGGTATTTCAGTTTAACGTAACTGAACACTGAGAATAAATTTTTCTAATTTATCCCAAGTCATGAAGTATGTATTTGGCATGAGTTGATTTATTGGAGTGAGCAGGGAATAATCACTATAGATGTCATTACTTCGTTCTTAAGAACAAATGTTGCTGTTCCATTGGATTATTTCAGTGATGTAGAGAGGGGGGGATTTGCTGCTTGGGTAACAAAGTATCCTCCATATTAATCTACCCAGGCCATCGTGCTCTGGAGAGGACACTCAGAGCACAATACCATAGTCTTTCGAGACTGAAGGATGCCAATGAAGAACAAATGTCCTTCAGATTCCATTATATTTGCTATCAGCACATTTATTAGAAACAGAATCTAATTCTTTTTATAGGAAATTGAAACCTTGAGGATTCAGCTCCAGTCACAATCTACAGAAATTACTAAGCTTCAGAGTGAAAAACAGGAACTGCTCCAGAAATTGGTAATGTTTTAGGACTTTCCCTCTCTGCCTCTTTGATTGAGTGGAATGACCTATAATAGCTGTTGATGTGTGTTTATGATCCATAATAGCTATTTATCACATGTCATAAATACAGATGTGGTGTATTTTCACTGCCAGGCCAAATTTGTCCCACTTGTTTCTATAAGCCATTGCTGTTTCTATTCTATTGCTGTACCAAATACACATAATATAGTCTGAAAACGTTCTTGGCACAAGTGTCTATCTGGTTTTCTTTCTTTTGGAGAGCACTACTCCAGTGCCCATATTGCCTGATACGGAGAGGACAGTTCTGGGCTAGATGGCATCTTGATATGTTCATCAGATGTTGAGAATAAAGCATGTCACTGCTTATTGCTGCCTTGTTAATTGAGTCCTTTATCATATAAACAAATGAAACACACACTGAGAGAGAGAGAGAGCGCATTTGTTAAACAAGTTCATTGGATCTTATGTGTATAAATACTTATGTGTATTTTAAAAGAGGTGTTGGCCAGATGCTGCTGCATTTAAAATGTCCAACAGTGTGTGTGTGTGTGTGTGTGTGTGTGCGCGCGCTCCTCCTTAGATGCACAACCGTTCATTTGTGTAAGAGATTTTCTTTTTCTGTTGCCAGAATGAAACTGCCACTCTCAGTGAAGAACAGGCATCACTGAAACAACAGCTAGACTCATCCAATAGTACTGTGGCTATTTTACAGCAAGATAAAAGTAAATTGCAGCAGGAAGTTGCAGAATTTAAAAAAGAGCAAGATGACCTTCTGCTTCTTCTGGCCGATCAGGATCAGAAAATAAATGCATTAGAGAAAAAGCTCAAGGAACTTGGAGAACCGGTAAGATGAACAGTCAGTGAAAGCAGATCAAATACTCAGTGTTGGTTTGAGTCATCAACTACAGTATACCCAGAGTACTAACAAGCACCATTTATTTTTGTCATGACTTGGTATTTCTTGTCAATCAGTTGAAACTGATGAGATCATATCTACAGGGTGTCCCCGAAAAATGTACTTGCTCCTTTAGAAAATGGTGGAATTTGAACATTTCCATGTGGAAAAGACTAATCTACTCTGTAATGTCATTACTTTTTGTTCATTTATTATTTTATTATTTATTTAAGCAATTTGTATCCCGCCTTTCTTCCCCCACAAGGGGGAACTCAAGGCGGCCAAACAATTAAAAAACAATAAAACACCACTAAAATTAGATATGGTAATAAATAGAGATAAAAACACATTAAAATGTAGTTAAAATACAGTTAGATTAAAGCTAAAAACGTAGACTAAAACCGATTAAACAAAAAAAGATAAAAGCCCCCCAACCTCTGCCCCCATTTAAAAAGCTTTTTTTAAAATAAAAGGTTTTAAGGCTCCGCCTGAAGCTCTGTAGTGAGGGAGCTTTCCTCAGTTCTAAGGGGAGGGAGTTCCAAAGCTGGGGTGCCACCACCGAGAAGGCCCTATCTGGCCGCCACACCTCTCACGTCTCTTAGTGGCGGCACAGTCAGAAGGGCCCCCTCAGATGACCTTAGGTGACGGGTCGGATTGTACAGAAGAAGGCGGTCCCTCAGATACCCTGGACCCAAGCCATTTAGGGCTTTAAAGGTCAGGACCAGCACTTTGAATTCAGCCCGGAAACGAATGGGCAGCCAGTGTAGTCGCTGAAGCAGTGGCCCGACAGAGTCGAACCGACGAGCCCCAATCTAATTTATCCTATTAGATCTGTAAATATGTCAATAAATACCTTAATCAAAGTTAAATATATGTGTAATAACCTGTTGAAGTGTGAGTACATTTTTTGGGGATACTTTGTATTTGTGAACACAATCACTGCTGTTATCATATCGTGTGCAAATCACTGTGTAGTAGGTAGGGATGGTGACTTCTCCTGGGCAGGCAAAAGTTTTGGGGACAGTAGTAACAACTTTGCTTTTAGTAACTTTTAGCAATTCTAAATAGTAAAACTTTTACTATTAGAACTTCTAATCAGAATTCTCAGAAGTTCTATTACTATTAGAACTTCTTTTATTTAAAAAAAGTTTTAAAACTTGCATCAGCAATTAAATTAAACCTGCAAGTTGTTTACAACTTCAGTCCCCTTGACCCCATGACCCACTACATCCTCCTTGCAGGGCTTGGTATGGATAAGAGCTAGCAACCAACCTTTAAAATAGAAGGGATTTTTGCAACCTTTGCATGACCAACAATGCAATCCTAACCCCTGGTTAGACTGGTACAAGTCCCAGCAAAAATTCCCATATTTGAGGCTAGAGCCCTGAAAGGGCTGTAACTCAAATAGGAGCTCAGAGCCTGCAAGGGCTAGATAAGAGAGTCTAGAGTTATCAGCTTCCTTGACTATATTAACTGGCTGAAGCAGTTAGTGGAAGCAAAGGATCAGGAACAGGTGGCAGGGCCTGGGTTGCAACCCTCAGGCATTGGCTCATGGCTCACTGGTTGGTTGTGACCCACACTTTTGGAAGCCCTAATTTAAAATATTGCAGTTTCTGAAAGCTGCTTACATTTGCATATGAATAGAGTAAAATACCTAATTTTAAAAGTCTTCCTTGTGTTACATGCTGCTTGTCACACCAGACACCATCTCAGAGACATTTCCTCCTAATGTGAGGAGAGAGGGGAAGAATGAGGAAATACATCTTCTAAGACGTGTCCTGCTCCCTGTAGGTTTCTAGGTACTTCCATAGCAAATTTTAAGAAGTCTTAATTGTCTCTGTCTAGTGAGTGTTCATTTTTCCTTATGCAGGTCTATTAATTAATTATTAATTAAATTTAGTGAGTGGTCATTTTTCCTTATGTAGGTCTATTAATTATTAATTAAATGCTTCTACTTCAAGGTTGAAGATGAGGATGATATTGAATCTAATGGCCAAGGTGAAGAAGATGAAGACGATGATGCAGAAGAGGATGAAGCTTAATTGTCCTTTATTTTGTCAGAAATGGAAGTCCCTTATTGCATTGTAATAGCTAATTTTGATGGCCTTGTGATGCAAAACATCTAGTTAAGGAAGCAGAAGGGTCACTAGGACAAGTCCTGAATTTTTGATGTGAATTAAAAAAAACGATTTGTAGCTGAAACAGAACTGGTCCACTGTTGAGTTTTACATGCACATTCAAACCAAACTTGTTGTCACGTTGTAAGTGGGTTCGACACTATCAGAAGCATGGAGACAGTATCATGAACACAGTGTGATGCCATTTTCATAAGTTCAGTGTTGGTCTATCATTTGGGGGGATCTTTGATGTAATTAAATATGGTATGGATGTGGTTTAACATAGTTGAATGAAATCACTGCTTCCTGTATTCAGCATGGAGAGAATTCCTGGCCTCTTGCCAACTTTTGTCGGATTTTGGTGTGAAGATGGAAGTGGATGAGTTGAGCAAGTTGAAGAGGGCTGTTCCTTTTGGCTTTCTTCTCTTTGGATTTGTAGTTGAGAGGAATTGTACAGCATTGAGTGCCTTGACAACCTGAAATGGCTGCATTCTGTACCTCAGAAGTAAAAGAAATGGAAACGCTTAACGCAGGGGGATTTCCGTAGAGACAGAGCAGTATTGGGTAGCATATTAAAACAAACCTTTTTTAGCAAAAATTTCCTGCAAAAGTATAAGCTGCCACCAGTTTCACTTTAAAAACCTTGGTTCTATTAAGACGATATATGTTGACTGGTTATAATTTATTGACTTATGCCCAATAGATAAGATTTTAAAAAGAAAAATTACATAGTTGCTACATCAACTTGCTGTTTTGGTAATAAAAATAGATACTTATAACTGATTTACTTCTAGTGATTGCTTTTAATCCTCTTTCTTGGATTCTGATTTACTTGGAAAAGGCTTAAGTTTTATTTTTTTACAGACTTTTCAAAAGACTGTCAGACTTGGAATTTGCTATTGGGGAAATTTGCAGTTGGTGAAACTGCAAAATTTGTAGTTCTTATTTATTCTAATAATTGACTTGCAGATCAGTTGCAAAGAGGAGGATAATTTGGGCACAATCGTCTAATTATACAAAAATGTATTTTCAGATGCTCTGTTTTGTACTTACCAGTTTTGTCAAGATACATATAACATTATAAGCTGAGTTGCAGCAAAATAAATTAGAATGCTACCTCAACATTGTAATCCTCTTTGGAAATAAAGGTTTCCATGTACCAAAGGTTTTATTGGATATCAAATCTTGGGTTTTGTTCCCAATATGTATATCTTCATGTGTAAGGAAGAGTACTGCGAGTCCATACACAGTACAATATGGCACAAAGTGGATTTTTCTGGCAGTCTGTGGAAAGTGATTACATACAGACTTAACTTGGGGACTATAGTGGCTCCCCTGGACCTCAAGCAGAAGATTTTCCAAGCCCATGTAACTTCTCCAGGGTCCAGTTTGCTCAAGGTTGCCTGTGGTCTTCCGCATTCAAAGCATATATTGTCCTATTTATCTGACCTTAGAGAGAGCAGGAATTCCATTGTATGATCAGGAAGGGACTCAAGCCGTGGGTGGTTTAAAAGTCAGAGTTATAGTATATCTTTTTTTCTTCTGCCACAAAATGGTTGTTAAACTACATGCAATTCTGTTCAGCAGGAGTTGGTCAGTGACGTTACAGTAACATACATATCTGTGTGAAGTATATGGTACCTTCCATTTCCCAAAGCAGAAACACTTCTTCAAACAAAAATACTGTTAAACTACTAAATGTGTCTCTTGATCATCTGTGACCCTTGTTCAAATATAACAGTCTCAATTGTTTGTTCCTAAATATGTAGTTGCATATTTCTCAGATCACTTCTAGAAAACCTCTTTGTAGCACAAGGGATAACACAGTCATGATTTTTGTCATGACATTTGGTAGCGCAAGTGGTTAAGTCACTCTGCCTGTTAACCAGCAGGCCAGAGTTCGAGACCCAAGACCCCACAAGACAGGGTAAGCTCCTGTCCTTAGCCTAGCTCTGTGATGTGGCTGGAATCAGTGGTATCAGATCTGCCGTTCCATTGGACTATTTCAGTGGTGTGGAGATGGGGAATTTGCTGCTTGGGTAACAGCCTATCATCCACATTAATCTACCCAGGCCTTTGTGCTTCGCATACAGCGTCAAGCACAATACCATAGACTTTCGAGACTGATGGATGCCAATGCTTGATCTGATAGGGCTATCTCATGTGGAAGATGCTGCAGCTCCTGACCTGAGTGATTGAAAGGATGTATTTAGGGCACAAGTCCTCAACACAACAAGGATGCAAAAACAATTGGGGCTATTGTGTCTTGGTCAAATTGTTTTCTTTAGCGTTGTGAACATCTCTTGCACTGACATCCCAATTATCTGACCATATCGAATAGGTGTTATCCTGGGATATTGTGGGCAAGTTGAACTTTCCAATACACCAGTAGAGTAACACAACAGCATGGCATTAACAAGCTTATTGACACTATAGTGTAACCATAAGTATGTAGCCACTGTGTTGGTTTTCATGAACTAAACATGGGAAATGAAAAACAGGTTGCTAATGTATTGCTTCTGGTAAAGAAACTGAAAATGAAGTACTGAAAATCAAAAATGGCAAATACTTTATTGGTAATTCAGTTTTGCTAGTTGTATGTTCTTCCCATTGGTCATAATAGAAAAAAAAATGCAGTATCTTAAAGAGCATAAAAATGTGTGTTATGTTACCTCTGAAAACATGAAAAACACTTGTAGCTTCTGAAACAGATATGTCAGAACATGCACTGCAGTAAAGCTACTTGTGTTTTCCCTGTAATTACAGAAAGAATGTGTTCTCAGATGCCAACTTGATGCCCAGGGTACTGTGTATGCCACAACACGGAAAGTTTAGTTTCATGAGAATCGTAATTTTCACTTTAAAAAAAAGTATTGTTATACCTGTAAGGAAACGATTGCAATGTCTGATAAACTTTTAAATGTCAAGAGGTATGGCTGAAATTTGTAGCTATAACAGAAGCATTGAGATGATTTGTGGGGAGGATTTCAGTAGCTTTCTTAGCCCCCTGCTTCTTCCTATGACTGGTGAAACTGGAAACAATTGTACAAAATGCCCAGCTTGAAAATGGACGCCACAGAATTCAGTTTTTTAAAGTGCAGAATTTAAATTGCCTGGGTTTGGGTTGTTTTTGTTTTGTTTTTTAATTAAATAGAGTTGATTCTGCCTTGTCATGTTGGGCAGAAAGCAATCATGGCAGAAAACAGTTGCACAGAAGCAGTCATGACCACTGTGGGATGCTTTTGAGAAGGGATGACTGCTCAGTTGTGTGTTTTTGTAGTTTGGCATTTCTACTCCTTTCTGTTGAGAACTGTGAATTAGTTGAGATGAAGGCTTTTGGATGATTTAACATGATTTAACAACTGAGCAGAAAGAATATGCTTCATTATTTTGTGCCTGATTAATGGCTCTATTCACTTTGGTAATGGGTAGCTGCAAATTCTTATTGCTCCAGGGTATGGTCTTCTCTTCACTACCAAAGTATGGTCTTCAAGAACTTCAAGAACTTTAAGCATCCCCTCTGGGCTCTTTTGTGGTATGGAAAGTGGTATATGTTGTAGTTATGTCACCTTGATATGATTTCGTAGTCGTAATCATTGAATAAACATCATTTGAGCCATGTAAATCAGGCCCAAAGAAATGAGTGAAAGTCGGAGTGCCAGTAGGCCAGGGCCAGTATCCTGGAGAGTTGATCTTCACAGAGGTGAGTGGTGATGTAGTTCCAACAAGATCTATTTTAACAGCTGGTTTCATAGTGCTAGATGCTAGAACACTTGGGGCCTTCATTGGCAACATGTTGTCCATCTGCCTTCTGGGGATTTGGGGCATATTGTAATGCACGTGAGCAGGCTGTGGAGAAACGCAGAGACATTGTAGATCTACTGAACGTTAGGCGGCATCTTTTGTAAGCAGACTTAACCAATTTGAAAGTATTGTCTAATCAATGAACTAATCACATTTAAATGTGCATATTTCTATGATCTCCATCTGGCTGACTCAAATCTGGCTGAGTGCAGTTGCTGCCCACCATAAGAAGAGCTTTGCTGGATCATCTACCCCAGCTTCCTATATATCCCAGTGGCCCACCAGATGCCTCCAGGAGCACACAAGATAATAAGACACCTTTATCCTAGTGCATTACACTGCAATTGGAGATTGATTGCAAAACAGGCTTGATTTTACAAGCTGTTGTAAAGATTATGAACCTAAAGTACCTTAGTGTTTAAAAATGATACATTCTAAGTATCATCATTTACAACCAAACATTAATCATCCCTTCATGCCATACTACAGTAACACATCCGAACTTGATTTTACAAGCTGTTGTAAAGATTATGAACCTAAAGTACCTTAGTGTTTAAAAATGATACATTCTAAGTATCATCATTTACAACCAAACATTAATCATCCCTTCATGCCATACTACAGTAACACATCCGAACCAAACTAACCTCAAAAGATAAGCAAGTGTGTCCTTTACTAGCCTTGCTAGTTAAAGCAGTGGTATTCAGGCATTTCAACCTGGGACCCCTTTCAAACTAAAAAAACCTATCCGTGACGACCTGTCAAACTTACTGGGATGCTGATTCATATCAACTTGGAAGTAAGTCCCATTGTGTTCAATGAGACTTACTCCCAGGAAAGCCCGAGCCAGATTCCAGAATGATGGATCCCACCCTCTCACAAACCTCTAAGAGGTCACAATCCCCCAAGGGGGTACCAACCCCCACTTTGAATACCAATGAGTTAGAGTCCTGGGTTTTATTACTAGCAAAGTTTAGCTGTTGTTGCAGGAGTAAAATTTCAAATATTTAATTTAAAATAAATAGCATTCATTAAGAATTTACAAGAATTCTACATGTTGTCTGATCACAAGGAAGAGGTGGACACTGACATTTTTTCCAGGACACGAGGCTAAAATCCAGGACATGTCCTAGGAAGAAGGGAGTGGCAACGTGAAGAGGGCGTGTCCCGGAAGAAAAGGAGTCCAGGAGGCTGGGCAAGAGCGCAGACATGTTGTCTTTCCCCAAGATGGGGTGGCGCACTGGCTTCCCACACCAGATGTCGCAAACCCTACTGACGCCACTGGAAATGATTATATACTAAGCCACACAGCCATAAATTAGAGATATTCTGGAATGCAGATTAAATCTAACTTTACCAGATTTTTCTTTCATCTGAGGGTTTATAACCCACCTGTCAAGTACATGTATTCAACTCGCTGGTGTTGCTAGAACTATAGGAAAAGGATCTGCTTCACTGCTTTGTTTCAGGCTGAGTGTGAAAGTGGCAGAACCTGTTCCCCAGCACTGCTCCCCCACCCCACAGGGGTTGTGCGCACAGGCGTTTGGCATACTGACAGGAATGCGTTTGTGTTACTGTGAGTTAGTCTGAACCACAACTTTCCTCAAGGTAGTGCTATTTCAGATATAGCTTGGGGCACATTATTTGGTCCTAAAAACAACAGCACTTTCCCCACAAGCTAATATTCAGCACTGTTTAAAATATATTGTGGATTTGATTGTGGGGAAATGCCATGATGCGCAACTATGGTGCAGCATTGAGTTTCTCAGGGCATCCCTGAGTTGCAAGGAAAACAAGGTCTGCAGTTCTATGCCTTGCCTGAAATAAGATTTTCAACACAATCCTATGCATATCACTTCTGAATTCCATTGTGCACAGAGGGTTTCATCCCAGGAAAATAAGTATAGGATTTTCACCTTTGTGTCTGTCGCAGTTGGGAGGGCTTCTATTTCTTGTGTATCTCCCTATTGGGTATGCGCAAACATACCACACCACTTAACTTATCCTCAAAGAGTTTTTCAGATTTGTTCTACAGATTGCATTTTCTCTGGCTGAACAATCTGAACAGCAAAGGAAGGAATTACTGTGCTGCGTTTTTTTTAAAAAAAGTAAAAATAAAGTATTGCCTTGTTTCCTCATCATTCATGTGCTTAAACAATTTAAAAAACGCTACCTCATAACAGATCTTCCATATATTTTCACAGTGGAACTGTGTACAAATAATCTGGCATTTCAGAAATGGTAAAGGAAAGCAAATATGGTCCTTGTGATTTCTTTTAGTCCTGCACCAGATAGCCAAAAACTTGGGTATTCTGCAAGAATACCAGCTCTTGACGCTTGCTTCTGTAAGAAGGTTTCTTCTCAGGTGTGTACGTATAACACAGTACAAGCTTCTATCTACATTAAACCTGTGCAAGGGGTGTCCGCATGTTCTATGTCAATCAAGCAGGTTGAGGGTTCTATTATTGCCATGTGTCTCTGGGGCAGAAAAAGCTGAAGAGCTGTTAGTAACTTACCAATATCTGGAACGTGCATTTTCTAGTTCGGTACCCACTGCTGCTGTCGCTGCTGTCGGCTAAAGACATGTGAGCCCTGATCTGCATGAGAGAGGCAAGGCAGAAGAGGTCAGGTTTATGTTGCCATTTTATGAATGGACATTATATCCTCATTTTGCAGGACATATCCTATTTAGCTTTGTATCCTGGGGAAAAAAATCTTCCTTGTCCTCCTCTTCCTTGTGAGAAGGCAGCATGTAGCTTTCTTCCAATTAATCAATTATCTGTAATAGTTTTAAATTTAATAATAAGTAAAACAGCGTTCCGTGCGCCATGTGTTCCTGGAGGTGTCTTTGGACAACGGCTTCATGACTTAAGAAATGGATGCGTACTGGGAAAGATGATGCGCATTGGGGGTTGGTGCACATTGGGGCGTGATGTGTATGGGGGTTGATGCCCATTGGAAGGGTGATGTGCATGGATGATGCGCATGGGGGTTGGTCCACATGTGGTGATTGCTGTACAGTGGGGGGGAGGTTGGAGCGCATGGGTTTCTCTGGCGGAAGAAAAGGGTCATTCTATAACGACTGGGGTTTGCCTAACCCCCGAACAAGACAGGGCCGAACGACATCTTGTCTCCTTCTCAGTGTGGGGCAGCCCCTCCCAGTACAGCTATCAGAGCCCAGGAAGAGCTACTCCAGACATCAAAGAAAATGCGTTCCATACAAACCAGAAAGGAAGCTGCCAAGAACAAGAGAGAAAGAACAACACACAAAGCCAGAAACAGAAGGAAGACCCAAAACTTGGAACCATAAAAGGAGGGAAAACCCCCCCCCCGGGAGGATCATTGTGTCTCTAGAAGAGGTGGGCAGAATGCCCCCTTTTCCTCTCATCAAAGAAAAGGACGTTTACAGGTAAGAAAATTTCTGCTTTCTTTGGAGAAGGAAAAAGGGGTCATTCTAAAAGGACTGGGATATGCCAGAGCCACACCTCCAGGGTGGGAGAGATGCAAAGAACCTCAGTGTGGGATCATCTTCTGTAAAACTACTCCCGAAGGCGGCATCCGCCCAGGCAGCTTGGTCAATTTTATAATGGTGGATGAACGTATTAGGACTAGCCCAAGGGCCTGTCTTGCAAATTTCAAATTTACAGGTAAGAAAATTCTTGCCTTTGTCCACGTGGGTGGTTGGTGAGCATGGGAGGGTAATGCGCGTAGGGTGTTGATGTGCATGGGGTTCGTGCCCATGGGGATGGTGTTGTGCAATGGGTGATGATGTATGTGGGGGTATTTTACTCCTGCAACACGGGTATATTTTGCTAGTTAACAATACCTTTATTTTGTAAGGAAAATTGGTTTCAGTGACTAGCAGACTTGAATCATTCAACAGAACTGAACAACCGATTGAAGGAAATTAAGAAACCCGATAAATACTTACACAATGCTGCGGAGTCAAGATCATCTGCAAAAGGGAAAAGGATAATGTTAACTTTATTTCCTCTTCTGTGTTGCTCAGTTTTCATTCATTCCATATCTAGGTCTTCTACCACTGTAAATAGCTATGAACATACTACCCTCCCTGACCTCTGGATTCTCATTTCAGCTAAGTAATCTTTCATTCCTACCATCCAAGGAATTGTTGGAAAATTATGTGGCTTCTGTAGGTAGTTCTATCTTGGGGTAGTTCTACCTCCAGGTAATTCTCTAACTTGGGGTAGTTCTGTCACTTTCCCATAAAGCAGGTTCCCAAACTAACTGTGGTTATGGCACCCTTCTTTCATGGTTGGATTGCAGCCTGTGTCTCAGCGCTGATACCCTCAGCAGTCTGAGTGACCATAGACACTCCATGACATCACAGAAGCTCAAATAATGAAGAAGGGTGAGAAGGACACAAGGTTCATCAACACCAGCCTGTTAGCGGGCTGTTATGAACTGCATATGATCTGAGTAGTATCAACTGGTATATTGGCTAGTTCCAAAAAAAGCTGGCTTTTGCTGGCTAGTTCCAAAAAAGTTAGTGGTTCACTGTACCTGATATGGGTAGGGGATGTACCCGTTAGCTCTTGATACCTGTTGAAAGATTATGGAGGGGGGATGATCATACTAATGGAAACATGTAATGGGCAAGGTGATGACTAACTTTTAAAGTCAATCTGCTGGGCCTAAGTTTGCTAATATAAGAACATGCCTTTCTTTCTTTCTTTCTTTCTTTCTCTCTTTCTTTCTTTCTTTCTTTCTTTCTTTCTTTCTTTCTTTCTTTCTTTCTTTCTTTCTTTCTTTCTTTCTTTCTTTCTTTCTTTCTTCCTTCCTTCCTTTCCTTCCTTCCTTCCTTGCTTCCTTCCATCCTTCCATCCATCCTTCCATCCTTCCATCCAATCTTCAGTATTTATATACCACTTTTCAAATTAAAAGTTCACAAAGTGGTTTACAAATGAAAAAAAATTAATGGCTTTTAGCTTTTTAAAAATATGGTTTCATTTTTTTTGTTTTAGCATAGATTCTGTTAATGCCATATACAGGGCATTATGGTTAAGTGGAAACTTCTCACTTTTAGCTGCCACAATTTTTGGTTCTCCTCTCCCAATTCCCGTTGCTATTTAAAACAAAAGCTACCATTCTGTGTTACTCATTTTGTGGGATGTTTAATCTGATCCAAAGTCGAACATTTTGCTTACCAAGTGTGCATACTGAACTTCATACTGTGAAACAGGATAAGATGTTACGATCTGTCCAGGTTGTAATTTTTTTTAAAAAAGAAAGAAACATTTCAGTATTGTAAATAAAAATCACAGCACTATCCACCTACCAAAGGCATTTTGGGAGATCGGAAACGAGCAGATAGATATTACCTACCCATTTTTCACCAACTAAATTTTAAGATATAGTTTTGTCTATGCTTGATGTTACACTGGGTCCTGAATCAGGGATCGTAGATGAGGATTCACCATTTGAACAAAAGGGAAGAAATCCAAGGCCACCAGCTCTAGTTAAGAGTGAGTAAGATCAGAGGATTCCAAAATTTTAAGCCCAAGTGCCACATCAAATATTTGGAAAAGAGTTGAGGGCCAGGGGGGGAAATTAAATATATACTTTAGATGAAAATTAGATTAATAAATGGGCTCAGAGGTCCTTCGTTCCTCCAACCCTCCATCACAGCTCCAGTTGTTTTTGGTCAACTGGATCAGAAGCTCTTAGGGGACCAGAGGCTGGCTATGGCTAGTTAGAGGTTGACCACAGGCTGCCTCTCCTCCAGAAGCTGGGGTTTGAGATCCCTGTGTAAGATGACACTCCTGGTCACCTCTATAAAGTTTTCTGAGTCCGACTTGCTCACTGATCTGGTTCTTGGTTCTCCTTGCTGGCTATGAAGTTCTTCTACCTTTGCTGCACCCTTCCCTAAGCTGGTGTAAAATCTAAAGCAGCATTGGAACAACACCTATTTGAAATGATTTTTTTAACAACTTTATTGCTTTCTTGGCATGTCAAATGCTGCACATATTAACTTGATCTAATCTTTACAGCAATGCTGGGTGCACAATACAGCCTTGCTGACCCACAACCTTACTGACATTGATCCACAGTGACAATTTCAAACCTTATGTTTTCTTTACAATACACAATGGATTTTCACAAAAGCAGGGCCTCAGCTTGCTCATAAAGAAGCACTGGTTGATACTCACGGCTATTAATGTGAGGATCCCAAGAAGAAAGTCCAAGTGCGTGAGTTTCATCATGATAGGAAACTGGCAACAGAAGAGAAAAATAATTGTCATTGAATATTCTCCATTTCATATCTTTACTGAGAAAGAAGATTATAAAATAATTGATATGTAGCATATTGCACCAAGGTAGAAAATGCAGGCATTGTAGTCCTAGGTGTGAGAAGTTTACGTTAAATTCAACCTGATCAGCATCTTCTTGTGACGTATCAGTTGTGTAGGTGGCATGACTTTAAATCACACTGAGGGTGATGTGGATGCATCCATGCCAAGTGGATACATAGGTAGCATCCACATCAATCTAGCTAATACAGTGGCGCCTCATGTAACAAATTTGATTCATTCCAGAGGCATGTTTGTTACATGAAACATTCTTTATGTGAAGCGGATTTTCCCACAGGAAATAATGGAGACTCAGACAATTGGTTCCAGAACCCAAAAAATATTCATTTAAAAATATTAACTGGATGTAAAAATGATGACAAAACACTGGAATTCACTGACAAAACATGCATTCAATGTGCATGATCCTATGAAATCTACTTAGGCTGCAATCCTAAAGACACTTTCCTGGGAGTAGGACCCATTTAACACAATGGGGCTTACTTCTGGGTAGACATGGTTACGAGGCTGCAATCAAAGACACTTTCTTCTGCAATGCAAGACACTTGAGCCTCTCTCTCCCCTGCTCCCTTCTGGCTAGCCCTGAGCTGCTTCCCTCTTCTCCACTGCTGTTCTCTCCCTCTGCCCAGTGGATGCCTGCAGAGTGACCATATGACCGAAAAAACCTGGATTTGTCCAGATTTTTAGCCTCCTGTCCGGGTGTCCTACATTTTGGCTTCATTTTGTAACATCGCAATGGTGCACAGTACCCCATCATGTCATATGTTGTTGGATTCGTATTGAAGAACAGAATCCAATGCAAAAATCAGTTTTGAGATATCTCCTTCCTATCAAAAGCTATGGCCAAAAAAACAAAAATATAAAAAGAAGAAAATTACATTTTTTGACAATTTTTTTAAGCCGATAGGAATTTTGGCTTTGGGGGGTAGGAATTTTGGCCTTGGGATTCAGGAATTTTGGGTTTGGCATCTGGTCACCCTGATGCCTCGCCACAGGAGGACCAGCATGGAAGTGTTGCTTTCGCTATGGGCAGGCGTGCTAGACAGCCCTGACGCTTTTTAAAAGGGCTGCCGGCCAGCACTTCTGCCCCCACTGCCAACGAGTGTGTTTGTTACATGAAGCATAGTTTGTTACATGAAGCAGAATCCTAGAGAAATTTTTGTTTGTTATGTGGAACATACTTTACGTAAGGCGTTTGTTATGTGAAGGCGCCACTGTACCTGCGAGTTTGATAATATAGATTAGAAACTAAACTGACCAAATGAATCTGCTTGCTGGCTAAGGGTGGATGTTATTTACTCTTCCATATGTGCAGACGTTGTGTAACAACGATTTCTGCTGTGCAATCAGGTTGTTTTATCCAAGTGTAGCAGGAAAAAATGCCTCTATTAAAAGTCTGAGCTTTTTTTCTTGCCTGCATCTGGTTCTGCATATTAAACAAGGGAAATTCCCCTAAATTCTTCCTTGTGAAGGTTTCTCAGGCAATGTTTCAATCAGGTTTTAGACAGGTCAGATGTTTTGGGTGATCCCAGTTTCTTCAGCTCGATTTTTCTAAAGCAGAGGCATCCATTCAATTCGCCTGTCAGCCGGCACAGAATGACTGCATTGCTAGAGAAATTCAACCCATTTATTATAGGGGGCTGTCTCCCTGTTATTTAGTAGGAAACATTGTTTTCTATTAAGAAAGATTTCCCGGAGATGGAAGCAGGGTGCTCAGGGATGACACAACATGGAAAACCGTGGGCTTAAATATTATCTAATCTTGTATGAACATTAGTACTGTAATTAAATTTTGAAAAAGAAAGGAATGCAAAGTGGCTATGGGCCAATCAAATACAGCAATGTCCCTATATGTTTCGATTTGCATTGATAACCAATTTGGGATCTTAAGATCCCAACTCACTCCTCAGTGACTCAATC
Source organism: Cryptoblepharus egeriae (assembly GCA_030015325.1). Lineage (NCBI taxonomy): Eukaryota > Metazoa > Chordata > Lepidosauria > Squamata > Scincidae > Cryptoblepharus > Cryptoblepharus egeriae. Next base: position 64,511,462 of record JAREYC010000004.1, on the reverse strand, counting down.
AGATCACTCCTCAGTGACTTCCATTGGCACCAATGGGAACATTTGTCCACAGTTAACAATAGTTGTGGCAGGGAATTAAGGTTAAAGTCAGGAATTAAAATAAGGTTAAAGTCAGGTATAGTGTGGCAGGAATGGAGATTAAAGTCCTCCTTTTCTTTGCAGTCATAGACCTGATCTGGCTATTTACTATAGAAAATTGGATTATTGTGAGACCATGATGCATTTAATACTACATGTAGACCTGAGCTGATTCGCACCCACAAGCATTGCTATTTTAGAGCTACACCTCTGAGTAAGATGCAAGTTTTTTGCAACATCGCTAAATCTTCACATGCCTTTATTTCCATTGACAATGCATGTTGGCTTTAGACCTTTATCATCTGTCTGTCTGATGTACACATCATTTACAAAATATTCTCGAAACAGAGGTGGCAAGCAGACAGACTTACATCTTTAAAAAGCAGTATCAGAAGCCAGTCTTGATATTTTGGAAGATCCAAAGCACAGGAATTTAAGCATACCTGAAGCATACACAACACTCCCCTTCCTCCCAATCCATCTGTGAAGTGTGCATTTGGATCCAATTGCCAAATGTATGCTTACCAAATGCATCTTTTCTGCAAATCCTTGGGAAGGCAGAAATCTCTTTCCAAAGAACATCCTAAAGTAAATGCATACCATAGTTTCACGAACGTTTTTCTTCTTGTGCTTGTTTGTGTTGCTCAGTCTAGTTGCTTATTGTGCACTGTTGCCCTTAAGCAGGGGGAAAAGCCAGACTTATGATGTCAGTTAACGCTGTAGGTTTTCTAAAAATAGTAAAATACCAACAATAGCCTGAACCACATTGTCAATGATAATGTATAATTATCTCCCCGGTGGTTCATTTTTTTCCTGCAGACTAAGGTGTATCTTAACTGTCTGGATGTAGCTCCACCTTGTCTGATAGACTGTGTGGTTTTGTAGCTTTCCAGAAGGGTTTGTAGTCCACTTTCTTCCTTCTGCAAAATTACCCTCATAGGGTATAGCCCTTTCTTAAAATCTTTTTGCTAATAACAATTGTGAAACTATTGGCTGTGTTTAAAAAGATGTCTGAACCTCACAATGCTCGTGGTAAGACCTTTGAAATAGCTTCTGCCCTTGAGCAGAAAAGGTGTCCCCCACAGGTTGTCCTGCTAATAGTGACTAGCTATATATAGATATAGATATAGATATAGATATATAGATATATACACACACACACACACGCACACACACACCAGCAGGTACAGTAAGCAGAAAGAAATGGAGGCAGCCGATGTGAAGTCCCAAAAGCTCCTCACAATGCATGGGGGTTTCCACCCCAAGTCTAACATCCAGAGAATATACACTAGTCGGAAAGAGGGCGGCCGGGGTCTAATGAGCGTGAAAAGTACTATCCTGGATGAAACCCAGAATATCCAGGAATACATAATTAAGATGGCATCCAAAGATGAGCTGATGAGAGAATGTCTCCAGCAGCAACAGCAAATACGGAAGGAAGATCAAACTGAGGAAGTGTCCTGGCAAGAGAAGACCCTGCATGGGATGTACCATCGCCAGATAACCAAAGTCGCTGATATTGGGAAATCCTATCAGTGGCTGGAAAAAGCTGGCTTCAAAGATAGCACTGAAGCCCTCATCATGGCAGCACAAGAACAGGCACTAAGTACCAGAGCCATAGAAGCGGGGATTTACCACACAAGAGAAGACCCAAAGTGCAGGCTGTGCAAAGAAATGTCAGAAACAATCCAACACATTGTGGCAGGGTGTAAGATGCAGGCAGGAACAGCATACGTTGAATGGCACAACCAAGTAGCCGGCACCATGTATAGGAACATCTGCTCAGCCTAAGGACTAACCCCTCCCAAGACCAGATGGGAGACCCCTCAGAAGGTTGTGGAGAATGACAGAGCTAAGGTCCTGCAGGACTTCCAAATCCAGACAGACAAGAAGGTACTGGCTAACCAGCCAGACATTGTGGTGGTAGAGAAGGCCCAGAAGACTGCCCTGGTGATAGATGTAGCGATACCAAACAACAGCAACATCAGGAAAAAAGAGCATGAAAAGGTGGAAAAGTATCAGGGTTTGAAGGAGGAATTAGAAAGACTGTGGCAAGTGAAGGTGAATGTGATCCCAATAGTGATTGGAGCACTAGGGGCTGAGACACCCAAGCTGGAAGAATGGCTCCAACAGATTCCAGGAGGGACAGCAGAACACTCAATCCAGAAAAGCGCATTGCTAGGAACAGCTAAGATACTGCGCAGAACCCTTAAACTCCCAGGCCTCTGGTAGAGGACCCGAGTTTGAGGATAACATACATACACCACCCATGGAGGGTGAGAAAACAATTTATATATATATATATATATATATATATATATATATATATATATATATATATATATATATATATATATATAAAAATAAATCAGGAGCATATATACATTTTGCACATTTTGGATGGGTGTGCAGTAACCCATCATGTCATATGTTGTTGGATTTGTATTGAAGAGCAGAATCCAATACAAAAATCAGTTTTGAGCTATCTCCTTCCTATCTAAAGTTAAGGCAAAAAACCAAAAAAACATAAAAACACAACAAAAACAAAAAATGGCAATTTTTTTAAGGGGGTAGGAATTTTGGCTTTGGGGGTATAGGAATTTTGGCTTTGGGGTTCAGGAATTTTGGATTTGGCATCTGGTCACCCTGCCAATAAAATTATGCATGACTGCTCTCATTTTGCTCTCATTTTGCCAGAGATACCTGCAGAGTGGGGACCAACCTGACTAATCCACTGATCCAGAACAGAGAGGTTTTGAATAAAAAGGTTTTATATATAGGTGAGGAAAACAATTTAAACAGGCTTAGGTTTCCGCAACAAATAAATGTCCCCTAAAAGTTTGCACCCCACATTATACACTCACAGCAGCATGCTGTGTGTACAGTAAATGCAAACAATAATGTACCTCGACACACATCAGACATATAGGGCACTGTAGTGTATACATACTGTATACTGTTATGTTCAGCAGAAGGCTATACTGCAGGATACATAGTGATACACCATGTGCATTCACACATGGCAGCGCTCAACATGCAGATGTACACACAGTGGCATAGTTGGGGGGAGTGCAGGGGTGCAGTTGCACTGGGCAACAAATTTTAAGGGGGGGACAACAAGCTGAGCTTGACACTCATGGCTAAAATTGTGAAAAACAGGATATGTGTGAACAATAATACTGTCATGTTATAAATCGTTAGAAAGGTAATTTAATGCAGAATGCAATGAAACAACCTACACTGGAATATCTATATTGTAGCAAAAGGTATGGCCAATTAACCAGAAAATGAAAATACAAAATCCAATGGAACCAAGGATTGTTGTTGCTTTAGGGACACAACAAAATTGTTGACTCCAGATAGCAAATAGGTGCTGCGAGCAGATCAAATGGGTGGTGAACTGCTGAGGAGGAGGCATTTTCCCCGAATTTTCCTCGGATTGAAATATTTTAGATTCCCAAATACATCTCCATCTGAGTCAGCATCACCTCTACCGCCCACACCAAGAAAGTCATGCCAGAAGACCAAGCAGGCAAACAGATTCACCGAGGCATGAGACAAGATTATATACTATTATTTCAAACATGACAGTCATTATAAAAGATAGTGCGTGGGTAGCGGAAATAGACACCGCAAGGCTTTCCTTGTGTCTGTGAATTACAGATGATACGACCTTCTAGTGGGGGCCAAGTTAATTTCAGAAATGGGTTGTCCAAAGAGTGATGTGCTCAAATTCTTTGCTTCTCTTACACTGCTGTTTCAAATTCCTGGGGGGAAATTGGATCCCCAAAATTTCTCCCCAAAATAGATATATGCGCACACAAACGCACACATATGTGCGCGCGCTGCCCCATTGCTTGTTGGTCTTCTGCAATCGGTTCAGTCTGCTCAAGCAAACCAGGTCCAGGATTTAAGGGAAAAGGTTAGGTAGGGTTCACTCTCTGAGCTTATCTTTCTAGTCTGAGCAGTAACTGGTTAAGAACATGTGTTGCTGAGTCAGAGGTAAGCCACACCTGTGACTTGAACTATACAGGAAGTTCTTTGACTTGATAAGTACTCTTTCTGTCGGTGTGGCTGCTACTTTTAAATACAATTTCTGCTTTCCTTGTAAACGCAAGCCAAGGTTGAACGTCTTTCGTTGCTGCGTTTCCTCTGATCTCGTTTGTTTACTGTTTTTTTCAATCCTTGCAGGAAGTCAGAGCTAAAATAGGTGCAGCCATCAGGAGCATAATTGCCATGTGGAGAGCCCGCATTCCTGCTGTGTCTCTTGGGTGTGGATAGCCTTGGTGTGGGCCTCGGTCTCCCCTTCGGCCAGGCAAGGAAAGTGACTCTTCTTGACGGCTCTGGCTTTTCATTCATGCTTAGAGAACACAGGCAGCCATGCTGAAGCAGATCCTGTCAGAGATGTACGTGGACCCAGATCTGCTGGCAGAGCTCAGTGAAGAGCAAAAGCAGATCTTGTTCTTCAAAATGAGGCAAGAACAGATCAGAAGATGGAAGGAAAGAGAAGCTGCTGAAACTCTGAAGGAGGCAGGAAGGAAGCCCGGCTCAGCACTGAAGAAAGGTCAGTCAGTGGCAGAGGGGAACTGAGTCTGATGAGAAGTCTGACGGGAATATCTCAAAATGGGCTGAGAAAATAAAAAAAATATATAATTTACAAAAAACTAATTAATAAGAATATTGCATCCTATTTGAAATTTAAATCATTTTCCTGGCCCCCAACACAGTGTCGGAGAGATGATGTAGCTCTCCTCCCAAAAAGTTTGGACACCCCTGCTTTAGGTGGAGCAGGTAGCAAGAAACCTTAAGCATGGATGTTAGCTTCCCTTCTCTCTTGTCTTCCTTTCCATTTTCTCCCAAATCAAATCCTAATTTTTAGTGTTTACCAGAATCTGCACGTTTAATCTAGCCTCGCCACCTGGCATTAGTACCATGCTTGTTTTCACAACCATAACATTTAGCAACACAAGTGGCACATATCAGATCAGCATCACGCGGGCACCCAGTTTTTGTTCCCTTGCTGCTCACACAGACAAGTGAGAATTTTCTTTGCCTTTTCCCAGGTCATGTACTTGGGCAGTTCCCAGGAGGATATACTGTAGACTGTAGGATACAGGTCCGGCCTTGTTATATTTGGATTTGACAACACAAAAGGTCACTGCAAATCACAGTCTTAAAAACTGCTTTTCTTCCTATTGTAGAGAGGCAGTCATGCGAGCAATCATTCAGCTGAAGCAGGCAAGGGCTGGGTGTTTGCATTTCTGCAATCATTCAGCTGAAGCAGGCAAAGGCTGGGGGTTTGCATTTCTAATGAATAATTGCCTTTCTACAATATGAAGAAAAGCTGTTTATCAACTACTTAAACACACTTTTAAATTTTTAAGTGCTTTTATTTAACACTTTTTTTTAGCTCCAGCGGGGTGAATCAAACCCTTTCAGATTTTGAAGCACAACGTTATTCCATTAGCAGCAAAGGAGGAGCAAGAAACATGGAATCTTGTTTTAAAAAAACACTTTAAATCTATTTTTACCTGAGTTTTCAATCCACTGATTTTTTTTCAATCCATTGATTTTAAATCCAGGGTCATTAACATATTAAAGGACAGTTTGCCATAGGTAATAAAGGCAGGGATTTCCCTTGAAGTCATTAATGATATAATTTGCATAAAATCTGACTCAAAAGGGTGCTAATGGACCCTATATTGCCTCTGAGGTCCAAAGTCAAGATTGAAGAATGGATGTGTCAGTCACACCATTCAAAAATGTGCTGGATTTCCCAACAGTTTATAGCTCCTAATTAAGCAGCAACATGCCTCAGATGATTCTGTTTCCACAACACAATATTGGGAGTAATCAACTTACCATGTGCTACTCCATGTTCCTACATATACACGTATCTTTCACCACAACATTTTGATCTTACTCCAATATTAGCAATATCTGATAGGACAGTTAACTATCCATCCATTTGTCTGTCTGCTCATTTTAAAAAATGTGTTCCACACTTAAAGATTTTTTTGGGTGGGGGAGTACAACAATATTATCAAATATTATATCACAACAATAACAACTGAAATAAAACAGAAATAATAAAATAAAATCATTGAGAGAATTATTTTTTACAATGACAAAAGAGTCAGACTTTCAGCAGTGATCACAAAATCAGAAAAGAATTCACTACCCTCATCTCTAGTGGGAAGGGGTTCCGCATCATCATAAAGAAGGCCCTTTCACAAGTTTGTTGCCACCTATTATTGAGCTTTGTGACAGTGGCAGAACCCACCAAGCCACCTCCAAGATCTTATAGACAGGGGCATCACTAGGGTGCCTAAGACGTGCACTGGGGGACCTAAAAATTGCAACTTCGTGATGGTGAGTCAAATCCCTTCATGTCATATACCATTGGAATCGTATTGAAGTACAGAATCCCATGCAAAATCCATTTTGAAATAGCACCTTCTTATCAAAGTTATGGCCAAAAAACTAAAAAACTAAAATATGCATTGAATTCTATGGAAAGTGAAAGTGACCCATATCATGGCTTTACTTGTGAGTAGGCAAATGTGCCATAGTTCACTGGAAAGGGCAAGCTGATAGGAATCTAAGGACACCAGAATTGTCCTGATCCAATGAAAGCATCTCCCACAAATCACCCCAGAAGGAGGTCCCTGATGATTGCATTGAAATTCATTGAAAATGGATGCGAACTGCACAGCTGAGTTTACTGGTAAGTGAACAAGCGTGCCTTGGCTGGAGTGGAAGGTCAGTCCAGGAGAGTACAAAACTTCCAAAATATTCCCAATCAGGGACATTACTAGGGCATTAGAAAGGGGCATCCCTTGTGACCTAAATGGTGAAAATCATGGTTTGTAGAAATAATCCCATCATGTTATGTATGCATTTGCATGTATAATTTACAGCAGAATTCAGTGAAACAAACCACTTTGAAATATCTATTAAAATGTGTGGCTAAAAAAAAATCAGTGGAGGCGGGGCAATGGCACATAACCACACCCCCTATTTGTATTGTTGCCCTGCCAAATGTATGGGGGTGATGCACTGGCCTCCCTCATCGGGTGACGTGAACCCTAGTGACACAGTTTCATATGATAAAAAATAATCCTTGACATATTTTGCATCACACTCTTCAGTTCTAAAGAATTCCCAGGACAACATACAGTATATTAAATTGAAATAGGAAAAAAATTAAATCATCTTAAAGTAGAAGAGCAATACAATTATTAATAGTCGGTATGATTGGAAAAGCCTGAAATTTCCTTGAACAAAGTTGACAGCAACACAGCCAGAACTAGGAAGAATGGAGCTAGTTCACACTATTAAGCCAATCACTTTAACTTCTCATGACTTAATGATTTAATTCAACAGGTGACTCCCAATTTAATATATGGGTTGAATTGAAAGCTGCCAAATGTTGTGACGTTTGATGTGACATAATTCTATAATGGCTCATTCATATGTACAATTTACTGTGGATAACTCTGGCACGCAGATATATGCCTGCATGCACTTGCCCATAGTTTTCAGCTCATCACAAGCAGTTTTAGATAAACACGAGGCTAAATATTGAATTGGAATAATCAGTCCACCAAGCCTGATATTGCCTATTCTGGAAGGAACTCTTCATATGAGAGAAAGTCTGTCCTATCCCATTAACTGGAAATCAATCCCCCACTTATTCCGCATTAGCTGGGGAATCAATCAAGAGTATTTATATACCGCTTTTCAAAAAAAAAAAATCACAAAGCGGTTTACAGAGAAAATGAAATAAATAATGACTAATTTTGAACATAGAATTTTCATACTGAAAGCATTTATTCTCTCCCATGAACCATGTGGAACCCTCAGGAAATACTCAAATAGCTTGCCTGGGACAAAGCAGGCCCACTCAAACTCAGAGTCTGATCACTGGTAGGTCCTTCATAGCTTCATCAACATGTTCACCTCATCAAACCTTTGTGAACCATATTGTTCTTTTCCAGCCCATGGAAAATCCGTGCAGTGGAAGCTTGGAGCAGATGGTGACATCTGGGTGTGGGTAATGGGTGAGCACCCCTTGGATAAGCCCTACAAACTCCTGTGCGCTGAAATCCTTGCCCAGGCAGTGAGACAACAATCAGGGCAGGAAGCAGAAACTGTAAGGTAGGCATGGATTCCAAATGTTGAATCAAAAAATCTGGTGGTTCTAGTTTGGTTAGATGGTTTTGCTTGGCAGTCAAGAGGAGTATCTTTGGGTCAAGCACTGGCAAGCATAAACTGGCCATTTTGGCTTTCAGATAAATGGGTTCCATACAGTTTCATTCTATAAAAACATATATACTGTCTATTATTTCTAGCTCTAACTGAATTGTTCTTGGCCATTCAAAATACACATGGGAATAGGTGGAAAGGAATTTAAGAAAACATCTTTATTACAGTATTCCTTATTACTGTACTACATGCTATACTGCTCCTCAGCAATGTTTCCAAGGCACTTTAAAAAAGCAACCCAACATAAAAAACAATCATCAATAAAATCATAATGTCATAAAATATAAAACCTGTGATTAATCTGTGGAACTCCTTGCCACAAGATGTGGTGATGTCATCAAGCCTTAATACACATGGTTTGTCTTCTGTGCTGAATCTGTCTTAGATGATGTTCCTGTCCTCCAGGTTTTGAGTGGATGCAAAATTGTGAAGCATTTTGGCAGTGGTGCAATGAATCATATTGTCACTACCAAACCACTTCCATGTGATATGCATCACTTCTGGTGAGGACAGGAGTCATGAGATGCAGAGGATTGGCACCAACCCCAGGTGGTGCTTATATTGGCAATACCACTGGATCTTATTGCTCACAGATGGATGGAAAAAGGAACAGGCATTACTTCAGAAAGCTGCTTATAATCTGAAAAATATTCTTTTCTCTGTAAACTGCTTTGTGAACTTTTTGTTGAAAAGGGGTATATAGATACTATTGAATGAATGAATGAATGAATGAATGAATGAGTGGCAAGAATGAGTCTAGCGTTCTCAATCAATGAAACATCCCTGACTCCATTCATAGCTCCCTCTAAGATGCCTTGGTTGTCTTGTCCTTTTAACTTGGCATCCATCAGTCTTGAAAGACTATGGTATCGTGCTCAACGCTGCATGCGAAGCACGAAGGCCTGGGTAGATTGATATGGCGGATAGGCTGTTACCCAAGCAGCAAATCCCCCCTCTCCACAACACTGAAATAGTCCAATGGAAAGGCAGAGCCGATACGATTGGTTTCAGCTGCGTCGCAGAGCTGGGCTAAGGACAGGAGCTCACCTTGTCTTGTGGGGACCCAGTTCTCAAACCCTGGCCTGCTGGTTAACAGGCACAGTGTCTTAACCACTTGCGCAACCCACAACCCACAGACTACAGTCTTGTCCATGATGTTTCAAAATCTGTTAGATATGACGCTTCTTCTTTGGAAAGAAAATAGGAAAATTGCATGTTTACATGTTATCACATACCTGTTCAAGTGCTGAAGCAACTCCTATTTCAATTTACCTGCTTGCAGAAAATCAAAATGTGCGCAGCTAAAGAGCTCAATCAGTTTGAGAAACTTATATGTGTGTTATTATTCTGCAAAATTTATCTTTTATTCTTGTAGAAGAAATCCGGCAGAAGTGTTCACGGAACATTCGACAACATTATCTCGGCATTTGCCATCAGATGTGCAGTGTGGGTCAGGAATGCAGCGAGATCAGAAGAATACGGAAAAACGGGATCTGCAGGAAGCGCCAAAAACCACATCAGCTGCTGAAAATGATAGAAATCAAGAATGCCATCAGGTAACTTTCTAATCTTGTGTCACTGCTTAAATGTTAGGGTGAAAAAGTCCAGAGCTGGGAAAAGTCCGGTAGGGCTTGACTAGAAAAATGCTGTTGCTTGAATGGTATAGTGGAAAGCCCCTTTTGCTACCAAACAATGAAAATAAAACTAATTTTTAAACGGGTTTAACATTTTATTTTCCCAAAAGAATGAGGGCAATTGTCGGTGTCATTGATCATCAGTGATGTTGCAAGTGCCCAATGCCAATACTTGCCCATAACACTCATATTCTCCGCGCATTTAGCTTTCTTTCCTTCTAGACTAGGGATGTCCAAACCTTGACCCAGGGACCAGATGTGGTCCTTGGTGAGCCACAGTGCAGCCCCTGGCAAGACCCCTCTGTCCGGCTCTTGGGCAAGCCTTGTAATACACTCTAATACATTTTATATGTAAATTGTTTCAAATTTGAAATGTAAATTAGTTTCCCAACCCCTGACACAGTGTCAGAGAGATGATGTGGCCCTCCTGCCACAAAAATCTGGACACCCCTGTTCTAGACGGAAGTCTGTTGTCTGGTCCCTCCCCCCCAAACAATAATACGGTAATAAGTGATAACTCTGTTTGTAATTGTCTATGAATGAGACTATGTATTGGTGGTTCTTAAAGTTCGGACTCTCTTGGGGGGGATTGTGACTTTTGGGGCGGATTGTGTCACAAAAAAGTTGGGCACTTCCATCTTGGAAAGTGTTTTCAAGCAGCCTGCCCAAAGAATGGCAGTTAGATGTGGAGAAAGTCATAGCAGAAAAACTTGTCTTGGCACCTGAAATACAGGTGCACCTCTGTACACAACCTGATTCCAGCCTTATCTTGGTGTTGCATAACCACACATCAGTGCAGTGCATGCTTAGCAGGAGATAACTCACATTTTTAGCAATTCTCTTTCACTCCAACTATGAGGACTGGAAACTTCCAAAAATATCAAAACAAAAATTACGGTATTTCAAGTTTGTAGGTTTTTGTTCTCTATAAAGTTTTTTTGTCAGGAGGACCACATCATCTTTCTGACACAGTGTTGGGGTGTGGAAAGGGTGCCAGAAAACTCATTTACATTTCAAATTTGAATAAATTTATGTGTAAGAATGTACTGGAGTGGATTACAAGGCTTGCCCAAGGACCAGATAGAGGAGTCTTGCCAGGGGGCACATTGAGGTTTGCTGAGGGCTGCATCTGGCCCCCGGGCCAGGGTTTGGAGACCCCTGATCTAGGTCATGCTGATACCTCAAGTCTGTAGACAGGCACAGATCCTGTTTAGCAAGTGTTTTGTTTGTTTTGTTCTGTTATTTCATCACTAATGCAACTGAGATTAACAATATATACATGGATTCACCATTGTTAGTTTTGCTTTGGAACAAACCTAAGGATTTATTCCTCCCTATGGTTTTTCCTTAATCTCTGAGCAGACCAACTCTTTGTGTTAATAATTAGTGTAAAGGAATGTTTGTTAAGGTGGAGGGTCACAAGATCTGCCTACCAAAGCCCTACTAAGCAGAGGAGTGGAAGTATTACTCATGTGCTGACAGAGGTGCTTAAATCAGAATTTGGAGGTCACTGTGTATTTGTAGACAGATAAGCATTAGTGTGAACTTCGCTCAAAAATAAAATCTGTATGAACCTGTGCAGGTTCATAAGCCAAGATTCTGTATTGGGTGTATGCAACGTCTTCCTGATACTGGTTATGGGAAAGTCCCACCTCGCAACATTGTTTTTGTGCCACCTCTCATTTTTAGAGACAAAAACAACTTTTCAAGGATAATGTATTTTTAAGTCTATAGGTAACCAGGGATGCAAAATTTGACCTCCATATTCTGATTTCATTAAAGATCATAACAGTTCCATCCCCCTGCCTTTATTATCTACCCTTCCTTATGTTATCAGAGTACAACAGTTTCTGCTGTCCCAAGATTAAAAATCACTCAGTGGGTAACTTATATGAAAAAGTTGCTGCTCCACTAGCTGTTGGGGAGGTGCTGAAGTCATCTGGGAATTTCCAGTGGTAGGTCCAGGGTGCTTCAGGGCCATGAGACAAAGCTTTACCTTGTGTTTTTCCAGCATTAACTACTGCCCCTGGTATTACCAGGATGATGCTATAGTTAGGGAGTTGGCCAAAGGCTTGCAAGACCTGGGTTTGAATCCCTGCTCAGCGGTGAAGCTTCCTGGATGATCTTGGACCAGTCATTCATTCTCAGCCTCACCAACCTCACAGGGTTGTTGTGAGGACAGTCTCACCTACCTCGTGATAAAAGCTGAGTGAGCTGCCTTGGGCATTTGTGTTGGCATGGGAAAGGTGAGGCATAAATCTAACAAACAAATAAATATTAAAGGTTCAGAAGTTAACTTGGTCAGCTGGTTTTTCTGAGGGGCATAGGCAATCAATCCTAGCTAACCTCTGATTTGACCCCAGGAACGTCCCATAGAAAATCACTTTCCTAAATGTTACTAAAGCTGGACAGAATGTAGCCATGATGCAGTAGCTACCAGCCCGTTCTTCAAGACTGGCCCCGCTATGAAGCAGGGTGATGCAGTCCACTTTTGGTGGCAGATAGTGAACCAGCTCTTTGGGAGCAGCACATTTGTCCAACCAGAACCACTTCCATAGCTGGATATCTGCAGAAAATGTAGGGAGAAATTGGACCGTTTTTTCCCCCCTTCAGAACCACTAGTTCTTACATGCAAACTGGCTCATTTGGGATCTTTCTTTATGAAACTGAAGATTACACTTGAAACGTGTCCCTGACGCCTCCCCATCTAAGTTGTGGACATTGCTGTTTCTCCTGTTTCATGCTTGCTTTGTGGAGTTTGTGTCCAGTATAAATAACACAATCAAAAGTCATCGCGTAATTTATGCCATTTTGATCTTGTTAAACATGTAATGCTTGTCCTTTAAGGTGGCAGAATGTATTTACCATATTTGTCCTACCCCTTCTTTAAGGAACTCAGCGTACTTGAGTATGCCTGTTTCCCAATTTCACAACATGTCGGTGAGATTTTTGGTTCAAGATCCCAGTGCATTTACAACTAATTAGAAATCTGAATACAGATCTCCATAGTCCAAGATTCTGGCCACACTTTGCTGTGCCACTCTAGCAAAATGCACACAGTCTCCATTGGGCCTTTGGTTCTGTGGTCTGAATATGGATCGCATTCAGAACTAAATGTGATACATATCAATGAGTGCATTCTTGATCCATACCAATGAGTCAGAATGGAAGGAGATGCGTTTTCACAATTTGAAAGGATTGACAATATCTATTTGGTTAAATTTCAGCTTTCTGTAAAGAAGTCAAGAGGGTTGGAGCAAATGTTGGCAGATTCAATCAATCAATCAAGGAAGCCTGGCATTCACCAGGTAAGGAATTTGTTGCAGGTTTTCTGGACATATATCCTGGATTTCTATAGGCATAACTCATGTTTCCAAATCAAAAAGCTATGACCTAGTTTGATTTTTAAATTTTTTTAAAAAAATCTTCCTTAAAGACCAGAGCCAGATACAGTTGAAAACTGAGACGGAAGCTGTGCCTGAATATTGGGCCAACATTCACCCCAATATAATGAATTCTTATTTAGTAAAAAATATCTCCAGAGTTGCAAAACTTTAGAGTTAGGTTGATGGAGATTCCTAGAAATGTAAGGCTTGTAAGACAATGATAATAATAATAAACTCAAAATAATAATGGTTGAATATATATTGAATATATATTTATTATGTATTATGTCTCATTTGCTGAGCTTTTGGTGTGAACGTTTAGCTCAGTGTAGAGCATTTTTTAGCCTTGAGTTTCTATTTTATCAGTGCAGATGGAAAAGCCATATTTATATGGTTCTGCAGTAGTGTGTCTGACAGTCTCAGCCCCAAAGGGCCAAGTAGTCCTAGGGAAATTTAAAAGTTTAATCTGATTTCAGTTTTAGTCCAGTCATCTGCTGATAACATTATTTAAAGCTTGTGGTCATTAACAAGGAGGATGCTAAATTTCCTATTAATTCCTTTTGTGAATGATTAGCAAAGGGAAGCTGATTATTACACTTATAACAAAATTGTTTACTTTGTGTATGTTTAACAGAGAACAGAAGTGGTATTGAGGACAGCTACGAATGAGACCGTCCCAGATCACAACACTGACTCAAGGCAGAAACCTGAGAAGGAAGATTCAGAGTGGCTGGAAACTTGTAAGACACTCTGATATTAGATTGTTTACCTGGGTGTGACTCTGAGGGTGAATTTAGGTCACCCTTTTGAACGGTGAAGTATTGCCAGAAGGTGAGGCTCATGCCTCAGTTTCATCATAAGATTGTCTAAACGTGTCCCTCTGTGGTGTTGACCACAGCAATTTTTAATCTTTTTGATCTTGCTAACAAGGCACTAAAATTAAGGCACACCATCAGTTTTTTGATTACTGATAAGGCACACCATGCTGCAGGAAGGGGGCTCAAATCAAACGGATCTGTGGACTGTCCACGCACACCAGTGGTTGAAAATCCCTGATTTGCCAAATGGAATCCAGTCTTGGCAAACCAATTAGAACCAGCTGCTTCCAATTGCAGTTTCAATAACTATTGAATATTACTAATATTATTATTATGAATTATTATTACTAATATTCTAACATTACTGTATAAAAAGTCTGAATAGTTTGCCTCTTTCTCCCACCTCTTGATGAATACAAACCCTTCCCTTCCACTTGGCTGGAACTTTCCTGCAGCCACACATTTTATCTGAATTACTAGCGAAAAGCGTACCCGCATTGCGGGAGTAACATTTCCCCATACGCCATCCCCTCCATGCGCATCAATACTCCAAGCGCATCAACACACCATGTGCAACTTCCCCAATGCGCAATTTCTCTCATGTGCAGCATCCCACCATTTGCAACTTCCCCCATGCGCATCAACCCCCAATGCACAACTTTCCCCCATGCGCAACTTCCCCCATGCATCATTCCCCATACACATCATCCCCCCCTGGGCAACTTCCCCCATGCGCAACTTCCCCCATGCACATCAACCTCCATGCGTAACTTTCCCCCATGCGCATCAACCCACCATGCACATCATCCCCTGTGCACATCATCCCCCATTCTCAACTTTCCCCCATGCGCAACTTCCCCCACGTGCATCAACCCCATGTGCATCAGTCCGCCATGCGCAACTTCCCCCACGCGCACCAACCCCGTGCGCATCATCCCCCTATGCACAACTTCCCCCCATGCGCAACATCTCCCATGCGCAGCATCCTCCCCAGTGCAACCTCGTCCTCCGAACAACATCTCCCCCAGTGCACCAGGCACCGAGCACCAAACTGGCTTGATGTTGGTCTGTCTTCCATGTTAAGTATAGGACAAAAACACGTCTCACCCTTTTCAGCCCCTGAAAGGTTAAATTTCTCCACATGGGTTCTTGGTGGGCGTTCAGGTGACAGAAGGATCCCTCCCAGAATTCCATGCTTCAGGCCCAGCAGTTGGGGCGGAATGTTGATGAGTCAGCAATTCTCAATGCAAAGTATAGGGAAGAAAACGCGTTGTGCCCCTTTTCACCCCCTTCTGGTTGGAATTTCCTAAAACCGGTTTTTAGTGCACCCCTCAGTCACGGAAGGAACACCCTCCCCAAATTTCACGCTTCTCGGGCCAGCAGCTTTGGCAGGGCGTTGATCAGTCAGTCAGTCAGTCAGTCAGTCAATGACTTTTCTCTTTTATATATATAGATGACCCCATGAAGTGTTTCACATGCTGAAAAAGTAGGCAAGCACACCCAGATACAGACAGGTGTGCATCTGCACATCCAGGGACTCATTTCTGCGTCAGTGGCTCAAACTCAAGTTAATGTCCAAGTCAGAAAAAAAACACACAAGTTTTTGCAACTTGGGCTCACTGACTTGCGGCACAATCCTAACCAATTTAGGCCAGCACAAGCCATATGTCTCCCCATTCCTATGGGGATGTGGGGATGCCAGTGCATGTTTTTGCGTGATCTCCCCGGTGTGGCACAGAAGTTCCTTATGGCACTTTTGCGACACCCCCAGGCCAGCACAGGACATCCCAGCCTAACTGGGGATTAGGATTGCGGCCACACATTCCCATCCTTGGTTGTTTAATCCATAAACAAGTGAAACTGGATTTCAGCCTATTTAGAGCTGGCTGAAGTCAGCTGAAATGTAAATACAGTACTTCAGTTTAACTTGTTTGTGGACTGGAGTTGAGCCAATCCTTTACTGGCAAGGAGATGATGGAATTAATGTTCCTGTTCCTCTTTTCATTTGTTTGCAAATGAGCCCAGAGACATTCATGTATGAAGGCAAACTGTAACATGGTGCAATTTGTAGCCTCTTCTCATTCATTGTCCCTGTCATTAATCTATATGTGAGAAAAGGAATTTCTATACATGACAAAAGGCAAGACTGAATTTCATCTTGATCAGAAACTGCTGGTATATTTCAGTTCAGGGATTTTTTTCTCTCCACCTTTCTCCCTCCTCCTCTTGACGTCTTTATTTTAATGTCTTCCCCCCTCCCTGAGACTGTTGATTGTTCTGAATGTTTCCTGTTTTCTGGGAAATTCCTTAGCAAGGTTACCTTGGGCTACCCGGAGAAGGGCAGTACTGTTCCAAGAGGTTTAGAGCACAATCCTTACTACTCAAAAGTAAGCCCCATTGTGTTCAATGGATCTTACACTTTCGGATTGCAACCATAATGTTTGAAAGAGGTTTTGCTTCCATCGCTGTGTACACTCTTTTGTGACACCAACATCTCTGGTTCAACCCATTTGGCAAGACATCAGAACGAAAGCAAAGCACACCATCAGCAGCAATCCATTTTTTCACAACCCCTTGACTGAAAAAAAATCTAGAATCCGACTCCAGTTTATTAGATAATCATATAAGAAGAAGACATAAGAAATTTATTTGTCATTACACTCACAACTGGGTGCAACGAATATGTTCATTCTTGGAAAAGTTCTCATTTTGTTACCAAACTTGCATATATTTATGCCTACCTAAATTGTACCTAAATTGTGTGTGTACAGCAGGGAAACAAATTTAAATTACAATATCATATAGACAGCCTAAACCCCCATTAACTTTACTTGCAACACTTTTGTGACACCCCCTGGCCATCATGGGATTCGTTCAGCGTCCTGTATCAGCATAACCAGCGGTTAGGATTGCACTCGAAGAGTTCAGGTATAGGCTCCAAAACATGGAAATGATTGTTTGTGCACCCACGAATGAACACTCGAGACACGTTTTTGGAGAATGGGCCACTTTAAATGAAGTAAATGTACACACTGTACATACTTACAGAGTCCTGCAGCAACAGTGCAACACACAGTGGGTGATGCAGGAGCTGAACCATTGGGCGGCTTCAGAGATGATGCCTCTGGCCCAACCCATACCCCATGAGTCACTTGCAACCTGTGAAAACTTTTCTGGCTACCCTTGGCAATTGGTTGCTATTAGCTGCATGGTGTTCAGGGACACTGTAATTGTCACTGTAAGACTGTAATTGCCATTTAGCATATTGCCAGCTGGTCAACGGGTGTAGGGGTGGATCAGGCAGCAACTGATACTATTTGAATGCTTGATCTAAATTTTCATCTCCAGCCTACCGGCTTCATTGCTTTTCTGTTACTGATGAAACCAGAAAATCATGACCAGCTCTGAACTGGTCATGACCAGCTCATCTAGACAAAATCATGACCAGCTCATCTAGACAATTCTGAACTAGGTCTTCGCTATTCAGATTAAACATGCTGGAACAGAATCTCTACCACAATACCCTAATCTTTCTAAAGTAGTGATGGAAGGAGCATTGCATCTTCCATTGAAGGTGTTTAAGTGTGGCCATATATACTCTTTTTCCAGGATGTGTCCTCTTTTTACCTTTGTGTCCTGGAAAAAAATCTTTGTTGTCCTCCATTTCCTTGTGAACTGGCAAAATATAGCCTTCATGTAATTAATAAATTATTTGCAATAAATTATGGCCTATATCCTAAAGTGAAATTAAGCCCCTTGCTCTGGAGTAATTAAGATGACTTTCTATAAGATAACACTAGAGGGCAACATAACTGCATGGACCCGTAACTGCTTTGGATGTTGCCCTATATATAATAGTTTTAAATGTTATAATAAGTAATATAGTGTTTCCATTAATCACATGAAAGCAATATACATGTTTTTAGCTTTTATTTTATGTCCTACATTCTTCTTGGATGACCTACATTTTGGGGGGCAAAACAATGATCTCATGTGTGGTGATATCATATGGTCACCCTGAGGTTAACACACTCTGCTTCTTCCATCCCTGCTTTAGGGATGAGAAACAAGATGTTGTACTAAATGGGCCTTTGGCCAAATCCAACAAAGTGTTTCTTACAGTGTTATCTCTTTGCAACATCAGAACCACTAGAGATGTTTCTGAGCTCTCAAACCTAGGCCTAGTGAACCACTTTCATTTTCTCTTTCAGTGCGGCGGTCAAAAGTCGCAGATGAACGGCGGCGCTCCCTTGCCAGACATGCACGGGATGACTACAAGAGGCTGTCACTGCAAGGTGCTCATAAGGGGAAAGCAGCAGAAGCTTCCAAGACTTCTAAAACAAAGGACCCTCGACGGCTTGTCCCTCCTCCTTTGCCACCAAAGCCCAAGCACCTTACTACTGGCATAGCCAATGGACAACCAGACAGGTTGGTTTTCCTGAAACCTTTGCCTAGATGGTAAAGAAAGACAGGGATGTGGATACATATGTACATACAGGGGAAATGTGTTCCTTGCTAGTTGAATTTGGTTCAAGAAGTCATTGATCTTCTCCCTGGTTTGCTGGCATCTCATGCTCTTCCACTTCATGTTTTTCCCCTTTGAACTAGAGGTATAACCTAATTATCAGCATTTTATTCATCAGCAATTTTGGGTGCAATCCTAACCATGTCTACTTAGAAGTAAGCCCCATAGTGTTCAATGGGTCTTACGCCCAATGGAAGTGCAGCCATTGGCTCAACTTGAATGAGGTTGGCAGATAAACATCCTTTAAGAAGCAGTTAATGGCTTACAAGCAGCCTGCTTACCATGGTAATGTGGCAAGCTACTATGCTTGCCTTAGAAAGGTTCAGAAAGGGTTCTGCTTTTGGTTTCAGGTTTCAGCTGGGAGGGAGACCTCCTGTTTCCCCCATGTGATTATCACACGAAGTCTAAGCCTGCAATCCTAACCACTCTTTCCTAGGAGTAAGTACTATTGAACTCAGTGGGACTTACTTCTGAGTAATGATTAGGATTGCCCTGAATGTGCAAAGTCATAAAGTTCACATAAAGTTCAAATTCAAAAAGAATTGCTTTGCAAGGGGAAGCTTCTGCCTCTGAGTTGAGACTAAACTGTTTTAAGACCAGGGAAAGGGAATTGATTCATATTGATTCATTGCCTGCCTTGTTACTATTACGGTAAACAATTGCTTTTGTCGAATGTGAAAATGTGGAGGTTCCTGGAACCTCCTGGTTCATGGAGGTTCCTGGAACCAAATTTCATGCTGGTGAGGTTCAACCAGTACAATGATTTAATGTTTTTCCTATAAGATGCTGTGAAACCCCTGTAGATGGTTTTGAAAAAGATCTGTCCAAATTCAATTCCTTCTTCTGTGCAATGGTTAAAGGCAGAGGCACTCTGTCCTTCATTCTATATGGCCACCTTGGCTGAGGAGGATCTGTATGGTGAAACAAGGGAACCTCCCCTCCCCCTGGATAATGCCAGTCTGGATTAAGGCCCCACGCAGATGCTGTTTATATCTGAAAAATCAAAAATGCAAATTCCAGTCATGCAACGGGAATGTTGTTTACCCTTTTTGTCCTAGAATTTGGTATTACTGGAATAGCATTAAATCAGGATGAGTGCAATCTTACACAGGGTCTTGCATTGAACTTAAAACATGGTTATTTGGGAAATTATCGATGGCAGTCCTAGATTTTTTTCCACCTAGAGCTGCTTCCCATTTTGCAGTCACTGCAGTAACACCATCATATTACTGCAATCACTTCTGGAACCACAACAGGAGCTGAAACTGCTTCTGGTGTGATTCCACACCGGGCCTCAAAAGGATGACCTTCTTGATTGCGACCCACATTTTGGTGAGTGCTGAATTAGCGTTTGTGCAGGCTGCCCAGATAGTATTAGCTCTACAATAGGACAATTTTTAAAAATGGTAAACCATCCATTCCTTTGCCATGGCAGAAAACAGGCAGTGCAAAGGACTGTCTCCAGTTCTACTCGCGAGAGCATCATTAGATGGTTTAAAGAAGAGCAGCTTCATCTCCGAGCTGGCTTTGAGAAATCGGCAGATAGGATAGCACCCTGGTTCCATGGTGAGTATGCTGGATTTTTGCCTATAGCTGTACTACAAGATGGGATATTTGGATGTCTCCTGATATACCCCTGTCCCTCCCTCTCTCATCATTAACATTGCTATTTTTTGCCTCTGTTGTCTCCTGTTTGTCAAAATGTCAACTGTAAGCACCTCGAGGCAGGGAGCTTTTGCCGATGCAACTCTGATTTATTACATTTTGCCATTGATAACCTGTAAAGCAATCACCAGGCGTATGTATAATGCAATATAAACCAGCAATCCAGAATGTGAACCATTGTTCAGGGTGATCATATGACCAGAAAGACCTGGATTTGTCCAGATTTTTAGCCTCCTGTCCAGGTGTCCTACATTTTGGCTTCATTTTTGAACTTCGCAATAGTGTGCAGTACACCATCGTGTCATATGTCGTTGGATTTGTATTGAAGAGCAGAATTCAATGCAAAAATCAGTTTCGAGATATCTCCTTCCTATCAAATGTTATGGCCAAAAAACTGAAAAACAAAAAGTTTAGAAAAAAAAATGGGGGGGCAATTTTTTAAGCGGGTAGGAATTTTGGCCTTGGGATTCAGGAATTTTGGTTTTGGCATCTGGTCACCCTGACCATTGTGCACAGTGGCAACTATACAGGAGTCATTTATGTGCAACCAACAGCAAGGCAGTTATTTCCCACCCCCTTTTTTTAAGTAAATAGTGTTTTGTGGTGTAGAATGAAGGAAAATCCTCCTTATGTGACCCCAGCTTTCTCTGTTTCAACTGAAGATAACTATATTTGAGCTACTGTATATCAAGACAATGTCTACTCTGGAAGAATAAGTTGAAGGCAATATTGGACAATGGGGGCATAATTGTGTCTCCCTGCTCAGACCCCCAATTTTGCTTGCCTGCCTCCAGGGATAAAAGGGAAAGGTAGAGGCACAAGTAGCAGAGAGGATGAGCAAGTACCAAGCACACCCATGGATACAGAGGAGAAAAATAGCCTACTTCTCTTCAATGACCTACACTCAGTGTGCAGACTACCACCTCCCACCCAAATTTTGTCATTTTGCTGAGAACCCAGCGACTCCAGTAGTGCTGGAGAGAGAAGGGGCTTGCTGTTGTTGCTGCCATTGAAGTTTCTCTTCTGACATGCTCTTGGTGAACTAGAACAGGATCAGAGCACCTACTGGAATGGAAGATTGGAATGGTTGGGAGACCGATGGGCTGGTGGCTTGTCATTTTGACTCCCCTCTAAAATTGCCATGCCACATAATTGCTTCATGAGCAGGCTATGCATGCACTCCTGCATAGGGTCTGATCTTCTTCACCATTACCACCACCCATATTAAAAAGCAGATGCTAAAAGATTGGTAGTAAAACACACAACTCACTTATTAGGTAGCCTAGAATTTTCTCAATGTGAGGGGTTCTTGATTTTAATCATACTGTTCCGCGTTAATCTAAGGGTGGAACAGAGACTAATTCTCAACCTCGGAACTGTATCCTGTGTGTATAAATGTCAAAAAAATGGAAAATAATAACAGCAGGATTCCTTAAGGATTGAAGGAAGGATTCCTTAAAGGAAGGAAGGTGCTTAAAGGATTAATGTTTGAGAAGTATTTTGAACTCTTGAAATATGCTATTCAAATGCAGCAAGTGAGGGTCAGGCTTTGGAAGGGTGGAAATTGCTGGTCATGGATCAGACCTGTCCAAAATCTCCACCATCATTAGAAATTAGAGGGGAAATGCTGTCACTCTGTTTCTTAGACTCTGCAGGAGAAGCAACAAGATATTACTGGACATTTTTTACTGTACAGCACAAAATGACAGGCTTATTTTCCAGCATGATTTGTATATGACATTCTGATAACATGATTTACTAAAAAGTAGGGAAAACAACAAAAAAGTAGGAAAAGTGCTTAATTTTAAAAAAAAAGTGTTCAGACTATTGGAAAGGATGAATATGTTGAAAATAAATATGGTTGTTAGTAAATAGTTGGATATGTTAGAAAATTTAAGTGATTGAACTTATGACTTTGCTATTGTTGTAATGTATGAATATAATTTTTAATTTTCTTTTATAAAATTTGAATTAAAAAAATATTATACCGGAAAGGATGAGGGCTGGTGAACTTCACTGGAGAGGACTTGAAAGTATGTTTTTCACGTAGAAAGAAATCAACAAATAGTATTTATCTATTTTGCCCTTGCCTTTGATTTTGGAACAGGTCTTTTAACAACTAAGAAAGCAGAAGAACTACTAACGGGTTTTGCACCTGGTAGCTTTCTGATCCGTGTCAGTGAAAAGATCAAGGGCTATGTCCTCTCGTACTCGGCGGCAGAGGGCTGCAAGCACTTCCTAATAGATGCTTCTGGGGATTCCTATAGTTTCCTTGGCGTGGATCAGCTACAGCATTCATCTTTGGCTGATCTAGTGGATTATCACAAGGTGAGCCTTTCATCCTGTTTATCGATTTGCATTTCATTTCTAAAGCCCTCTGGCACGACAAAGGTCCCTCCTATAGGGTTTGAAGCAAAGGACAGGTGACCTACAGGAATGAAAGAGTGAAGACAATGAAAGCATTTTAGAGCAACTGAGCCAGTCTGAAAGCTTTCTCATTGACTTCAGTATAGATGTACATTCTTTTGTCCCAGTCTAATTGGTTCTAGTTCTGCAAGATAGCCTTCTGCAACTTAGCCATGTGGCCAGTTTAACTGGGAACAGCATACCAGCTGAGGGATGCCCCATTGACATGGGAACTCATGCCATGATTTATTTGTTCTTAATTTGGGGGTTTATATTTTGCCTTGTGTTGCATATACCCCAGAGTGCTTTTTATTTTTATCTAAGTGCTGCAGCTGGGAAACCAGATTCCTTTGAACTTGCTAAGTTTAAGTTCTCTGGAATATGGGATATAAATTCTGATCTGTAATTTCTTTTTTCTTTATTAGGATGAGCCAATCACATCTTTGGGCAAGGAGCTTCTCCGTTACCCCTGTGGTCAACAGGACCAGGAGCCTGATTATCTTGATCTTTTTGAGTGAGACCTGACATTTTCACAGGGAGATGCTGCTCTCTTAAATGGACAGGTGTGGTTCTTATAACAGAAGCAGACGCAGATTCAACACCTTTAAGAACATACAAAGAGCTCTGCTGGATCATTTCAAAGCTTCCCATATCACACTGTGGTCCACCAGATACTGTATCTCAGGGAACACACAAGACAATTAAATACCTGCAACCTATTGCCACTCCTGGTTATGACAGCCTCTTAGATTACAAAGATATGGTGCAATTATGTTCAATAATCAAGGAGTGTTGATAACTCTTTCATGCTACTTGTTACCAGCCTGTGACTCTACACATGCCAACAAGATACAAATGAACAGGAAGTAAAATCCAAAATGGTTAAGAAGATGGTATTGAACTCTACATGGAGACAACTTTGTTAGGGCCGAATCCTGCCCTTTGTAAAATGAAGCAAGACAAAATAATCCCAGTGTATATAACTGATGTAATTTCCTGTAAATATTTGAAAGGGTTGTGTTTTGTTTTTAAAGCCACGTATACAAAAAGAGGCAGGGCCTACAAGATGGTGGCCCCTCTCTGCTTTCATGATCCAGTCGGGAATGAGGGTATATCCAGTGGCGGGTTTCAGGTGGTTCTTACAGGTTCTATAGAACCGTCTGCTAATGAGCACCTGGTTCTGAGAACCGGTTACTAATGGGTCATCGAACCTGTTGTTAATTTAGATTATTAGGAGATAGAACCTGTTGTTAATTTATTTGAATCCCACTACTATATGTAACACCTTACAATACTGAGATAAAATACAATATTCATGGGATAAAATTCTCACTGCAAAAAAAGAATTGCCTGAATCCCTATTAAACTGTACTCTGGTTCATGACGTTATCTGCTCAGTGAGGAATTATTCTCAGTGTGATCAAGAAGAAAAGCCTGTATTAGCCAAAATATAGATAGAGATGAAAAATTTTGTCCAAGATCATTTGTCTTTTGTATGCATATGTCTTTAATGCAAACTATTCAACTATACTTCTTTGGTTTCTAATCATCAGTATTATCATTTGTATAACAGGATATATCAAGAAAATATACCTGTATTTTCATCTGTGTCTTTTTTTAATTGATCCATTTTATGGCTTGGAATTGATACATGAATGTAGGAATTAGAAACCTACTTCCTTCAAAAAATGGAGAGAGAGAGAGAGAGACAGAGACAGAGACAGAGACAGAGAGAGAGAGACAGAGAGAGAGAGAGAGAGAAACAGAGAGAGACAGAGAGAGTCAGAGAGAGACAGTCAGAGAGAGAGAGACAGAGAGAGAGACAGAGAGTTCTCAGGAAATTGAATTCTGTACCCAATCACTTTTTACACTTATCTGGAACATAATGCAGCTTTGGATTTAAATTTTTTGGATATATATTACTTATCAGATCTTTTCTCCTGATGGTTGTCCAAACCTGGGAAAGTCCACCAACTCACACTGAACTACCTCTAGACCAGCCTACTATACATTATACACAGTGGTGGGCAGGCCTGGCCCCAACAACTGGTTCTCTGGAAGTGGGCGGAGCCAGGAAAGGTCAGGGGCGGGGCCAAGGGGAATTTTTTAAATTAAAAAAATTTAAAAAAATTTAAGCATGTGGCTTACCTCTGAGTAGACCTGCATAGGATAGTGCTCTGAGGATGAAGTCCTCTCCACACTGGCCTGGAAGTAAGTTCCATTGACTTTCATGGGACTTACTTCTGAGTAGACCTGCTTAGGATGGGGGTCTGAAGCTAAAGGCCAGCAGGGGGAGGCGGGGTGATCGCTGCCACGCCGTGCGGCTTCCCCTCGGCCTCCACGGCCAGCAGAGGGAGGCGGTGTGATCACTGCCACGCCATGCGGCTTCCCCTCGGCCTCCACGGCCAGCAGAGGGAGGCGGGGAGATAGCTGCCGCGCCGTGCGGCTTCCCCTCGGCCTCCACGGCCAGCAGAGGGAGGCGGGGTGATTGCTGCCGCGCCGTGCGGCTTCCTCTCAGCCTCCATGGCCAGCAGAGGGAGGCGGGGAGATCGCGGCCGCGCCGAACCGGCTCGCTGTGTTACAGTCAGCCCCCATAACTACTGGTTCGCGACCGGCGGGCTCAGTTTAACAACCGGATCGCCCGATCCGGTCCGAACTGGTATTAGCCCATGCCTGATTATACATACACTATATGCCCCCCTACCCTTGCAATACAATCCGGAGACTGGTAAAAGCTTACAACACTGACAACATTTATGCAATTTTTGGGAAGAGGAAGTTTCACTGAGGTTATTTCAGGATCAAAAAAGTTTAAAAAAACATCTAAAGTTCTACAGATTCATTCATACATCAGTATTCACAGAAATGGTCAGGGGCACCTGTCTTAGAGTGCAATCCTAACCAATGATGTGTAGTAATGCTGCTCTTACTCTCCCACACATACAATACTTCCATTTCACACTGGTTTTTCTTCCCTAGTGAAAACATTGTCAGCCTTTCTTTCAATAGGAGGAGAGGCTGTCAGTCCACAGATGTGATTGGAAACCAGTCCAAGGGTCAATTATTCTGATAGTTTCAAGATAGATGCTACAAAAGTGACACACTTGGGTGCAAATCCATTTGACAAAGTGGCACCATTTCACAAAATATCTACTACATGGAATTGTGCTACTTCTCAGAAAGCCTTTTATTTTAAATATTTTTAGAATATTCATATATTGTTATTAGCAGAAACAAACCTGTATTTCAGGAGTAAAATTCCCACTGTACTCCATTCCCACACTGCCCCGCAATCCCCCATGCGCAACATCCCCCATGACCATCATTGACCCATGTGCAACACCTCTGTACAACATTCTCCCATGCGCACCACCACTCCATGAGCACCAGTCACAAGCACACCATTCCCCCATGTGCAACACCCCCATGCTCACTGTCCTCACATGCTCAACAACCCCATGTGCATCATCACCCCATGTACAACACCCCATACATCTGCCCCATGCACAGCACGACCCCATACACACCGTCCCAATGCGCACCATCTCCCACTGCGCAACAACCCCCATGCACATCAAAACCCATGCGTAACACTCCCCATGCATAACATTCACCATGCGCAACTCACCATGTGCATCAAACCCTGCACATCAACACCCATGTGCATCATCCCCTCAATGCAATATCCCCATGCGCATCAATCTACCATGTGCATCAACCCCCATGTGCAACATCCCCCCCTTGTGCACCATTCCCCCTTGTGCACCATCCCCCATGCACAGTATCCTTCCCAGTGCATCAGACACCAAATGGTTATATGTTAATCTTCAGTGTTAAGTATAAGACATAAACATGTTGCACCCCTTTTCAGCCTCTTAAGGGTTAAATTTCTCAACATCGGTTCTTGGTGGGTGTTGATGTCACAGAAGGAACACCTTCCCCAAATTTCATGCTTCTCGGTCCGGGGGTTGGAGCACAGCATCCCTCAGTCAGGGATTTTTCTATGCAAAGTATAGGGAGGAAAACGAGTTGTGCCCCTTTTCAACCCCTTCCAGTTGGAATTTCTTAAAATTGTTTCTTAGTGGGTGCCTCCATCACGGAAGGAACACCCTCCCCAAATTTCACGCTTCTAGGCCCAGTGGTTTTGGCTGGGCATTGATGAGTCAGTCAGTCAGTGAATCAGTTAGTCAGTGACTTTTCAGTTTTATATAGATTCAGCAAAAAGTTCTCAGTTTATGTAACAGAAAGTATGAGGACATGGGTCCATGGATCAGTCTAAAAATAAAACAGACACAAGGAGGAACACCGGCAAACATTTACTATACATTTTTAAATTATTCTGGTATGTAAAGGGAATGTTGCTCATCCCTCTGTTAAATATAAAAAAGAACCTCTTGCCCAATTAGCAGGAACGAAGCATGAAGAGACACCAGCAGAAGATTATTTTTTTTAGAAGGACAAATAAAAACAATGCTCAACACCTTGCAAAAACAAGTGACTAGGTATTTATTTCGTCTACGCACATGCAGAAGTTATGGCTTTTGCTTCCTTTGAGGTGGAGGATGGGATTGGGTCAATTACAACCGATTGAATGGTTGGGCTCTGCACTAGAAACATAAAACTATTATTATGTTATTACTGTTTAACTTGCTTTAATAGAGATCCTTAATTTCTCATATACTCTGCATCAAGTGCTTCTGATTGCCTGCTCTTCTGTCTGCATGAATCAAACCTTGCATATGCAGCTTTGAGCACAATCCTAACCACATCTACTTAAAAGTAAGCTCCATTTTGTTCAAAGGGTCTTACTCCGAGAAAAATGTCTTTAGGACCGCAGTGTCACTTTCATTTCATCAATATCATAAAATATAAGCATTTTTATCCTTCCTTGAAGGATAGGAAGAAACTCTACAATGAAAATAATAAATACTACAACCCACCAATGTGTATGTTTTGCATACACATTGTGAGGCTCATCCAGTCCCCCACTAAATTGAATGGGAGTGGACAACCCTAACCAGACCCACAGTGCAACACAGAGTGGCTTACTTTTCAAAGACCTTCCTTGACATAGCAGGTGTACTTTAATGAGTGCCTAGCAAACCCTGGAAAAACCTAAAACAATCTCATGTGCGAATCTGAAGATTGTGCCATCTCATCCCACATCAATCTGAGTTGTAAAATCATCTTACTTGTCCCTCAACTATACAACAACACAATGGCAAAAAACAAATCACTTTTCTCCAGGTTTTGATGGTACCAGTTCCTAAGTGTGACATGCAGGAAGGTTAGCTGTAAGATTAGGAGTGCAATCCTAACCATGTCTACTCAAAAATAAGCCTCATTGTGTTCAGAGGGTCTTACTCCTAGAAAGTGTCTTTAGTATTGCAACCCAGGTTGTTATTAGAACAACATAAACAGGAACTCATGACTTGCTTCATACCTTAATTTGCAGAACACCTATCACAACCTAGAAGTTCTTTTTTTTAATTCTAGGATAAAACTTCAAGTTTTCTTCTTGCTGGCTTTCTGTTTGCGCCGATGTGCCTCAATCTCGCGCCAAAAAACCAGCATCCCTAGCTGGCCATGAGAAGCTTCATTCATCGCTTTTGATTGAATACACATTTTGTACTGTTCTGGGGTCAGCTCATCAAGGCAGTGCTTCTCATGCCAGAGGTGGAAAAGTCCCCGGACAGGAGTCCTGACCACAATGAGGTTACTGTGAAGGTATTTTCGGTACAGATGAACGTCCTCTCCTCCCCACCCTTTAATGTCAAGATCAAATCCTCCTAAAATGAAATGAAAAGAAAAATAAGATTACAAAAAAATTATTGCAATCAAGAAATTATAGCTTGAATGCAATTTACTTTTGGAAGACTGAAATTGTAAGAAAATAGAAATTTTATTTATTTCTAAAGATGGATATTCTGATGCATTTTCAGAGAGGCTCGGGGCCCCAATTCTATCCAACATTCAAACACTGATGCAGCCACAATGCAGCCTCAAGGGGTCAAATGTTCCTTTACCTTGAGGAGACCTCTGTGACTGCCTCACAACCTCTGGGCACTCACAACTGGCATAGCTGCATCAGTGTTGGAATACTGGATAGGACTGGGCCATAACAACATATTTTAAAATAATGTTTTGAAAACAACCATTAAACAAATCAAAAGATTATAAAATCAATGAAGCAGATGAGCTGGAACAAAACTCGAAGCGTAATCCAGAAAGGAAAGAGATGAACAAATTGAAATAAACAAAGCGAGAGCAAATAATTCCATAGGGAGGGTAAGTATGAGAAGTTCTCTCCCTGCTCCCATCCCTGCATGTATCCCTCCGCTTTCAACAGGGACAGGATCTTCCCCTAGGCCAGAAGATGTTAAGGAGATAGACTGAAGATGGGAGATATATAAACTAGTGAAATGTACCCGTGTTGCAGGAGTAAAAATACCCCCACATACACCATTCCCCATTGCGCAACACTCCCATTGCCCAACATACCTATTGTGCAACACCTTCCCATGCGCATCAACCCCCCCGCGCAACAACATCCCATGTGGTTCACCTTTCCATGGTCACCAAACCCTATGCATGTCACCCTCCCAAATCCCCACATACGCACCAACCCCCATGTGCATCACCCATGCCCATCAACCCCCCCATGCACACCACCCTCTCATGTGCATCACCCTCCCATGTGCATCACCCTCCCATGTGCGCCAATCCCCACATGCATGCCAATCCCCACATGTGCATCACCCTCCCATGCGCACCAACCCCCGATGCGCATTAGCTCCCATGCACATCACCCCCAATGATCAACTCCCTCCTTATATCCAACCACAATATCTCGCCCGTGCAACACCCTTCCTCCCCATGCAATACCCCCCACAACTGTGGACACCCCTCCTACTGGACAAGTGCAGGATTTGAGTGTTGATCAGTCTTCAATGTAAGGTACAGGGCAAAAATGTGTTGCACACCTTTTCAGTCCCTTAGGGATTAAATTTCTAAAAATTGGTTCTTGGTGGGTACTCCCGTCACCAAAGGAATACACTCCCTGAATTTCATGCTTTTAGATCCAGAGATTGGGGCAGAGCTTCCATCAGTCGGAGCTTCTTCAGTGTAAAGTATAGGGAGGAAAACGTGTTGTGCCCTTTTCACCCCCTTCTGGTTGGAATTTCAAAAAACCAGTTCTTAGTGGGTGCCTCCATCACGGAAGGAACATCCTCCCCAAATTTCATGCTTCTAGGTCCAGCGGTTTTGGCTGGGCATTGATGAGTCAGTGACTGAGTCAGTGACTTTTCAGTTTTATATATATAAATGTTAACCAAAGTTCAGATTTTCCTATAAATCTTCCACTTCCAGCCCTGTCTCAATGATCCTTTTGTAATGATCTGCTAGATTAACTTACATTTGGCAAGATCCATCAACCAGCAAGATCCGTCAACCATTACTATGGTTATGGATCTGCATGTAGTTTGTAAACCAGATTCCTGCTCATATGATGCCATATTGTTTAATAATAATAATAATAATAATAATAATAATAATAATAATAATAATAATAATAATAACCAAATAAAGACCAAATAAAAATAAAGATAAAAAATGCCCAAAGACCTTGGCAGGCACCTGAAAACTATTGGCATTGATAAAATATCACTCTGCCAACTGCAGAAAGCCGTTCTTCTGGGATCAACACAAATTATACGCCGCTACATCACACAGTCCTAGACTCTTAGGAAGGGTCCGACTGGCGATGTAAATGAAACCAGCATGAAATTGTTCGCTGTGTATTTATTAATAATAATAATAATAATAATAATAATAATAATAATAATAATAATAATAATAATAATAATAATAATAATAATTGTACCACGCCTTTCTCCTGGAGGGCCCAAGGCAGCTAACAACATTATTGTTACTAAAAACAGTAACAATATGTTTCTTGTTATATTACTTGTTGTTTAGTCAAAAGATTATAAATTTTAAAACAAGAAAAGATAACAATCACCAGGCACATTGGAAGAAAGCCTTGGGCAAATGTCACACAAAGCACAATTACTTACCAACATTGATGTAATCAGAGCGATACTGGCATGTCATTCCAAACCCAAAGTCTCTCCAAAACCCTGTTTCTTTTTTTATTACCTGAAAGAAACATAGGGTATACTTAGATACTTGTGTGTGTGTATTTCCATGACAATTATTCGGAAAAAATTTTTGGATCAAATTTTCCTACAAGAATTTGAAACAGCAAGGATAGCCTGGCATCTACTTTCTTGGCAGGGAGGGAAGGGATGGGATGGGATCAGTGGTGGGCTCCAGCAGGTTCGCACCTACTCTATAGAACCGGTTGTTAACGAGAGATAGGACATATAAAGTTTAAAAATAGCCATTGAAAAGTGGCTGCCAGATGGGCAGAGAACCGGTTGTTAATTTTTTTCTAGCCCATCACTGGATGGGATGTCACCAGCACACTGCCATGACAAAGTTCTGGATTTTTCCATGGTGCCCCATAGACAAGTGTTGCCACTCTGAAAAAACCACAAATCATGTTTTTACACACACACATGAATAGGACAGAACATGGATCTTCATAAATAAGCACAACAAATTTTTGTTATCAAAATATAGGTAGGTACCTAGAAATCACGCCTCAAGAATTTTTTAGAGATGGCTCAAACCTGCCATAAGGTCAATCTGTGACTACATTTCAGTAGGCATCGCTGACAGAATGACCTGTGCCAGCCATCAGCACTGCATCCAGGTCCCTGGGACTCACACAGGGTGATCATATAACCAGAAATTTCCGGATTTGTCCTCTTTTTTAGTCTCCTGTCTGGGTGTCCTCCAAAAAGGCTTAATTGTCCTCCATTTTGGCTTCACTTTGGAATTTTGCAATGGTGTGCATCATGCCATATGTAATTGGATTCGTATTGAAGAGCAGAATCCAATGCAAAAATCAGTTTTGGAATATCTCCTTCCTATCACTAAACTAAAAATCAAAAATATGCATTCAGTGCTATGGGAAAGTGCCCAATATTGTGGCTTTACTCATGAGTAGGCAATCATGCCATTGTCCACTGGAAAGGCCAGGCTAAGAGGAATCCAAGACCTTGTCCTCCTTTTGAGGTTTGGGCATCTGGTCATGCTGGACTCACAAAACTGGTGTGTGGAAAAGGATGGGATGGTGTTCCAGAGGTGGGGAGGGAACGTTTTGGGGGAGAACAGAAGGAGAGTTGAATGGCCTCCTTTGCTCCCCTTCCCAGGCCCTTTTAACAGATGCTTGCTTCACATGCATTAATATTAAAGTCAAAGGAGACTGCTGGGTCCTCTCTGGACCCTCCAGAGTATTGGCGTTTCAATATATAATGTGAGCACATTACATTATTATTCTCCATTAGGGCCAACAATGCAGTGCAAACAAAGCAAATTCTTTCAAAGCTTTGGGAAGCTTTGGCTATGCAAGCAGCGTGCAAGCAGTTTTTGTTCTTAATCTTAATGGTACTGATCTGGCCTCCTTCCCAGGAGGCAACCTTTACTGAAAATGTAAATAACTAGATATATGTCATGCAGGTGACATATCCTAAATAAGAATGATTTCTTAAGCTTACACACCTTATTTATATGTTTGATTTTAGGCCTACCCAGTTCACAAGACTTTGCAAACTTATGGTATGTTTGCAACACTTGTAGGCTGTTGCAGGGACTTATACTCAGAGGCATAACGAGGGTATAGTGTGGGATGCAATCTACCACAGGCGACAGGGCCACAAGTAAGGGGTTGGACTAGATGACCTCCTGCGTTCCTTTCTAACTGTTTTGACAGTGTGAAATTTCAGTCCTTACCATGGGCGAAATGTTGCCTACGTATGCCTCTGTTTATACTGTCTACCTGGAGGTTTAGACTGTGCTCAAAATGTACCACACAGAAGTAATGATACTATGATTGTCCACAAATTCATATTAAGAAGTTAATAAACAGAGTCCAGTTCTTAACTAATCTAAACAGTCTCCATATCCTCATTCATTTGTTCCTAATATGTAAGTTTGTTAATCCTATGTCCCATCCAATAAAATGAGTATCTTTCTAATAACAATACTAATCTTAGCACCACCCAGTAGATAAGAAATCAGTTTTATATTATTTGTGAGTACCAAATTTTTAACAAACCCAAATACACTTTTGGGAATTATTCAATATGTCAGATCTGTCCTCTTGCCCAGCACAGTTCCCCAAAATGGACTAATAAGTTTTGACGCAGACATCATTGGTTAGGCCAATTAGAAACAGGAGCCATTCTTGCTGGGGTAGATGCCATTGAAATTTCAAATGTAAAAGCTTTCCTTATGTGACACACTAAGGAGTACATTTCATCATAACAATAACAATTCTTCTCTTTCAATGAGATCTCCAAGGTCTCCCATATATTAATTATAGCTGCATAATTTCATTTCCAAACTTAACAATTTATATAATTGGCTAATCAAGCTATTGGTCTTGGGCAGAATTTCAATTTCTCTTTCAATAACAAGTGCTGGATAGATTTACATTTACTTGGTCATCTGTTAACAGTATTTCTAATGTGACAGTACTAAAATGGCTTATTTCTGTTTATCATCTCCTATTAATAGAATATAAATATAGAATATTTGTATTAAATATAAATATTTATCATATCAGAATTTTGTTTCCCTTGAATTTGAGATCTGAAACAGTTTTATTCCATAACAGTAAATTCCCCAATAACTCTGGTGATGAAAATAGTGCATCATTATAAACTGCCAAAGTCAAGGGGAAACATTTTGGGCATAGTTTACCCTTAAATTTTCTCCAAACATTCCAAACCACCTATATTGTGAATTTATTAATATTTTCTATTTTAGTATCCAATTCTTTAATATTATACCATGACATAAAGCCCTTTGGGGAGAATGGCAGGGTAAAACTCAAACAAGTGAATGAATGAATGAATGAAGGCAGGCATAATTACAGTACTTGTGGTTCATTGTTTGCTAAACAAAATCAGTACATATT
Source organism: Cryptoblepharus egeriae (assembly GCA_030015325.1). NCBI lineage: Eukaryota > Metazoa > Chordata > Lepidosauria > Squamata > Scincidae > Cryptoblepharus > Cryptoblepharus egeriae. The sequence goes on along the minus strand of JAREYC010000004.1, from coordinate 64,477,635 downwards.
ATAGTTGTAAAAGATTATTTAAAGCCATTTACTTACTAATTGCTGTTCCAGAGGTGGGATGGAATCATGGTGTCCATAAATTATGCCTGGATTATATTGACTAAAAAGCACAGGATAAAATACCTTCTTCCCTAGAAAGGTCAATGAGTTGAGAGGAAAAAAAACCCACTTTTTTATTTTGTGATAAGGTTGTGTATACATTTTTCTGATCTTGAGTGATTAGAAATGGATAGCTTTCTGAGGAGTGGACCTGAATAATAGCAATACATAAGAAATTTGCATGTTTTTAGGGAGAACACAGTAACCTGTTGCACCCCAGGATGCAATTGGACTACAAGCATGCTGTGTGGTGTCATGATGTTAGGTGTTGCCCTGGTGGCTAGAAACCCAGGGTATGCCACTGTCTACAGTGTTCCACAGTGCTATAAATCCTTATGCAAACCCCTTGGTCTTGGTGTATATTGTGGAGCAAGCGGGCTGGCAGATGACAAATGATCTGTGATAGCTGCAATCCTAATAAAGACACTTTCCTGGGAGTACACTTTCCTGGGAACACAATGGGGCTTACTTTTGAGTAGACATAGTAAGGATTGTGATCGATGTAATAAGTCCTTTCTTTTGTCTGCTCCTGTGGTTTAATGGTTAAAACCTGTTATTAGTTTAATCTTGTTTTGGAATAAAGCAGCATCAGAGTTGGTGGGCTTTTCCCATTGCCGTGAATGAATTTGTCCCTTCCATGCCTGGCTAAAATGAGGATACTACTGGTGAACATTGCTTTGGACATAAGGAACTTGGTTGTTGCAATTGTGACATTCTGTGCTTTATAAGGTGTTAAAGCTTTGCTGTTGAGATTTCATAGGGGCCCAACTAGACTATACAGTCAGTAAGCTGTAGTTAGAATTGCTCTGTTCATATATCATTTAATCAAGACTAATATTGAAATTAAAGGATAGGATCGCTATACCTGGCTGTGTGTTCAATCTGCAGGTGTTAAGAAATTCTGTGGTAAAGTATATATCTACATCACAAAAAAAGAGAACAACGTTGCCTCCTTTCCAAACTCGTGCACCCACATCTAGACCTTTTCCTCGAGAGAATTCTTCATTCAACTGGATGAAAGTAAAATTCTTGAAGTTAGCCGATCTAAAAGGAGGAATAACATTTTAGTATTATTCAACTCTCAACATCTTTGTCTTTAAAATACAATGAAGAATACACAGGGACCCTACAATCCAGAATAACTATGGGAAGATGTAAGAGGCACTTACTCTGGACTGCTCTATGTGTTTCCCATAGGTTTTCCATAGGTGGCACTGTAACTATGTTGGTGTAAAAGGTCCCATAGTAACTCTGGATTGTAGCCCTAGCCTTTCATTGCCAGAATATCCTATGGGCCAATGAAAGTGACTGTGTATGAAGACCGTGGTCCAATAAAATATTTTCACCAGATGTCCCAGCCCCATCGTGGAGTGCACCAATGAATTTCATTAGTATTTTCCTTTGGATTTCTGAAATAAACAAGGCATCTAATCATTGACCATACTTACCTGGATGTGTTTTCAAGGATTCCTTTGACTTCACTCATTTGTTCCTTCCCAAAGTAAACTACAGTGAGGTGAATTCTTCCATCCTGCTGTATGCCCATTTCCCTGGAACAGATACAAACAGATAAACTTGCAGACCCTCAAACCTTCTCACCATAGGGAGTGCAGTTCCTGGCCTTTTATTATCTCTCACCTGGAATATAATTAGCTCAGGTCTCTTTTCTGCATGTACTGTCTGTTTTCTCTTATTCTCTTGCTACCTTGCACCAGAGCGATCAGATGCTGAACCCAAATTCCCCCCCAATTCACCAAAATTCCTGTCCTCCAAACCAAAATTCCTACCCAATTAAAAAAACTTGTAGGGTACCCCCCCAAAATGTAGGACAAATGTAGAACATGTGTAGGACATGTGTAGGACATAAAGCTACAAACACTCGTATTACATTCCTATACTTAATTTTTGCACCAATCTCATTGCAAGGCACATGTTTAAGTGATCCAGGCAGGCATGCAGAGGCTTGGTCTTTCGGCCTCCTTTCCTTTGCCCCCTAACACAATATAAGCTCCACTACTATAATACTTTTGAGTGGACACAACTGGGCTTGGTGGCTTAAAACTTAACCATCACACAAACAGTTGATAAAATAAATCAAATGAATGAAAAAATTAAAGTATTGCACCTCTTTCTGTGTGGTTGTATTAGTAGTAGTATTTTTATTAATGATCCACAGTCAAACAGCATAAAACATAATCAATCAATCAATCAAATACAAAACATAACATATCATTTGTTGTCCATTATATACATAAAATACATAAAATCAACAGCTATAAAATGTATCCATTACAATAGGTCCTAGGTCATTTAGAGTTTGTGGTTGGACTCTTGAGTCATCAATACTTTACGTATTTTCATTGCAGCCGCTAGAAAACTGGCGCAAGGTTTAGACAACAAGTCATTTGAACCAGCCAGTAACCATCTGGCCAGTTTGCTCTCCCCTAAAGACTGGCAGGACCGAATTAGAGGTCGAATAAATTGTGTGGTTGTATTATCTGCGGCCACCCACATATTTTGCTGCAATGTGAATTAGATCTATGGGTTTAAGATTCTCTTCTTTTTCCTTTGAGTAAAACTCACTGTTGAATAGGATAGCAATAGAGTAACTCAAAATACAGCAGCTAGGCATATCTTGATGGAAATATACCAACCTGAAATTCTGCATGAATTGCCGAAACTGGCTGGCCCTTTTTGCCAGTGGAACTATGAAATTAATAAGGGTGGAGGCCATATTGAGGTTTTCATTCCTAACTTCCATGATAGGGCCGAATGGTCTGAATAGGGAAACGTGCTTGAATTCATATTCTTTATCTCCTTTGAAGATCAGCTCATACAGAGTGCCTTTATCTCTTTCTGTGCGGTAGAGGCCTGTTAGAAATTAAAGAAAAGCAACATATTATTAAATTAAAGAAATTAAAGGAAAGCAATATGTGTAAAGTGATCTTTAACATATGGAAGAGGAATACAGTACAGCAAGGTTTCCTTGCTGCAAGGTGAGTTTTTGTTCCCTTAATTAATTTTAATAGTAATCTTGGCAAGCAGATTTCCATTATTATTTTATCATGTCTGCTTTAAAAAATAATTGTATTATGAATCTCCTATATAAGATGAACAGTAGAAAGATCAAGATTTTGGAAATAAAATTTCTAAAATTTTATTTTAGAAACAAAATAGTAAGGAATGAGCAAGATAGTCACTTTTTTGTTCAATCTGAACAGGAATTTGTGAATTAACTCATATGTGTAAGCAGTTTATTGAGAGGGAAAGATGATCAGTATTATCCATATATATAAAAGGCATCTTCATCATCATCACTGATCATCAACACCCAGCCAAAACCGCTAGGCCTATAAGCGTGAAATTTGATGAGGGTGTTCCTTCCATGATGGAGGGATCCACTAAGAACCAGTTTTCAGAAATTCTAACCAGAAGGGGGTGAAAAGGGGCGCAATGCGTTTTATAAAAACTAATCTTCATTGTCATTACTGACTCATCACCGCCCTGCCAAAACCGGTGGGCCTAGAAGCATGAAATTTGGGGTGGGTGTTCCTTCCGTGAGAGAGGGGTGCACTAAGAACCGGTTTTCGGAAATTCCAACAGGAAGGGGGTGAAAAGGGGCGCAACGCGTTTTCCTTCCTATACTTTGCTTTGAGAATTGCTGACTCATCAACATTCCTCCCCAACTGCTGGGCCTGAAGCATGGAATTCTGGGAGGGATCCTTCTGTCACCTGAACTCCCACCAAGAACCATCTGGAGAAATTTAACCCTTCATGGGAGGAAAGTTGCGCATGGGAGGAAAGTTGCACATGGGGGAAGTTGCGCATGGGGGAAGTTGCGCATGGGGGATGATGTGCACAGGGGAAAGTTGCGTACGGGGGAAAGTTGCGCATGGGAGGGAAGTTGCGCATGGGGGAAGTTGCCCATGGGGGGATGATGCACATGGAGGAAAGTTGCGCATGGGGGAAAGTTGTGCATGGGGAAAGTTGCGCATGGGAGGAAGTTGCGCATGGGGGGAAGTTGCGCGTGGGGCGAAGTTGCACATGGGGAAAATTGTGTATGGGGAAAGTTGCGCATGGGAGGAAAGTTGCGCATGGGAGGAAAGTTGGGCATGGGAGGAAGTTGCGCATGGGGGTTTGATGCGCATGGAGAAAAGTTGTGCATGGGGAAGTTGCGCATGGGGGGAAGTTGCACATGGGGAAAGTTGCGCATGGGGAAAGTTGCGCATGGGGTTTGATGCATATGGGGAAGTTGCGCATGGGGGGTTGATGTGCACGGGGGGGAAGTTCTGCATGGGGGGAAGTTGCGCATGGGGTAACTTGTGCATGCGGGGGTTGATGTGTATGGGGGAAGTTGCACATGGGGGGAAGTTGCACATGGGGGGTTGTTACGCCTGGGGGAAAGTTATCCATGGGGGTTGATGCATATGGGGGGAAGGCATACGGGGGAATTTTACTCCCGCAACGCGGGTATGCCTTTCGCTAGTTGTAAAATATTTGTATTGGGGGTTGTTTTGCCTGGAATATGAAAATAATTGAGCAGTAGGGAGGGGATCAGCAGCTTCTCAGAGGAAATGCCCCACTGTAAAAATCTCTTCTCAGGGAAGTCTAACAGAAGACATTTGCAAACACGTTTATCTTGCTGGGATACTATGAAGTTTGTCTGAACACAGCAAAATTGTTTTAATGATTCTCTCTCTTAGAAATCCCCACCAGTGGTGGGCCCGGCCTCTTCCAAGATCCGGTTCGCCGGAAGTGGGAGGGGCCAGGCCAGGGTCAGGGGGCGGGGAGGGACTGGCGAGGGGCGGGGCAATGTTGGCGCAAGCGCAGTGCCTCTACTAAAGCTGGCAGGCCAGCTTCAGTAGAGGCACTGCGCTTGCGTCAACGTCTGCGCCTGCACAGTGCCTGCCCTGAAGTGGGCAGGCCGCTTCTAAGCAGGCTCTGCGCAGGCGCAGACGCTGGTGGTTCGCTAGCGGCAGGGAAACAGGAAGATCCGGTTCAGGCGAGTAGGCCTGAACCGGGAAGTGCCCACCACTGATCCCCACCCTCAAACCTTCATAACTGAGTCCCAGGAACGCACACCTTCCACAAAGTCAGAGGGGGAATACTTCCGGTGGTTTGTATTGCTGTTGCTCTCTGGACGGTTTAAAGTCTCTACACCCAACTCAATAGCTTCCAGCAGCTCATCCCGCTTGTCCTTCCGCACTGGTTTCTCCTCAGGGTGACGTGTAAGACCCATCTCCAGCTGGTACACTTTCTGCAGGGTGAAGCTCTCAAAGGGCACTGCAGCGTACTCGGTTGGCAGCTTCATGCCAGTGTGTACCTCTGCTTTGTCAATCTGGGAATGCAGGAACTGCAAGAGGTCTTTCTTGGGCTTCTCAGAGTACCTCTGGTCAGCCCCCACTCCCAAGGAGTCAGTGCTGTGGCCCTGCATGGTTTTCAACTGCTCACTTCTTTCCTGGAGTTCATCTTTCAGCTGGGCAATTTGCCGCTTCAGGATGTTGATGTAGTCCCAGTGGTGTTCTTCCTTTTCCCGTAGGATAGCTTGGTAGTTCTCTTTTCCTGTAGGGCTGTTGGCCCTGGGAAAGGCAAGTTGCTGATTCTCTCCCCTGGGGGTACAGGCCAACATGTAGAGAACAGATACCACACAGCAGAGCACCACCAGCAGAACTATCACCTGAGGGAGCCATGCTGCTAGTCCTCGCCGCACCATTGTTTGTTAAGCAGCTGGTAGCTCCCAAACTCCCAGTAGCCTTTGTTGGGACTGAAGGTCACAAGCTCCACACATGAGTACACCTGACTCGGTTCACTAACTTTCCTTTAGTATGCATGCAACGCATGGAAATTGGACAACATTGGATGCCTACTGCTTGCAAACAACCATGCTAAAAAACTGATGCTGTTTGCCAAATGGCTGATTCTCAGACCAGTTTCCATTTCAGTCCTGCAAGCTGATCCCAATGAAGAGTAGACAACCTAAAAGATAAAGCGAATATATATATCAGATTCATTTTCAAAAGAATTGTTCATACCTAGTCTGACTTAAGGCATGGAGCTACTACTATGAGCTACAACAACTACTACTACTACTATGAGAATGAACACCCAACAACTGCTGTTAGGCATGATGATCAAGGGTTTCCTTAGCAGTGCTTTTTTGAAAAATGTAGATTGACTAGTATCACAACAGAACAATACACATTTTATGTTGACTGTCATGACTTCCAAAGATGCTGTTTTATATCATGTAATGGCAAATATAGGTAGGCAAATAACTCCACCATCCTTCTTAAAAACACCCAGGAAGCATAGACATGGGCATTCTGAGCTCATCAAAGGCAAAAGGCAACTTCTTCAGCATTTTCTTGTGTAGTGACAGCTCCTGCCAAACTAGTTTGAAAGCATGGAAATGCAAATAGATTAATAGATACCATTTCAGTGGAAAGGTAAAAACAGCATTCCATGTGTTGGTCATGCTGGTCCTGTGACGATGAAAGCATCCTTGGACAATATTGGGTCTAATGGCTTTGAAATAGGGATGAGCACTACACCCTACAGTCGGTCATGACTAGCAGTACAACCTGTGGGGGCCACCTTTACCTTGTATGCATGTTTAGTATACATTTTGAGTCTGTGAATATAATATCATTAGTATCTGTTTGAAGGTCAAGTACTTATGATTTGTTTTAACATTCTTTTTCATATCAACATGTGCAGTTTGTTCCAGGGCCCCCGAGGAAGAACTGTGGTTGAAATGCACTGGGTGTCCTCCATGAAACAGCCCACTGCTTTCTAGTACCAGCTTGAGGCTGGCCTCATCATTCGTTCTCCCTGCATGCATGTCAACACCATCACACCCTTTCAAACTTGACACATGTGCCAGAGGCTCATAGCTTCAGCCTGGTTGGTGCAAAGTGGCTTCTGATGGATGCCCTGTTGATTGAATGAGGTCAGGAAGTGGCTGGGCATTGAGCTGGATCCATTTTGTACAATTGCACCTTTGACTGAGCTTACATAAGCTAAACCCCTGTGAAAGGCTTAGCTGTGCTAACAGTATACGCTCAAATTATACCTCAGTCATGTTTAAATAAAGACTCCTGTTTATTACTGAAAGAAGCAGCAGCATGTTGAGCCTTTGGGTGGAGAGTCGTTCAAAAGTAACTGTCAAGCATAAATCCAGCATTATGCTTTCTTAAATATACAGACCCTTATTTCCTGCTGCACAAATCCTTTTCTTTGCTCTAGACTATGCTGGAGAATTTGTGAAGTGAAGGGCAGAAGATTTTCAAGTACAGCACTTGATCTCCTCATCCCTTCTTTTACATGATCAGTTGAACCAAAAGGACATCTTGACTAGCTTCAGACCCAGAGTGACCATATAGAACGGAGGACAGAGTGCCTCTATCTTTAGGCATTGCATAGAACAGGGGGCCCTCTAAACATTTTAAACTGTCATGACTTCCAAAGATGCTGTTTTATATCATGTAATGGCAAATATAGGTAGGCAAATAACTCCACCATCCTTCTTAAAAACACCCAGGAAGCATAGCCAGGTCAAGGAGAAGGAGTAGACGATGTCTTCTTGGAGCAACTGGCAGGCATTGCAAGGAAATATGAGGTAGTAGTAATGGGGGACTTTAACTACCCAGACATTTGCTGGGAGACAAACTCAGCCAAACATGGAAGCTCCAGTAGATTCCTGATGGGCCTGGAAGATAACTTCATGGTCCAGAAAGTGGAGGAAACGACAAGGGGAGGGGCCATCCTTGACCTGATCTTAACAAATCGTGAAGAACTGGTTGGTCAGGTCAACATAGTGGGAACTTTAGGGGAAAGCGATCATGAGCTGCTGGAATTTAGAATAATGTGGGAAATAAAAAGAGTGCAGAGTGAAACTTATATGTTGGATTTCAGGAAAGCTGATTTCAACAGGCTTAGAGGAGTCATAGGTGGGATCCCATGGGTTGATGATCTAATGGGGAAAGGGGCCCAAGATGGGTGGGAGCTCCTTAAGAGGCAGCTTCTACAAGCACAGTCAGAAACAATTCCAATAAAAAAGAAAGGGGGGGAAATGCTGAAAAAACCAGGTTGGCTCCACAGGCAACTTGGGGATCAGCTGAAGTTAAAGAAAGAGAAGTATAGGGAGTGGAAGACTGGAAAGATCACCAGAGAGGAGTACAGGCAGGTAGCCCGGTCATGTAGGGAGGGGGTCAGGGATGCTAAAGCTCAGTATGAGCTGAGGCTGGCCAGGGGAGTCAAAGATAACAAAAAGAGCTTCTTTAGATATGCCCAGAGGAACAGGAGGAGAGACGAGGGGGTGGGGCTGCTCTTGGACAAGGATGGACAACAGGTGTCTGGAAACCAGCAGAAGGCAGAGCTGCTCAACTCCTACTTTGCATCCGTCTATTCACAGAAGGAGGGCTGTGCAAATGGGGGTGCGGGATCATTGACTGATTCGGGGATGTGTTTACATCCCCTAAGAGGTAATGAAAACATGGATGGTGCAGAAGAGCAGATTAAGATTGACAGAGAACTGGTTTGAAACCACTTAACTGGCCTAAATGAATTCAAGTCATTTGGACCGGATGAGCTGCATCCTAGAGTTCTTAAGGAACTGGCAGATGTCCTTGCAGAGCCTCTGTCGATCATCTTTGAGAAATCCTTGAGGAGTGGAGAAGTGCCACTGGACTGGAAGAGGGCAAATGTAGTCCCAATTTTTAAGAACGGGAAAAAAGAAGACCCGGGAAATTATAGACCAGTCAGTTTAACTTCAATCCCGGGCAAGATATTAGAGCAAATCATAAAACACACAATTTGTGCACATCTAGACAAGTACTCCGTGATCAAAACAACCCAGCATGGATTTACCAAGAATAAATCTTGCCAGACAAATCTGATCTCCTTTTTTGATCGGGTTACGAGCTTACTGGACAGTGGCAATGCTGTGGATGTCATTTATCTTGACTTCAGCAAAGCATTTGACAAAGTCCCACATGACATTTTAATTAGGAAGTTGGAAAAATATGGGCTAGACAGGGCAATTGTTAGGTGGATCTGCAACTGGCTCGATGGCCGCACTCAAAGGGTTTTAGTAAATGGTTCTGTGTCAACCTGGAGGTCCGTTTCTAGTGGGGTACCCCAAGGCTCTGTCTTGGGACCGGTTCTCTTTAACATTTTCATCAATGACTTGGAGGAAGGGATACGGGGGAGCCTGATCAAATTTGCAGATGACACCAAACTGGGAGGAGTAGCAAACACATCAGAAGATAGGAGAAACCTCCAGGAGGATCTGGATAAACTGGAATCCTGGGCTGTAACAAACAGAATGAATTTCAACAGGGAGAAGTGCAAGGTTCTGCACTTAGGCAATAAAAACCAAAAACATAGGTATAAAATGGGGGATACTTGGCTTGGCAGCACAACATGTGAGCGGGATCTTGGAGTCGCCGTGGATCACAAGCTGAACATGAGTCAGCAGTGTGATGTGTCTGCAAAGAAGGCAAATGCCATTTTAGGTTACATTAAAAGGACTGTAGCTTCCAAGTCACGAGAAGTTCTAGTTCCTCTTTATTCTGCATTGGTGAGACCTCACCTTGAGTACTGTGTTCAGTTCTGGGCACCTCACTTTAAGAAGGATGCAGCCAAACTGGAGCAAGTCCAGAGGAGAGCGACAAGAATGATCAGTGGGATGGAAGGGAAGCCCTACGAGGAAAGGTTGGGGGAACTTGGGATGTTCAGCCTGGAGAAGAGGAGGCTGAGGGGAGACATGATTGCCCTCTTCAGATACCTGAAGGGCTGTCATATGGAGGAAGGGGCCAATTTGTTCATAGCTGCTTCTGAAAGCAGAACTAGAACCAATGGGTACAAACTGCAAGAGAGGAGATTCCGGCTGGAAATCCGGAAAAAATTCCTGACTGTGAGGGCGGTTCGGCAGTGGAACAGATTGCCAAGGGAAGTGGTGGACTCTCCCTCACTGGGGATCTTCAAGCAGAGGCTCGATGAGCACCTGTTGGAGATGCTCTAGGGGGAATTCCTGCTGCAGGCAGGGGGTTGGACTAGATGACCTACTAGGTCCCTTCCAATTCTATGATTCTATGATTCTATGATTCTATGATTCTATGATTCTATGATTTTGGCAGGAGGGCCACATCCAGTGGTGGGCTCCAGCAGGTTCGCATCTACTCTATAGAACCAGTTGTTAACGAGAGATAAGACATATAAAATTTAGAAACAGCCATTAAAAAGTGGCTGCCCAGATGGGCATAGAACTGTTTGTTAATTTCTTTGAATCACATCACTGGCCACATCACCTCTCTGACACTGTGTTGGGGGCAGGAAAACAAATTTACATTTCAAATTTGAATAAATTTACATAAATTTATATATAAAAAGTATATTGGCGTGGATTACAAGGCTTGCATAAGAGCTGGATAGAGGGGTCTTGCCGAGGGCCACATTGAGGCTCGCCGAAGGCTGCATCTGGCCCCCAGGCTGGGGTTTGGAGACCCCGACAGAGAAGAGAGAATTTAGGCAGGTGTTGCTTTTTAAAGCCTTTTATAATGAGCTAAACCTGTTTCTATTCCCTCTTCTATGCACGAGTTACAGGTAGAGGTACCTTGTCCTCCATTCTATATGGTCACCCTGTTCAGACCACACTCTTTCATATTCTAAAGGGTAAGCTTAATTAGCTTAATTAAATTGCTTAGAGCACAATCCCAACCATGTTTATTCAAAAGTAAGCCCCAATGTGTTCAATGGGTCTTACTCCCAGGAAAGTGTTGTTAGGATTGCATTTTTAATTACCTTAAGCTAATCAAATTGCAGAAAAGAGCTTTCAGCGCATGAGGAGCTTTGGAATTGTATCTCTTTAAGAACATAAGAATATTAGAAGAGCACTGGATCAGGCAAAAGGCCCATCTAGACCAGCTTCCTATATCACATAGCGGTCCATCAGGTGCCTCAGGGAGCACATAAAACTCCCTGCATCAAGGTGCCCCCCCCCTGCATCTGGCATTTTGCAGTTGTCCACATCAACATCTTTTTATTTGACCTAATAAGTAGTGACCTAATAACCTGTGATGGATTTTAACCTCATGGCTTGTAACCTGTGATGGTTCTTTACTCTAGGAATTTATCCAATCACTTCTAAAAGGCACTGAGGCTAGATATCATCATTACATCCTGTGCCAAGGAGTTCCCCAGAAATAAAGGATGAGAAATATCTTCTTCCCCAGAAATAAAGGGTAAAGTAATATTTTCTTTTGTCAGTTTGGGAAAGTGATAGTTCAAACAGAAGTTGGCTAAGAGGAAGATGGAGTTTGATGAGAAAAATCAATGATGAAAATATGTGGAATTATAAGTGGAAATATAAATATATGGAATTATTAGGTGGTAGGTAATTCCATGTGCAGCTAGTGGTGATTCCTTCACCATGGCAAGGTGGAATAAAGCCTTGCAACTTGTAATATTTCCAGATTCATCAATATTTGTAAGGATCCGAGACAATACAAATGTCTTCCATTGTCACGTCATGTTTTCGTGTACATCTTCATTTTCTATAGGAATTATAGGAATTATAAAGAATTTCATGTACTGAGTTCAGTGCCTGTGGGCAGTTCTGGAGTTCTAAATGTTTGCTTTCAAGTAAGATGGTCTGCGCTTATCCCAAGAGCTATTTATGGTCTAAAAAGGCATCTCATGAACAGCTTAGCATAGAATCCCTCAAGGAACATTACAAAATTTAACAGACAGAAAATTTGGATTGCTACACATTCTTAATAGAAGAAGATTGTCCTGTTTCTTGGAATAGAATTTAAATTAAAGGGCAATGAAGATGAAGGGGCTGTAGCTTTGATGCTTGCTATGCCAAAGGTCCCAGGTTCAATCCCTAGGATCTTCAGATAGGGTTAATGATACTGGGCCAATAGTCTGATTCCATATAAGGCAGCTTTTTACATTCCAAAGTCCTCAATGGCTCAGTTCTGTATCAATCTGTGTTTGTTTACTACCCTTTGTTAAGAGGGTGAGTGCAATTCTGGATGAGAGACATAAGATGCAATCCTTACCAACTTTCCAGCACTGAAATAAGGGTAACACACCTCTGAGGTAAGGGAACAAATATTGCCTTACCTTGAGGAGGCCTCCATGACTGTCCCATAACTGCAGGATGCATTACATGCCCCATTTCCATTATTTCCTATGGAAAAATCTGCTTCACTTAAAGAGCGTTTCACTTAAAGAGCATGCCTCCGGGACGAATTAAGCTCTTTATGTGAGGCACCACTGTACAGTGACATGCTTTAAATCCTAAAACTTGGTTAAAAGATCATAGCATAGCATATTATTACTACTACAGTAACGCAGATATAGCATCATCAGTATCCATGTCACCTTGCAGAGTGACATAATGACAAGGGCTTCCTGTCCCCTGGAATTTAAAATAGAATGTCAACAGCAGTGAGAGCCAGGAGAGCAAAGTGACCATATGTCATAACCTAAAAAGAGGACAAGGCCCCCCAAAAATGAAGTACACCCAAGAAAAATGTAGGACGTGCCAAAATAAAAGCTAAAAACCAGTCTTATATATTGCTTTCATGTGATTAATTTAAACACTATATTAATTATTTTTAAATTTAAAACAATTACATGTAATTTATTAATTACAAGAAGAAGATTTCTACCTGCTAACAAGGAAAAGGAGAGCAATGAAGATTTTTTTTTTCAGGACATGAGTTTTAAAAAGAGGATATGTCCTGGAAAAAGAGGACATAATTGTCACCCTGCAGGAGAGAGACATGCCAGAGCAAATAAAAGCGAATATAAATGTTGCTCTTTGTTTTGTCTGAATAACAAAAGAGTAGCAATTAAAAAGAGAGAAATTAAGAACTTACTAGAAAGATTATTCAGTCTGTTTTGTTAGTATAATTCTTCATCGAAAGAAATTTTCAGTAGCTTTCATCTCCCTTCGAATGTCCAAAGAGTGGTGGGAGCTCTGCCTCTGTTAAGGAACTCATTGCCTCCTCCCACTGGTTGTTGTATCCTTTAGGTAGCGTATCATCCAGGATCAGAACCGTGATCCTTCCCCTTGTTTTTCTTTCATATTGTGCTTTTTGAATGACTTTTCCATCGAGAATGCATGAACTTAGCAAGATTTACATTCAACATAATGTATCAAGTTTCCTTTCCCAGACATGAGGTCACAACTGAAGACTTTTCCAGTGCCCTTTACAATTTTGTGCTGCTAATTTAATTCCATTTCCATTAAGGAGATGGGGTTGTTATGCTATCAAGCCTTCATTGTCTGGTGCACAAAATGATAAGACACTTCTCAGATCAGAAGCACTTGGTGGCCTTATTCTGCTGCAAGATTATGGGTGCAATCCTAACCAATTTAGGCCAGCGTAACTCACCCATCTCCCCCCTTTTTCACAGTGGTGTGGGGAGGCTGGTGCATTTCTGTGCATTCCCCTAATAAACCCACCAAGACAGAAATGCCTTATGACACTTTTGCGACACTGCAGGCCAGCATGGGACTTGTTCCAGGACTTGTGCTGGCCTGACCAAAGTTTAGGATTGCATTGTAAAGAAACTGTAAAGAAAATCAGAAATAAAAATCTTCAGGAGAGGGACAGGGCTGAAATATTTTGGGGAACTTGGGAGGAGCTGGTTTTCATTTTTTTTTTAAAGTGATTCCTTAATTGCAAAAGCAACAAACAAAATTTGCTTACCATAAATTACATAATTTGTTGCAAAATTTGCTATAGTTTCTTCAGTCTAGCTTCCAAGGCCTGTAATGTATTGGGAATGAGTATCTGATGCTTTGTGAACTTTTTGGTTGAAGATAGATAGATAGATAGATAGATAGATAGATAGATAGATAGATAGATAGATAGATAGATAGATAGATAGATAGATAGATAACGGTATACAGTACAGTAATTCACAATATGTTCATTGTTTGATGAAAGACCCCTGGTATATGGGATAAACAGGTCACCAGACCTCGCCTATATACACCATCATACATGTCCTAGTATACATCACAGACCTCAGTGAAAAATATTACCGCCATTTCATGAATAGCCACCACCTTCTTCTGACACAGCAATAATTCTGGATGTATTTCCTGACCATACCTTAGTGACAGGGATGTAATTCTTTTATTATTGACCATTATTGTTATTCATCATTTACTCTGGCCGACACAAACTGTCCAATACTGGGAGGTCCAAATGTCTGAATAAAAAGTCTAGTCCAGTCCTGCTGTCTGAGATCTTTTTTCTGGTAATACAAAAAACTGAACCTGGACCTCTGCAGGCAAACATGTGGTCAGCTTTTGAGTTATAACCTGTAACCACATATTCCTTCTAATTACAGCAGTGGTTCTCAAACTTGCTGGGTGTCCATTAACCACCTGCAGGTGTTTGTGGGAATGGGGCTTGGAGAGGGATGTACCCCAGTGGCACTGTAGCCATTGCAGTGCCATGAGTACACAGAGGCAAGTTGGAGCTTGGGGGAGACCCACAGAAGGGCTGCGGCCTCTGGTTCCAACCCCACAGCTTGCAGACTCTCTCAGGTCTGCTGGCAAGCCTCGGGGTGCCCAGGGAGGCACAAACATTGTGGTGCTGCTGGGGTACACATTACTGAACTACAGTGTGAAACAAAGGTTTGAAGTAGGTTTATGTACCACATTTACAAATAACCTTGGTTGGCAATATCATTAACCCTGGTTGGCTAGTACATGTAACATGAGACTCTGATCAGGGCTGGAAAAGAAAAAAAATTCACAGTGGAGATGGGAAGGGAAGGAAGTATACAGCCCTGAGGCCCCCAACCTGCAAACCCTTGGTTGGCATTATTGTTCCACCAGGCCAGAATAGTAAGGCTACCAAACTGAATTTATTGAATCTATTATGTTAATGGAACACATATGATCCCCAGTGAAAAATTCACTTTCTTCAAATGGGAAAGACAGATCTTTAGTTACATCTGTAAATACCCAATTTACTCGAATCTAACACACACCTTTTCCTGCCGAATTTAGTCTCCAAAATCGAGGTGTCCATTAGATTAGATGGCGCATTCGATTCAAGTAAATACAAGTCAGTGTTTAGTTTAACAGTTTGCTATATTGTAATTAAAATGTAACATAAACCCATTGTTATGTAAAGTAGTGCAATTAGGTAAAAAATTATAACAAATCTATTGCCATTTTTTATTATCATATAACTCATTATATGCGGTAAAATTAAATTTTGTACCTGCTTTGCACTTGTGCATTATAATTGCCAGTAAACTTTTTTTTATCTCAAGGCTTTAAAAATAAGGTGCATATTAGATTCAATGGCACATTAGATTTGAGTAAATACAGTAAATAAAACCTGTCTACATCTTTGTTTGGCAGTGGTAAGTATTCACAAAATCAGATAAGTACTTACTTATACTAGCTTTTAAATACAGAAATTCAGATAAGAGAGTTAATGGATTTCTTGGTGAGATTCCAAATCCAAATACTAACTGTTGTAATTACTTAAGCTGGCACAAGTGTTGATTGCCAGATGCAAATGACGCTATGCTATTTCTACATAGTACAGTGCTATTAGTATAGTACATTAGCTATTAGTATAGTACATTAGCTATTAGTATAGTACTATTATATTAGTACTAGTATAGCTATTAATTAGCTATTAATTTTTTTCATTTTCTTGTAAACCGCTTTGTGAACTTTTTAGTTGAAAAGCGGTATATAAATACCATAGATAGATGGATGGATGGATGGATGGATGGATAGATAGATAGATAGATAGATAGATAGATAGATAGATAGATAGATAGATAGATAGATAGATAGATAAACATGCTTACATGAGCTGTATATGATGGCAATTTTCTATTCGGAACATGGCAAAGAAAAGATTAGAATTTCTGACTTCCTATGGAAAAATAGGCATAAAACAGAAAGGACGGCAGCCCCATCCTATGCTTCTCAGTGCTGCAGACTGTAAAATGGCTGCCACTGTACCCTGCAAGGCAAAGGAAGCTGCCAGAGGTCTCCTCAAGGGTACAGGACATTTTACCCCTGAGTAAACCTGCTCAAGTCTGCTCCAAGGGACTGACACTGGGTGTAGGATCTAGTAGAGGAGTCCTCAGCCAATCCCTCTCTCCTCTTCTCCTGCCTTCCCCCTCTTCACACCCCTGCACTACTGAGCATTAGTGGTGCCTTCCTCTGAGGCACTGACAAGGCAGCACTTGTCCAAGGGTGCTGCAAGCAAGTACAGTGGTGCCTCACATAAAGAACTTAATTCGTTCTTGAGGCATGCTGTTTAAGTGAAATGTTCTTTATGTGAAGCAGATTTTCCCATGGGAAATAATGGAAACGCAGACGATTGGTTCCACAACCCCCAAAACATTCACATAAAAATATTAACTGTATGTTAAAATGATGACAAAACACTGGAATTGAATTCAAAACATGCATTCAATGTGCAGGATCCTATGAAGTCTACTTAGGCTGCAATCCTAAAGACACTTTCCCGGGAGTAAAATCCATCTAACACAATGGGGCTTAATTCTGGGTAGACATGGTTAGGAGGCTGCAATCAAGGACACTTTCCTGAAAGGCCTACCTGGGCTGCTGCTGGATGTTCAAGGTGGCCAGTAGGGGTACTTGGGGGGTGTTAGAGGCAGCAGCGATGGCCGGCAACCCTTTTAAAAAGCCTCCGCGCGGAGCGTCAGGGCTGCATAAGTGCTTGTTAAGTGGAATGGAACTTGTTATGTGAAGCAAGAATTCTTGGAAATTTATAATTGTTATGTGAAACGCTTGTTATGTGAGGCACTTGTTATGAGAAGTACCACTGTATACATTTGTGACACCCCGTGTGGCAGGACAAGCATACCACCAGAGCTGATGGCCATTCTATTTGACTTTAAGTTTAATCACACTCTAGGGTAGGGGTGGTGAACTTGTTTCATACAGAGGGCCAAATTTAGCATTCATTATGCCTGCTAAGGGTCAGAAGTGACATCATTATGTAGAAAGTAGTGACAACATTTCCAATAATATTTACTCAGAAGCAAGTCTTGTTATAGTCAATGGGGCTTACTCCCAGGAAAGTGTGGACAAGGATTACAGGCTTGGAGCCTTACCTATTCAGTCAGGCACTGCACTGCCACTGCTGCTGCCACTCAGCCTCTTTGGGGGGAGGAAGATCCTGGCAAGGAGCCCAGCCACAGATTCCACTTGCCACTGCCCCAGAGGGCTCTCTTTTGGGCTTCCAGAGCAGCTGCCTGGCTGGCAAGCCCCCTCACCTGCCGGACTGCACCTCCATGGCACTGCCTCACGTGGTCACCACAGCCAGAACTAGGTCCCAACTGGCTCCCTGCTCAGCTTCTGGCCTGGCTCCCTGGCTAGTGAGCACCTACCTACCTTGTTTACCGTATTTACCTACCTTGTTTACCAAGCACCTACCTACCTTGTAAATACCGTGTTTACTCAAATTTAATGCTAACATTATTTCAGCCAAATTTCATTGCCAAAATCATGCTGCGCATTACATTTGATGGCACGTTAGATTTGAGTCAATATGGTATTTTGATTATAAGTATAGGTCAGATTTAGGTTAACAGTTTGCTACTGTATATTGTAATAAAAATGTGACACACCCATTGTTATATAAAGTAGTGCAGTTAGGTAAAAATCATAACATAAACCTATTGTCATATTATTTTCATATTACTCATTGTTGAAATCAGTATAATTAAATTTGTGCAGCTTTTACAATTGTCAGTAAACATTTTTAAAATCTCAACCCTTTTGACATAGGGGTGTGCATTGGATTTGATGGCACTTTAATTCAAGGAAAGGTGGGTATTTCTAAGCCTCCTGACTTGGCCCAAGATACTTCACTTTAGAGTGGTGCTGTCATCTAAGCACTACTTCCCGGCCTGGTCCTAGGGTGGACCCCTCAACCCTTCACTTGCTATACCGCTATGGAGAAGTGTTTCCATGATAAATGAGACTACGGGCACAATACTAACCAACTTTTCAGCACTGACGGCAATGCAGGGCACCAAAGCTCCAAGGTAAGGCATTGCCTTACCCTGTGGTGGTACCCTAAGATTGCCTTACCCTGTGGAGGCTTCCCTGACTGCCCCCATCTGCAGGATCCAGCACATGCTCCATTGGCACAGCTGTGTCAGTCCTGGAAAGTTCATTAGCATTTGGGCTTAAACTGTACATGATTTCAGCATGACGTATGTTTATATAAACCTTCATTTAGCTTCATGCCTTTAGAATGTAATAATAGTTTCTTTTAACCTAACTCCTCAAAAGCTCCTCTGTGCATTCAGATGAAACCAGATCAAGGGCTAAGTGAAGCTACCTGGAGGGAACTAACCTTCATAAATTGGATCATAGTCTAGTTTATTTCAAGTAAAACAGTCCTGGGTCTACAAACTTAGAAAGAAATAGAAAAACTGGAGAAAATCAGCAGAAAGAGACATTCCCCTCAACAATATTACACTGCTTTTACTCTAAACCAGCACAAATTCTTCTGCTATATCTATGTGATATAGTTGTTATTGTTTCTTTTTTAAAAAAAGAAAGAAAAAGAGTACAGTACTAATAGTCAAACACATAAACCAGGATCTTATCAATCTTCCTTGGTCTGGACTCACCTTCTGAAGCTACTCGGGGCACAATCCAGAAGTGTATTTGGTTTACTCTATCTATCACTGGCCCAACCCAGCTGCGAGACGGGCCACCCTAATTATTCTGGAAAAGACTAGGGGCAGCCTAAGACAACATAGGCTGCCTCAAGACAGGTGGACTGAGCTGCCTTTACTGGGGCAGCTTAGGCAGTTCAGGAGAGACATGTTGAGGGCATGTTCAGCATTGCCTAGGGCAGAACAGTTACTCTGGATCCAGAGCCTGTTTCCCGGGCAGAAATTCCCTCTTCCATCTCCTCAGAGTTATACCACCTCAGGAGCATGTATCGTAATGAGTAGACCCATAGGAGACCATGATAAGGCGGAGTAAGAATGGCAGTGTTGACCAAAAATCTGAGTTCTTGACCAGCCTGTCTGCAACTCCTGCCTCTCAATTGCAGGATATGACACAACTATAGCAGCCCACTAACCTGTGGATACAGCAGGCCACTCCAAGAAGCCCCTTGAATTCACTGGAGACTGCCTTGGCAGTCTCATCAGGGACTCCTTTTAAGGCAAGCACCACAGCTGTTCCTTGTTCAGTGTGATCTGAGGGGTCTCCTCAGGAGCAAGCCTCCCCAGGTGTCACTGACTTGGAGCCTACTTAGCATGCTCTGGAACAGCCCAGACTTCCTGACTCTGGATCCAGCATAACTTTCTGCTCTGGATTCAGAATACTTGGAGCAGCCCAGCTAGGGCTCTCCTCACTGCCCTAATTCTGGATTGTGTCCTCAGACTAGCTGGTATATGGCTGGAATCCTATAGACCAGGGGTCCTCAACCCCCATTGGGGCCCAATGTTCAGCCCCGGCCTGGCCCCAACTGGTAGGTGCAGCCAAGAGCCCAGCTGCGAGGAGAACTGTGCAGGCGCAGCACATATCCTCTCTGGGCCATGGTCCTCAAAAGGTTGAGGACCACTGCTGTAGACACTTTCCTGGGAGAAAGATCCATTGAACACAATGGGGCTTGCTTTTGAGTAAACATGGTTAGGATTGTGCTCTATGTCTGAAGAGACTCACTGGTGCCAAGATGAGTTACCTTTCCCAGGTTGTCAGGTCACCCCACTACCATAGGATGCAGAATATGCCATGCTGGCACCTCTCCATTGGGGCCCAGTTATATAGTTTCATAATTTCCTCTATGGAAGGGAGTAGATAAAAAGTTAATGCCATTTTAAGGGACTTTTCCTGTGCTTCCAATTTAGAATCAACACAAAACATTAATAACATGGGTAGCTCATCTACTGTGCATTTTAATCCAAGGACCATTTTCTCACGTGGTTTTTGAGGTGTCCTCCTAAAAATGTAAGTCATTATTACAATCAAGATGTGTGCCATGAAGATACACTCATCAAAGAGCTATGATTAGCTGTATTTCCCAATTGTACACACAACTGGAAAGCACTCAACTGGTACACACATTTACCGTATTTCCCAGTTTATAAGACGCACTTTTTTTCCTCCCCAAAGGGGGGGAAAATGTGTGTCTGATAGAGTGATAGGGCCAATCCTGGAGCACCTTACCCCATCATGTCATATGTCGTTGGATTCGTATTGAAGAGCAGAATCCAATGCAACAATCAGTTTTGAGATATCTCCTTCCTACCAGAAGTTATGGCCAAAAAAGTAAAAATCAAAAATATAAAAACAAAAAAAATACATTTTTTGGCAATTTTTTTAAGCAGGTAGAAATTTTGGCTTGGGAGGGTAGGAATTTTGGCCTTGGGGTTCAGGAATTTTGGGTTTGGCATCTGGTCACCCTGGCACAGTTGCAATCCTAAGCAGCCTTTCCTGGCTTGGAGACTTGCTCCAAAGTAGACATGCACAAGACCTGGTCCCTCCTGCTCCATGCCTGTGCCTCCCTCACTCTTCCCTATCTATCTAGATCCCCTCACCTTTCCCTACCTACCCCCCAAAAGAACCCCCCCCCCAACTTACCTGCCTTCCTGGACTATTTACAATGAGATTGTGCAAAATGTTGTCTGATAATTTGCAGTGAGATTTGTGCAAAAGCTGCAAATCACTGACACTAGAGCTGTAGCTTAAAGTCTTTCCTCATTTGTTAATGACAGTGATGATGGTTCTTAATACCACTGTTGACTTTACATGGTTGAAAAATTATTCTGCTATATTTTATTAAATATATTAGTACATCATTTGGTTCAGAATATTTTTTTTCTTGTTTTGCTCCTCTAAACTTTGGTGCGTCTCATGGTCCGGTGCGTGTAATAAGCCAGGAAATACGGTATTTAAAAATAATTATATCCTGCCTTTCCCATGTCAAGGCAAATGCCCAGTGCTGCTTACAAACACCATACTAAAATGTACAATACAAAATGTATAATGTATACAATTATAATACAACATGCACAATATGAATAAAGTCATAAAAAGAAAAAGAATATAACTTCGGGAGAAAACTATTTAGACCATAATAGTACTACAGACCTGTAGATATCAGAGATTAGAGAATCTAATCTTACTACATCACACGTAGTAAGCTCAGTTTTGTTGCCAAAGGATATGAAGTAGGCTTAGGCAAAGCAGACAGTCTTGACTCTCAGAAATGCTGATGTTTCGGGCAGAAGAGGTGCCAGAACAATCTAGCCAGTCATGGGTGAATCTTGAAAGAGGTTGGTGAACCCAGGCAAAACCGGAAATTTACTTGTATTTTGGACTACAACACTGTATCTTGGTACAATAGTTTTATTGGCCCAGCATTGGTTATTAATAATATGTAATCTTAGATTATCTCAGATTATAATATCAGATTATTGTCGCAATCCTAACCATGTCTAATCGAAAGTAAGGCCCTTTGTATTCATTGGGTCTTACTCCCAGGAAACTGTCTTTAGGATTGCAGCCTTAATCTCAGATTATATGTTATGTAGTTTACCCCCAAATCCAGAATAACTATAGGAGCACGTAAGAGACTTTACATGCACCTGTAGTTACTGCACTACCTAGTGAAAACCTATGAGAAATTCATATTGGAATCCAGAGCAAGTTGTTCTTACACCAGAGCAAGGACTCCTGTAGTTACTCTGGATTTTGCCCTTAGATAGAAAAGAAAACTTAAAATGTTTTGCCTACTCCCAAATAAATTTGTGTTGGTCTTGCCTGGTGTTTTTGTTCCCATAATTAGAGGTGTTTGTTTCCGGTGAGTAAGATAGGTTCATACTAAGTCTTACTTTGAATGGGCTTACTGAGTAAGGTAAATAACACTATTTTCAAATACTGTTAATAAAACATTAAGAAAGTGAACAAAAATAATAGTTTTCAAAAGTCTGAAAACTAACAGGGTTGTTTTAATATTTATTAAGAATTAGAATATTCGTGAGGGGTTGTAGCTTGACAGAAGTGTTTTTAAAGTCCACTTTCCCACTATTGTGGAAAAGATACATAAACATTTGCAAATCTCTTTGCAGCTATGCAACTAATGAGTATTCAGGTTGGTACATAATAAAATTTGTCAAGACACACCATCTGTTTTTCAACAATTGACAGGATACACCATGTTGCAGATGGAGGGCTTACATCTTCCAAAGGATCTACTACTCTTGTAACACACCTGCAGACCTTTTGTGGCAGACCAATGCACCATTATGTACAGGCTGAAAATCACCACTCTACAAAGTGCATATAGAACTGCAATCTAACAATGCACTTTTACTCAGAAGTAAGTTTCATTGAGCTCAGTGAGATTTGGGGTGCAAACCTAACCATGGCCAGCATACCTCATTGGTCTTCCCATTCCCGTGCTGATAGAGGGAGGCAAGTGCATGTCTGTGCACAAACATAAACCTCCCCTAGGAGTGGCGCAAAAGTGTTTTATGGCACATTTGTGATACCCCCCCCCCCCCAGGCCAGCACAGGACTTATGCTGGGGCTTAGGCTGCCTAACTGGAGATTAGGATTGCAGGCTTAGTAAGCATGTAAAGGATTGTCTTTGAATGCAGCTTTTAATGATTTGTTGGTTTTAACTGAGCACAGTAAAACTATTAATTTGTTAACCACTCCAGGGTGGGCAAATATTTTGGCAGGACGGCAACATCATCTCTCTGACACTGTGTCGGGTGCTGGGGAAAAAATAATAAATGCTGTCCCAAAGACACTTTCCTGGGGGTAAGACCCATTGAATAGTCAAACTTACTTATGAGTAGACATGGTAAAGATTGTGTTCTAAGTTACATTTCAAATTTGAATAAATTTACATAAATGAATATATTAGAAACAGAACTTATATGAATGAATGAATTTTACTGAGTTTATTTATAATACATATGAGTGCTGTATTACAGCCATGTGGAATCACATGAGAACTATTAACTGTTTGCCATACATCTCTTGTGCATACAGTTTGCCATCCATACATCTTGTAGCAAAAACCTACATCCCAAGTCATATCAAGCCAGAAACACATGGAGACATAAGTAGTTCAGAAGCAATGTGAGAGTTAAAATAATACCAGTCTCTGATGGGGTTATTGGAGACTAGGAGCTCCGTGTGTGCCAAATTGGGAGTCACCAATGGCTGAAATTGGCTCCCGGACCGGAGTTTACTTACTCCACTTTACTCTGAAGTAAGTCCCATTTTCTTCAATGGGGCTTGCACTTTGGAAAATGTAGATAGGATTGCAGCCTGAGTTATAGAAATAGATACTAATGATGTGATTAATGAATGAAATATGTTCTCTCTTTTCAAAGCCGACTTTCTATAATGGGAAAAAGAACAAGAAACTTACCTCTACTACAGCTTGAAGAGTAATAGGTTTTCCGTTTGCTTTTCCATTAACAGAGTGGTGCTGTTTTTGCCGACAGGAAATGAAGAAAGCAAATCATTTTTTAAAAACTATCTGCTTTACCCCTTACAGAGTTTTTTTTAAACTCAACATTCACGCATGCAGGTTATGAGGTAAGTGAGAAATTGAAAAATATCCATGTGAGGAGTCCTAAAATCCTTTGCTATAAACAAAATGGCCAGTGAATGTCATATTTGCATTCAACTGTGCTGAGCTATACTGTTCTCCATAAGGGAGATGTAGATTTGTTCCAGGCGGTTTCAAGATGAGGACAATTCATTATCTTGCATGTCACACTGGAAATCACCGAAGGCTCCTTCCAAAACAACAATCCAATAAAACTCCTCCATCCAGGAAATTTCTCGGCAGCTCAAATGCTCAAGTTTTGCTAACTGGCCACTGGGTCGCCAACCACGTCACTTGCTAAAGCAGCACTTGTCTGTCAAGTGGCATCAGTCCGGCATTCGGCCAGACATCTGCAGCAAGAACCTTGTGCTCATTTCCACAATTTCCGGACGGAAACCAGGAAAGGGGGAAAACAGCTTCATGGAATGAAGGGGTCAAAGAGAATATCGTTGCATCAACTCGCCATAAGAGTGGGTGGTTGGGTGGGGGAAATCCACAAGCTTCAAACTGTACAGGCAGATTTGAGAGGAGGGAGGTGAGCGGGGAGCAGTTTTCCCTGGCATCAAAGAGCCCAGTGTGCAAATTGGAATAGGGAACAGGGTTGTTAAACTGGACGGCCCTGGCTAAAGACAGCTTTTCAATATGCTCTTGGCATCATTTCCTTTCTGCTGGCTGGAGACAGCCTCGCTCCATCTCTCCCTCCCCTCTCCACAGATGAACTTCATTGCTTCATGATCTCGGTGGAATTCCCATATAGATGTTACTTATTAGGTGAACAATTAGTCTTTTATACAGACGAGGCTCACACCCCCACCCCGTTCAAAAAACTGAAGAGGAAACATGTACCTGTTATGATTACTTCACATTCATTTTGTGTTGAGACTTCAAAGAATTGAACACAGAGACGAGAATACGTAGGGTGAGAAGGAGGTGGCGATGAGGGCACTGAGAGAGGGAAAGAGTGGAAGGTGTTCTCTGGAACGTATGTGGGAAGGAAGAGCCACTTGTGCCAGAACCAAGCCTCGTTCCCTGGGCTACTCTGGTTTGCTCAACTTCGAGTAGACCTTTTCCCTTGCACCACTGTAACATAGCAGCAGCCCCAAACATGTATTGGATATAGTGCAGGCCAACTTGCCTGCTTGTTCCAGCACAGGTTAGGATTGTGCTGAACATTTCATTAGTTCTTCTACAGCTAAAGACCTTAAGATTGTTTATTCAACAATCAGGAATTTTTTTAATGAAAGCTGTTACATCGTCAACTACAACTGGGAAACAATTTTTAATTACTGTTGTGGCTGAGAAAGTTGACTTTGACTGCAATCCTAACTCCTGTTAGGCCAGCCTAAACCCCAGCCTAAACCCCCAGTATCCTGTGCTGACCTGGGGGGGGGGTCACAAAAGTGCCATAAGGCATTTTTGCACCACTCCTGGGGAAATGTTAGGTCAGTGCACAGACATGCGATTGCCTCTCTACAACATTACGGGAACGGGAAGACCAATGAGTTGTGCCATCCTAGGTTAAAATTGCACCCTTCATGTTTGCAACATGTCACAGCAGAAATGGAAAGGCAGTTGTGTGTTTAGGAACCACACGTTGCAATCCTAACCAACTTTCCAGCACTGGCATAGTTGTGCCATTGGGTCATGTGTTGCATCCTGAAGTTAGGGGTGGGGAACAGCTATAGACGCCTCAAGGAAAGACAGTGTTTGTTCCCTTACCTCAGAATTGCATTGCCCTTACCCTGGAGCGGGAAAACTGGTTAAAACTGCACCCACAGGCTCTGTATGAGCACATATTGAATTAATTTTTCTTTTTGTTTAGAAACGGGAGGAAAATAGCTTCCAAGGACCAAACTAGAAGACAAAACATTTTGAGGGATTTTTTGCTTTTTTGAGTCCAGTTCCATTGAGAGAAGAAAAATACACTGATGGTCCAATTCTGACCAACTTTACAGCATTGATGCAGCCATGCTAACAGCACACCCACATCCTATGGTGGTTGGTTAGCCATAGAGGTCTCCAGTGGTGGGATTCAAAGAAATTAACAACATGTTCTATGTTCTAATAACCTTAATTAACAACAGGTTCTATGTCCCATTAGTAACTGGTTCTCAGAACCAGGCGCTCATTAGCAAAGTGTTTTATAGACCCTGTGAGAACCTCCTGAAGCAATCTCTCAAGGTCTCTCAAGGTCAGAGAATGTTTGTTCCCTTACATTGGGAGTCCCAGTGGTGGGCAGATGCCAGTTTGGGCCTACTCCCTTGAACCGGATCTTCTTAATTGGCTGCCGCTGGCGAGCTGGTAGCGGCGGCGGGTGCCGAGAACCACGGGGATCGGTTTGCAGCGCTTGCGGCCGGCCTGCGTGGCCCCACCACCTCTCCCAGCCTGGCCAGGGAGGCTGAGAGCCCCATTCTATGCAGGTCTACTCAGAAGTAAGTCCCATGACAGTCAATGGGACTTACTTCCAGGCTAGTGTGAAAAGAACTGCAGCCTCAGAGCCCCATCCTGTGCAGGTCTACTCAGAATTAAGTCCCATGACAGTCAATGGGACTTACTCCCAGGCCAGTTTGGAGAGGACTGCAGCCTCAGAGCCCCATCCTATGCAGGTCTACTCAGAAGTAAGTAATTTTATTTTTAAATTCTTTTTAATTTTTAAATTAAAAACCTCCCCAGCCCCAGCCCCACTCCCTGACCCCGCCCGTGCCCACTTCCGGAGAACCGGTTCTTGGGCCAGGCCGGGCCCACCACTGATTGGGACTGTATTGGTACTGGAACACTGGATAGGATTGGGTCCCAGAGACACATATAAAATGCTTCAATTTATAGGAAGCCCCCCAGTATATATACAGTATTTGTTTTGTCCATGAGTAAATATTATGAAACAAGGTTGTACAACCTCAAGGTGCAACTCAGCTTCTGTGCTCTATTCATCCCTGCACTGTAGTTGTTTGTGTTTCATTTTATATAACAAACTTTGTTGGCAGGGGTAAGTCACTGATCTATGAGATACTATTAAATTCCTCTTTGCTCTATTAAGCCCAAATTTAACAAAATATTTTAAAAAGGCATAAAGATGTCACAGACTATGTGTTACAACATTTTTGCTTTCTAAAAAAGGGAGAGCTAAAATGTATTGAAGATATACTAGTGCCCCACTTTCTGATGGTTTGTTTTGTGATTGGTTCTGCTATTTCAGCGTCTTTCAGTTATACCCAGGACACATTCATTCAACACATGCTCCACTCTTTTAACCTCTGCTAGTTTAAAGGTTAAAATTTTCTTTACTGATGTTGATTTGCATGTGTCATGATCAAGCTTATGACTTCCTTCAGTAAATTACAATCCTTCAAATACACAAGATATTCATTGCCCATACACGCCTTTGCTCATTTTACTGTAATTTGTTATATATTTTGCTACGTGTTAATATGTGTTATTTAGGCTTTTGCAAATGATATTTATGTCTTCTTTTGGTGGCCATTTTGCATTTGAAAGCTGGAAAAGACTGGGTTTTTGTTTTCAATGGTTTCTACTTTTGGATGGTGCTCTGGTCCTTAAATCATCCAATAAATGGGGAATGCCTGTAATCACTTTTGCAAAAAGAAAGTCAAATCCAAACGGTGTCTGAACAACAACAAAAAATCATCGGCATTTTAAGCAGACTTGGCAGTAGGGTGGCGGCAGCAGCATATGGCATCCTACACAGATCTATTGCAGAGCGGTCACAACCAAGTCACTACACTGTTATTACTGCTTTTATGTAAATTGTTCTTATTTAAACTGTTCTTAATGGTAGTAAGATGCCTTGAATGGGAAATGCAACATGTAAATATTTTAAGCAAATACATTTTTAAAACTCACTACCCCATTTTTGCAAGTGTTTTCTATAATTAATTGTAAAAACCATCTGTAATAGCAGGGTTACAATCTGAGGTGGGCAGATACTGGTACGGGCCTACGTGCCGGTACCGGGTCTTCCACCAGGGCGGACAACAGCAAACCGGCCAGACCCGTGGCTGCAAGAGCCGCGGGGACCGTTACGCCAGCGTCCGCCAGCGCTGGGTCTCGCCACCAGGAAGCTTAGTGCGCTTGCGTCCAGCTGGACGCATGCACACGAAGCGTCCTAGCACCGAGCCCCAGGACGCTTCGTGCGCCTGCGTCCAGCTGGACGCACGCGCATTGAGCGTCCTGAGGCTTGGTGCCAGCACGCTCAGTGCGCCTGCGTCCAGCTCGACGCAGGCGCGCTAAGCGTCCTAGTGCTGAGCCCTAGGATGCTCAGTGCGCGTGCGTCCAGCTCGACGCACACGCACTGAGTGTCCTGAGGCTAGGCACCAGGACGCTCAGCGCGCCTGCGTCCAGCTGGACGCAGGCGCATTAAGCATCCTGGCGTCCTGGCGCCAAGGACGCTTCAGGGGATGCACTGCGCATGCGCCAAGTCTGGCGCATGCGCAGTTCGGCCTGGATAGGGCCTGCCCCGCCCCCTGACTCTGGCCCCGCCCCCTGACTTCTGCCATACCGGATCTTAAGGGAGGCTGGGCCCATCACTGGTTACAATGTATCCAAGAAAGCCCTATCAGTTCTGTGACCACCTAGGAGAATGTCTGTCATTGTGGCTATGGTGCGGATATTGTGGAGGAGTTGATGCCCACTCGCAGAAAAGGCCTGTGGACATGTAGTGAATGCATAGAGAATGGGGCCACATGGTCCTGGGCAGCTTGGGTATATCCTGGGCTGCTTGGATCTGCATCACCTTTATAGGTGGCACAGATCTGAGCAGTGCCATTGGGTTACGGTAGCTTTACCCAGAGTAAGGGAAAGTGATTCCCCTTACCCTGGACTGAGCCACTTTTCGATATCCAACTTTGCTTTAGATATAGGAGATTGGCTAGCCTCCTGATTCCAGCGCAAGTTAGGATTGGGTTATGAGTGGTCAGACTTAGATGGACCAATGCCTTTATATTCACAAAAACACATGCCTGTAATAATAAATGGTTTATTTAAAAAATTGTGGTTGCACATTATTTTGAAAGGCATTTAGCTATTTAAGAGAATACATACAATACACAAAATGCCAAAACAATAAAAATTAAGCCTCTAAACATGCTTGCTCACAATGCACAACTATCTTTCTAGCTCCTGCACATAAGTAAAGTGTAGTGCTTCTAGCTGTCATACCACAAGTGATACAGACAACCAAGACAAAGAACAATTCCCTCACTCCCAGCAATAGGGTTTTTAAAATACCTTATAACAATTGATCAGAGATTTTAACCTATAGACCTTCTAGCAAATGACCTCCCCAGTGGGTAATATTTCTAGTCCCTCATTCTGACCCCACCAATTTGAGATTCACAGCTGGCTCCCATTTCCAATAGGGAAACCTATATGTCCAGCTCATTATCAGTGTCCCAAGCTCAGATGAAGATTCTTGATAAGAGCTGTTTTGCTGTAAAGTGGCTGTAGGCCTTCAGGATGGAGTCAGGCCTCAGCTAATGATGTTACTTTGCTCTTAAGGAAGAAAATTCAGAAAAAAATTACTGTAAGCCTGAGAGTATTCAAACCTTGGGGGTGGGAGCAGAAACAGCCAGTGGTGAAGCTCCATGTAATCCACAGCAGCCCTCAGACAATCCCTGCAATACTCTGCTCCCGTACCTCCAGAGGGTATTCTGAGGGCTGCACACACCTCCTCTCCCTATGAAAGTACTTATAAACTGGTTTGAAGATCACACCCTCTTTCTGGATTAGAAAGTGTTAATGAACTGATTTAAATTCATTCATTTGTAAGTTCTGTTTCAAGTTTATTCACTTACATAAATTTATTCAAATTTGAAATGTAAACTAATTCATTTGTTTCTTGCAGCCCCAACACAACGTCAGAGAGATGATGTGGCCCTGTGTTTGGACACCTGTGCCATAGAGTGACTTCTAATTGGGTAGATGGGAAAGGAAGCAAGACTTCCTCCAAAAGACATTAAAAGACAAAAGACTTATTTCAGCCTAAGAATCATCTGATTCTCCAGCCACATCTGAACGTTATTGATGGAAAGAGTGCATCAGTTTCTCCCATTTGCACTATAGTCACAATAGTCATAAGGATCACCAAGAAAGATGGTGTATGCAAGTATTGATGTCTGTCAAGTATTGTACAAATCAGTGCAACAACAACAACAACACCAGATGTTTTTTCACAGGTATGTAGTTAATAATATTTCGCATATGCAACAATAGAACTTTGTATAGAACTCTAGATAAAATACAGCTGTATTCACAAAAGAACAATGGTCAGACTTCAATGGTCAGTCTTCAGCTGAACTTCCTCCAACTGTACTTCCTCCACCTGTACTCCTGAAAGCAATAAAATGCAAGAAGTGAAAATTCACCCAATGAATTGTGGCTTCCCCCACCATCAAATCTGTTTAACAAATTTGTCCAGCAGATAAACTACAAATCAGTGACTCTGATTTGAGAAGCTGTTTCAGCATAAGGCTTCTTTCAAAAGATCTAGTGGCTAGTTTAGTTGTGCATGTTGTTATGTTAAGGATTATGTTAAGTCTGAGCCACAGCTGAACTGTATGTAACACTCTTGTTGATTCCACATGGCAGTAAAAGTTGCCATTTTTTTCTTTACAAGGATCCTATGACTTTAATAGCGGGTAAACATGCATGCAAACTCCTGGGCTGGAGTGGATTTCCTAGAGTGGATTTCCTCCAAACCACAGCCTGGGGGCCAGATGCGGCCCTCAAAGCCTCAAAGTGGCCCCTGAAAAGAACCCTCTTTTCAGCCCTTAGGCAAGCCTTGAAATCCACTCCAATATATTTGAATAGGTAAATTTATGAAAATGTATTCAAATTTGATATGTAAATTAATTTTCTGGCCCCCAGCAAAATGTCAGAGAGATGATGTGGCCCTCCTGCCAAAAAATTTGGAGGCATCTGTCCTAGGAGGATCCTGTGTTGCTGATAAGTTATTAGAGCTACTTGTGATAAATCAAAAGCTTTTCAATTTTTCAAAATGTTTGCTCAGCTCCAGTCTTATATTTTCTCTTGTTTTTCTGTATTTTTCAAGGAAGAAATACTGGAGACCAATTGTTTTCAAAAACACAAACAGTTAAAAAAAGGAGAGGCCTCTAGTTAGAATGGTAAGAACCTCCAATGTTAGGAATGGGCTCAAGAAGGACCCATGAGGAAGAAGAGACTAATCTGCTTTGGATTAAAGATAAATGTACTTATGCTGCTAAGAAGAAATGGCACCTGACCTAACAAGAACCCTCTTACAAAACAGCATCTAAAGCAGGGGTTAGCAACCTTTCAGTGGTGTAGTGCTGAACGTTTGTTTAGATTTTTATTCTGTGTGCCAACTTAATTCTAAACTTATCTTATCCTATCTAATATAAATGATTTTTATGAATTATAATTAATTTTATAAAGACCACCTCCTGGGCAGTGATGGGCCCAGCCTCCCTTAAAATCCGGTTCGCCGGAAGTCAGGGGGCGGGGCCGGAAGTCAGGGGCGGGGCGGGGTCAGGGGGCGGGCCCTAACCAGGCCGCACTGCGCATGCGCCAGACTTGACGCATGCACAGAAGTGTCCTTGGCGCCAGGATGCCAGGATGCTTAGTGCGCCTGCGTCCAGCTGGATGCAGGCGCACTGAGCGTCCTGGTGCCTAGCCTCAGGACGCTCAGTGCGCGTGTGTCGAGCTGGACGCACGCGCACTGAGTGTCCTAGGGCTCAGCACTAGGACGCAGGCACGCTGAGTGTCCTGGCACCAAGCCTCAGGACGCTCAGTGCGCGTGCGTCCAGCTGGACGCAGGCGCACTAAGCATCCTGGGGCTCAGCGCTAGGACGCTTCGTGTGCTTGCGTCCAGCTGGACGCAGGTGCACTAAGCTTCCTGGTGGCGAGCCCCAGGAGACCCAGTGCTGGCGGACGCTGGTGAACCGGTCCCTGCGGCTCTTACAGCCGTGGCTGTGACCGGATTGCGAACGTCCGCCCAGGGGGAAGATCCGGTTTGGGCGAGTAGGCCCGTACCGGCATCTGCCCACCTCTGCTCCTGGGGCTTTTCTGTCCTCTAACCAACACATGGTTCCCTCTTCTCCCACAGGGGGTTCCTGTGTGGTGCTTCCCTGTGCAGCTGTGGGAGTTGGAGATGGTGAAGAGCAGCCTGATCCCTTATCCTATCCTTGACATGTCTCTCACAAAGAAGCTTACTTCTGAGCAGAGATGCTCAGGACTGGGCTCTAAGGATGCATGCTCCTTTCCCCTTCCTAGGAGTAGGCTCCATTAACTGCAAAGGGGCTTTGAGGTGCAGGATTGGGTTCGAAGTATGCCCTCTTTCCCACTCCTTCCACTCTGATGGCGGCAGGGCAGGTGAGGGTGGGAAGATACTGTGCCATTCTGGGCACTGGTAACGGTGATGGGCAGCCACCTGCTGGCAATTGGGAAAGTGGCAGCAATGGCACCTCCTGGATGTGGCTGCCAGAGGTGCCTCGGCATGCCGCCAAGCACTATTCTACATGCCTCACTTGGCACTTATGCTGGGGGTTGCCTACCCCTGGACTAAAGAAATCAATCACATAAAGAAAAAAATCTCCTTCAGTGGAAGATTATCTTTCAGTGATGTATAACAGAGACCACAGAGACCACAGAGCAATTGTTGCAGTTTCTGAACCTTAACAGTCCCACCATGTTCTTGTTTTATCCCATCTTATTCAAAAATACTCTGCTAAGCCCAAGTCCAAATTGTATGTGGCCTTCTTGGACCTCAAGGCTGCGTTTGATAGTATCAACCGTGAAATGCTATAGCAAAAACTTAGAACTATGCAAATTGAAGACCCTCTCCTAAGTCTTATCCAGAAACTTTACTCTGATACGTCGTGCCAAGTCAGGCTAACACAAGAAGGTCACTTGTCTAATGAAATAGTTACCAACAAAGGCGTTAAGCAAGGGTGCATACTGGCACCAAGCCTTTTTAATCTATTTCTTAATAATTTAGCCCCTCAGCTGGATATTATGGACAGCCATCCTCCTAAGTTAGGTAGCCGAAAAGTCTCCATTTTGCTATATGCGGATGACGCCGTCTTACTCTCACAATCTCGTAATGGGCTACGTAACCTGATAAAACAATGTTTGACCTACCTTACCTCTAACCATTTACAACTCAATTTTGATAAATCAAAAATCATAATTTTTTCCAAAACTTGGGCATCCTGTAATTGGATCTTTTCTGGAGGCACAATTAAACAGGTTAGCAGCAGGCCTCCGTCAGTCTTGAAAGACTATGGTATCATGCTCGGCGCTGCATATACTGCATGCGAAGCACGAAAGCCTGGGTTGGATTTTTATGGAGAATAGGCTGTTACCCAAGCAGCAAATCCCCCCTCTCCACGCCACTGAATTAGTCCAATGGAAAGGCAGAGCCAATACGATTGGATCCAGCTGGCGTCGCAGAGCTGGGCTAAGGACAAGAGCTCACCCTGTCTTGTGGGGCTGACCCGGGAATCGAACCCTGGCCTGCTGTTTAACAGGCACAGCGTCTTTACTGCTTGCGCCATATCTAGGTACAATCTTATTGTATAATTATGCTTGGTCCCATCACAGATCTGCAGTCATCAACTCTGTTCGCTCTTCCTCCACAGCGATTTTGAGATTCTTTTTTTTCCAAAGGAGGTCAATTTATTCCAGCAGCTCTCAACATTTTTAAAGCCAAATCCATTGCGCAAATTCTCTATAATATCCCAGTTTGGATGCCTGCCTTCAGCCACTCTATTGAACAACTGGAATCCTCCTTTCTAAGAAAGATATTGGGCCTCTCCAAATGCGTCCCATATGCGGCGCTATGCCTTGAAACAGGGCAAATTAAAATTGAAACTTCTGCCTGGATTTCCACCACCAAGGCTTGGCAGAAGATTTATTTTAACTTCTACCAAGATTCCAATAGCCTATTGTATTACCTCCTCAGAGATCCTCCAACCATTGTCCGTCATTGGATTAGAAAGATAACATCAATAGGAATCTGGCAAGATCTCCTGAATGCATCCTCTGAACTTGAAGCATTCAGGCTAGCCAAACTAAGACTCCTCGACATCCATTCTCAAGAACTGATGGAGGCCGCACGCAGAAGATGTTCCCCTCTCTCCCTAAAACTGGATGTTTCAATCGGGAAGCTACCACTGTATATATCATTAACTACCCCCCCCCCATCTCAGGAGAGCGCTAGCTCTGGCCCATTGCAACGTCCTCCCGTCGGCCATTCTCAAAGGGAGATTCAATGGAATCCCCCCTACCCGATAGACTGTACCTGCTCAATGTCGGTCCCAGAAACTCTAGAGCATTCTTGTTTTCATTGTCCCAGATTTGCTGAAGCCAGAAAGGAACTATTTTCGTACTGTTTACCTCAATTTTCTGTTTTTTCAGAACTGAATGTTCTTAAAAGATTTCTGGACGCTGGTGATACCAATTTGTTACACAGAGTAGCTACGTTTTAAAATTGTATTGTTATCTCTAATCAAAATTAATTTTAAGATATTTTAAATTTTTGCTTTTATATTTTTCTCTTTGTGTATATTATGCCAATAAAGGTGATGATGATGAAAAAACCTTAACAGTCAATGAGAAAGTCCATCTCATACAACCAAGAAGCTGAGCAGACTATATGCTTCCTTTCAAATATCTTCCCTATTAATATCTCAAGAACTTTTAGTTTTCTTTTTACAAGCATATAATTTAAATGCTTTGCAAAATTAGTTGTTTTAAGATTACAAAACTGCAATATACAAATATGCAATACATCAGCACTAAATGGTAAGCAGAACAAGCTGAGATTTGAACTTTGTAGTTACTTACCCTCCTCCACTGCTCAACTCCTCTCCTGCTGAGGAACTGTTGAAGAGGGAAAACATTCAAAAGAGTTTGTTGTGCTCAGATTTGCTCTATTCCCACACCTAATGGGGTAGCACAGTGGTTCCCAAACTACCAGCAAGAGATACACTAGTCTCTGCCCCTTAAAGGAGAGGAGAGAGGAAAGGCAGTGATGCAATCCCAGAATTGTGTTGCTGCCAGAGGTGGGAAAGCATTTGTATTATAAGCAGCCAGAACTGGAGGAGTCTGGAGAACCCTCCACATGGCTCTCCATTTCTCCAAACTCCAACTGCAATTAATCTGTATAAAAATAAATTTGCCTATGCTGCAAAGAAGAAATGGCAAGGAAAAAAGTCCTCCCCTCAGCAGAAGGTATCTTCCAATGATATATGACAGAGCAAGTGCTGCAGTTCCAGTCAATGAAAAAATCCAACTCATGCAACTAAGAAGCTCAGTAGAAAAATGTTCCCTTTCTAATACCTTCCAATTTTAGAATTTTCATCCTTCCCATTTCTCTCTTTTCTGGTACTAATGTTTTTTTTACAACCAAGTTTATTATTAAGATGCTTTGCAAAATTAGTTTTCTTAAGATCACAAATCTGCAAAAGATTAGCAATAGATGGTAAGTAGAACAAGCTGAGGTTTAGATTCTGCAGTTACTTACGTTCCTTTACTGCTTACAGATCTCTCTCCTTCGAACGATCTGTCAAAGAGGGAAAACATTTATAAGAGTTTGTCATGCTCAGGTTTACTCTATTCCAGGGGTCTCTAATCCCTTGCCCATGGGCAGTGACTAGCCATCTACGTACCATGAGGTATCTTGTGGGAGGAGGAGGCGATCACTGCAAGAAGCACATTGTTTCCAGATCCCATGGCTTTGAGCTCCAAGAAAGGGGGGAGAACCTTTGCTGTACCCCTGTGTAATTGCTGTTTTATCAAATGTGTGGGAGGAGGATGGAACAGGTGATCACACACTTTTGGTGTCTGTGTTTCTATGCAGTAGTGGGCTTCAGAGGGTTCTCACAGGTTCTATAGAACCAGTGATGGGCTCAAAAGAAATTAACAACCGATTCTATGCCCATCTGGCAGCCACTTTTAAATGGCTATTTTTAAACTTTATATGTCCTATCTCTCATTAACAACCGGTTCTGTAGAGTAGGTGCGAACCTGCTGGAGCCCACCACTGTATAGAACCCTTTGCTAATGAGCGCCTGGTTCTGAGAACTGGTTACTAATGGGACATAGAACCTGTTGTTAATTTATTTGAATCTCACCACTGGAGAGGGGAAATACTGAGTGGGGAACTTTAAGGTTGGAAGGAGCAGGGACAGCTGGAAAGGAGGTACATTGCTGCTCGGTGGGACCTTCAGGTACTTCTGAGTAGATAGGATTTTGCTCTAAGCTTGGAAAATGTATGTATGTATTTATTTATTTTCTGTCCCTTTTGTGGCAGATGTGTAATGTGGCCATCACGCTAAAACGTTTGGAGATGCCTGCTCTGTTTCCTCTCCTAATAGGGTAGCTCAGTCATTCCCAAACTGGTGGGTCATGACACACCACTCAGGGAAGCAATAGTTCTTGCCCCATAAAGGAAAGGGGTAAAGGCAGCAATGCAATCCCCAGGATATGCTGCTGCGAGAGATTGACTTTTTTTTACTTATCAGCAACCAATGTTGGGGTGCTGAGGGGCTTGGGAGCCCTCCATAAGGCTCCCCATTCCTCCAAACTCCAACTGCAATTATCTGCATAAAGATAAAAGTGGCTATGCTAAGAAGAAATTATATTGAAATTCTGATGCCCCAGAACCTCTCTTACAAAACAGACCAACAAACTAAAGAAATCAATCAAATAAAGAGAAAAAAATTTCCTTCACTAGAAGATTATCTTCCAATGATATATGACAAGAGACCACAGAAAAATTATTGCAGGTACTGAACATCAATGCAAATCTCCATTTCATACAACCAAGAAGCTCAGTAGACCACATGCTCACTTACAAACATCTTCAGAAATTTATACTTCCCATTTCCTTCTCCTTTCTTCTTTTCTGTTGCTAATGTTTTTTTTACAATCAAGTTTATAATTAAGATGCTTTGCAAAATTAGTTGTCTTCTTAAGATCACAAATCTGCCATAGATTAACACTAGATGGTAAGCAGAACAAGCTGAGGCTTAGACTCTGCAGTTACTTATATTCCTCTACTGCTTACAGATCTCCCTCCTTCGAATGATCTGTCAAAGAGGGAAAACATTTAGAAGAGTTTGTCATCTAGTGCAATAAGCACTAGATGGAAAGTAGAGCCAGTTGAGTTACTCACTCTCCTCTGCTGCTTGTTCTCTCTCCTATTGACGATCTGTCAAAGAGTGAAAACATTGAAAAGAGTATGTCATGCTCAGGTTTACTCTATTCCAGTGGTCTCCAAACCCTGGCCTATAGGCCACATCAGGCCCAGGTGAAGCCTTCATCCAGCCCACAACAAGCCCCCCCCCCCCCCCCCGCCAATTCTGGCCAAGTGCAGCCCCATAATCCTCTGGAGGTGAGGATAGCTGTAAAATTTGTTATCTTCTTAAGACTACAGATCTGCAAAAAGCACTAGATGGAAAGTAGAGCCAGTTGAGTTACTCACCCTCCTCTGCTGCTTGTTCTCTCTCCTATTGACGATCTGTCAAAGAGTGAAAACATTGAAAAGAGTTTGTCGTGCTCAGGTTTACTCTACTCCAGTGGTCTCCAAATCCTGGCCCGCAGGCCACATCAGGCCCAGGTGAAGCCTTCATCCAGCCCACAATAAGCCCCCTCCATCTGGCTGAGTACAGCCCCGTAATCCTCCGGAGGTGAGGATGGCTGCAATAAGCACTAAATGGAAAGTAGAGCAAGTTAAGTTACTCACGCTCCTCTGCTGCTTGATCCTCTGCTGCTTAATCTCTCTCCTACTGACGATCTGTCAAAGTGTGAAAACATTGAAAAGAGTTTGTCATGCTCAGGTTTGCTCGATTCGCTCTCCTAATGGAATGCTCTCCTCTCAGGGCCCACCAACCAAGGAAGCACTTGTCCCTGATCCTTAAAAGAAAGGGGGCAGGGAAGGTGCAGCACAATTCCCAGGACTGCACTGCTGACAGAGGTGGGAGTGTGTTTCTGCTTATTAGTAACCAGTGCTGCACTCCTAGGGGTGGGGGCTGCCACAAGCAGTCTGACCTACATGGCAAAGGTGACTCTTATCTCATAAGGCTACTTAGGGGGAGAGAAAGAGTTGGAGAGGGGATGGAATAGGTCAGGGAGGTAGGCAGAACAGAAGAGAGGGCAGGTTTAACTCTTTGGCAGTAGTGGCCTGCCAAAACCTAGCTATCTTCCTGGACCTGATCCACTTTTACATGTCAATGACGACTTGGGCCAGTACTAAATAATAAAACACTTACTCTACAATCCAGAGTAACTATGTCAGAGTAACAGAGTAAAAGGCACTTACTCTGGATTGCTCTATGCATTTCCCATAGGTTTCCCATAGGTGGCACCATAACTACGTTGGTGTAGAAGCTCCCGTAGTTACTCTGGATTGTAGCCTAAGGCTGCAATCCTATCCATACTTGCCCAGGAGTAAGCTGCACTGCATATAAGGG
This sequence comes from Cryptoblepharus egeriae, assembly GCA_030015325.1. Classification (NCBI taxonomy): domain Eukaryota; kingdom Metazoa; phylum Chordata; class Lepidosauria; order Squamata; family Scincidae; genus Cryptoblepharus; species Cryptoblepharus egeriae. Next base: position 64,439,438 of record JAREYC010000004.1, on the reverse strand, counting down.
GAATTACTTATGAGTAGACTTGCATAGGATTGGGCTCATGAAATACAGCACGAAATGAATTTGGACCAGCACTAAAAAAAGCAGGCCTCCGTCAGTCTTGGAAGACTATGGTATCATGCTCTGCGCTGCATACATTGCATGCAAAGCACAAAAGCCTGGGTTGGATTTTTATGGAGGATAGGCTGTTACCCAAGCAGCAAATCCCCCCTCTCCACGCCACTGAATTAGTCCAATGGAAAGGCAGAGCCAATACGACTGGATCCAGCTGGCGTCGCAGAGCTGGGCTAAGGACAGGAGCTCACCCTGTCTTGTGGGGCCGACCCGGGTCTCGAACCCTGGCCTGCTGGTTAACAGGCACAGCGTCTTAGCCACTTGCGCCACCCACAGCACTAAATGATAAGTAGAACAGCTGATGTTTGAACTCTGCAAATACTCACGTTCCCCTACTGCTCATTCTCTCCCCTCCTGACAACCTGTCAAAGAGTGAAAACATTCAGAACAGTTTGTCATGCTTAGGTTTGCTTATTCCATCTCCTAATGGTGGAGTAGAGTGGTTCTCAAAATGGTGTACTGTGATCCACTAAATGATACAGCACTAGATGATAAAAAACTAAGGGCACATTTCTAACCAATTTAGGAAGTGGCACAATTCACCTCTTCCCTATGCCTGTGGTGATGTGGAGAGGCTGGTGCATGTCTGTACATTAGTCTGAGCCCCCCATCCCCCACCTAGGATAGGCACAGAGGTACCTTAGAGCACTTCTGCAACACCTCTAGGCTAGCATGGGACTTCTGCTGGGACTTCGGCTGGCCTAACTGGGGATTAGGATTGCAGTCTGAATGATACAGCACTAAATGAATTTGGACCAGCACTAAATGTAAGTAGCACAGCTAAGTTTTGGACTATACAGATACTCATGTTCCTCTACTGCTCACCCTCTCTCCTACTGACAATTTGTCAAAGAGTGAAAACGTTCAAAACTTGGACCAGCACTAAATAATAAATAGCACGTCTAAGGTTTAGACTCTATAGTTACTCACGTTGCTCTACTGCTCATCCTCTCTCCTCCTGATGACCTGTTAAAGAGTGAAAACGTTCAAAACTTGGACCAGCACTAAATAATAAATAGCACGTCTAAGGTTTGGACTCTGTAGATACTCACGATCCTCTACTGCTCCTTTTCTCTCCTCCTGATGACCTGTTAAAGAGTGAAAACGTTCAAAACTTGGACCATCACTAAATAATAAGTAGCATGTCTAAGGTTTGAACTCTGTAAATACTCACGACCCTCTACTGCTCATCCTCTCTCCTACTGATGACCTGTTAAAGAGTGAAAACATTCAAAACTTGGACCAGCACTAAATAATAAATAGCAGCATGTCTAAGGTTTGGACTCTGTAGATACTCACGATCCTCTACTGCTCCTTCTCTCTCCTCCTGATGACCTGTTAAAAGAGTGAAAACGTTCAAAACTTGGACCATCACTAAATAATAAGTAGCATGTCTAAGGTTTGGACTTTGTAAATACTCACGATCCTCTACTGCTCATCCTCTCTCCTACTGATGACCTGTTAAAGAGTGAAAACATTCAAAACTTGGACCAGCACTAAATAATAAATAGCAGCATGTCTAAGGTTTGGACTCTGTAGATACTCACGATCCTCTATTGCTTCTTCTCCCTTCTCCTGATGACCTGTTAAAGAGTGAAAACATTCAGAAGTGTTTGTCATGCTCAGGTTTACTCTATTCGCTCTCCTACTGGTGTAGCACAGTGGTTCCCAAACTGGTGGATCATGTTCAAACTAGTGGGTTATAATTCACTGTTTCTTTACCCTGAAGTGGTTTCAACATGTCAAAACTCCCTTGAGGGAAACACAGGGTGACCATATAGAATGCAGGACAAAGGGAGGAGGCCTGTACTTTTAACCATTGAATAGATTAAAAGAGGGAGTTTAGGCAGGTGCTGCTTTTTAAACCTCTCTGTGTTGAGCTAAACCTGCCTAAATTCCCTTTTCTATGCAATGGTTAAAGGTACAGGCACTCTGTCATCAATTCTATATGGTCCCCCTTGGGAAACAGCAAATTCCACATTGGCACAGCTGAATCACCGAGCATGGAGTTGAAGCTGAAAGTGTATGAGTATGGGGTGCAGAACATTGCATACTGATATAAGGCAAGAAAAATTAGAAAAACATCATGAACTATCTGACAATCTTTCAGTAGGCTTGGAAAGATTTACTCTGCAGTTACTCACCCATACTTCGAAATGGCGCTGTATGTCTCTGAAGGTGGTCCTGGTGCTTGTGGATATAGTTCTGAAGCTACTGCAGGTTGCCTGATAAGAAAGAAAAACAGATTAAGATTAGCCTTTTCTCCCTCACAGGTATGACCAGATGTCATAACCACAAAAGAAAGGCCTCCCCACCAAATACAGGGCACAAAGGAAAATGTAGGACATAACAAAAATAAAAGCTAAAAACACTACTATACAACTCTGAGTTAAGGGAACAAACACTGCCTTTCCTTGAAGAGGCCTCTGTAGTTCCCCCACACCCCCGCCAAACTTCAGGATGCAACACATGACCCACTGGCACAGCTGTGGCAATGCTATAAAGTTGTTAGGATTGGGCCCACAATTTGTTACATATAATTTATTAATTACAAGAAGGTTATTGCTGCCTGCTTACAGGGAAAAGGAGGACATTTACATTGTTTTCCAGGACACAAAGCTAAAAATGAGGACCGGTCCTGCGAAAAGAGCATCTAGCATCCTACTCCCTCATCTGTTTGAAAATAAGAGTCCCGCTGGACAGGGTGACCAAATGCCCAAACCTCAAAAGGAGAACAAAGTCTTGGGTTCTTCTCAGCATGGCCTTTCCGGCAGACAATGGCACATTTGCCTACTCATGAGTAAAGTCGCAATTGGACACTTTCATTTTCCCATAGAGCTGAATGCATATTTTTTATTTTTAGTTTTTTGGTCATAACCTTTGATAGGAAGAAGGTTTTTTTGCATTGGATTCTGACATATGACACGATGGGGTACTGTACACCATTGCAAAGTTCCAAAATGAAGCCAAAATGGAGAAAAATGAAGCCCTTTTGGAGGACACCTGGACAGAAGACTAAAAAAGAGGACAAATCCAGAAATTTTTGGTCATATGGTCACCCTGCCACCAGATCAAGCTAAAGGCTCATCTAGTTCAGCTTCTCGTATCTCACAGTGCCTCTTCAGGCACCTCACAGAGCACACAGGACAACAAGATACCCACATTCTGTTTCTACTCCCTTGCAAAGTTTGGTGGCATGAAAAACTGGAAGATGCTCAGGACTAATGCAGTGCTGTAGCCAGCTGTAAATATTTGACTATGGGCCAAGACTATATACAAAGAAATCATGTCCACTATTGCTTCAAGCATCCTGGCTCCTTCAAGGCTTCAATGAAGTCCCCATGCACAGTAATACAAGTATACTGATATCAGTTGACTGATAGACAAAAGAATGTACTTCATCATACAGGTCATACTTGGACTTTGAAAATCACTGCCACAATGCCCACTGGTTTGGGTAGGCTAAAAGGGATGAAGAAGGATCTATACAGCTGTTGATCATGATCATTCATTGGCATCTCCACATTTGGGGCAGTATCACTCTCAGGGTTATTCCATTCTCTTTTTCTCGTCCATTTGTCTGAGGAGCGTCAAAACTACTATCCTGGATGAAACCCAGAATATCCAGGAATACATCACTGAGAAGGCATGCAAAGATGAGCTGATGAGAGAATGTCTCCGGCAACAACAGCAACAGGAAATACAGAAGGAAGATTAAACTGAGGAAGTGTCCTGGGAAGAGAAGACCCTGCACGGGATGTACCATCGCCAGATAACCGAAGTCGCTGACATTGATAAATCTTATCAGTGGCTGGAAAAAGCTGGCTTCAAAGATAGCACTGAAGCCCTCATCATGGCTGCACAAGAACAGGCACTAAGTACCAGAGCCGTAGAAGCTGGGATTTACCACACAAGAGAAGACCCAAAGTGCAGGCTGTGCAGAGAAACATCAGAAACAATCCAACTCATCGTGGCAGGGTGTAAGATGCAGACAGGAACAGCATACATTGAACGGCACAACCAAGTAGCTGGCATTGTGCATAGGAACATCTGCTCAGCCTATGGACTAACCCCTCCCAAGACCAGATGGGAGACCCCTCAGAAGGTTGTGGAGAATGACAGGGCTAAGGTCCTGTGGGACTTCCATATCCAGACAGACAAGAAGGTACTGGCCAACCAGCCAGACATTGTGGTGGTAGAGAAGGCCCAGAAGACTGCCCTGGTGATAGATGTAGCGATACCAAACGACAGCACCATCAGGAAAAAAGCACATGAAAAGGTGGAAAAGTATCAGGGTTTGAAGAAAGAATTAGAAAGACTGTGGCAAGTGAAGGTGAATGTGATCCCAATAGTGATTGGAGCACTAGGGGCTGTGACATCCAAGCTGGAAGAATGGCTCCAACAGATTCCAGGAGGGACAGCAGAACACTCGATCCCGAAAAGCGCATTGCTAGGAACAGCTAAGATACTGCGCAGAACACTCAAACTCCCAGGCCTCTGGTAGAGGACCCGAGATTGTGGATATACTCACATCATTATACTCTGGCTTTGAACAGGGTATTGAACAGACCTGTCAAAGCCAGAAAAACAGATCTTAACAAAAGTTCATCACATTTAAGGCTGTGCCATTTTCTAACTTGATCATCACAATAAAGACCCAATAAAAATGTTCTGTATAGGATTTCAGGCCATGCCTCGTTAAAATCCCAATAGGAACCCTTCGTGTTTCTATCATGCTCTGTGCATTTCAGTCTACTTACATTATTTTTGACATGGATTTTCTGGAAGGGGTCTTTCCTGTCACTGATGGTGACAGTGGCCTGAAAGAGAGCAGCAGACATTAGATAGAGTTTACATAATAGGAATTGGATGGCAAGTATTTTTACAACTCGGCATCATTTAAGGCTATACTGGCAAAGTATTACTGCACACATTTATCTTACCGTGGCAAAAATTTTGTCAAAAATGGGAAAAATGTTAAATTTTTCACAAAAAGTGAAATAGAATAAAGTGAAAGCTTTAGCAGTTATTAGAGGGGTCTCCAAACCCTGGCCTTGGGGCTAAATGTAACCCTCGGCAAGTCTCAATGTGACCCTCGGCAAGACCCCTCCATCTGGCCCGCGGGTAAGCTTTGTAATCTATATATATAAAAGAGAAAAGTCACTCACTGACTGACTCACTGACTGATTCACTCACTGACTGACTCATCACTGCCCTGCCAAAACTGCTGGGCCGAGAAGCGTGAAATTTGGGGTGGGTGTTCCTTCCGAGATGGAGGGGTGCACTAAGAACCGGTTTTCAGAAATTCCAACCGGAAGGGGGTGAAAAGGGGCGCAACGCGTTTTCCTCCCTATACTTTGCATTGAAGAATTGCTGACTCATCAACATTCCGCCCCAACTGCTGGGCCTGAAGCATGGAATTCTGGGAGGGATCCTTCTGTCACCTGAACTCCCACCAAGAACCATCTGGAGAAATTAACCCTTCAGGGGCTGAAAAGGGGGCAACGTGTTTTTGTCCTATACTTAACATGGGAGACTGAACAACATCCAGCCAGTTTGGTGCTCAGATCCTGGTGCACTGGGGGATGTTGTTCGGAGGAAGAGGTTGCACTGGCGAGGATGCTGCCCATGGGCGGAAGTTGCGCATGGAGGAAAATTGCGCATGGGAGGATGATGCGCATGGGGGGAAGTTGTGCATGGGGGAAGTTTCGCATGGGGACTGTTGCGCATGGGAGGATGTTATGCACAGGAGGAATGTTGCGCATGGGGAGAAGTTGCGCATGGGGAAAAGTTGCGCAGCGGCGGATGATGCACATGGGGAGAAGTTGCTCATGAGGGGATGATGCACATGGGTGGAAGTTGCACATGCGTGGAAGTTGCACATGGGGGGATGATGCGCATGGGGGTTGTTGTGCATGGGGGATGATGCGCATGGGAGGAATGTTGCGCATGGGGGAAAGTTGCGCATGGGGCAAGTTGCACATGGGGAAATTTGTGCATGGGGAAAAGTTGCGCATGGGGGAAGTTGCGCATGGGGGAATTTGGGCATGGGGGAAGTTGCGCATGAGGGGACGTTGCACATGGGGGGATGATGCACATGGGGGGATGATGCACATGGGGGGACGATGCGCATGGGGGATGATGCGCATGGGGGATGATGCTCATGGGGGAAGTGGCACATGGGGTGTTTCTGCGCCATGGGGGGATGGCATAGGGGGAAATGTTACACCCGCAACGGGGGTACGCTTTTCGCTAGTGTCTCTAATAAAATCTAATATGTAAATTTAATCAAATTTGACATGTAAAAACTTTTCCAGCCCCCCACAGTGTCAGTGAGATAATGTGGCCCTCCTGCCAAAATGCTTGGTAACCCCTGAGTTAATAATTCATATCTGAAACAGTATACATGCAATAAGATCCTATGGTGCTGAGCACAGCTGAAGTAAGATTTTGTGCTGAGCATAGCCAAATCCTGCAACAGCATACATGATGCAGATAAAGTCATTTGGCATGCATTTCCTCATTTGCATCCTGCTAGTCATGGAACAGTACAGAGTTCTGGGCACAGATTGCAGATTCCTTACTCACTGATTAGATTCTTGCTACCACTTGTTTGGATGAAAGGGCCTTCCACCACTGTATGACAGGCCAAAATCCAAACAGGTAGCCATTCACTGCATCTCCCAGTTGAGATAAATAATAAATTTGTGCCAACCACATGGTTGAAAAAACAGGATGTGTGCCAGGAAAAATACGACAATTTAGTTTTGTTTGCTTCCATGGGGTTTTGCAATCAGATGTAAAAGAAATGTGTAAAAAAAGTGATGTTCTATTTTACCACTAAAATCCACACTGTCCACACAGGAAAGGGGGGAAAATGTCTGGTGTAAAAAGTGACAGGGAGGAAGGAATCACCTTTCTGAGATTTTAATTTCATTTTCATGTCACCTCAACAGCCCAATTCCACTGTCCTATACCAATCTTTTTTCCTTTAAATGTAGCAACAGGGGAGGGCAGGGAGACTCCCTTTTAGATCTCATCCTGGGTAAATGGAGCTGTTGCATGTATCCTCCTCTTTCTTTTTTCAGAGGCAGGGACAGTGGCATAGCTAAGGGGAGGAATAGTGCCCTGAGCATTGCCCTGAGTACCACAAAGGGTACCATGCCCTGTGTGTGTGTGTGTGTGTGTGTGTGTGTGTGTGTGTGTGTTTCATAGGCATTTAAGAAGCTGTGGTAGCTTTCTCTGTCTTTCTCTTGCCATGTCTAAAAAGTCAAGCTGCTGTATTTTCCACCTAGAAATAAATTTCCTGGGTGGGTAGGGGGGCAGCTGTCCTGGGCTACTAGCTGCCCAAGGGCAACTTGGTGCCCCACACATTACCCTCTCCACAACTGCCACCTCTCTTCCCCAGGAGAAAGAAGTGATTGAGTCTGTGGCTGCTCACCAGCTACCCCATTGCTCCATCACCCTGGCATGGAATTGTCATGGCATGGGTGAGCAGAGAATGGTGAGCCAAGCACTACTATGTGGGGACTTCCACTTTGTCCTTGGGTCCAAGTGGCCCAAAATGGGCATCCCAGAAGCAATTGGAGAATCATCAGCCCTGTGCTTGTTACTGCATTTTTACTTATGAATGGGTGGGCATGGGAAGGAGGGGTCCCACCAAAATGTTGGAGCATGCAGCTGCTAAGGCTGGCCTTGGCAACAGATGCTAGTAAAGGTGTTTTCTGAATTCTCTGTATCATGTGAGTGAATGAAGGATAGCAATTTTGGAAAAAGAGCCCAGTGTAAAAGTCATCAAAGTTATGATCTTTGTACCTTATCCAGCTGTATATGTGCTCATCTAGGGAAACGTCATCATCCTGCCAATCACTTTCTATGCTCCGTATTGGTACTTCGTCATCCGACTCTTTGAATGAAATCTGCTTACCACCTGCTGAAGGTTTGCTGGGAATCTGAGCAGACAAGGAGAAGCAAAGGGTTTCAGGATTTATAGAATCATAGAATCCTAGAGCTGGAAGGGACCAGTAGGTCAGCTAGTCCAACCCCCTGCCTGCAGCAGGAAATTCTTCTAGAGCATCTCCAACAGGTGCTCTTCGAGCCTCTGCTTGAAGGTCCCCAGTGAGGGAGAGCCCACCACCTCCCCTGGCAATCTGTTCCACTGCTGAACTGCTCTCACTGTCAGGAACTTTTTCCTGATATCCAACCAGAATCTCCTTTCTTGCAGTTTGTACCCATTGGTTCTACTTCTGCTTTCAAAAGCAGCAAAGAACAAATGAGCCCCTTCCTCCTTATGACAGCCCTTCAGGTATCTGAAGAGGGCAACCATGTCGCCTCTCAGCCTTCTCCAGGCTGAACATCCCAAGTTCCCCCCAACCTTTCCTCGTAGGGCTTCCCTTCCATCCCACTGATCATTCTTGTCACTCTCCTCTGGACATGCTCCAGTTTGTTTGCATCTTTCTTAAAGTGTGGTGCCCAGCACAGAACACAGTACTCAAGATACTCTAACCAATGCAGAATAAAGAGGAACTATCACTTTTGGCGACTTAGAATCTACAGTCCTCTTAATGCAACCTAAAATGGCATTTGCCTTCTTCGCAGACACATCACATTGCTGACTCATGTTCAGCGAGTGATCCATGGCGACTCCAAGATCCCGCTCACATGTTGTGCTGCCAAGCCAAGTATCCCCCATTTTATACCTGTGTTTTTTGGTTTTTATTGCCTAAGTGCAGAACCTTGCATTTCTCCCTGTTGAAATTCATTCTATTTGTTACAGCCCAGGATTCCAGTTTATCCAGATCCTCCTGGAGATTTCTCCTGTCTTCCGTTGTGTTTGCTACTCCTCCCAGCTTGGTATCATCTGCAAATTTGATCAGGCTTCCCCGTATCCCTTCTTCCAAGTCATTGATGAAAATATTAAAGAGAACCAGGACCAAGACAGAGCCCTGGGATTTAAATTGCCATCCAGCTAGAGATAAAAATCAGTGACCAAAATTTCTTTACATTCTGGATGACAGATGAAGGAACAGAATCTGGAATTATGCATCATGCAGATGAAGGGGTGTGGCTATGTAGCTCAAGCAGGCTAGAGTCGTAACATCTGAGGTCATCATTGGGATAGGAAGGAGGATTAGCAAGTGTAAATTTACCCTGATGGGTGAATGGTATGATTTTCTCTCCTGTGAATACTATTTTGGCGAGGGCAAAATCTTTCCTCAGCTCCTGACACTGGATGGCCTGACAATGTGCATTATGTCCCCATGGGACCTTTGCAACTGGTCTGACATGTTTCCATACCTGTTGAGGCAATGTGGTTATAGTAGTTAAACTAGCCATGGAGAGAGCCGGGTTCAAATCAGAACTAGTCTGAGGGTAATATGGTGTAGGGGCAGAGTCTTATGTGCGTCCTGACTTCCCTGGAGGAAAGAATAGACATGCTAATACTGTAAGTATACACTAAATGGTCACATTTAGCATATGTGTACATATGCAGGAATTGAGAACCTATAGGTTCTTCCTTTTTTGTAGACGTTGTACTGCTGTGATGAGTGCTTGGTGCTCTCAACCAAGATAGTGACCCCTAAATCACATGCTCCAGCATGGGAAAGTATGTTCTTTGCTCACAGAATCATAGAATCCTAGAGTTGGAAGGGAATCAGTAGCAGGAATCAGTAGCCTGTAGCAGGAAATCCTCCAAGAGCATCTCCAACAGGTGCTCGTTGAGCCTCTGCTTGAATACTAGTCTCATAGTTTAGCATGGGAAGGGAGGATTTCCATGTCACTTAACAATGACTTGTTAAGATTAAGATAACAATGACTTGTTAACAATAACTATGACTCATATCAGAGCAACTACTTCTTGATATCTTATGAAGTGGCTCAGTAATGGAACCTGTCTTTCTTCTTACCAGCACCTCTGTTTTTGATTCACCCCTCTCCTAAATAGGCATCTGTCTGTCTGTCTGTCTGTCTGTCTGTCTGTCTGTCTGTCTGTGTTTGGATGGATAGATGGATGGATAGATGGACAGAGAGATATAGGCATCTTCATAAGACTGATATCCTGAATTGCTGCTGGGTCATTTGGGAAGAACAACTGTTTTTGCTTTGCTGTGTATTTGTTGACCTTCCCCATCATCCCCAATTGACTAGCAAAGAAAGGCTGTTGATCATGAGCCAACTACCTGGACCATAAAGCCCACCTGATTTCCCTGAGCAGAAAAGGGGCTCAGATGACGCCTTAGTATCTAATCTAACTGGTAAATCTAGGGAATATCCGGAGGAAAGATCAGGAAAGCAAACCACTACTATTCATTTTCCTTAGGACACAATCCTAACCAACTTTCCAGCACTACCGTAGCTGTGCCAGAAGGGCAAAAGTTGCATCCTGCAGTTGGAGGGCAGTCACTGAGGAATCTTCAAGGTCAGACAATGTTCTCCATTGTCCTACCATGGAGTTGTATTGCTGTTATTTCAGTGCTGGGAAGTTGGACAGGATTGAATATTATGTCTCTCATTCAGAATGTTGGATTAGTCGCAGCCTTGTGGGGGTGTAGGAACAATCCAACAGAATCCAACTCACTCAATGCAGAGTACATGCCAATCTCTGCCTCAAACCTTCTACCTAGTTTTCCCATTGCACAGATCCAAACCTGCCTTGTTTTCTAGCCTCTTGTTCCCATCCATGTTTGGTGTGTTCTATTCCTTTTCTAATATGCTGCTTTTAGTGTTTCAGTTGCTTGTATTCTGTCCACTTAGGAAGGAGTTGGTTGCTCCATTTTTGTTGATGCAGTGGCCTCTGCTTGAGGGGAACCCCTGGGATTTGGGGCTCTCTGACACAATGGAAGAAGATTTTCCCTTTTGTCTGACTTCCTCTAGTCTTTTGTATCATCAACCATGCCCTAGTGCCAGTTGCTGAGTGCCTATCCTTGGGTCTTGCCAAGTGATGGGATTCAAAGAAATTAACAACCCATTCTATGCCCATCTGGCAGCCACTTTTAAATGGCTATTTTTAAACTTGATATATCCTATCTCTCATTAACAACCGGTTCTATAGATTAAGTGCAACCCTCCTGGAGCCCACCACTGGCTCCTGCCCAAGGTAACACCTGGCCCCAACAAATCCCCATTTTTTCAGGTCTAAAGACATTCCTTGATGACTGGAACACATCTGTTATTTCCATGTGTGATTACCTTCTCTGCGCTTTTCTTACTTCTGTCAAAAAAGGACCCCTCTGAGACTCTCTGAAAGAAGGACCTTTAAGGGGAAGTAAGGAAGAAAAAAGGTCATATGTTTGATGCTTGTTTTAACAGAATAGTTTAAAAGCACTTTTTTGGAACCAACATTGACAGAGAATTCATGACAATGGGGATGAGTGAGAGAGAGAAAGGTCACTGTTGATAATCCACAGATATGTATCAACACTGGTCCCCTTACCTGCTTTAAGACCCAATCAGGATGACCTAGGATGTAGCCCACCAAATGTGAGCAGAGCTCTGGTTGTGTCTGAAGGGTGGGAAGGATGTACTTGACTTCTAAGGCCTCAGGAAAGACTTTATATGTCGCATCTGGTTTTTGCTGAAAACCAGAGGTGTTATAAACGGCTCCTTGTGGCCTTACAAGTCATTCTGCGCTGTGGAGGCTGTCCGTGGCCTCCCCAGCCCTCAGAATGCCCTCTGGACTCAACCAGAGCTGTGCACCAGATATTTTCTGGGGGCTAAAGGTCCCAAATCTGCAGATTTCATTATCTGTGGGACGGCTCCCCATGGATACTAAGGCACCACCTATGTGTATGTGTGTGTGCGAACATGCGCAAGCGTACATGTGTATCTATAACTGTATATTTAGTTCTGTGCAATGTTCTACATGTGTTTATTTATTTAAAATATTTGTATCCCACCTTTCCTCTCCTGTGGATGAAAGTAAATCACAACATATTTATTTATAGATTTATACCCTGCCTTTTTGTTTAAAGGATCTTCGGAGAATGTTTACAGTACCAGTGGAAAACAATGTTAAGATCCCCTGAGTTGTCTGGCCAATTTCTCCTCTCCTCCAGACCACTGGAGAAAAGTAGCAAGGCAAGGTTTGAAGCTTTGAAGGCAAGGAGGGGAAGAATTCCCTGGCAGGGAAGCAGGTTCATTTCCTGATAGAAGGAGCCAGAATGATTCTTCCTTTGCCATGGTGAGGGACATTGGTTGATTGCCTTTTTAAAGGCTTTTTTTTTTTGCCTAAAAAGCTAATTATCTTTTAATGTAATGGGCAAATAAATAGTGAAAAATTTGCTGCTAATTTGGTTGTACCTGTACATTATTGTTATAATTGTACTGTTTGTGTAAACCACCCTCAAATTATCACTGTACGGTAATATATAATTTTAAAAAAGTTTGGCAAGCTGTGGGTTTGAGATCTGTCTTGAAAGTTTTCACCATCCTCATAGTGCTAACTCCTTAACCTTCTGGAAAATTTGTTTTCAATGTCTATATGTTTTCAAGTCCTTCATCCACTATATTTTGGGAAGAACATTTATTTTTTAACATGAAAGTTGGGGATTTCTGTGCTTTAAAAGACCAAGTTTTGCATGCAGAGTTTCAGAAAGGCAAAAACCATAAATATCCCTCTGCAAGGATTACCGTTGTTTTTCGGAGATGCCTTTCTTTGTTCCAGAACGCTGAGAGCAGATCTGTTTTTAAAAAGAGTACAAGAAAGGACAATCATGAGTAACAATGATCAATGCTTTAAGATTTTTTACTGTTGGGCAGAGTAGAGTTTGTTATTTTGTAGGTAACAAACAGACTGGTATGTCGGTAGCCCTATAATTTATTTATTTATTAGATTTGTATTCCACCTTTCTTTCTTAACAAAAAGAAATCCAAGCCAGCTAACAACATGTAAAACAACAATAAAATATCATTAAAACTAGATATCAACAAATACAGTTAAAATTATCGTCCTTCCTATAAAGAGAAATTGGAGCTTGCTTGGATCAATGCACCAACCCAAATCCCTTTTGTAATCTATCCACCTATCTACAGTTTTTTATATACCGCTTTTCAACTGAAAAGCAGTTTCACAAAGCAGTTTACAAGAAAATGAAAAAAATTAATAGCCAATTAATAGCTAATGGAATCATGTCCCAAAAGGGCTCACAATCTAAAATGCAAATTCAAAAAAGAACACCAGCAAAAGCCACTAACAGACATTGCTGGGGGTGTGTAGGGCAAGTTACTCTCCCCCTCCTAAATAAAAGCGGAACACCCACTTGAAAGAGCATCTCTTGCAGGGTTAGGAAGGAGTTAGCAAGGGTAGGAAGGAGTGTCTCTTGCAGGGTTAGGAAGAGTTAGCAGGGGTAGGAAGGAACAACTTCTTTTGTAAGGAAGTTGCCTGTTTATTTGGTGATAAAAGGTCCTCTAAACATGCTCAGAGACCCTCTTCTCTTCAGGTCTGAGCTTCTATTATTAGAGGAGACAGGGACTGAGTTCACCAGTCCTGGGGATCGCCCTTACTTCTCCCTTACTGTTTCCCTGCCTTCGTCCTTCCCCCACAAAAGCATACTTACGGATTAATCTTCGTAAAAGTTTGAGAAACACTGCATTGGAATATATGGTAGTTGGAATAATAAAAATAATGATAATAAAAAATACCTTTCTGGCTTACCTCTATCAGGCAAATAATTGCAATGGTAACCATAATCACTCCTGTCACTGAAACAGCCAGCAATAGTTTGCTGCCATATCCATGTTCAGTTTCCTGGCCGATTATCTGTAAGAAAGGCCAAAGGGAAGGATAATGGAAGACAGGCCTTTCTGTGTTCCTGTACATGTTTCCTCCCTGAATAAAATGTCACATGTAGACAGTTTGCTCTCATCTGAATATCTGAAGCAGCCGTAACGTTGATCCAAGTAGCCTTGATCTGGGTGCTGCTCCCTGAATTTCCTGCTAGCCTGAATTTCTCTGGTTTTGAAAAGAAAAAGATGCCTAGGACAGAAACTGAGACCTTCTGCATGCAAGATCTACTCTACCTGCCAATAGATCTTATGTGTAGATAGAAAACTTCTATAGGCCCTAGAGAGAAATAATTGCCCTCTTTTCTCCCTCGTTAAATGCCATACAATATGGTTATTATTAACAATATTTATACTGTATACTGCTTTTGACAAAAAAAATTCACAAAATACAGAAAACCAAATAACTATCATAAATGGATAAATAACCAAAGAACCTCCTTTATGATACCACCACAATTTGTAATCTGCAGATATGCAACTCTTTTCAGTCAGTTTTGTTGTAGTTCCTGTTTTAAGGTGTTTCTTTCCATTATCTCACAAGTATTTGTATTGCTATTGCATATTTGCAAGATCAGGTGTGTGATCAGGCTTACGAATTACCTACTTTCTTAAAATGTCCCTTTAATTTAAAACTTCAAAAGCAAAATCTAAACATTTTCAAAATTCAGCCATTGTGGCTAGATAACAATGGTAACTTGGGGCGGGGGGTTGCATTTCTCCATATTGTTGAAAGGAGAAGGTGGCTATTCATGGTGCAAACACTAATTTTTAATGACCCAGTAGCAGCCAAAATTAAATAGGTGTTCAAACCTTTATAGTTCTTGGAAAACTCCAAGATTTCCCCTACCCACCAAGTACTGAGTGACAGAGTACACCACAGCAACATCTTTCATGCCACTTGTTTTCTGAAAAACCATGTGATTAGATTTTTAAATTTTGCAAAATGTTGGCTCAGCTTTTCTCCCTTCACTCAAGATCATCCTGACTGTACAGTGTAGAGTTACACTGAGAATCAGTATAGAATTACACTGATTAAAAACAATATGATATTCTGCATGTAATAAATATAAACCAGCACTTCCCCAACTGTGGGTTGTAAGCCCATTTTTGGTGAGTGATGGCTGGTGTTGGCTGCAATAAGACATTCAAATAGTGCCCAAACAGTACCCAAAAGTGTAAATAAACTCCCTGTTTTCCAGTACATGATGCTGTGAACTCCCACTATCATGGTTTTGGAGCCACATGCAGATCAGCTGATTGTCCAACTATTGCTGCTGACAACTCACCAGTGGACTTCACCAGGCTTGGCCTAGAATTGCCTCTTACTAATACTAGTGTCCTGGTTGTCGGTAACCCTGAGGAAAATAACGCACTGTAAAAAATCATGTTTGGTTGTCCCATCTTCCCCGACAGTGCAATGTGTGTTATCACTATTACTGGTACTCTGGGTTCAGAGGTGGGTCTTTGGAATGACAGTGCTAACACTGTGCTTGTTCTTACCTCAGGTTTCTGTGGACCTGCCATAGTCATGTTAGTCATATTCTTGGCAGATAAAAAGTATGACTTCCACTGAGTGGGGAGCCCTTTGTTATTTTCTTGCTCACTGAAGAGTTTTATGAGGACACCTGTCCTGGAAATGAGTTTGGCACAAGTCATCTGAATTTTGGGTGATGTGCAATCCATTTTCAGGATACGGATCACATGGGATATGAGGGTCCTCATTGGTTCGTTTGTGATAAGAGTTTTTAATTTCTCATTCACGGCGGATTCAAAGAGGTCTCCCTGAAGCAAATAGTCATCTTCAGTTGGCAAGATATCGACCTTGGGGTGAACAGTGGTTGTCTCCACTGTTCTTAAATACTGTTTTCCAATTTTGTTCTCCAATTCTGAATTGCTTGCTGGGTGTTTAAATATGTGACTGCTTTTAGGAGAGTGTTTCCAATGTCTTAGCAGTTTGAAGATCTTCTTCATCATTGGCTTATAATCAGCTTTCTTCTTTGGGACTTTCTCTAAGTTTTCTTCTTCTTCTTTGGAGTGGCTAGGATTGTGTGTTGATGACAGAGTAGCCACCCCTTCATGGTTTTCATGGAGAATTTTCGCCGGTTTGTGCGCTGTCTTTGTTCTGTTGTGTCGACTCAAAACAATGATTACTTGGCCACTAAGAGGAGCAGGCTTGTCATCCAAGATGACAGAAGCAGTCAATGGTGGCTCAAAACTTGGCATAACGGAGTGTTCTGGATGGAACTTGGGTATTTCTTGCTGGCTGAAAAAGGAAGCTGCACTCTGGAGATCTTGGTCATCTACTAGCTTCATCAACTGTTGAGTCCTCCTGTGCATACGGTTTGGCTGTTCTGCATGATGCATCATGACTCTTGCAAATTCTCGCCTACTGCGGACAGACCTAAGAAAGGTCTCTTTCCTTTGCTGCTTTTTTCTAAGCCAAACATCTCTCCTGACTCTGCTCAGATGCCTTCTCTTCTTAAATTGCGCATCTTCTGGGGCCACAACCACAGAGGCTTGTGCAGATGTATCATGTTGGACCTTTGCGTCCTGCCTGTTACTTTCTGCTTTTGCATTTTTTTCTCTGAGTGCCACCTGTAGCAAATTAGCCAGCCTGTACAGTTTCGTCAGCACACTTTTGTCTGTCCGCTTGATTTGCAGCAACATGGCAGCTTTCAGCTTCTTTAACCTGTTGCCTGATTTCCAAAGGGTTGGTAAGAGGTGACCTATATTGGTGTGACTCACGCTCACTATAGGCTTCAGTGTCATGTTCTTGTGCTGTGGTTGTTTCTTAGGCATAATTCTGAGAGTATTGCTAACATGTTTTTTCCTGATATGTAGCCCTTTCATTAGTTTCTCTAGTAAATTATGTACAGATTCTTCTTCATCTGCTCAGAAACAAGAACAAAAAATAAAATAAAGCAGAATCACCCAGTCTCCAGAGGCACTTGACGCTTAAAGTAGAGAGTGGCAAGGAGAGAACTTAAAATTGGAGAAAAATATTACCACATGAATCATTTTGTTAAATTAATTTGGGGTGTAACTGACAAGTAAGTGCCTGAGTTCCCTTTTGGGAAGAAAGGCAAGGTATCAATCAATGCAGGCCTCCGTCAGTCTTGAAAGACTATGGTATCGTGCTCTGCGCTGCATATGCTGCATGCGAAGCACGAAAGCCTGGGTTGGATTGTTATGGAGGATAGGCTGTTACCCAAGCAGCAAATCCCCCCTCTCCACGCCACTGAATTAGTCCAATGGAAAGGCAGAGCCAATACGATTGGATCCAGCTGGCGTCACAGAGCTGGGCTAAGGTCAGGAGCTCACCCTGTCTTGTGGGGCCGACCTGGGTCTCGAACCCTGGCCTGCTGGTTAACAGGCACAGTGTCTTAACCACTTGCGCCACCCACAGCCCTCATGAATCAATGACATAAAGTGAAATAAAATAAATGTGGTGATGCAGTATTCTAGCATGGACTATGCTGCATCCTGTAAGGAAGTTTGGAGATCTTTACAGGGTAAGAGGTGTCCCCCACTTTCTGACAGTTCCACTCTTTCAACACCTTTCAATTATACCCAGGATTCATTCATTCATTCATTCACTCTTCATTCATTCATTTACTCAAGCTTCACTCTTTCAACCTCTCTCTACTGGTCTAAAATCTCAATGATTAGACATATGTTACTTGTCTCAAGGACTAGAGATATGCAGATCTGCTTTGATGTTTCTACAATGCTTTCACTATATTTTGGAGTGTTAATTTCATAACATGTATTGATGAATATCTCATTTTACAACATCTATTTCTCCCTGGAATGGAAATTATTTTGCTTAACAATCAAATCACCACATAAGATTTTCCCATTGCAATGGCCTACCGCACATTACGATTCTTCTGGTACATGCATTGGTGCAGTCCAACTTGATGATATTCAAAATTTCAATGTCATCCTTAAAATGGCAAAGGCAGCAGGACATTTTATTTGGCAAGATACTGTGGAGGGAAAAACACAATTCTTACAAAGCTGTTGATTTTGTCACATTTGTGGGGATGTACATGTAGCCTCCACCAATACCAGCACTTCAAATGCTGTTTCCACCATAAGGCAGTGGTTCCAAAACTTGAGTCATGGCTCCCTGAGGAGCCACAGAAACCAACTAGGGAAGCTGCAGAATTCTCATGAGATACCCACTGCCTTGTACAGCGTATTTTGTAGCCCTAATGGCCAATGGCCTAGGACAGTGATTTTCAACCAGTGTGCCATGGCACACTGGTGTGCCATGGGAATTTGGGGATTGACATTAATTAATAGGAAAATTGAGGGATTTGAACATTCTGGTGTGCCTTGTCAATGGTAAAAATAACTGATGGTGTGCCTTGACAATTTCAGTGTGTTGTTAAGATGAAAAGGTTGAAAATCACTGGCCTAGGAGGTCAAGGGAGCCACCACAGTATTTAAAAGATCATTTGTTGCTCTTTCTGTTGAAAGCCAAGAAGGCTGGCTGATCTCCAGGCAGGAAAAAGTAGAGATCATTTCAAGGGGACTGGAGAAGTGAAAAGGAAGCTGACACTTCTCCATTCGGAAGGCAGAAGGATGTCATTCCAGTTGAATGATTCAAAACTCCCAAGCAGATATAAAATCATTCCTCTGGCAACATGCAGGAGACCCACTCACTGTGACTGTGATAACACCAAACCCACTCACTGTGACTGCGAGAAGGATGAGCTAGTGGACCCACCATTCAGATACAAAGACAGGAATCAGTTATTAGGGAGAAAAAAGTCAGAATTCATGTTGATTCCAGTTTGTTTTTCCTGTGCCTTACAAGCTAATCTAGTTAAAACTCCCACCAAGTTATCTCAAATCTGGAATGCATGTGCAAGATTCCCTAGTATCTTCCCACCATCTGCTGGCCACTGGTATGACTGCATCATGAAAACCCTTTCTTACCAGATTTAGGGAAAAATCCCGAGCAGTTACGGGTCTACGCAGTTATGTCACCCTCTAGTGTTATCTTATGGAAAGTCACCTTATCTGCTCCATCGCAAAGGGCTTAATTTGACTTTAGGATATGGGCCTTAATGTTTTTTTTCTTCTTTTTTTCTTTTGGTTTTGTTATCCCATTTCTCTTTTATTAGACTTTTAATAAATACATTTTTACAGATTCCTTGTTCTCAGAAATTCACTGGATTGCCATGACTCCTCACTCCGCAGGCATTAATGTGTGAGTGATTTTGATAGAATGCATGATTTGACCCTTCTGTAGTTGCATGTTGTAGGGGGAAAGTCTGAACATGAAGGGCAAAGCTTAACTGCCAGTTCTGACCATTTCACGGATGAATTCCAGAGTTCCAAGCGTATTTTATGGATACAATACAAACACCATCCCCACAGCATTACACCCATCCACAGTCTACTGGGCAGGAAACATCACAGCAACTGTGAGTTGTAATTTAAGAATTAGTAATGATCATTGTTCATCATCATCATCTTCTTAGTGTTATTATTCCCACTCCTGGCAGGGTCTGCTTAATGACTGACATGGGGAAACTTGGCTAGCCTGTCACAGGGGTCTGTCTTAACCTACATAAATTAGTGGATTACATTATTCTCACAAAAAACTACAATTTCTCCTAAAAGCACAAGCGAGAAGGCCATAAGGAGGAGTGAGAGTAAAACTGGTTGACTTCCTCCTTCTCCCAGGGGCATTATGGTTGTTACATAACATAAATGGTAAACATAAATGGTACTTACAGAGTCTTTAGCTGCAAGGAGATCTGAAGTATGTTTGCCACTACTTTTGGGGTACTTTCTGTGCCACTGAGGTCTCTGAAATAGACATAAGATTCTTTACAATGTTAGCAGCAGGTACCATGAAAAAAATAATGAGGGTTCAATCCCAACCAATTTAGGCCAGCACAACACACTCATCTCTCTGTTCCCGTGGTGGTGTGGGAAGGCCAGCAAATATTTTTGCTTTAGTGCAAGGGTCACCAAAATTTTTGGCAGGAGGGCCACATCATCTCTCTGATACTGTGTCAGGGGGCAAAAAAACTAATTTACATTTCAAATTTGAATAAATTTACATATAAGAACATATGGAGAGGATTACAGGGCTTGCCTAGGGGCCGGATAGAGGGGTCTTGAGGCTTGCCAAGGGCCGCATCTGATCCTAGGGCCGGGGTTTGGAGAACCTTGTTCTAGTGATATAGAAGTGCCTTACAGCACTCTCAGGGCACAATCCTAACCAGCTTTCCAGTACTGCAATAGCTGTGCCAATGGAGCATGTGCAGCAGCCTGCATTTGGCGGGGGGGGGAATATCATTCCCCCCATTAAGGTCCCCCATTGAGTCACTGAGGCCTCCTTAATAAGGTAAGACAATGTTTTGTTCCCTTCCCTTAAAAATTGCATTGCCCTTTCTTTGGTGCTGGAGAGTAGGTTAGGATTGTGCTTCAGTTTCATGATGCTGATTGGGATTGATGCTTTTAACATTTCAAAATATACACAGCTGTACACTACTTATTGCCAGACTGCTGGCTTCTATCTGCTTAGAAATCATATTTTCCTCCATCTTTATATTTTTCTTTCTTTGACGCAGAAAATGACCCCGAAACCAAATTAATGGGTTTGTTTCAGGTTACTGCTTGGTGATACACATGCCCAAATCAGTTTCATTAATTAGGATTTATTCACATGTTCCAGGCTTTTAAAAAACTGCTGGATCTTGGCTGAAATTAAATTTTGCATATACTCTATCCCAAACAATCTCTTGTTTCTTATTATTTCATACATTCTGGACTTGAGATATGGCATGAAAGATAAGTTGAGGGATACCACTTTGCATATTATCTGAGGCATTTTTACATAATCAGTAGGGTACCCTGAGGTTTTGTCACAACGAAAGCAGTATGTGAAAAGTCTGAAGGCTTTTTCCAGAGACAATGGCCCTGAAGAGTATCATCTGTTCACAGTGTGTAAAAATCTTACCTATAATGGTAAAAACAAATCATTACAAGTACAGTACTTACAAGAACTTCAGAGAGGGCAGTCTGTAAAAATGATCATCCTCAATGGTTACCAGTGGATTATGGGTGAGATCCCTGGTTGAAAGGGGAGGAGGGATTAACTCTGTCAGTAACCATCTTATAAAAATCTTGGAAGAAACCCAAGCAGCTTACAAGCAGGAGACCTGCCCAAAATGTTTTGCTCCCCAAGCAGATGCCTCACAGAGCATCTAACAGGAGCTTTGTCAGAGCTCTAACAGAAGGATTCCTCTCAGGACAAATAACAGAGAAATCATTATTGGGATCTCTTCCCTAGATGCAGTTCTGGTCTGGATCAAGGTTGCTAAAACTTCTATTTAGATATGTTGGCTTGGTGTTGGGTATTTAAGGACTGTATCTAGGAATGTGTCCTGGAAAAAGAGGATGCATGATCACCCTATCTGAGCAAATAGACTACAAATTCTTCTGTAGGGTGATAACTGTTGCAAAGCAAATGTCAGGGGTGAAACAATGAACCGTTTACCTCTACCAGTACTTTTAAAAACTCAGAGGACAACCCTAATCAACTTTCCAGCACTGGCAGCACACTGGGATTAGTTGCCACCTGCAGTTGGGGATAGTCACTGAGACCCCATCAAGGTAAGGCAATGTTTGTTCTCTTACCTTGGAGTTGCATTCAACTTATGCCAATATTGGAAATTTGGTTAGGCGTGCACCCTGAACCACACATAAATATTAGTTTAATTTAGAATCCAGTACAATCCAGAGTAACTACGGGAGCTCTTGTGTCAACACAAGAAAAATTTACTCTGGATTGCTCTAGGAATTTCCCATAGGTTTCCCATAGGTGGTGCCATAACTACATCAATGTAAATGTCTCTTACATTGACGCAAGAGCTCCCGTAATTACTCCGGATTGTGCTGTCACTAGTCTAACAAATATGTTTAGTTGGATGCTGTTATCCAAGTTTATTTTGTGCCCATGTATGCTCTTAACTATTTTATTATTATTATTATTATTATTATTATTATTATTAAGAATATTTGTACAATTAACTGCTTTATTGGAGTTTCTTCAAGTTTGAGGGGTTAATCCCCAGATTTTACAAAGTCCCTTAAGCTTCCATAAGCACTCGATTTTTGCCTCTGTGCCTTCCACAGAGGAAGGTTTCTTTTACTTACAACTGGAGCAAAAACTGCATCCTATGCCAGGCCTCAAACGCCCCAGGAGAGATCTGCTCAAGGACATTGCCACTGAAGTTTCTTCAGAAAAAAACAGAAACAAGCATTGTGTAGATGGTTTTGCAAAGTATATAATAAGCTTTTTCATTAAAGAAAAAATATTTGCAGAAAGTCTAACCCTACAATCCAGAGTAACTACGGGAAGACATAAAAGGCACTGGATTGCTCTATGTATTTCATATAGGTTTCCCATAGGTGGCACCGTAACTATGTCGGTATAAAAGGTCCAGTAGTTACTCTGGATTGTAGCCTAAATGAAGTTGGAGAAGCACAAAGATGGTGAGGTGCATTTTGGTGGAGGGTGATGGTACAAGCTCAACAAGTGTGGAGGAGGGGGAGAATTAGAGGGTTTCTTCAGGCAGTGGATCAACTTGGGCCATCTTTCTCCTCTGAGCACATGCAGCATGCATTTAACACAACCATCTTTTTACACAGATCTAGGATTATAAGGTTCACTTTCACATAGGACTGAGTGGCCCCTTGACATGCTTTTCACCCCAGCAATCCTTTGTTTGGTGGTGACAATTAACCCATGGCAGGAGACTATTAAGTGCAGGACTGCAAGAGGGTAGAAGCTTTTTCCACCACTGCTGTTTCTCAACCAGCCAACACCATATTTATTCTTTAGAGACTTACATAAACTGGAGAAATGGGACAGCTTCAAATGCGTTTCTCTGGATTATCTTGATTTTATTACATGATAAATCCCTATATAAAAACCATACAGATATATTATCAAACTAGTCAATAGGAAAACAAAAAACAAAACAAGAGAGGTTAGAAGGAAGTGTCCAACCTACTTCCATCTCTTCCCTCCTTTCCCATTATAAGCATTACCTTTTCTCCAGTGGTGTGATTCAAATAAATTAACAGGTTCTATGTCCTTATAACCTAAATTAACAACGGGTTCTATGTCCCATTAGTAACTGGTTCTCAGAACCAGGCGCTCATTATCAAAGGGTTCTATAGAACCTGTGAGAACCCCCTGAAGCCCACCAAAGCTTTTCTCGTCCAATAACACTGGTAACCCAATCCTGGTTAGGGAACCTGCACTGTAATCTAGCACAAGTATCAGGCACATAGAGCACAATTCTAACCATGTCTACTCAAAAGGAAGCCCCATTGTGTTCAGTGGGTCTTACTCCCAGGAAAGTGTCTTTGGGATTGCAGCCTTAGTGGTATATAGCAAGGGGACTCTCCCCTTACCCCATTGTTGTGGATATTCTGTCCTAAATGAAATAATGAAATTCTGCAACAATAAAAACTGAGTTTTGTGACCTGGATAAGTATGCAAATCCAGCAAATCTCCATATATTTATTTGAAATGATTTGTATTGCAATGGAAGAGTACATTTACTTTGAAGTTGCATTTGAGGGATACATCAGTACAACAGAAACTTACAGATGTGTAAGTGAAAGCAAACCTTCCAGAGAGGAATTCTGAACTGTGCTCAAGCTGTTGCCCTTGAGAACCCTGGAAAGATGGAGGAAAGTTTTAGAATAACACACAGATAACAGAATCAGTTTTTGGGTTTCTACCTTAACCGACTGGATTTAACCACCATGTTCCTTCTACTCTCACAAAGCCAAGGCCAGCTGCAGTCATGTGTAACAGGTGGATTGGGATAGATGCCTACCTGATTCAATTATATTAAATTCAACCTATCTTATTACAGGAGTGCATCCCTATCATTAGATTATCATTTTTATTACTTACCCTTCCTGGAAATTGTATGGTTTTCACCTTTTTTGGAAACATACCTACCAAAATCTGAGATTAACACTGCAATCCTACACATGCCTATGCAATCCTATGCATACATATTCAGAAGTAACTAGCATTTATATTCAGAAGTAAGTAGCATTGAATTCAGTAAGATGAACTTCAAGGTAACTAATAATACAGGAACAGAAGGGGAAGGGGCAACATTTGACATGCCACCACAGGAGCTGGGAGGTTTGGGGCCAGCACTTAGTGCCAAGGGCTATATAGGTGCTCTGTTATTGAATCTGCAATGACTCTGAAACTGAATTAACCAAGGCAAAGATGGGTAGTTTCTGGTATTCCTGAATATGAAAGGATACTCACAAGTGCATGGCCCAAGGATAGGCCTTCCACATTTGTTCTCCTATGGAAGATATGTCATTCCCAGTGAAGTCCCTGTAAAAAAGCGTAAACGTGGGGATGAAGTTCAGATAGGTAAAGGTAGCCACAGGTTGTCTTGCTGGACATGACCAAATTTAGGGATGGTGCTCATCCCCATTACAAGGCCAAAGAGCCAACCTTGTCTGAATACATCTCCATAGTCATGTGGCTGGCATGACTAAATGCCAAAAGCACACAGAAAGCTGTTACCTTTCCACCAAAGTGACACATATTTACCTACTTGCATTTATGTGCTTTTGAACTCCTAGCTTGGCAGGAGGTTTAGACTGAAGACTAAACATGAAGAATAAATTTTTGATAGAGATTCCTAAATGGAATTGCCTTCAAGCAAACAGAAGGCCAATAGGAACCTCATGATCTTGCATATTACTCCATTTATTTTCATCAGACACTAACTGGATCCTTCCTGAGAAAGATCATATGCCTATGTTGACCTGGTCCTTTTTGTGGGAAAGAAACCATCATCTGGCAGGGGCACTTTGGGGCCAAGCAGCTAGATGTTACTGCCAGAAAGGGCAAGGAGATCAACCATCACCCTTAGAAACTGTCAATGTCAATTTTCATCAGTAAGATTGCCAACTTTGTCCAAAGCTATTCCCGAATATTTATTTTTACTTTGGCATAATGGAGGCCCTGTTAAAGTCTCCAGTTGCTTTCAATATTCACCTGAAAACTGATGCCAATTCTTAGAAATCAAACCACCAGAAATTCAAATAACAAGAAAGTGAAAGTACTGTATAGTGCAAATCACCCCATTTCTGCCCACAGTGTATATACACAGTTATATAATCTTCTGATGAATGCAGCCTTAAGACATTGTCGCTGAAAAGTAAGTTGTACATTAACCAATAAATATGCTTTTCAAAGAGAAAGGCATTGGGAAAGGCAAAAGAGAAAGGTCCCAAACTTTTAGAAACCCTATTCTTCTGAACCTGAAAGCCCTGTCTCCTTAGGTATATGGTGCAATGCTTTATTTTCATGGAGAGGAAGAGAGGCACTTTGCACATGCACAGAAGCATTATCATGCCTATTTTAGTCTTTAAAAATACAATATTAGGAGGAAATTGGGACAGTTAATTTAAAAGACTGCATTAAAATCTTGTGATCCTTAGGAGTCTAAGGGCACAGTCTTATGCATCAAGCAGCATCTTATGCACCAAGAATGAAAGCTCCATTTTTGCACCACTCCAGCCAGAGCATCTTGATTTTGCAAAGGATCGGTGTTTTCAGTTGATACAGGATATGGCTGTGTTAAAAGACCGTGATTTCTTCATGACTTGTCACACAGATGCTTTTTTTAATAATGCTGTCTTAAGGATAATCCTAATCAATAGATTTGGCTGTGCCAACATTGGGCTGAAGAAAGGCCCATGTTAAAAAAAGATATGCCTATAGCACCAGTTTGCTCAACGGAAGGGATTTTCCATCAGGACAAACCTACAGTTTAAGTTCTAAAAGGTATATCTAGATTTTGGGGCTCCTTCCCCCTCCATTGCTTTTTGTATGCTTCACATGCTTAATTTTGCTACAGCAATACCTTGGTTTTCATCTACTTGACTTTTAGTGCTTTCCCGCTCCAGCTGTTTACCAAGAGCATAATCCTAACCATGTCTACTCGAGTAAGCCCCAATGTGTTCAAAAGGTCTTTCTCCCAGACAAGTGTCTTTAGGATTGCAGCCCAAATTTTGTCCATGTGATTTCTTCTTTCATCTCAACTTATCTAACCTTCCACAAATTTGTCAAGGTTCTTATATTTTTCTTTCATTTAGGTCTTGCATACATTCACATACTGACTTTTTTTCTAGAGGCCAAAATAAATCTGCAAGCTCAATATGGCTATGCTTTGACAGCCAATTCTTTTTAACTTTTATCCATGTTTTGGTCCCAAACCAGATGAAAGTGCAAGGTTTTGCAGTATTTATTACACCTGTTTTTATATTTATGAATTTTTTTATTGTCCATTTAATTGTTGTAAGCTGCTTGGTTTCTTTAGAAGAGTAGGGCATGACATCTAAAAACAAGGTAAATCAAGCTGTCCCCCATTCCTCCTACTTCACTCTCAGTAGGAGTTCTTGCTCAGAGAATACAGACAGCCACAGTGGCTGTCTGTCAAGTTCAATACTCACAGGATGAAGAAAGCATGGGGATGAGCAACTGATTTGGAAAAAGGCACATGTTGGAGTCCAGGAGAATTATCAACTCTGCTACAGTTGAGAACATCCAAAGTGCAATAGCACGAGCTTGGGCAATACTCTGGGACTGTATCCAGCCCCTTCAGGAACAGGAACACAAGTAGGATCACCAGGTAGAAATGGATGTCAGCAGAGACTACGGGGTTCATACTACATGCCCTTGTCCTAGAAGTGTGCACTGGCAAGCCCCTTGGTAGGAGGCCATTGCCACTTCAGAGTTCTCCTGACCTATGTCCAGCCAGCCCATTCTGTTTGGTTGTGACATCATTTAAACATCATCACCAGCATTACATAATTGCCATACCAATAGCAATGATACAGGCCTAAATTCATAAATCAGTTAGCAGGTATTTGGAGCTGTTTGCTCTGTGGAAAACTTAATGTAATCAACTTGTTGTTGATGACATAATGATTAGAACTTTGAATGGTCTTATCACTGGGGAATAAAGTTGGGTGGTCTGGATCTTCGACCTCCTCCCAACCCAACTTGGTTAAGATTGAAGGAATGCTTAATGCTTATGTAGTCTTTACATAATGACATTTATAGCACCTTATAATTAGGGTTAGTACACAAAGAAATCTTCTACTTGGATTACTGAGAACAAACAGCTCTGTTTGAGTAAAAGAAACACATCCACTAGCCTTTTGAAAACAAATTTATTAGAAAAACAATAAAAAGCACCCCTTCTTAGGCCATTATAAAATAATTTGTCCTGAGAACATCTGGGAAGGAGGTGCTGTTTCATATAGCTTTCATCCAAGTTTACTTGGATGAACAGAAAACAACAGAAAACAACAGAACCTATTTCCATACAGTTCAAGGAGATTACCATTTCAAAACAAAAAAGCAGAAATATATGTGTGATATATTGTAATCCCCTGCAATCCATTGGCCATTGTAATCCACAGATTATAAAATCCAAGGGTTTGGGCACCTGAAATCTGATTGCAGTCTGATTCTGCAATCTGATTCTGCTACACAAGAGGACTTTCTGAGGGTGTGGGGTGCTTTCCTGCCACTCAGAGAGCATTCAGGGGCCTCAGACCACACTCTGGAGGCAACAGGACAACCACTCCGATTGCCTCACGGGTACAGGTTGGATCATCCCTGCAAATTCAATAGTAGGTCAAGCTGTCTGGATAGCCTTCTAAATCCAGTACATGGAACCAGGTTCTATTCTCCATCCATGCTAAAATCAGACAAAATTTCCTCTTCTCCTTCAGGGCTCAAGTGTGAGGATGTCAAGTCAGTCACCTGGGAACAGAAGGAAAAGCTAGTTTCTCTGCACAGTTCAGACATGCTGGGTCACCTTGATTTCACAGATTTAAAAACAGTTTCAACAATTTCACCTTTTGAAGTTCAAGCCTAGGTGGAATGCTTTACACCCTCACTGTTTCCATGCTGTGATGTAGGTCAGGTCAGTTGAAGCTTCTGAAGCTTATAAAGGCTTCTTGCTTACTGATCTGAGCACATAGAAGACTTGCTCTGAAATCCAGATCACTTTTCCTTTGTTTCCTTCTGTCTTTGGTGTGTCCAGTCTCACCCTCAAATAAAAGAGCTAGAACTGCCCTTGTTCCTCATTAGGAAATAGCACTAATAGAACTGCCCACTGGGGTTAGGTGAATGCAACTCTGAGCTAAGTTCACCTAACAATAGTTGCCTTGCTAGTCAGATCAGATCTGAATGCACTAAGTTTCTCTGCACAGTTCAGACAAGCTGAGTCACTCAGCTAGACTAAGCTGACTAAGCACTGAAAAATAGCTAGACTAAGCACTGAAAAGCTCAGAAAACAGAACACGACTGAAACAAACAGGCATCCCCGTTGTTTGTCCTCAGCATACACTGCCTCTGGTGGCTAACAGTTCCAAAAATTCTAAACTTAAAATTTAAAAATTCATATGCAGTAATGGCCTTTGTGCATATCAGAGAATCAATTCCAAAAGGGATATAGATACTGCATGACAAACAAGAGTTTTCTTTTGTTCTGGTACTACTGATGCTTTGTGGCTGGAAGTGGAAATCCAGTAGGTCAGGGACTGGTTCTGTTTTGAATGGAATATGCAATTATTATAGCCGGCAGTCTAGACAGCATTGCTTCTTAAGCCAAGAAAATTGTAAGTTGCTGTACTGAACTGATGTTCTGATTTGAGCACCCTACAGGAACCTACAACAGTTCCCACTTATCCATTCCCACTTACGCACTTATTCCCACTGGATAAGTGATCTACTTATCCAGTGTCCTCAGGTTCAAATGAAACAACTTTTCTCCATTCACTCTCACCAAATCATCTGAAGCAAAAACACCCAAGAACTAAGCTTGCAAGATCAAAGCAACTGGAAGTTGAGTGAATTCAATCAACAAAGACTTATTGTTCACCTGGATGAGACCTCCAAGTTCCTCTTCTGTTAAACAATCAACAAGATCCTCCTGGGTAGAGGTGTACTCCACTGCCACCTTTCCATTCTCTGAAACAGTCAAACCACAAAGCCAGTTTTAACTAACAATAAATTAAAATTCCTTTTCAATAATATTAAAGATTTTGAAATTAAGGCTGCAATCCTAGACACTTTCCTGGAAGCAAGACCCTTTAAACACAATAGGGTTTACTTTTGAATAGACAAGGTTAGGATTGTGCTTATTTGTTGAGTACCCAAACAAGCCATTTTACATGGAACAAAAATAAGACTGAGGTTGCAGTCCTAATCACACTTACCTAGTAGAAATGGCCATAGTGGGACTTATTTCTGAGTAGACATACTTAGGACTGGGATGACAGAGTGCAAGCCTAGAACGCTTTTAGGCTGGCACAAGTCTCTTGTGCAGGCCGGGGTGGGGGGGTGGTTGTAAAACACACCATAACTCACTCTGACACCATCCCAGAAGACTTGGCGCTGGTGCATTAGCTTTGCTGTGGAACACCACAGTTTGTAAGATATGCTGGCCTTTTCAGGCCAGCAATGGGGTCTGGGGACCGCAGGAGAACAACAGGGAGGAGACAGGGCATTCCAGGGAGGGCGATTGTGGATGGAGGGTGGGAATGTGGACAGGTGGGAGGGTACAGAAGGCAACATGGACCAGCACTTATGCTGGATCCAAGCCTTTGCTTGGACTCAGGCTACCTCTGGAGGTGGCCTAAGCCTGAGTATACATATTGGGGCTGGTGCAACCCTACCCCAGGGTGCTCCTTCCCCGCAGTAATGTATCAGCAGTTCCAAAACTTGTGCTGGATACAGCACAGGCTGAATCAGCCAGCCTATTCCTGTGCAAGTTTGGATTACGCTGACAGTTCCTAACTCCAGGCTTTAAATCTAATCTAGATGTACCACAGTAGATACAGGTTTTCTTTCTTTTTTAATAGAGGTAAAGGGCTAAACATGCTTTGGTACTGCCCTTTATGTATCTCAACTGTTCACCAGTATTTGGCCTGTGTACAGACGTTAACAGTTGAGATCCATCAAAAGAATTAAAAATCATTTTATCAAAGACAGCCTAAGATTTCATTCATGTCCAGAATGCCATCGCTGTTATGCACCTTAGCAAGTTCACAACAAAGCTTTTTATTTCTTTGTTAACCAATTTTTGTTAAAAGAAATTTGCTGCAATATTAATAATCACCCACCGCAACTCCCACTTGGGAGCACCTGATGCTTCAGCAAATCTGGTGAAAAATCAGCAGTCTCTTTGATGGGAGACCACCTAGCATGCCATTGTATGACTAAGATCAATGTAGCTGTGTGGGAAGGAAAGTGGTTTAAAAACAGAAAAAGGACTTACCTAGAACTACAAAAAGGATCTTTTGAAAAGCATCTGAGAGTGCTCGTTGTACAGCAAGTTTCTGGGCTCTGTATGTGGCCACAAGAAATTCTGAAAAACAAACAGAAACCAAATGAAAACATATTTCAAGTTCCTATGCCAATTTATCACTAAAAAATTGTCAAGCTAGCTATCAGTCCTAATAGGCTAGTTGCTGAAAGAAGACTGTTTCTTACTTGGGCCTGAAGATCAAAAAATGTTTGCCATAGATTTTGTCATAACCTACCAAATTATCATTTTTGCTGCAAACTACTGGTTCAACCCCATGCAGGCAATACAGTAAACAAAAATTGGCTTGGATCAGGAAGTCTGGTCCAAATCCTCATGTAGTTCTTAAATGTAGGGCAAAATCCAGAGCAGTTACGGGTCCACACAGTTAAGTCACCGTCTAGTGTTATCTTATGGAAAGTCACCTTAACTGCTCCGGAGCAAAGTCCTTAATTTGACTTTAGGATATGGGCCTTAATTGATGTCTTTGGACTAATCACTAAGTGTGCAATTCCAGCCTACACCAGCACAACTCATTGGTTTCCCCATTCTCGTGGTGATGTAGAGAGGCAAGCATATGCCTATATACTGTCCTAACCCTCCCCCAGGAATGGTGCAGAAGCCTTATGGAACTTTTGTGGCACGCACTGGTCTTAGGCTGGTTCTTAGGCCAGCCTAACTGGAGGCAAGTCTAACTGATGCCATAAATAAAGGTGGGAAAACATGGTATTCTTTGTGGATGTTGGTGGTTTCCAAAGTCAGAAGTACAGAAAGTGGCGTTATGTATTTTTATTCAAAATTTACATTATAATTATAAATGGCTAGTGAAAACATACCCGTGTTGCAGGAGTAAAATTTTGCCCATACGCCATCCCTCCAGTATGCATCTTCCCCTATGTGCATCATCCCACATGAGCACCATCCTCCATGCACACCATCACCCCCTGTGCACCCTCCGTCCCAGTGCATCAGCTGGATGTTGCTCAGTCAGTCTTCAATGTTAAGTATAGGACAAAAATATGTTGCCCCTTTTCACCTCCTTAAGGGTTAAATTTCTCAAAATTGGTTCTTGGTGGGTGTTGATATCACAGAAGGAAACCCTCCCCAAATTTCATGCTTCTAGGTCTGGGGGTTGGGGCAGAATGTCCGTCAGTCAAGGATTCTTCAATGGAAAGTATAGGGAGGTAAATATGTTGCCCCCTTTTTCAACCCCTTCTGATTGGGATTTCTGAAAACTGGTTCTTAGTGGGTGGCCTCCACCACAGAAGGAACATCCTCCTCAAATCTTACGCTTCTAGGCATAGAGGTTTTGGCCTAGGTTTTGGAGTGAGTGAGTGAGTGAGTCATTCAGTCAGTGACTTTTCAGTTTTATATACCGGTATATAGATGATTGCATTAAAATCATATGTAGTTGTACTGGGTAGGTGAACTAGGTGATATAGAGTCAGCAGCTATGGCCACAGTCATTATCCATATACCCCCTCATTAAACAATAAATAAAAACCAAAGAATTTTTTTTGCAGATTTTTGGTTTTTTTAAAATGAAAATCAAAAGTGCAAAAAGTAATGTATGTGTTTTAAATTTTTTATCACAGCATTCATTCACTTCTACATATGAGGTTCTTTATGAGAATAAATAGGTGAAATGAACTTGTCAGAAAACATTATTCTAATAATAATTCATAACACTCCACCATCCCCATTAGCGAGTGTACCTTGACTAGCATCTACATGAGGCTCAACCACACCAATGCCTCTGGTACGGATTCCATGTTGATGGATGATTAATTCTTGAATGCATAAATACTTCAACTGCTGAGTCCTGGGTGAAGTCCCCACTTCCTCCTCTTCAGAGCCAGATATATTCTGGAGCTGTTTCCATTTGAATTGTGATAGCAATACAAGAAAAAGGAGAACAAAAGATTAGTTGCTTTCATCCATCCCAGGTTCAGTTTTCCACCCTAATTACTTCCACTTCAATTACTCCGGAGTACATCTCTTATATTCTTTACTATTGAAAACATACCTGCGTTGCGGGAGTAAAACTCCCCCCATATGCCATGGCCTCACTGTGCATCATCCCCCATGCGCACTGTCCCTTCATGCACACTGTCCCACATGCGCAACACTCCCCCATGTGCAACACCCCCATGCACATTGTCCCCCCATGCGCATTGTCCCCCCATGCAAAACATCCCCAGTGCTCAGTGTCAACCCATGCGCACCGTCCCCCATGTGCATGTCCCCTCATGCACACCATCCCTCAACGTACATTGTTCCCGCATGTGCACCATCCTCGCATGCGCAACATCCCCCAAAGCACTGTTCCCCAAAGCACAACAATCCCATGTGCATCATCCTCACAAGCGCAACATCCCCACCATGCACAGCACCCCCCATTTGCACTGTACCCCCATGCACACAATATGCAACACCCCCATGTGCATCATCCCCCATGTCCAACACCACCATGTGCATCATCCCGCATTTGCAATACCCCCATGTGCAGTGTCCCCCCATGCATACCATCCCCCATATAGAATCATATAATCCTAGAGTTGGAAGGAATCCAGTGGGTCATCTAGTCCAACCCCCTGCTTGTAGCATCTGTTCCCCATGTGCATAATCCCCCCATGTGCATAATCCCCCATGCACAACACCGCCATACAACATCTCCCCATGCACATCTCTTCCCATGCACATCATTCCCCCATTCACAGCACCCCCCACTCACACCATCACCCCCTGTGCACCCTCCTCCCAGTGCATCAGCTGGATGTTGCTCAGTCTTCCATGTTAAGTATAAGACAAAAACACACTGCACCCATTTCAGCCTCTTAAGGGTTAAATTTCTCAACCTCGATTGTTGGTGGGTGTTGATGTCACAGAAGGAACACCCTCCCCAAATTTCACACTTCTAGGTCCAGGGGTTGGGGCAGAGTTTCCCTCAGTCAAATATTCTTCAATGGAAAGTATAGGGAGGAAAACGCGTTGCGCCTCTTTTCACCCCCTTCCGGTTGGAATTTCCGAAACATGTGGGCCTCTACAAATTTACAATGGATAGATCAGCTCCTTTATCAGTCAAAAGTGGTTCACCCTTCTCAGGGGTAACAACTTCCTAAACTATTATTTGGACAAAAAGTAAACAGTTGGCAGATTTTTGGTATTGTATACCAGCCATTTTCAATGTTTTTAATCTAATGGCACAGTAACATAGCATTAAAATTTGTCAATGTATCCCATCAGTTTTTTTACAATTGAGAATGTACACCATACTGCCAGCAAGTAACTCACATCCCCCAATGGTCCTATTAACATAAAATCCTCTGATAGAGTAGAAGTTGATAAATAGCAGACATTTTGGGGATCTAAATTCCCTAACTGTTGAGATAAATGAAATTGACATTGTATTCAAGTTTGGAATGGAGCAAAATATAATGGAGCATAACGTAGAGCAGTGCACAATAAATATCTTCAAAAATGGTCCATACTTAATTTTTTTAATGATAAGTTCCAAGACAGACATTGGATCTGTCCTGCAGCACAGTGGTTAAACATAGCTGCTGTGGACCATTAACTACTGATTTAAGCTCTCTTATCCACACATGGAGTACAGCCACAACACTTAAATGCAGAATAGAGGCAAACTAACAACATTTACAACAGTGATGTGAAAACAAGAAGTAAAGGTGAGTCTAATATGGAATCCTTACTGTGATGATGTGGCTGGACCAGCCATTGAAGCCAAGATAATGATTGGCTAATTCTTGGCATTTGTTGCTGTTCAAAGCCAAAACATGTTCGGGAAAGCTCCTCTGTCGGGTACAGATGCAAACCTGGGTATTGGGAGGGGGAATATATAAAGGAATAATAAGCCAGTATATCAGAAGGTTTGAACAAAATAAACAAGCAAGTACTTTCTTCTCCCAAGTGGTAAGGAAATAAGATGAGCTTCAATTTTACTTAGATTCCAGAATATCACAAGAGATTACAGTAAATCCAACCCTCCAACATCTAAACTCCTGTCTTCTTCCACAGCGGAAGACAAGATGTTTGAGATGAGCTGTCTTATACCAGGTTGTGCTTCAATGCTTCCTTCTATCCAGCTTAATTTAAAAAAAACTAAAAAACTCTTTTAAAATGTGTTTTTTAGTTTTTTAATATGTTTTTTTAAACTGAGCTAGATAGAAGGAATCTCTGAAGCGCAACATGGTATAAGACAACTCAACTCAAATATCTTGTCTTCTTCTGTGGAACACCTTAACTGAACTTTTAAATCTTTTTCCTTTACACAAACACGTTATTAAAGAGAGTTAGGAAGGTGTATGGGTGTACGTGCACCCATACATGGACACTTTATTATCATTTGCCAGAAACATGGGAACAGCTACAACATGGCTCCACTCTGATTCAAAGGGATAATGTGATGTGGTTAACACAAGTGACATTCCCATGCTGTTTGGGATATCATATCACCACTGCCTGGGCTACATGCTCGAATTCTGGGCCCTTGCACTGAGAACACAAACAGAATGTGGACTGAAATTCAGAATTCTTAGACACTTTGGTTTGTTACAGGAAAAAAAACAACCAGGTTTGACAAGGCTGATTTGGGGTGGTTGGAAATATGCCACCAAAATGGGGAAGTGGAATATTTTATTTCTGACCCTACATGAGCCAGCAATTAGCTGGGTAAGAGAGCTTGTCCATCACTGCCAATAATATCCACAATGTGCGCACATCTGCTTTCATAAGTTGCTCAGATCTGTATGGTCCTGTCAAGTGGTAAAGAGAAACCTTACCACACTTCTACATTTGCTCAGAATCCAAACCACATTAATGAGCAAAGAACTCCAGAATGAGCCTTTTTCTCATACTTGGCGTGCAATCCTAACAAATTTAGGTCATCCTAACTTACATGGCATATCTTCCTGTGGTGGTATGGGGAGGTTGGTGTATGTCCGTGCAGTAGCCAAACCTTCCCAGGAATAGGGCAGAAGTGCCTTATGGCACTTTTGTGACATCCCCAGGCCAGTATGGAACTTATGCCATGCTTATGCCAGCCTAAATGGAGTTTAGGTCTCCTACATCATCCCTGCCAGATATATGGTAGCATGTCAGGGAAACAGCTGTCTGTATCCATCCTCCCAGGAAAGGTTCTTCTCACCACTTGATGGACAACAGAATCAACTACAGTAGTTTACCTTTGATTATATACCAACAGTATCCAAACAGTGCATTATGAGTCACATACAATTCTACAACTTGCAGTTCCTGAAAATATGTTGGATGAGCTGCTTTTTACATCACAGTAAATATAAAAGGTAAATAAGGGCACAATCCAGAGTGCTCACTTGAACTGATTGCAAGTCCCTTGCACTGATCCATGGGTGTTGCAGATGTAAGTATTTCTGTGACACACAAAGAGGAGGGGAGGCTGGCATGGGGAGTTGCATTGGCCTACCTGTGCTACTGTGGGTGCTGCAGGGGAGTAAATGGCTGAGCTGGGTCGGCACAGGGGTCTGGGGAGAGTGGGAAGGAGGTGGGCAGGAAATATTTCAGGGTGAGAGGAGGGCAAACAGTGGGGGAGATAGAAGTGGGGCTGTGACCTAGCATTTGTGCTGATTCAAGCCCCATCCCTGGACAGCACAGAGCAGCTTAAGTCTGCTCTGTTCCACTCAGATTTGTGCCACCTTCAGGACTGCTGCTGTGTTACCCAGAGTAAGGTGAAAGATTTCTAGTTTGGATTGAACTGTGCTGCCCAACACTTTTAAGCTTTATGATTGTTTACCAGATAGAGTTCACTGAATTAAAATACAAGTTTAATGTTTCTGATGAGTAATTATATTTTAAATTTAAATATATTTTAAATTTAAATGCTGTTTAAATAATGAGGCTCTCCTGATGTGTGTCATATGTGGTTAAGCAAGTTATGTACACCTCTGTTATAATGTATATACCTCTGTTATATACACACTGAGATAAAATATCATTTATTGTATTTATAAAACTTTATAATAATGTTTGTCTAATAAGAATGTGTGGGCTTAAAACAATGTTTCTAACTGCTGAAGAACGGAGGAGAACATGACATCCCCTACAATTCAGAGTAACCACGGGAAGATGTAAGAGGCACTTACTCTGGATTGCTCTATGCATATCTCATAGGTTTCCCATAGGTGGCACCATAACAACATCGGTGTAAAAGGTCCTGTAGTTACTCTGGATTGTAGCCATCATTGAACAATTTACTAAGAAATACCCACCCAGTTACTGCAGAGCATTCACCCTTAAAGCAGATTCAGGCTGAAATCCTAAAGACACTTTCCAGGGAGTGAGACCCATTGAACACAAAACACAAAAGGGCTTTCTTTGAGTAGACATAGTTAGGACTGTGCTCTCAGTCTTCAGTTAACCCCTGCTAACTGAGCAATAGGCACTCTTTCAAGTGGGTATTCCTCCTTTATTTAGCAGGGGGAGTAACTGGCCCTAGACACCCCTGTAACTGGTCCTAGACACCCCTGCAATGTCTGATCAAGTGGCTTCTGCTGATGTTCTTTTTGCATTTTAGAGTGTGAGCCCTTTTGGGACAGGGATCCATTAGCTATTATTTTTTCATTGTCTTTGTAAACCGCTTTGTGAACTTTTTAGTTGAAAAGTGGTAGATAAATACTGTAGATAGGTAGATAGGTAGACAGATTGATTGGTAGACAGATTGATTGAAGTACCTTCAAAGGAGATTTCTGAAACAGACACTGCTGGTTCAAAGCATCTTGCGCTCTGCATGCATCTCTAGCTGAAAAGAACTTAATAAAGGCATGATAGCCAGGCCTGGCGACAGGAGCATTTCTGCGAATCCTCACGGAATAAAGCACTCCATATGCAGAGAATGCTTCATACAGACTATGCTAAGGAGAAAGGAGGCAAACAAAATACAGCAGTCTGTTGGAAAAGCACACTTGTTGAACATTTAGAAGACACTGGGTATAAACAGAAGATACTGGGTAGGAAACTTTCTCTAGGTCCAAGGTACACAAAATGATTGATGACTGAGCAGGGGTGTCCAATCCCTGGGGGTCAGATCTTTACACATTCAAGGTGCATGATGCTATCAAGTCAACTTAGGTGCATGATGTGCATGATGCTATCAAGTCAACAATCCTAAAGATACTTTCCTGAGAGTAAGACCCATTTAACACAATGGGGCTTACTTCTGAGTAGACATGGTTAGGAGGCTGCAATCAAAGATACTTTCTTCTATAATCCAAGAGACTTTCCAAGTGTCTCCCCACTTTCTCCTTCTCTTCATCCTGAGCCTCTCTCTCCCCTTTTCCCTTCTGGCTAGCCCTGAGCTGCTTCACTCTTCTCCACTGCTCTTCTCTCCCTCTGCCCAGCGGACGCCCAGCCACAGGAGGAACAACACAGAAGTGTTGCTTTCGCTATGGGCAGACGCGCTAGGCAGCCCTGACACTTTTTAAAAGGGCTGCCCCAACTGCCAGTGAGTGTGTTTTTTACGTGAAGCAGTTTGCAACATGAAACAGAATCCTAGAGAAATTTTTTTGTTTTGTTACATGGAACATACTTTACGTGAGGCACTTGTCACATGAGGCGCCACTGTATATAAAACTGAAAAGTCACTCACTGACTCACTCACTGACTCATCAACGGCCAGCCAAAACCACTGTGCCTAGAAGAGTGAAATTTGGGGAGGGTGTTCCTTTCCTGATAGAGGCACCCCCTAAGAACAGGGTTTTGGAAATTCCCACTGGAAGGGCGTGAAAAGGGCCGCAACGCGTTTTCCCCTATACTTTGCACTGAAGAATCCCTGATCAAGGCTCTGGAGAGGGTGTTCCTTCTGTGACATGAACACACACCAAGAACTGATGTAGAGAAATTTAACCTTAAGGGGCTGAAAAGTAATGGGTGTTTTTTTCCTATACCAAACATGGAAGACTGACATCTAGCTAATTTGGTGCCCAGTGCCAGATGCACTGGGAGGGATGGTGTGCATGGGGGGGTTGATGTGCATGGGTGGGTGTTGCACATGGGGGGGTTCATGCACATGAGGGGTGTTGCACATGATGAGGGTCTATGGGGAGCTGTAGAGGAGGTGTCACTGATGCGCATGAGGGGTGTTGCACATGGTGAGGGTGTATGGGGGGTGTATGGGGTGATGTATGGGGGTGTCACTCATGGGGTGGGAGTTGTGCATCAGGTGGGTGTTCACAATGGGGGGATAGAAAAGGAGGGTATTTTACTCCCACAACACAGGTACATTTCACTAGTAAATTACTAAAGTATATGTAATAAATTATATGCATTTTTTAAAAAATTTAATAATAAGCAATATAATGTTTAAACTAACCTCTTGAAAGCAATATATATGTGTTTTTGGCTTTTATTTTGTCATGTCCTACATTTTTCTTGGGTGTCCTACATTTTTGTGGTTATGTCCCCTTTTTTGGTTATGCCTTAGTCACACTGTCCACTGAACACAGTGGGATTTACTTCTGAGTAGACATGCTACAGAATTGGGCTCTCAGGCTGCAAACCTATGCACTGTTTCCCTAGATTGTGTTTTACTCACTGAGTAGATACGCATAGCATTGGGCTCTCTGGGTGCAAACCTATGCACTCTTTCCCAGCTGTAAGTGTTTTACTCACTGAGTAGACATGCATAGCATTGGGCTCTCTGGGTGCAAACCTATGCACTTTCCTAGGAGGAAAAATCCACTGA
Source organism: Cryptoblepharus egeriae (assembly GCA_030015325.1). Taxonomy (NCBI): domain Eukaryota; kingdom Metazoa; phylum Chordata; class Lepidosauria; order Squamata; family Scincidae; genus Cryptoblepharus; species Cryptoblepharus egeriae. The sequence continues at coordinate 64,400,399 of JAREYC010000004.1, read as the reverse complement.
TCACAATGGGACTTCCTCCTGAGCAGAGAAGCCTTCAAATGGGGCCCCCTTTCCTCCACTGACCTCAGACTCGTCTGTCTCCAGCCCGAGGACGAGGAGGGTCGTCCCCTTGCCTGTGGGGACGCGGAAGTCCAGCAACTCCGCCATGGGAAGGCGGGAGGGGAGAGACCAGTCAAGGGGGCGGCCTTGCACCACACGCCCGCCCCCTTCCCTGGCCATCCCCTCTTCCCTGGGTTGGCCTTTGCTGGTTGTGGAGCAGTAGCAGTGCTTGTGTTCACGCACAGAATCCCCGCAGAAGCTTTTGCCATGTGCCACTTTCGCACCACAGGTGCCCAGATTCATGTATCCTGCTTAGGATACACCTCAGCCAGTAGTGCAGATGTCCCCAGTGGTACTTGAGGTGGCATCTGTGGGTCCCCTGAAGCCCTGCCCCGGCATTGAGACGAGGCATGTGATGCCACAAGCAGCCATGGAGACCTTTGCCATGTGCCACTTTCACACACAGATTCATGTACCCTGCTTAGGATAGTGTTCCTCAGCCAGTGGTAGAGGTGCCCCAAGTGGTACTTGAGGTGGCATCTGTGGGACCTCTGAAGTCGTGTCCTGGCACTGAGACCAGGATGTGATGCCACAAGCAGCCATGGAGGCCTTTGCCATGTACCACTTTCACACACAGATGCCCAGATTCATGTATCCTGCTTAGGATACACCTCAGCCAGTGATGCAGATGCCCCCAGTGGTACTTGAAGTGGCATCTGTGGGAACACTGAAGCCCTGCCGCAACATTGAGACCAGGCATGTGATGCCACAAGCAGCCATGGAGGCCTTTGCCACGTGCCACTTTCACACACAGATGCCCAGTTTCATGTATTTTGCTTAAGACAGTGTTCCTCAGCCAGTGGTGCAGGTGCCCCCAGTGTAGGTTTGCCATAATTCTCTTCCAAGAAATTGGGACAGGACCCTCTGGCCCATTTAACAGTATGTGAACACAATCCTCAAAAATTGGGATTCTCCCTGTTTTTTGGGACATATGACAACACTACCTCAGTGTACTTAAGGTGGCATCTCTGGTGTTATGCCCTTGCAGTGATACTAGGCATGTGATAACACAAGCAGCCATGGAGGTCTTTGTTATGTGCCACTTTCACACTGTGGAACGCTGCCAGCCCCCCAGAATCTGACCAGGCTGATCGCAGCACCCTTTGAGCATAACAAAACTAATATATCTTCGGCCTGAAACATATGGCTAAAAGCACAACGCAGCATAATTCTCTCAGTCAGCATAATGTTGTTGTAGCCTAAACCATCTCAGCTAAGCAGAAACAGTTGGGCCTTCTTCATGACCGTGATCTGGTGCCAAACTTAATAAGTAAACAATGACCATTCTGTAAGTTAACTACAAAGAGCTTTGCTCCCAGGCCTAAGCACAGCTCATAGTTACTAAGTATAAAATATTACCCAGTCTGGTGCAATGTGACCTAAAGAGGTAAGATCACTTTAAAGAAATGCTCAAACATTACTGAGCATGCTCGCCAGTAAACCAAGCATGCCTGCCTGTAAACCAATTAAAATTGTTTGTTATGATCATGTTGTATAATGCAGCCTATGGAATAGAATAATGCTTTCTTGCTTCTGTAATCTGCTTTGACACTATAAAAGATTAAGGCCAGCAGCCATCTTGGCCGGCTCCTCACTTTGGGACATGAGCCCAAGGAGTTTGCCCAACACGTGTTGAATAAAGATCCTCTTTCTGATAACTCGAGTTGACTGAGGATTCTGTAAAACGTCTAACAACACACAGATGTCAACTTCAGGTATTCCTTAACAAGTGGTCAACATCCTCAACAAATGCCTAGCTCGGAGAAGTGTTCTTCCACAAGTGGTAAGGGTACTACCAGTAGGATTTGAGGTGGTGTATGGTAGTCCTCACAGCACCCCTGTCGCACACCAGCAAGACCAGGAATGCAGCACAACAAACAGTGGTGGAGGCTCAACTCAGCAGGCAGAAATCCAAAATTTGCTTTTCTATACTCAGAAAAGTGGACAGTGTGAAGTGGTACAACAAATATTGAGGAAACACTAGCTTTTGGACAATCAAAATGCATAACATTTTCCTCTCATCTTCTTCACTCCTTGGTCCAAAAGGAGCTATAAAAACACAAGAGTGTTGCACACATTACATTACAGCACCCCTGGATTTACCACTCCATACGTTTGACAGTGACAAATGGTTAGTTCTCTTGCAGCACAATCCTAAATGGAGCTAGCAGCCTTATAACAGTATCTGGGCATAAGGGCCTGAGGAGAGTAAAATGGGAAATTAGCATCCCAGCAAGGGGTAAATCAGGAGGCCCAGGAGCCAAAGAATAATCTCATTAATTTCTTAGGATCTTACATTTTCCCATCTCATCCACACTCGCTGCGCACATGGGATACTCCGGTACTATGGTCGGCATGAGGCTGCTTGCTGGTGCTGCAATGACCATATTGTGACCATATGTCATAACCAAAAAAAGGTCACCCAAAATATAGGATATCTAATATGTAGGACATGACAAAATAAAAGCTAAATATATTCATATTTTTTAAATTTTTGTTAATTTAAACACTATAGCTGCAGTCCTAAACTCCAGTTAGGTTGGCCTAAGTACTAACATAAGTACTATGCTGATCTGGGGGTGTCACAAAAGTGCCATAAGACACTTCTGCCCCACTTCTGGGGCAGGGTTAAGCCAGTGCACAGGCATATGCTTGCCTCCCAACATCACCACTAGAATGGGAAGACCAATGTGTTTTGCTGGCCTAGGTTAGGATTGCACTCATATATTATTAATAGATTTAAAACTAGTATATGAAATTTAGTACATATGGGCTGCAATCCTAACTACACTTTCCTGGGAGTAAGTATTATTGAACCCAATGAGACTTACTTCTGAGTAGACATGCTTAGGCTTGCACTATAATTTATTAATTCCAAGAATAAAAAAACTCAGCCCCCCAGACCGTAGAACAGGGGTCCTCAAACGTTTTAAACAGGGGGCCGGTTCACTGTCCCTCAGACACTGTCGGGGGCCGGAGAGTGAGAGGACTTATGTAGGACGTCCTACATTTTAAAAATTTAACATGTAGGACATGTTAAAATGAAGCAAAAATGCTTGTATTGCTTTCTTGTACTTAATTTCAACACTTTTGAAATAGAAAAACTTTTAACATGCCTGATTCTCACCCAGACATGCAAGACGCCCTCAAAGCAATTTCCAGCAACATGTTACTTCAACATATTTAACTTCAGGCGGGCCTGATCCGGCCCGCGGGCCGTAGTTTGAGGATCCCTGCTCTAAATTAAAGCCCTGTCTGTCCTGAGCTCAGCCGGGGGTCTATATGCTGTCTACTCACAAGAAAAAAGAGGTCAATAAAGATTTTTTTCCAGGACAAAAGACTAAAAAAGAGGACATGTCCTGGAAACCTATGGTAACCCTGTGTAAGCTATTTATCCCGCAAAAAGGAATGTATACATAACACTCCTTATCAGTCTCAAAATCTGTGAGAAAAACAGCTGGCTGGTGGAACAATTTACCATGAAGGAGTGTATAGGAGCTCAGGGACACAGATGCAGGGACACAGATGCAGGGACACAGATGCAAGGCTACAGCTGCTGCAGAAGTACATTTTGGTACACACAGGACACTTTCTATTCTAGACTAGCAAAAAGCATACCCACATCGCAGGAGAAAAATTCTCCTGTACACCATCCCCCCACTGTGCATCAATTCCCCATGCACATCAACCCCCATGTGCATCCACCCCATGCACATCATCCCTCTATGCACATCATCCCCCCATGTGCAAATCCCCCATGCACAACAACCCCCATGTGCAACATACATCCCCATGCGCATCAACCCCCATGCGCAACATACACCCCCCCATGCGCATCAGTCCCCCATGTGCAACATCTCCCCATGCGCATCAACCCCATGTGAATCAAACTCACATGCACATCAAACCCCCATGCGCGCAACATCCCCATGCACATCAATCCCCATGTGCATCATTCTCCCTTGTGCACCAACCCCCCATGCGCATCAACCCACCATGCACATCTTCCAACCATGCGCAACCCCCCCATGTGCAGCATCCTCCCCAGTGCAACCCCTCCCTCCGAACAACATCCCCCCCACTGAACCAGGCACTGAGCACCACATTGGCTGGAGGTTGGTCAATCTTCCATGTTAAGTACAGTATAGGACAAAAAGACGTTGCACCCCTTTTCAGTCCCTTAAGGATAAAATTTCTCCAGAACACCCTCCCTGAATTTCATGCTTCTAGGTCCAGGAATTGGGGCAGAATGTTGATGAGTCATCAATTCTTCAATGCAAAGTATAGTTGAGGAAAACACTTTGTGCCCCCTTTCTTCCCCTTCTGGTTGGAATTTCCGAAAACCGGTTTTTAGTGGACTCCTCGGTCACGGAAGGAACACCCACCCTAAATTTCACACTTCTAGGCACAGCGGTTTCGGCAGGGCGGTGATGAATGAGTCAGTGAGTGACTTTTCTCTTTTTTAAATATAGAAGAAGATAAGTTGGAGTGAAGAGATTGCCACACATTTAACTCCACATCACATTTTTCTATAGTGGAAGAGTCTCTAAATTCCAGCCCAGGGGCCAGATAAGGCCCATAGATACTCTGTCTGGCCCACTGCAGACTTCAGGCCCACTTGACCAAACACAAATGGATACGCACTCTGATCATGTATGGAGGGAGTTCTAGAGAACTCACTTTAGTGCCCTCTGAAGGCCTTAGAAAGGAATTTGGGAGGCTGAGGAATTGGGGTCCATTTCAGTATGTGCTTTATCTACATATATAAAATTGAAAAGTCACTGACTCACTCATCAACGCCCAGCCAAAACCACTGGACCTAAAAGTGGGTGTGTAAAATTTGGGGAGGGTGTTTCTACTGTGATGGATTGGACTATGGCATGAGGGTGCAGGATGGGCATGCAGGATGGGAATATAGCATGAGGGTGCAGGAGGGGATGAAGGGAGGAGTGTAGATAGTGCAGCAGAAATATACAGGCAGCAGCTGCACCTCCTTAAGGGTTAAATTTCTCAACATCAGTTGAGAAGGAACAGAAGGAACATCCTCTCCAAATTTCATGCTTCTAGGTCCAGGGGTTTGGGGCAGGGCAGAGATCAGTCAGGGATTCTTCCATATAAAGGGAGGAAAACCCGTTGCGCCCCTTTTCACCCCCTTCCAGTTGGAATTTCCAAAATCCGGTTCTTTTCAGGTGAATGAGAGTGCAGGAGGGGACTAAAGTATTAGAGTGCAGGAGGGGACTATAGCATGAGGGTGCAGGATGAGGGTGCAGAAGGGGACTATAGCATGAGGGTGCAGGAGGGGACTATACCACGAGGGTGCAGGATGTGGGTGCAGGATGAGGGTGCAGGAGGGGACTGAAGAGAGGGGTGTGGAAGGTGTAGCGTGTGGGTGCAAGTTATGGCAGGGAAATGCAGGCAGTAGCTGCCCCGTCCTTTCTTGCAGTGCTTTCTGCAGCCCTCCTGCCCCCTTCCTTCAGTCCCTTCCAGACAGAGCCCCCTTCCTTCCTTCCTTCCCTCCCTCCCTCCCTGCAGCCCCCCAGACTGAGCTGAGCCGGGGCAAAACAAGGGCGCGCCTGTCTGCATCCCTCCACTTTCGCCTGACCCAGCGCCGCCTGAAGCCTTTCCCACACCTGGCCCGGCCCCGCCCGGGGACAAGTTGCACCCAGAGTCGGACACCTGCCCCTAGGACCAGCCTGAGCCCAGGGACGCGCCGCGGTCCTGGAACTGAGCGAGTCAATCCCAGAGTCGGACACCTACCCCTGGGACCCAGGCTGCTGAACTAGGGATGCGCCGCGGTCCTGGGAGTCCCCCCAGGCAAGCTCCGAGACCGGCCAGGACTGGGGCTGCGACTCCAAGTTCCCTGCACAGGCCCGCTTCGGGCGACTCAGTCTGAAGAGCCACGCGCGCCCAAGCGGACAGGCTCCCTTCCAGGGGCTGCTTCTCCTGCCTGCCTGCCTGCCTGCCTGCGGAGCTCCTGTCCTGGGGCGGCGGTGCTGATCTGCCTGGGAGAGCCATTGGCCGGCAGGCAGGCAGGCAGGAGAAGCAGCCCCTGGAAGGGAGCCTGTCCGCTTGGGCGCGCGTGGCTCTTCAGACTGAGTCGCCCGAAGCGGGCCTGTGCAGGGAACTTGGAGTCGCAGCCCCAGTCCTGGCCGGTCTCGGAGCTTGCCTGGGGGGACTCCCAGGACCGCGGCGCATCCCTAGTTCAGCAGCCTGGGTCCCAGGGGTAGGTGTCCGACTCTGGGATTGACTCGCTCAGTTCCAGGACCGCGGCGCGTCCCTGGGCTCAGGCTGGTCCTAGGGGCAGGTGTCCGACTCTGGGTGCAACTTGTCCCCGGGCGGGGCCGGGCCAGGTGTGGGAAAGGCTTCAGGCGGCGCTGGGTCAGGCGAAAGTGGAGGGATGCAGACAGGCGCGCCCTTGTTTTGCCCCGGCTCAGCTCAGTCTGGGAGGCTGCAGGGAGGGAGGGAGGGAAGGAAGGAAGGGGGCTCTGTCTGGAAGGGACTGAAGGAAGGGGGCAGGAGGGCTGCAGGAAGCACTGCAAGAAAGAAGGGGGCAGCTGCTGCCTGCATTTCTCTGCTGTACCCCACACTGCACTTTTTGATTTTTGCCTGGTAGTGCCTGCTGCCCAATGTTACCCAGTGCATGCTGGTGCCCAGTGCCTGTTGACTTGCAGGGATACCTGGTCCCTGGTAGGAACGTCTGCTTCCTGGTGGTGCTATGTGCCCACTGCCTAGTGGTGCTTGGTAGGGGTGTGCATTGGTATCCAGTGCCCACTGGTGCCTAGTGGTACCTGCTGTCCAGTGATGGGCTTCAAAGAAATTAACAACCGGTTCTCTACCCATCTGGCAGCCACTTTTAAATGGCTATTTTTAAACTTTGTATGTACTACCTCTTGTTAACAACCGGTTCTATAGAGTAGGTGCGAACCTGCTGGAGCCCACCACTGCTGCTGTCCCGTGGTACTCAGTGTTGTCTGCTGGTACCTGGTAAAGATATCTGGTGGTGCCTGCTGTCCACTTCATAGTGGTGCCTGGTATTTCTCAGTGCCCAGTAAGAATTTCTGGTGTCCACTGCCCGCTGTTGTGTGGTGGTACCTCATGGTGCCCGTTGCCCACACCATAGTGGTAACTGGTGCCTTGTAGGGATGTCTGGTGCCTGCTGTTGGCCACTGCTGCCCTCCACTGCCCCCTGGTACCCTCCAGTGCCAGGTACCTGTTGCTGCCTAGCGGTTCCTGGTGTCTGCTGCCCGGTGCTGTTGCCAGTGCCCGCTGGTGCCCAACACTGCCCAGATCCCACAAATAGCCAATCCCCCATTCTTCAGCAAAATCAAAAGCAAAGCATTCCTGATGCTTTAGCTTTGAGAGAACTTTCCATAGATTGCTAATTTCACTTTCATACTTGCTTCTCAGGCCACATTCAACTGAGCGTTCTGCATTGACTGTGCTCTCGTCCTCGGCCTTAGTAAGTTCCATCATGACATCTCAGTTTCCTTTAAGAAGGAGAGGGCTTGGATCTTTTCCTAGAAAGGGTAATGCCAGAACAATTCTTATTATTCCATGCAAAATACCCAAAAGATTTGAGATTTAAGCTTATTCTTGCTTTCCCTATCAGACTATTCCAAGAGGAGTCCTACAATCCACACCCAACCAGAAGTACAGTTGTCACTCTCTCCGATTAAGAACTGAAATGTAGCAGAAGCAATTAAGGCTATAATCCTATCAATTTTCCCTGGGAGTAAGCCCCATTGACTCTAATGGGACCTATCATTTATTAGATTTATATTCCGCCTTTTTTCCTAGGAAGGAAACCCAAGGCGGTTCTTCTTCTGAGTAGACATGCATAGGATTGGGCTCTATATTCTCTAGCTTAGATTGATTTTCAGGATGCCCATCCGTGCATTCAAATACAGTGGCGTCTCACGTAAAGAACGCCTCACGTAACAAACAAAAATTTCTCCAGGATTCTGCTTCACTGTCATGCCCCTCACTGTCATCCCCAATTGACACGCCTATCTCCTAACAGTCATCTCGGCCCTCTGCCATTCTTACTTGAGACTGGACCTGCCCCAGAATGACACACACCACGCTACCAGGTAAGAGTAATAACGAAGCCTTCTTTATCAAAACTCTGGGTAGGGGGGGGAGGTAACAAACCAGATGGGAGATGGGACGTACAGACAGCTTGGGGGAAAGTCCGTTACAAGGAGGGGAAATAAGCTCTCACAAGTCCTTAGAGTCCGGTTAGGTGGGGCAGCCGCTCCACCTCTCTCTCTCTCTCTTTTCCTTCTAACCTCTTTCTGTTCTTTTGCAGGTCTCTGATGACTCGTCTCAGACAGGTGAGTAGTCCTCTTGGAAACAGGTCAACAATATCAGGTAAGTCAAACTCGTCTTGAACGACTGAACCAACAAACTAACGTCCTTTTCTTTTCTCCTCCTAGGTAAGCTGCTGGGTTTGTGGCTGGACAGCGCCAGCGCTGGATAGTCCTCCTTCACCTCTTACTCTTCCAGCCCCCCCTTGGTTCAGCTCCCTGCTCTTATATACAGCGCCCACTGCCCCTCCCTCTTCGGTCCTCCCCCCGCCCCCCCAACGGCCCGAAAGAACTGGAGACTCCAGGATTGGCCCGGGAGATTATAGGGCACCCTGGGTAAACCCCAGTACGCCCTGCGCAATACAGGCGCAGGAGGTCCCACCAAGAGTCAGACCAATACACCCGGTCAGCGGCGGTTGATTCCAACACTTTGTCCCATGGGGGCCTTGGCCTCACTGACACTCCAGCCATTCCTTCTTCTGGGGGTGGGGCTTCCCCGCCACATTCATGTAAAGAAAACATTTGTTGGCAGTTGGGGCAGACGCGCTGGCCGGCAGCCTGTTTTAAAAGTGCCAGGGCTGCCTAGCGCACCTGCCCATAGTGAAAGCAACACTTCTGCGCTGTTCCTCATGTGGCCGGAGGGAGAGAAGAGCAGTGGAGAAGGGGAAAGCAATTTAGGGCTAGCCAGAAGGGAGCAGGGGGGAGAGAGGCTCAGGATGGAGAGAAGGAGAAAGTGGGGAGACACTTTGAAGGTGTCTTGGATTGCAGCCTCCTAACCATGTCTACCCACAAGACAGCCCCATTGTCTTAAATGGGTCTTACTCCCAGGAAAGTGTCTTTAGGACTGCAGCCTAAGTAGACTTCATAAGATCATGCACATTGAATGCACGTTTTGAATTCAATTCCAGTGTTTTGTCATCATTTTTACATCCAGTTATTATTTTTACATGAATATTTTTGGGGATGTGGAACCAATCATCTGAGTTTCCATTATTTCCTATGGGAAAATCTGCTTCACGTAAAGAAAGTTTCACGTAAAGAAACTGCCTCCAGAACGAATTAATTCTGTTACGTGAGGCGCCACTGTATTATATAATGTCTGCCTTAGAAGACAGCTGTTTTTGGAATTTCAAGGCAAACTTCCATTGAGGATTGATAGCATCCGTCCTGTGGCTACATTCTACTGAAATTAGGGCTTGTTCCATTTTGCTCACCTCTTCAACTCCCTGGTACTTATTGCTCATTTGATATACATTTGGTATATATTCGTTAATATAATGTGCGAATCATATATACACACATTCCAATATAAATAGAAGGGCAAACCAACTCTTACCCTATAATCCAGTGTAACTATGGGAGCACGTAAGGGACATATGCACCCATAGTTACTGCACCACCTAGTGAAAACTTATGGGAAATTCATATTGCAAATCAGAGTAAGTTGTTCTTACACTGGAGCTAGGACTCCCCATGGTTACTCTGGATTGCGCCCTTAGTCCCACAATCGCCTGAGTTGTTTACTTCCTGCTCCTTCTGAAATATAGTGATAATCTAGAAGGTGATCAGGAAAAATGGGGCCCGTTGCAAGTTTGTCAAGGGATAGGATGATTACGCATGAATGACCAAGGCCTTTTTAAAGCAGTGCTTGTTATTTAAAGCCTGAAACCCCCAAGATCTGGCATTACTACCTACTCTTCTTACAGTTATTTTCCTCCACCATGCTCCCCAATTTTATTTGTGCAGAAAAAATCTCTGCCTTGCATTACCAAAATTAGAGTTCTGAGAAACTGGTTCAGCAAAAGAGCAAAGGCTGGAAAAATCTCATATAAAATCTGATCTGTGAGCTATTCAAGCATCAGGTTTTTTATTTGATTTATTTGCTCTGCATCAAACCTATACTGCTGAACTGCATGATAAATGAAAACTCCATCCAAAAAGGTGTGGCTTGCTTTTGACCACTCCACTAATGATCAACGGTGATTATGTGGCCAAAAATCATATGCATTTTAAATCTAGAAAAACGGTGATAGAAACATCTGGATGTCTTTTCTTAAAGTTATCTCACTTTAGATCAGTGGTTCTCAGTCTTCCGCATGCCATGACCCCTTCACACAGTTCCTCATGTTGTGGGGACCCCCAACCATAAAATTATTTTTGTTGCTACTTCACAATCGTAATTTTGCTACTGTTATGAATTGTAATGTGAATATCTGATATGCAGGATGTATTTTAATACAGCAACAGCAGGATCTGACCCTCAAGAGAGATAGCAGTGTGACGCTCAGTCAGAATGATCACAGGTCATAACTGAACAAGAGGACAAGCCCTACCCAAAATGTAGGAAACCCAAGAAAAAGGTAGGACATAAAATAAAAGCTATAAACATACACATACACACACATACATATACATACATACACACAAATATAAAAATAGGAAAGAGGAAGCCCCATTGACTACAGTGGAATTCACTTCTCAGACGATATGTAGAAAACTGGGCTCTGAGTATCCAATCCTATCCTTTTTTTCTCAGGACTTTTACCCTTTTAAAGCCTTAAATCCTGGAAAAAATTCCATTGTCCTCCTTTTCCTTGTGAATTTCCTTCTTGTAAGTAAGAAATTATTTGTCATCGGTTATATGCAGGATGACCATATGTCCTCTTTTTCTAGGACGAGTCCTCTTTTTAAGCCTGTGCCCTAGAATAAATCATCATTGTCCTGCCTGCTCACAAGGTTAAGGAGGACAGTGACAATTTTTAAAGACACAAGGCTTAAAAAGAGGACATGTCCTGGAAGAGGACATATGGTGACCCTCTCTCTTCCCCCTCCCCCAATGGGATCTCTGTCAAACAGTGCAGGCTGCAATATAGGGACCTCAAGGGCAAGATCCTATGCCTTTCTATTCAGAAGCAAGTCCCATGCTGGTCAATGGGCCTTTCCTTCAAGCTAACCTGAAGTTACACATCCACACACATTCACCTTTACCTGGGAGTAGAGCTATTGACTATAATGGGGCTTCTTGTGCGTAGAGCTGAGGAAGGCTGGGCAGTGTGAAGTCCTGTTCACTTTCACCTGGGAGTAGGGCAGGGGTGTCTAACTCATTTCATATAGAGGGCCAAGGTGAGCATTAATGGTTCTCCTGAGGGCCTAATCCTCTCTGCCTCTCTACTCAGAACCAAGCACCATTAGATGCAAAAGGGCTACTCCCAGGAAGGTGTTTTTGGAATTGCAGCCAAAATGTAATATAGCCTATATTACATCCCTGGCTACAGGATAGGGCTGTGGGTGGCGCAAGTGGTTAAGACACTATCTAACCCAGGCTTTCATGCTTCGCATGCAGCGTATGCAGCGCCGAGCACAATACCATAGTTTTTCAACACTGACCAATGCCTGCCACAGGAAACCTGTTCACAAGGAAATGGAGGGAAATGGAAATTTCTTTCCAGGACAGAAGCCACAAAAAGGAGGACATGTCCTGCAAATAGGAAAAGAATTAAAAAAAATAAAAAACAGGCTCAACCCCTCTCCCCTCATCTTGTGGCAGGAACTTCGAGAGGCTTTGCTCTCCCCTCATCCTATGGCAGGGAGTTCCAAAGGCCAGCCTTTGCCCTCCCCCCAACCTGTGGCAGGGAGTTCCAGAGGCCAGCCTTTTCCCTCCCCTCATTCTGAGGCAGGGAATTCCAGAGGCCAGCCTTTGTCCTACCCTCATCCTGAGGCGGGGAATTCCAGAGGCCAGACTTTGCCCTCCCCTCACCCTGAGGCGGGGAGTTCCAAAGGCCACCCTTTGCCCTCCCCTCAGCCTGAGGCAGGGAGTCGAGAAGGGCTGAGGGGCAAAAAAGTAACCCAGCCGGGGAGTGCGATCCCGGCCGGGGGCCATCCAGCCGCACCAAGCGTCTCGCATAGGCCCCGTCGAGGAGTGCGGCAAGGGCCTGCCATACGGTCCCGAACGCACCACACGGCTGGGACGGGCGAGGAACAGCACTCCGGCGCCTGAGACGCGCTCCACCACCACCCAGCCGCCACGGGACAGGCGAGGAGAGGCGCCAACCGCCGCTCTTAAGGCGCGTGCAACGCCCGCCCTCCCGCGCGCCCGCCCTCCTTTCCTCCCTCCCGCCCGCGCGCCCAGCCAGTCAGCAGGAGGAGGGAGGGGCGGGGCGGAATGGAGGGCGCATGCGCATTCCACACCCATCCTCAGAGCGAGCCAGCTGGTCATGTGGGCGGGGAAGGCGGGTGGAACTCCTCCTCTCTGGCACACCTGGAGACAGGCAGGAATGTACATGGGAAGCACACACACAGGGATACAGACAGACACATAGATGTACATACAGATACTTCGTGTATACATATCACTGCCACAGGAGGAGGGCATGCAAAGGAACTCCCTGCCACAGGATGAGTGAAGGGGCAGGTGGGAGAGAGGGGGCCACTTTCCCTCCGTACAGCTATCAGCCTGTAGAACTCCCTGCCACAGGATGAGGGGAAAGGCTGCGTTCTGCTCCCCCATCGCTCTCCGCCTCTGGAACTCCCTGCCACGGGATGAGTGCAGGGGTAGGTGGGAGGGAGGAGGCCATTCTCCCTCAATACACTGTCAGCCTTTGGAACTCCCTGCCACGGGATGATCGGAGGGGCAGGTGGAAGAGAGGGGGCCATTTTCCCTCCATACATAAGTGGGAGAGAAGGCCATTTTCCCTGTTTACAGCTGTCAGCCTCTGGAACTCCCTGCCACAGGATGAGCGGAAGGCTACGTGGGAGAGATGAGGCCATTCTCCCTCGTTACAGCTATCAGCCTGTGGAACTCACTGGAGTGGAGTTACACAGACTGACAGCAATGGGAGGAGAAGAGGTCAGCCTTGTCCCTATTCCTTCACCCTGTGCCATTCCTTCTTTCATCCTGTGACAGGGAGTGCCAAGGTTGGAAGCAATGGGGGGAGAAGAGGCCAGCCGTTCCCCTCCTCTCATCCTGTGGCAGAGGCCTACCTTTCCCTTCCCTCAAACTCTGGCAGGAAGTTCCATAGGCCGCAAATATTTGTGGGGGGGTGGTGAGATGATTCCAGTCTTTCCCCTCCCCTCATGCTGTGGCAGGGAGTTCCAGAAACCTGGATGAAAGTGGAGAGCAGAGGCCAGCCTTTCCCTTTTCCTCATCCTGCAGCAGGAAGTTCTAGAGCAGCGTTTCTCAAAGTGGGGGTTGGGACCCTTTTGGGGGTCGCCTGGAGCTTTCCTGGGGGTCACCTAAAGACTCCTGGTTCAGGGGGCCAGCCTCCTCCTCCCCTCTCCCCTCTCCCCTCACATCCTCAGTGCGCCTGTGAGCTGAGAGTGAAGCGCGCTGAGGTCTGAGCATGGTGTGAGCATGGCGCCAGAGCTCTGGCAGGTGGGCTGTCTGGTGGGCGCCCCGCTTGTGCACCAACCGTTGTGCCCTGCTCCTTGTGCTCTACTCAAATGTAAGCCCCCTCAATGTTGTTGTTGTTCATGATAAGTGAATGGGACTTACTTCCAGGAAAGTGCTAGGATTGCATCCTTACAGTTCAGTTCTATGCATGTCTACTCAGAAGTCAGTCCCATGATAGTGTATGGGACTTACTCCCAGGAAACAGTGGCTGGCTCTGCTGCCTGAGATCCCAATCCTATGGAGGTCTCCTCAGAAATCAGTCCCATGATAGTGAATGGGGCTACTCCCAGGAAACAGTGGCTGGCTCTGCTGCATGAGATCCTAATCCTATGGAGGTCTCCTCAGAAATCAGTCCCATGATAGTGAATGGGCCTACTTCCAGGAAACAGTGGCTGGCTCTGCTGCATGAGATCCCAAATCTGTGCAGGTCTCCTCAGAAGTCAGTCCCATGACAGGGAATGGGGATTCAGTGGTGGGCCAGGCCTGGCCCAAGTACCCGTTCTTTGGAAGTGGGCGGGGCCAGGGCGGGGCCAGGGAGGTTTTTCATTTAAAAATAAAAAAATTACTTACTTGAGTAGACCTGCATAGGATAGGGCTCTGAGGCTGCAGTCCTGTCCACATTTTCCTGGGAGTAAGACCCATTGACTATACTGGGACTTACTTCTGAGTAGACCTGCATAGGATGGAGCTCTGAGGCTGCAGTCCTCTCCACACTTTCTTGGGAGTAAGTCCCATTGACTATACTGGGACTTACTTCCGAGTAGACCTGTATAGGATGGGGTTCTGAGGCTGCAGTCCTCTTGGGCTCAACCCACCTGCGGCCAGCCGGGGGGAGGCAGGGAGAATGCGCTGGCGCCGCGCACCTCCCGTCTTGGGCTCAATCCCCCCACGGCCAGCCGGGGGAGGCAGGGAGAACGCGCTGGCGCCGCACGCCTCCCATCTTGGGCTCAGGCCCCCCGCGGCCAGCCGGGGGAGGCAGAGAGAACGCGCTGGCGCCACGCGCTTCCCGTCTTGGGATCAACCCCCCCCCCGTGGCCAGCCGGGGGAGGCAGGGAGAACGCGCTGGCGCCGCACGCCTCCCGTCTTGGGCTCAGCCCCCCGCGGCCAGCCGGGGGAGGCAGAGAGAACGCGCTGGCGCCACGCGCTTCCCGTCTTGGGATCAACCCCCCCCCCCGTGGCCAGCCGGGGGAGACAGGGAGAATGCGCTGGCGCCACGCACCTCCAGTCTTGGGCTCTTAAGCCCCTTGCGCGCAGATTGAAAATGGCGGCCGCGAAGGCCTGTAGTGGCTCCGAACCAGTCTGCCCGGTTTTGGTCCCTCCACGCCACTACTGGCTTGCTACCGGCCGCCCACAACCAAGATCCGATTCAGGCGAGTAGGCCCGAACCAGTAAGTGCCCACCTCTGTGGTGATTACTCCCAGGAAAGTGCCTTGGAGCCCAATTCTATGCATGTGTACTCAGAAGTCATTCCCATTGAGTTCAGTGAGGTTTACTCCCAGGAAAGTGTGTGTAGCACTGCAGCAGTAGCAACAAAAATAATATTATGGTTGGGGGTCCCCACAACATGAGGAACTTATACAGGGGTCACAGTACTAGGAAGATTGAGAACCACTGCAGTAGATTTAATTCCACCAATGCTCAGGACTTATCTGGCACATCCAGGGCTTCAACAGGCTTCTAGGTCTCACCAGGCCTCACCAGGCCTCAGAGCTTGTCAGGGCTCCATACGCAGGCACAACATTTGTACCTTATGAGACGGTGTCTGCTTGTTGTGGATTGGTCCTCCAATCCATGATGGACGTGACATGAGCAAACCTGGCCAGCCTGTCACCAGGTCTATCACCTGGACAGGCTCATCTTAGTACTGTTCATAATGGGATGATGTGGACACCAGTGGACACCAGAAATTTTACTGGGCACTGGGAAATACCAGGCACCACTATGAAGTGGACAGCGGGCACCACCAGGCATCCTTACCAGGCACCAGCAGCTAACACTGAGTACCACGGGACAGCAGGTACCACTAGGCACCAGTGGGCACTGGATACCAACGCACACCCCTACCAAGCACCACCAGGCAGTGGGCACATAGCACCACCATAGCAGACGTCCCTACCAGGGGGCTGGGCCGTGGTCAGGGGGCGAGGCCGTGGTCAGGGGGCAGGGCGGGGGCTTGGTGCACGCGCAGTGCATCCCCTGAAGCCGAGCTCCAGGAGACTTAGTGTGCATGCGGCAGGGTTGGCGCATGCGCGCTGAATCTCCTTAAGCCCAGCTCGGCTTCAGGAGAGTCAGTGCGCCTGCGTCCAGCTGGACGCAGGCGCACTAAGCCTCCTGGTGCCGAGCCCCAGGAGACGCGGCGGCCGGTAGCGAACCGGTCCCCGCAGCTCTTGCAGCCGCGGCTCTGACTGGCTCGCCACCGTCCGCCGAGGGGGAAGACCCGGTTCGGGCAAGTAGGCCCAAACTGGCATCTGCCCACCTCTGCCTCTGTGGCAGAAACAAGCAAGCAAACCTACAAATTAGCTTTCCTCCAGGGTTACTTTTAAAGAAGACTTTTATTGTTTTGAACTAAAATTCTATACAGTAAAATTATAATTTTAAGTGTCAAAAGGTGGATTTCAAAATCCACCCAGCAGAAAGAGCACATGTGAACTCAGCTGCAGTCAGTCACATTTAAACTGCAGCAATCCATAGTCAACCACAAACCATTTTCTGTCTCCTCTTGGGATTTAAAACAGTGTCTAAACAGGATCTAAACAGTGTCTGCTTTTTCTAAACAGTGTCTGCCAATCCTGAGAAGTTGGTTTACTACATTAGTAAGAGGATCTGATTTTGTTGATAATATTTTGTGGTCTTTATTTCTTTCACTGCCACCATTGAGTATTGTTTTGCTGTGGATTACCTTGGTTTTGATGATGTCTGTCATCAAAGCCGGAGTCATCAACAACAATGCCGTGCTCCACGGCTCCCGTCATAAAAAAGACCACCATGTCTATTCCTACAGAAGAAGATCCTCTTTGTCAAGATTACTAATTGTAAAAATGCTTTCTGTAATTTGATCGTTATGGATCAGATAAAACTTCATGTGAGGAGCTGAAGAAGACAAGAAATTTTTTTTTTATTTAAACAATTAAAAATTCTAAAGAATGTCAGTACTAAATTAAACTTCAAACAGATTGAATTTCCAGATTGAATCAGATTGACGGCAGCACTGGAAACTCATCAGATCAGTAGATTTACCAAAGTAATATATTCTTAAGACATTGGCTTCTATCTCCAGCAACATGCCTCTAATAGAATCTGAGCCACTTCTTTTAAACTCCACTCTCTCCCTACAATCCAGAGTAACTACGGGAGCACATAAGAGACATTACGTGTACCCATAGTTACTGCACCACCTAGTGAAAACCTATGGGAAATTCATATTGCAATCCAGAGCAAATTGTTCTTACACCAGAGCAAGAACTCTGGATTTCGCCCTTAGTTGGGAACGGCATGCCGGTAAACATATACAGGTACAATATTCCAAGAAACCTAATCAACAGACTACCTAACTCCTGGTACATATGCATGCACTATAGCGGCTGGAAATATGCTCCATATGTGTGCTTTTGTTCCTTCCAAGCAGTTACTGATGTTCACAGTGGTTACTTTCTTGTCTTCTGGAAGGAGACCAATTTTTATGACACAAGAATTTAACTAGAGAAGATCAAGAATTTCCCATCCCAAGTGAGATAATTAAGAATTTGGGTGAATGTCATCTGGCCTCAGTAACCTGTTACTTTTCCCAAATGATTAGAATTTAGCATTTTATCCTAGCTGCTTGGCAGTTCAGGGGCTGTGGTCGCTCAGTGGTTAACACTAGGACGCTCTAGGCTGCAATAATTATTACATGAGATTTTGTTTTTGCTCCCTCTCCGCACCATGATGTCCAAGAGGCATCCTAGTATGTCCAAGATGCCCTCCAAATATCTTCCTATTTCTAGGTGCTGTTTGAGACCCCCCTTGTCATTTTTCCAGCTTCTTGTGTGGGGAGCCCCTGGCCAAAAAATGCCAGCTTCGACCCTCCTAAGCTGACTTTTGGAATTTATATTCATCATAACTGTTCGTTTAGCTCTTTTTATGAATGGAAATTACAAAGATTGTGGATATTTTGTTCATAATATTGTACATATTTTGTACATAAATGTCCAGAGAACACATGCAGGCTTGTCCAACAAGGGCCGCATCTATGGGTTTTCTAAGCCAAATGCGGCCCTCGAGCCTCTTGTTGGACAAGCCTTTCAGTCACAGAACTGAACTGCTGAACTTCCCAACAGCGACTCAGAGTGACTCTACTGTGCCTATATTTCCAGTTCAGCTCATAATTAATGCTCATATGTCTTTCTTTTTCATGAAAACATAAGGCAATGTGGAGGCGTGTATTAATTTTCAGTGATTTTAGTTTACTTGCTGTATGATTAATAAATGAGGATTTTTGAATCAGATTTCGATTATTGTCTCTTTGTTCATCCTAATGAATGTCACTTAACACTTTAAGAGTGTTACAATTTTTTTAAACTTTTTTTATTGATGCATTATATATTTACACATATTTTTCTCTTATATTTACATCATTATACATAAACATCATTTCCCCCTGTATATTCCCACCCCCTTAAAGAAAAGAAAAGCAACCATTTAATTTTATAACTTCAGCCATAAGCACACCTTTTGGATTTTTACAGAAATAACGTTGTTGGCCCCCCCTTCTCTTACCCATTCTATATATCTCGACCATTTCTTTCGTATCTCTAATTTATTTTCTTCCCATGTCTTATCCTGTCTCAATGTTGACAATATATCTGCTTGTATCAATTCATATAAATATGAGTTCCATCTTTCTACTGTCCATTTAAGAGTGTTACAATTGAGTTAACTAGGTGCTTCTGACAGTTTTCTAACAGTGTTTTAAAAGGTGCACTTCGACTAAACGGGTAGGAAAAAAGCTTCGACGGAGGGGGGGATACTGTGTTTGTTCAGCTAGAGGTTGGCCGGTTGTCAGTTTGAGAACCAAATACTGAAAGATGTTGGGAGCTCCCATTGCCAACCTAGTTGTTCAAAAGTATATAAATTCAAGTAGATAAAGAGGGAACACCCTGGAGGGAAGGTAACAGCATTTTGCGCACTTTAATGACACATGACCACGGACAATGCACAAGGATGAGCACCACTCCCTAGAGTTAGTCACAACTAGCAAGGGACACCTTTACTTTTACTTGACAGTTCATCTAATGTACTACTTCAGAACAACAGTACAAGCATCTCTCTCGAACATCACAATAATTCACAAAGCAGCCTTAGAGCCAAATAATTCACAAAGCAGCCTTACAGCCCCAACCCTATGTAGGTCTACTAGAAGTAAGACCTATTATAGTCAATGGGACTTACTCCCAGGGAAGTGTAGATAGGATTGCAGTCTTAGTGATTTGACTGGAAAGGAATAATGTAATCAAGACAGAATCTTCTGTTTGATTAAAATTAATAAAACGGAAGGTTCTGTCTTGAGCATGTCATTCCTTTCTTTCCAGACAAACCACTGAGGCAGTTGTGTGAAGTTCTGATTCAGAGGAGAAAAGAGGTGGGAGATATTACCCTGTGGTCTCCTATGCAAACATAATATTATAAAAACCCAGCTGAAAGCTGGGGCAGGCTGTGATTCATCAGCACTTTTTAAAGGCAGGGCTGTCCAGATTCTTGGAAGTGCAGAAAATGTCTCTCGAGCAATCTGCTTGCTTCTCTTACAAGTGGCTGGCTTTCTGGGTAGCTCTATTCATTGTGGAAGGTAAGGCTTTCATGATTTTTTATATCTTCCATTTGAATTCTGAACTTTAGTATTGTCTGTCATGCTACTGTCATACTACTCAAAAGTTTCACAGTACTGTATGGAAATTTAGAGGGAGCAGAAGCCAAGTGGAACTCCTTCTGGTTACCTTAGTAGTCTGTCTTCATCTGGCAACTAACCCCGCAATCCAGAGTAACTACAGGAGCATGTAAAAGGCATCGCATGCACCCGTAGTTATGACACCACCTAGTGAAAACCTATGGGAAATTCATATTGCAATCCAGAGTACATTGTTTTTACACCAGAGCAAGGACTTCCCATAGTTCCTCTGGATTGCGCCCTAATGACAATATATGTTAGTCTCTCAAAAACTGTATGACACAATGTAGGCTGACAATGGTGTATGTTACTGGACTAAGGTCACCTAGCAAAACCATGACTGAGCAGAATTCAAACCCAGAATTGAACCCAGTATTCAATTCCCAATCTTTCACATTGGCTTTCCTGTGTTCAATATTCAAATAGGAAGATCGGCAGTGGGGCAGAATGCAATCAATCAAGAATATTTATACCACTTTTCAACATAAAGTTCACAAAGCGGTTGACAGAAAAAAACTAAATAACTAATGGGCACTTTCACAGGAATCACTCACACAGCAGTTACTGAAAGCACTTAAATCTGTCTCTGACTTAAATGTTCTAAGCCTCACTTAGGAAATAAAAGGCTCACAGGAAATGTTTTCTGAACTCAGTTCTAGCTCTGATAGTCTCATTATGAATGGCTGCAAGCCTAAAGACACTTTCCTGGGTGTAAGACCCATTTAATACAATTGGGCTTTCTTTGAGTAGACATGATTAAGATTGGGCTTTCTTTGAACAGTCATGGTTAGGATTGGGCTCTATGGCTACAATCCTAAAGACACTTTCCTGGGAGTAAGGCCCACTGAACACAATGGGGCTTACTTTTGAGAAGACATGGTTAGGATTGTGCTCTTAGTGTTTTGGGTAGTCCATCCGGAGAAATTTCCAGTGAGTCCTTTGAATGGCCTTTCATAATGAGCATATTTAAAAGGTGTTTATTGTTTCTTTTAATACAGAACATGCCTCTTCAAATCTCATAGCTTATTTTGTAAAATTATACAGTACAATTGGCTTGTGCATTTTTCTTAAATACAGGCAAATGTACATTATTTTATACATCTAAAGTGAGATAACTTTAAGAAAAGACATCAGAATCCAGATGTTTCTATCACCTTTTTTCTAGATTTAAAATACATATGATTTTTGGCCACATAATTACTACTGCATTAGTTCGATGGAGTGGTCAAAAGCAAGCCACACCTTTTTGGCTGGAGTTTTCATTTAACATGCAGGAGTTTTCATTTATCATGCAGTTCTGCAGTATAGCTTTGATGCAGAACAAATAAATCAAATAAAAAGCCTGATGCTTGAATAGCTCATAGATCAGATTTTATATGAGATTAACTTTTTTCTCAAAAACTTTCCAGCCTTTGCTCTTTTGCTGAGCAATATATCAGTTTCTCAGAACTCTAATTTTGGTATTGCAAGGCAGAGATTATTTTCTGCACAAATACACTTGCGGAGCATGGTGGAGAAAAAAAACTGTATAAAGAGTAGGTGGTAATGCCAGATCTTGGGGGTTTCAGGCTTTAAATAAGCAGTACTGCTTTAAAAAGGCCTTGATCATTCATGAATGATCAAAGTCTTTTTAAAGCAGTGCTGCTTATTTATCCTATCATCCTATCCTATCATCCTATCCCTTAACAATCTGGCAAAAGGCCCCATTTTTCCTGGTCACCTTCTAGATTTATCCATCACTATTTTTTAGAAGGAGCAGGAAGTAAACAACTCTTTCAGGCGATTGTGGGACTAAGAGTTTATTTGCCCTTCTAAATATATTGTGTATATATGATTCGCACATTATATTATCAAATATATATAAAATGTATGTTATCAAATGAGCAGTAAGTACCAGGGAGTGGAAGAGGTGAGCAAAATGGAACAAGCCCTAATTTCAATAGACTGTAGCCACAGGACGGATGCTATCAATCCTCAATGGAAGTTTGCCTTGAAATTCCAAAAACAGTTCTGTCTTCTAAGGCAAAAGTTATATAATATTTGAATGCACGGATGGGCATCCTGAAAAAGCAATCTAAGCTAGGGAATTTAGAGCCCAATCCTATGCATGTCTACTCAGAAGAAGAACCGCCTTGGGTTTCCTTCCTAGGAAAAAAGACGGAATATAAATCTAATAAATGATAAGTCCCATTAGAGTCAATGGGAGTTACTCCCAGGGAAAACTGATAGGATTATAGCGTTAATTGCTTCTGCCACATTTCGGTTCTTAATCTGAGAGCGTGACAACTGTACTTCTGGTTGGGTGTGGATAGTAGGACTCCTCTTGGAACAGACTGATAGGGAAAGCAAGGATAAGCTTAAATCTCAAATCTCTTGGGTATTTTGAATGGAATAATAAGAATTGTTCTGGCATTACCCTTTCTAGGAAAAGATCCAAGCCCTCTCCTTCTTAAAGGAAACTGAGATGTCATGATGGAACTTACTAAGGCCGAGGACCAGAGCACAGTCAATGCAGAACGCTCAGTTGAATGTGGCCTGAGAAGTAAGTATGAAAGTGAAATTAGCAATGTATGGAAAGTTCTCTCAAAGCTAAAGCATCAGGAATGTTTTGCTGTTGATTTTGCTGTAGAATGGGGGATTGGATATTTGTGGGACCTGGCCAGTGTTGGGCACCAGCGGGCACTAGCAACAGCACCAGGCTGCAGACACCAGGAACCGCTAGGCAGCAACAGGTACCTGGCACTGGAGGGTACCAGGGGGCAGTGGAGGGCAGTAGCCAACAGCAGGCACCGGACATCCCTACAAGGCACCAGTTACCACTGTGCTGTGGGCTACGGGCACCACAAAGTACAACTGCACACCAGCGGGCAGTGGACATCAGAATTTCTTACTGGGCACTGGGAAACACCAGGCACCACTATGCAGTGGGCAGCTGGCACCACCAAGCACTGGGCACCAAAAGGCATCCTTACCAGGCACCAGCAGGCAACACTGAGTACCACGGGACAGCAGGTACCACTAGGCACCAGTGGGCACTGGATACCAACGCACACCCCTACCAAGCACCACCAGGCAGTGGGCACATAGCGCCACCAGGAAGCAGACGTCCCTACCAGGCACCAGGTATCCCTGCCAGTCAACAGGCACTGGGCAACACTGCGCAGCAGGCACAACCAGGCACAAAAGTGCAGAGTGGGGTGCAGGAGGGAAATGCAGGCAGCAGCTGCCCTTCCTTTCTTGCAGTGCTTCCTGCCCCCTTCCTTCAGTCCCTTCCAGAGAGAGCCCCCTTCCCTCCAGACCCCTAGACTAAAGCCGGGTCTGTCCCGAGCTGAGCCGGGGCAAAACAAGGGCGCGCCTGTCTGCATCCCTCCACTTTCGCCTGACCCAGCGCCGCCTGAAGCCTTTCCCACACCTGGCCCGGCCCCGCCCGGGGACAAGTTGCACCCAGAGTCGGACACCTGCCCCTAGGACCAGCCTGAGCCCAGGGACGCGCCGCGGTCCTGGAACTGAGCGAGTCAATCCCAGAGTCGGACACCTACCCCTGGGACCCAGGCTGCTGAACTAGGGATGCGCCGCGGTCCTGGGAGTCCCCCCAGGCAAGCTCCGAGACCGGCCAGGACTGGGGCTGCGACTCCAAGTTCCCTGCACAGGCCCGCTTCGGGCGACTCAGTCTGAAGAGCCACGCGCGCCCAAGCGGACAGGCTCCCTTCCAGGGGCTGCTTCTCCTGCCTGCCTGCCTGCCTGCCGGCCAATGGCTCTCCCAGGCAGATCAGCACCGCCGCCCCAGGACAGGAGCTCCGCAGGCAGACAGGCAGGCAGGCAGGCAGGGCGCCCCGGGCGGAGGGAAAGGGAGCGAAGGACTACTCCCTTGGGGGCAGGTCTACTCGGAAGGAAGACCCACTCTCTTCAATAGGGCTTACTCCCGGGAAAGGGTGCCTAAGACTGCAGCCTGAGAACCCCGTCCTTACTCAGAAGTTACACCCTCTCTGTTCAATAGGCCCACTTTATCCACTTATATAAAATTGAAAAGCATCTTCCCCCCATGCTCAACTTTCTCCATGCTCAACTTTCTCCATGTTCAACTTCCCCCATGCACATCAACCCCCATGCGCAACTTCCCCCCATGTGCAACCTCCCCCATGCTCAACTTCCCCCCATGCTCAACTTTCTCCATGCGCAACTTCCACCCCATGCGCAACTTCCCCCATGCGCAACTTTCCCCCATGCGCATCTTCCCCCCATGCTCAACTTTCCCCATGCGCAACTTTCCCCCATGCGCAACTTCCCCCCAAGCGCAGCATCCTCGCCAGTGCTACCTCTTCCTCTGAACAACATCCCTCAGTGCACCAGGCACCGAGCACCAAATAGGCTGGAAGTTGGTCAGTATAGGACAGAAACACGTTGCCCCCTTTTCAGCCCCTGAAGGGTTAAATTTCTCCAGATGGTTCTTGGTGGGTGTTCAGGTGACAGAAGGATCCCTCCCAGAATTCCATGCTTCAGGCCCAGCAGTTGGGGCAGAATGCAAATTTTCAATGCAATTTTCAATGCAATTTTCAGCAATTTTCAATACAAAGTATAGGGAGGAAAACGCGTTGCGCCCCTTTTCACTCCCTTCCGGTTGGAATTTCTGAAAACCGGTTCTTAGTGCACCCCTCCATCAAGGAAGGAACACCCACCCCAAATTTCACGCTTCTAGGCCCAGTGGTTTTGGCAGGGCAGTGATGAGTCAGTCAGTGAGTCAGTGAGTCAGTCAGTGAGTAACTTTTCTCTTTTATATATATATAGATTGAAAAGTCACAGACTCACTCATCAACGCCCAGCCAAAACCACTGGACCTAAAAGTGGGTGTGTAAAATTTGGGGAGGCTGTTTCAACTGTGATGGATTGGAGTCTCAGGTTGCAGTCCTAGGCACACTTTCCTGGGAGTAAGCCTTATTGAAGAGAGTGGGTATTACTTCTGAGTAAGGATGAGGCTCTTAGGCTGCAGTCCTAGGCACACTTTCCTTGGAGTAAGCCTTATTGAAGAGAGTGGGTATTACTTCTGAGTAAGGACTGGGCTCTCAGGCTGCAGTCCTAGGCACACTTTCCTGGGAGTAAGCCTTATTGAAGAGAGTGGGTCTTCTTACTTCTGAGTAAGGACTGCGCTCTCAGGCTGCAGTCCTAGGCACATTTTCCTGGGAGTAAGCCTATTGAAGAGAGTGGGTCTTACTTCTGAGTAAGGACGGGGTTCTCAGGCTGCAGTCTTAGGCACCCTTTCCCGGGAGTAAGCCCTATTGAAGAGAGTGGGTCTTACTTCCGAGTAGACCTGCCCCCAAGGGAGTAGTCCTTCGCTCCCTTTCCCTCCGCCCGGGGCGCCCTGCCTGCCTGTCTGCCTGCGGAGCTCCTGTCCTGGGGCGGCGGTGCTGATCTGCCTGGGAGAGCCATTGGCCGGCAGGCAGGCAGGCAGGCAGGAGAAGCAGCCCCTGGAAGGGAGCCTGTCCGCTTGGGCGCGCGTGGCTCTTCAGACTGAGTCGCCCGAAGCGGGCCTGTGCAGGGAACTTGGAGTCGCAGCCCCAGTCCTGGCCGGTCTCGGAGCTTGCCTGGGGGGACTCCCAGGACCGCGGCGCATCCCTAGTTCAGCAGCCTGGGTCCCAGGGGTAGGTGTCCGACTCTGGGATTGACTCGCTCAGTTCCAGGACCGCGGCGCGTCCCTGGGCTCAGGCTGGTCCTAGGGGCAGGTGTCCGACTCTGGGTGCAACTTGTCCCCGGGCGGGGCCGGGCCAGGTGTGGGAAAGGCTTCAGGCGGCGCTGGGTCAGGCGAAAGTGGAGGGATGCAGACAGGCGCGCCCTTGTTTTGCCCCGGCTCAGCTCGGGACAGACCCGGCTTTAGTCTAGGGGTCTGGAGGGAAGGGGGCTCTCTCTGGAAGGGACTGAAGGAAGGGGGCAGGAAGCACTGCAAGAAAGGAAGGGCAGCTGCTGCCTGCATTTCCCTCCTGCACCCCACTCTGCACTTTTGTGCCTGGTTGTGCCTGCTGCGCAGTGTTGCCCAGTGCCTGTTGACTGGCAGGGATACCTGGTGCCTGGTAGGGACGTCTGCTTCCTGGTGGCGCTATGTGCCCACTGCCTGGTGGTGCTTGGTAGGGGTGTGCGTTGGTATCCAGTGCCCACTGGTGCCTAGTGGTACCTGCTGTCCCGTGGTACTCAGTGTTGTCTGCTGGTGCCTGGTAAGGATGCCTGGTGCCCGCTGTCCACTTCATAGTGGTGCCTGGTATTTCCCAGTGCCCCGTAAGAATTTCTGGTGTCCACTGCCCGCTGTTGTGTGGTGGTACCTCATGGTGCCCGTTGCCCACACCATAGTGGTAACTGGTGCCTTGTAGGGATGTCTGGTGCCTGCTGTTGGCCACTGCTGCCCTCCACTGCCCCCGGTACCCTCCAGTGCCAGGTACCTGTCGCTGCCTAGCGGTTCCTGGTGTCTGCTGCCGGGTGCTGTTGCCAGTGCCCGCTGGTGCCCAACACTGCCCAGATCCCACAAATAGCCAATCCCCCATTCTTCAGCAAAATCAAAAGCAAAGCATTCCTGATGCTTTAGCTTTGAGAGAACTTTCCATACATTGCTAATTTCACTTTCATACTTGCTTCTCAGGCCACATTCAACTGAGCGTTCTGCATTGACAGTGCTCTCGTCCTCGGCCTTAGTATGAAGGAGAGGGCTTGGATCTTTTCCTAGAAAGGGTAATGCCAGAACAATTCTTATTATTCCATGCAAAATACCCAAGAGATTTGAGATTTAAGCTTATTCTTGCTTTCCCTATCAGACTATTCCAAGAGGAGTCCTACTATCCACACCCAACCAGAAGTACAGTTGTCACTCTCTCCGATTAAGAACTGAAATGTAGCAGAAGCAATTAAGGCTATAATCCTATCAATTTTCCCTGGGAGTAAGCCCCATTGACTCTAATGGGACTTATCATTTATTAGATTTATATTCCGCCTTTTTTCCTAGGAAGGAAACCCAAGGCGGTTCTTCTTCTGAGTAGACATGCATAGGATTGGGCTCTAAATTCCCTAGCTTAGATTGATTTTCAGGATGCCCATCCATGCATTCAAATACAGTGGCGCCTCACGTAAAGAAAGCCTCACGTAAAGTATGTTTCAGGTAACAAACAAAAATTTCTCCAGGATTCTGCTTCACGTAAAGAAAACATTTGTTGGCAGTTGGGGCAGACGCGCTGGCCGGCAGCCTGTTTTAAAAGTGCCAGGGCTGCCTAGCGCACCTGCCCATAGTGAAAGCAACACTTCTGCCCTGTTCCTCATGTGGCCGGAGGGAGAGAAGAGCAGTGGAGAAGAGGGAAGCACTTTAGGGCTAGCCAGAAGGGAGCAGGGGGGAGAGAGGCTCAGAATGGAGAGAAGGAGAAAGTGGGGAGACACTTTGAAGGTGTCCTGGATTGCAGCCTCCTAACCATGTCTACCCAGAAGTCAGCCCCATTCTCTTAAATGGGTCTTACTCCCAGGAAAGTGTCTTTAGGACTGCAGCCTAAGTAGACTTCATAAGATCATGCACATTAAATGCACGTTTTGAATTCAATTCCAGTGTTTTGTCATCATTTTTACATCCAGTTATTATTTTTATATGAATATTTTTGGGGTTGTGGAACCAATCATCTGAGTTTCCATTATTTCCTAAGGGAAAACCTGCTTCACGTAAAGAAAGTTTCACGTAAAGAAACTGCCTCCGGAACGAATTAATTCTGTTACGTGAGGCGCCACTGTATTATATAATGTCTGCCTTAGAAGACAGCTGTTTTTGGAATTTCAGGCAAACTTCCGTTGAGGATTGATAGCATCCGTCCTGTGGCTACATTCTACTGAAATTAGGGCTTGTTCCATTTTGCTCACCTCTTCAACTCCCTGGTACTTATTGCTCATTTGATATACATTTGTTATATATTAGATAAGATAATGTGCGAATCACATATACACACATTCCAATATAATTAGGAGGGCAAATCAACTCTTACCCTACAATCCAGTGTAACTATGGGAGCACGTAAGGGACATGTGCAGCCATAGTTACTGCACCACCTAGTGAAAACTTATGGGAAATTCATATTGCAAACCAGAGTAAGTTGTTCTTACACTGGAGCAAGGACACCCCATGGTTACTCTGGATTGCGCCCTTAGTCCCATAATCGCCTGAGTGGTTTACTTCCCGCTCCTTCTGAAATATAGTGATAATCTAGAAGGTGATCGGGAAAAATGGGGCCCGTTGCAAGTTTGTTAAGGGATAGGATGATTACGCATGAATGATCAAGGCCTTTTTAAAGCAGTGCTTGTTATTTAAAGCCTGAAACCCCCAAGATCTGGCATTACTACCTACTCTTCTTACAGTTTTTTCCTCCACCATGCTCCTCAAGTGTATTTGTGCAGAAAAAATCTCTGCCTTGCATTACCAAAGTGAGAGTTCTGAGAAACTGGTATATTGTTCGGCAAAAGAGCAAAGGCTGGAAAAATCTCATATAAAATCTGATCTGTGAGCTATTCAAGCATCAGGTTTTTTATTTGATTTATTTGCTCTGCATCAAACCTATACTGCTGAACTGCATGATAAATGAAAACTCCATCCAAAAAGGTGTGGCTTGCTTTTGACCACTCCACTAATGATCAACGGTGATTATGTGGCCAAAAATCATATGCATTTTAAATCTAGAAAAACGGTGATAGAAACATCTGGATGTCTTTTCTTAAAGTTATCTCACTTTAGATCAGTGGTTCTCAGTCTTCCGCATGCCATGACCCCTTCACACAGTTCCTCATGTTGTGGGGACCCCCAACCATAAAATTATTTTTGTTGCTACTTCACAATCGTAATTTTGCTACTGTTATGAATTGTAATGTGAATATCTGATATGCAGGATGTATTTTAATACAGCAACAGCAGGATCTGACCCTCAAGAGAGATAGCAGTGTGACGCTCAGTCAGAATGATCACAGGTCATAACTGAACAAGAGGACAAGCCCCACCCAAAATGTAGGAAACCCAAGAAAAATGTAGGACATAAAATAAAAGCTATAAACACTACATACACCCAAATACAAAAATAGGAAAGAGGAAGCCCCATTGACTACAGTGGAATTGACTTCTCAGAAGATATGTAGAAAACTGGGCTCTGAGTATCCAACCCTATCCTTTTTTCTCAGGACTTTTACCCTTTTTAAGCCTTAAATCCTGGAAAAAATTCCATTGTCCTCCTTTTCCTTGTGAATTGCCTTCTTGTAAGTAAGAAATTATTTGTCATCGGTTATATGCAGGGTGACCATATGTCCTCTTTTTAAGCCTGTGCCCTGGAATTAATCATCATTGTCCTGCCTGCTCACAAGGTTAAGGAGGACAGTGACAATTTTCCAAGACACAAGGCTTAAAAAGAGGACATGTCCTGGACATATGGTGACCCTCTCTCTTCCTCCTCCCCCAATGGGATCTCTGTCAAACAGTGCAGGCTGCAATATAGGGGACCTCAAGGGCAAGATCCTATGCCTTTCTATTCAGAAGCAAGTCCCATGCTGGTCAATGGGCCTTTCCTTCAAGCTAACCTGAAGTTACACATCCACACACATTCACCTTTACCTGGGAGTAGAGCTATTGACTATAATGGGGCTTCTTGTGCGTAGAGCTGAGGAAGGCTGGGCAGTGTGAAGTCCTGTTCACTTTCACCTGGGAGTAGGGCAGGGGTGTCTAACTCATTTCATATAGAGGGCCAAGGTGAGCATTAATGGTTCTCCTGAGGGCCTTATCCTCTCTGCCTCTCTACTCAGAACCAAGCACCATTAGATGCAAAAGGGCTACTCCCAGGAAAGTGTTTCTGGGATTGCAGCCAAAATGTAATATAGCCTGTATTACATCCCTGGCTACAGGATAGGGCTGTGGGTGGCGCAAGTGGTTAAGACACTATCTAACCCAGGCTTTCATGCTTCGCATGCAGCGTATGCAGCGCCGGGCTCGATACCATAGTCTTTCAAGACTGACCAATGCCTGCCACAGGAAACCTGTTCACAAGGAAATGGAGGGAAATGGAAATTTCTTTCCAGGACAGAAGCCACAAAAAGGAGGACATGTCCTGCAAATAGGAAAAGAATTAAAAAAAATAAAAAACAGGCTCAACCCCTCTCCCCTCATCTTGTGGCAGGAACTTCGAGAGGCTGTGCTCTCCCCTCATCCTATGGCAGGGAGTTCCAGAGGCCAGCCTTTGTCCTCCCCCTATCCCGTGGCGGGGAGTTCCAGAGGCCAGCCTTTTCCCTCCCCTCATTCTGAGGCGGGGAATTCCAGAGGCCAGACTTTGCCCTCCCGTCATCCTGAGGCGGGGAGTTCCAAAGGCCACCCTTTGCCCTCCCCTCAGCCTGAGGCAGGGAGTCGAGAAGGGCTGAGGGGCAAAAAAGTAACCCAGCCGGGGAGTGCGATCCCGGCCGGGGGCCATCCAGCCGCACCAAGCGTCTCGCATAGGCCCCGTCGAGGAGTGCGGCAAGGGCCTGCCATACGGTCCCGAACGCACCACACGGCTGGGACGGGCGAGGAACAGCACTCCGGCGCCTGAGACGCGCTCCACCACCACCCAGCCGCCACGGGACAGGCGAGGAAAGGCGCCAACCGCCGCTCTTAAGGCGCGTGCAACGCCCGCCCTCCCGCGCGCCCGCCCTCCTTTCCTCCCTCCCGCCCGCGCGCCCAGCCAGCCAGCAGGAGGAGGGAGGGGCGGGGCGGAATGGAGGGCGCATGCGCATTCCACACCCATCCTCAGAGCGAGCCAGCTGGTCACGTGGGCGGGGAAGGCGGGTGGAACTCCTCCTCTCTGGCACACCTGGAGACAGGAAGGAATGTACATGGGAAACACACACACAGGGATACAGACAGACACATAGATGTACATACAGATACTTCGTGTATACATATCACTGCCACAGGAGGAGGGCATGCAAAGGAACTCCCTGCCACAGGATGAGTGAAGGGGCAGGTGGGAGAGAGGGGGCCACTTTCCCTCCGTACAGCTATCAGCCTGTAGAACTCCCTGCCACAGGATGAGGGGAAAGGCTGCGTTCTGCTCCCCCATCGCTCTCCGCCTCTGGAACTCCCTGCCACGGGATGAGTGCAGGGGTAGGTGGGAGGGAGGAGGCCATTCTCCCTCAATACACTGTCAGCCTTTGGAACTCCCTGCCACGGGATGATCGGAGGGGCAGGTGGAAGAGAGGGGGCCATTTTCCCTCCATACATAAGTGGGAGAGAAGGCCATTTTCCCTATTTACAGCTGTCAGCCTCTGGAACTCCCTGCCACAGGATGAGCGGAAGGCTACGTGGGAGAGATGAGGCCATTCTCCCTCGTTACAGCTATCAGCCTGTGGAACTCACTGGAGTGGAGTTACACAGACTGACAGCAATGGGAGGAGAAGAGGTCAGCCTTGTCCCTATTCCTTCACCCTGTGCCATTCCTTCTTTCATCCTGTGACAGGGAGTGCCAAGTTTGGAAGCGATGGGGGGAGAAGAGGCCAGCCGTTCCCCTCCTCTCATCCTGTGGCAGAGGCCTACCTTTCCCTTCCCTCACACTCTGGCAGGAAGTTTCATAGGCCGCAAATATTTGTGGGGGGGTGGTGAGATGATTCCAGTCTTTCCCCTCCCCTCATGCTGTGGCAGGGAGTTCCAGAAACCTGGATGAAAGTGGAGAGCAGAGGCCAGCCTTTCCCTTTTCCTCATCCTGCAGCAGGAAGTTCTAGAGCAGCGTTTCTCAAAGTGGGGGTTGGGACCCTTTTGGGGGTCGCCTGGAGCTTTCCTGGGGGTCACCTAAAGACTCCTGGTTCAGGGGGCCAGCCTCCTCCTCCCCTCTCCCCTCAGATCCTCAGTGCGCCTGTGAGCTGAGAGTGAAGCGCGCTGAGGTCTGAGCATGGTGTGAGCATGGCGCCAGAGCTCTGGCAGGTGGGCTGTCTGGTGGGCGCCCCGCTTGTGCACCAACCGTTGTGCCCTGCTCCTTGTGCTCTACTCAAATGTAAGCCCCCTCAATGTTGTTGTTGTTCATGATAAGTGAATGGGACTTACTTCCAGGAAAGTGCTAGGATTGCATCCTTACAGTTCAGTTCTATGCATGTCTACTCAGAAGTCAGTCCCATGATAGTGTATGGGACTTACTCCCAGGAAACAGTGGCTGGCTCTGCTGCCTGAGATCCCAATCCTATGGAGGTCTCCTCAGAAATCAGTCCCATGATAGTGAATGGGGCTACTCCCAGGAAACAGTGGCTGGCTCTGCTGCATGAGATCCTAATCCTATGGAGGTCTCCTCAGAAATCAGTCCCATGATAGTGAATGGGCCTACTTCCAGGAAACAGTGGCTGGCTCTGCTGCATGAGATCCCAAATCTGTGCAGGTCTCCTCAGAAGTCAGTCCCATGACAGGGAATGGGGATTCAGTGGTGGGCCAGGCCTGGCCCAAGTACCCGTTCTTTGGAAGTGGGCGGGGCCAGGGGCGGGGCCAGGGAGGTTTTTCATTTAAAAATAAAAAAATTACTTACTTGAGTAGACCTGCATAGGATAGGGCTCTGAGGCTGCAGTCCTGTCCACATTTTCCTGGGAGTAAGACCCATTGACTATACTGGGACTTACTTCTGAGTAGACCTGCATAGGATGGAGCTCTGAGGCTGCAGTCCTCTCCACACTTTCTTGGGAGTAAGTCCCATTGACTATACTGGGACTTACTTCCGAGTAGACCTGTATAGGATGGGGTTCTGAGGCTGCAGTCCTCTTGGGCTCAACCCACCTGCGGCCAGCCGGGGGAGGCAGGGAGAATGCGCTGGCGCCGCGCACCTCCCGTCTTGGGCTCAATCCCCCCACGGCCAGCCGGGGGAGGCAGGGAGAACGCGCTGGCGCCGCACGCCTCCCATCTTGGGCTCAGACCCCCCGCGGCCAGCCGGGGGAGGCAGAGAGAACACGCTGGCGCCACGCGCTTCCCGTCTTGGGATCAACCCCCCCCCCCGTGGCCAGCCGGGGGAGGCAGGGAGAACGCGCTGGCGCCGCACGCCTCCCGTCTTGGGCTCAGCCCCCCGCGGCCAGCCGGGGGAGACAGGGAGAATGCGCTGGCGCCACGCACCTCCCGTCTTGGGCTCTTAAGCCCCTTGCGCGCAGATTGAAAATGGCGGCCGCGAAGGCCTGTAGTGGCTCCGAACCAGTCTGCCCGGTTTTGGTCCCTCCACGCCACTACTGGCTTGCTACCGGCCGCCCACAACCAAGATCCGATTCAGGCGAGTAGGCCCGAACCAGTAAGTGCCCACCTCTGTGGTGATTACTCCCAGGAAAGTGCCTTGGAGCCCAATTCTATGCATGTGTACTCAGAAGTCATTCCCATTGAGTTCAGTGAGGTTTACTCCCAGGAAAGTGTGTGTAGCACTGCAGCAGTAGCAACAAAAATAATATTATGGTTGGGGGTCCCCACAACATGAGGAACTTATACAGGGGTCACAGTACTAGGAAGACTGAGAACCACTGCAGTAGATTTAATTCCACCAATGCTCAGGACTTATCTGGCACATCCAGGGCTTCAACAGGCTTCTAGGTCTCACCAGGCCTCACCAGGCCTCAGAGCTTGTCAGGGCTCCACACACAGGCACAACATTTGTACCTTATGAGACGGTGTCTGCTTGTTGTGGATTGGTCCTCCAATCCATGATGGACGTGACATGAGCAAACCTGGCCAGCCTGTCACCAGGTCTATCACCTGGACAGGCTCATCTTAGTACTGTTCATAATGGGATGATGTGGACACCAGTGGACACCAGAAATTTTACTGGGCACTGGGAAATACCAGGCACCACTATGAAGTGGACAGCGGGCACCACCAGGCATCCTTACCAGGCACCAGCAGCTAACACTGAGTACCAGGGGACAGCAGGTACCACTAGGCACCAGTGGGCACTGGATACCAACGCACACCCCTACCAAGCACCACCAGGCAGTGGGCACATAGCACCACCATAGCAGACGTCCCTACCAGGGGGCTGGGCCGTGGTCAGGGGGCGAGGCCGTGGTCAGGGGGCAGGGCGGGGGCTTGGTGCATGCGCAGTGCATCCCCTGAAGCCGAGCTCCAGGAGACTTAGTGTGCATGCGGCAGGCTTGGCGCATTCGTGCTGAATCTCCTTAAGCCCAGCTCGGCTTCAGGAGAGTCAGTGCGCCTGTGTCCAGCTGGACGCAGGCGCACTAAGCCTCCTGGAGCCGAGCCCCAGGAGACGCGGCAGCCGGTAGCGAACCGGTCCCCGCAGCTCTTGCAGCCGCGGCTCTGACTGGCTCGCCACCGTCCGCCGAGGGGGAAGATCCGGTTCGGGCAAGTAGGCCCAAACTGGCATCTGCCCACCTCTGCCTCTGTGGCAGAAACAAGCAAGCAAACCTACAAATTAGCTTTCCTCCAGGGTTACTTTTAAAGTAGACTTTTATTGTTTTGAACTAAAATTCTATACAGTAAAATTATAATTTTAAGTGTCAAAAGGTGGATTTCAAAATCCACCCAGCAGAAAGAGCACATGTGAACTCAGCTGCAGTCAGTCACATTTAAACTGCAGCAATCCATAGTCAACCACAAACCATTTTCTGTCTCCTCTTGGGATTTAAAACAAAAGGTGGTCTTCTAAACAGTGTCTGCTTTTTCTAAACAGTGTCTACCAATCCTGAGAAGTTGGTTTACTACATTAGTAAGAGGATCTGATTTTGTTGATAATATTTTGTGGTCTTTATTTCTTTCACTGCCACCATTGAGTATTGTTTTGCTGTGGATTACCTTGGTTTTGATGATGTCTGTCATCAAAGCCGGAGTCATCAACAACAATGCCGTGCTCCACGGCTCCCGTCGTAAAAAAGACCACCATGTCTATTCCTACAGAAGAAGATCCTCTTTGTCAAGATTACTAATTGTAAAAATGCTTTCTGTAATTTGATCGTTATGGATCAGATAAAACTTCATGTGAGGAGCTGAAGAAGACAAGAAATTTTTTTTTTATTTAAACAATTAAAAATTCTAAAGAATGTCAGTACTAAATTAAACTTCAAACAGATTGAATTTCCAGATTGAATCAGACTGACGGCAGCACTGGAAATTCATCAGATCAGTAGATTTACCAAAGTAATATATTCTTAAGACATTGGCTTCTATCTCCAGCAACATGCCTCTAATAGAATCTGAGCCACTTCTTTTAAACTCCACTCTCTCCCTACAATCCAGAGTAACTACGGGAGCACATAAGAGACATTACGTGTACCCATAGTTACTGCACCACCTAGTGAAAACCTATGGGAAATTCATATTGCAATCCAGAGCAAATTGTTCTTACACCAGAGCAAGAACTCTGGATTTCGCCCTTAGTTGGGAACGGCATGCCGGTAAACATATACAGGTACAATATTCCAAGAAACCTAATCAACAGACTACCTAACTCCTGGTACATATGCATGCACTATAGCGGCTGGAAATATGCTCCATATGTGTGCTTTTGTTCCTTCCAAGCAGTTACTGATGTTCACAGTGGTTACTTTCTTGTCTTCTGGAAGGAGACCAATTTTTATGACACAAGAATTTAACTAGAGAAGATCAAGAATTTCCCATCCCAAGTGAGATAATTAAGAATTTGGGTGAATGTCATCTGGCCTCAGTAACCTGTTACTTTTCCCAAATGATTAGAATTTAGCATTTTATCCTAGCTGCTTGGCAGTTCAGGGGCTGTGGTCGCTCAGTGGTTAACACTAGGACGCTCTAGGCTGCAATAATTATTACATGAGATTTTGTTTTTGCTCCCTCTCCGCACCATGATGTCCAAGAGGCATCCTAGTATGTCCAAGATGCCCTCCAAATATCTTCCTATTTCTAGGTGCTGTTTGAGACCCCCCTTGTCATTTTTCCAGCTTCTTGTGTGGGGAGCCCCTGGCCAAAAAATGCCAGCTTCGACCCTCCTAAGCTGACTTTTGGAATTTATATTCATCATAACTGTTCGTTTAGCTCTTTTTATGAATGGAAATTACAAAGATTGTGGATATTTTGTTCATAATATTGTACATATTTTGTACATAAATGTCCAGAGAACACATGCAGGCTTGTCCAACAAGGGCCGCATCTATGGGTTTTCTAAGCCAAATGCGGCCCTCGAGCCTCTTGTTGGACAAGCCTTTCAGTCACAGAACTGAACTGCTGAACTTCCCAACAGTGACTCAGAGTGACTCTACTGTGCCTATATTTCCAGTTCAGCTCATAATTAATGCTCATATGTCTTTCTTTTTCATGAAAACATAAGGCAATGTGGAGGCGTGTATTAATTTTCAGTGATTTTAGTTTACTTGCTGTATGATTAATAAATGAGGATTTTTGAATCAGATTTCGATTATTGTCTCTTTGTTCATCCTAATGAATGTCACTTAACACTTTAAGAGTGTTACAATTTTTTTAAACTTTTTTATTGATGCATTATATATTTACACATATTTTTCTCTTATATTTACATCATTATACATAAACATCATTTCCCCCTGTATATTCCCACCCCCTTAAAGAAAAGAAAAGCAACCATTTAATTTTATAACTTCAGCCATAAGCACACCTTTTGGATTTTTACAGAAATAACGTTGTTGGCCCCCCCTTCTCTTACCCATTCTATATATCTCGACCATTTCTTTCGTATCTCTAATTTATTTTCTTCCCATGTCTTATCCTGTCTCAATGTTGACAATATATCTGCTTGTATCAATTCATATAAATATGAGTTCCATCTTTCTACTGTCCATTTAAGAGTGTTACAATTGAGTTAACTAGGTGCTTCTGACAGTTTTCTAACAGTGTTTTAAAAGGTGCACTTCGACTAAACGGGTAGGAAAAAAGCTTCGACGGAGGGGGGGATACTGTGTTTGTTCAGCTAGAGGTTGGCCGGTTGTCAGTTTGAGAACCAAATACTGCAAGATGTTGGGAGCTCCCATTGCCAACCTAGTTGTTCAAAAGTATATAAATTCAAGTAGATAAAGAGGGAACACCCTGGAGGGAAGGTAACAGCATTTTGCGCACTTTAATGACACATGACCACGGACAATGCACAAGGATGAGCACCACTCCCTAGAGTTAGTCACAACTAGCAAGGGACACCTTTACTTTTACTTGACAGTTCATCTAATGTACTACTTCAGAACAACAGTACAAGCATCTCTCTCGAACATCACAATAATTCACAAAGCAGCCTTAGAGCCAAATAATTCACAAAGCAGCCTTACAGCCCCAACCCTATGTAGGTCTACTAGAAGTAAGACCTATTATAGTCAATGGGACTTACTCCCAGGGAAGTGTAGATAGGATTGCAGTCTTAGTGATTTGACTGGAAAGGAATAATGTAATCAAGACAGAATCTTCTGTTTGATTAAAATTAATAAAACGGAAGGTTCTGTCTTGAGCATGTCATTCCTTTCTTTCCAGACAAACCACTGAGGCAGTTGTGTGAAGTTCTGATTCAGAGGAGAAAAGAGGTGGGAGATGTTACCCTGTGGTCTCCTATGCAAACATAATATTATAAAAACCCAGCTGAAAGCTGGGGCAGGCTGTGATTCATCAGCACTTTTTAAAGGCAGGGCTGTCCAGATTCTTGGAAGTGCAGAAAATGTCTCTCGAGCAATCTGCTTGCTTCTCTTACAAGTGGCTGGCTTTCTGGGTAGCTCTATTCATTGTGGAAGGTAAGGCTTTCATGATTTTTTATATCTTCCATTTGAATTCTGAACTTTAGTATTGTCTGTCATGCTACTGTCATACTACTCAAAAGTTTCACAGTACTGTATGGAAATTTAGAGGGAGCAGAAGCCAAGTGGAACTCCTTCTGGTTACCTTAGTAGTCTGTCTTCATCTGGCAACTAACCCCGCAATCCAGAGTAACTACAGGAGCATGTAAAAGGCATCGCATGCACCCGTAGTTATGACACCACCTAGTGAAAACCTATGGGAAATTCATATTGCAATCCAGAGTACATTGTTTTTACACCAGAGCAAGGACTTCCCATAGTTCCTCTGGATTGCGCCCTAACTACAATATATGTTAGTCTCTCAAAAACTGTATGACACAATGTAGGCTGACAATGGTGTATGTTACTGGACTAAGGTCACCTAGCAAAACCATGACTGAGCAGAATTCAAACCCAGAATTGAACCCAGTATTCAATTCCCAATCTTTCACATTGGCTTTCCTGTGTTCAATATTCAAATAGGAAGATCGGCAGTGGGGCAGAATGCAATCAATCAAGAATATTTATACCACTTTTCAACATAAAGTTCACAAAGCGGTTGACAGAAAAAAACTAAATAACTAATGGGCACTTTCACAGGAATCACTCACACAGCAGTTACTGAAAGCACTTAAATCTGTCTCTGACTTAAATGTTCTAAGCCTCACTTAGGAAATAAAAGGCTCACAGGAAATGTTTTCTGAACTCAGTTCTAGCTCTGATAGTCTCATTATGAATGGCTGCAAGCCTAAAGACACTTTCCTGGGTGTAAGACCCATTGAATACAATTGGGCTTTCTTTGAGTAGACATGATTAAGATTGGGCTTTCTTTGAACAGTCATGGTTAGGATTGGGCTCTATGGCTACAATCCTAAAGACACTTTCCTGGGAGTAAGGCCCACTGAACACAATGGGGCTTACTTTTGAGAAGACATGGTTAGGATTGTGCTCTTAGTGTTTTGGTAGTCCATCCGGAGAAATTTCCAGTGAGTCCTTTGAATGGCCTTTCATAATGAGCATATTTAAAAGATGTTTATTGTTTCTTTTAATACAGAACATGCCTCTTCAAATCTCATAGCTTATTTTGTAAAATTATACAGTACAATTGGCTTGTGCATTTTTCTTAAATACAGGCAAATGTACATTATTTTATACATCTAAAGTGAGATAACTTTAAGAAAAGACATCAGAATCCAGATGTTTCTATCACCTTTTTTCTAGATTTAAAATACATATGATTTTTGGCCACATAATTACTACTGCATTAGTTCGATGGAGTGGTCAAAAGCAAGCCACACCTTTTTGGCTGGAGTTTTCATTTAACATGCAGGAGTTTTCATTTATCATGCAGTTCTGCAGTATAGCTTTGATGCAGAACAAATAAATCAAATAAAAAGCCTGATGCTTGAATAGCTCATAGATCAGATTTTATATGAGATTAACTTTTTTCTCAAAAACTTTCCAGCCTTTGCTCTTTTGCTGAGCAATATATCAGTTTCTCAGAACTCTAATTTTGGTATTGCAAGGCAGAGATTATTTTCTGCACAAATACACTTGCGGAGCATGGTGGAGAAAAAAAACTGTATAAAGAGTAGGTGGTAATGCCAGATCTTGGGGGTTTCAGGCTTTAAATAAGCAGTACTGCTTTAAAAAGGCCTTGATCATTCATGAATGATCAAGGTCTTTTTAAAGCAGTGCTGCTTATTTATCCTATCATCCTATCCTATCATCCTATCCCTTAACAATCTGGCAAAAGGCCCCATTTTTCCTGGTCACCTTCTAGATTTATCCATCACTATTTTTTAGAAGGAGCAGGAAGTAAACAACTCTTTCAGGCGATTGTGGGACTAAGAGTTTATTTGCCCTTCTAAATATATTGTGTATATATGATTCGCACATTATATTATCAAATATATATAAAATGTATGTTATCAAATGAGCAATAAGTACCAGGGAGTGGAAGAAGTGAGCAAAATGGAACAAGCCCTAATTTCAATAGACTGTAGCCACAGGACGGATGCTATCAATCCTCAATGGAAGTTTGCCTTGAAATTCCAAAAACAGTTCTGTCTTCTAAGGCAAAAGTTATATAATATTTGAATGCACGGATGGGCATCCTGAAAAAGCAATCTAAGCTAGGGAATTTAGAGCCCAATCCTATGCATGTCTACTCAGAAGAAGAACCGCCTTGGGTTTCCTTCCTAGGAAAAAAGACGGAATATAAATCTAATAAATGATAAGTCCCATTAGAGTCAATGGGAGTTACTCCCAGGGAAAACTGATAGGATTATAGCGTTAATTGCTTCTGCCACATTTCGGTTCTTAATCTGAGAGCGTGACAACTGTACTTCTGGTTGGGTGTGGATAGTAGGACTCCTCTTGGAACAGACTGATAGGGAAAGCAAGGATAAGCTTAAATCTCAAATCTCTTGGGTATTTTGAATGGAATAATAAGAATTGTTCTGGCATTACCCTTTCTAGGAAAAGATCCAAGCCCTCTCCTTCTTAAAGGAAACTGAGATGTCATGATGGAACTTACTAAGGCCGAGGACCAGAGCACAGTCAATGCAGAACGCTCAGTTGAATGTGGCCTGAGAAGTAAGTATGAAAGTGAAATTAGCAATGTATGGAAAGTTCTCTCAAAGCTAAAGCATCAGGAATGTTTTGCTGTTGATTTTGCTGTAGAATGGGGGATTGGATATTTGTGGGACCTGGCCAGTGTTGGGCACCAGCGGGCACTAGCAACAGCACCAGGCTGCAGACACCAGGAACCGCTAGGCAGCAACAGGTACCTGGCACTGGAGGGTACCAGG
The DNA here is from genome assembly GCA_030015325.1 of Cryptoblepharus egeriae. NCBI lineage: Eukaryota > Metazoa > Chordata > Lepidosauria > Squamata > Scincidae > Cryptoblepharus > Cryptoblepharus egeriae. The sequence goes on along the minus strand of JAREYC010000004.1, from coordinate 64,360,133 downwards.
GGGCAGTGGAGGGCAGTAGCCAACAGCAGGCACCGGACATCCCTACAAGGCACCAGTTACCACTGTGCTGTGGGCTACGGGCACCACAAAGTACAACTGCACACCAGCGGGCAGTGGACATCTGAATTTCTTACTGGGCACTGGGAAACACCAGGCACCACTATGCAGTGGGCAGCTGGCACCACCAAGCACTGGGCACCAAAAGGCATCCTTACCAGGCACCAGCAGGCAACACTGAGTACCACGGGACAGCAGGTACCACTAGGCACCAGTGGGCACTGGATACCAACGCACACCCCTACCAAGCACCACCAGGCAGTGGGCACATAGCGCCACCAGGAAGCAGACGTCCCTACCAGGCACCAGGTATCCCTGCCAGTCAACAGGCACTGGGCAACACTGCGCAGCAGGCACAACCAGGCACAAAAGTGCAGAGTGGGGTGCAGGAGGGAAATGCAGGCAGCAGCTGCCCTTCCTTTCTTGCAGTGCTTCCTGCCCCCTTCCTTCAGTCCCTTCCAGAGAGAGCCCCCTTCCCTCCAGACCCCTAGACTAAAGCCGGGTCTGTCCCGAGCTGAGCCGGGGCAAAACAAGGGCGCGCCTGTCTGCATCCCTCCACTTTCGCCTGACCCAGCGCCGCCTGAAGCCTTTCCCACACCTGGCCCGGCCCCGCCCGGGGACAAGTTGCACCCAGAGTCGGACACCTGCCCCTAGGACCAGCCTGAGCCCAGGGACGCGCCGCGGTCCTGGAACTGAGCGAGTCAATCCCAGAGTCGGACACCTACCCCTGGGACCCAGGCTGCTGAACTAGGGATGCGCCGCGGTCCTGGGAGTCCCCCCAGGCAAGCTCCGAGACCGGCCAGGACTGGGGCTGCGACTCCAAGTTCCCTGCACAGGCCCGCTTCGGGCGACTCAGTCTGAAGAGCCACGCGCGCCCAAGCGGACAGGCTCCCTTCCAGGGGCTGCTTCTCCTGCCTGCCTGCCTGCCTGCCGGCCAATGGCTCTCCCAGGCAGATCAGCACCGCCGCCCCAGGACAGGAGCTCCGCAGGCAGACAGGCAGGCAGGCAGGCAGGGCGCCCCGGGCGGAGGGAAAGGGAGCGAAGGGCACTCCCTTGGGGGGCAGGTCTACTCGGAAGTATGACCCACTCTCTTCAATAGGGCTTACTCCCGGGAAAGGGTGCCTAAGACTGCAGCCTGAGAACCCCGTCCTTACTCAGAAGTAAGACCCACTCTGTTCAATAAGGCTTACTCCCAGGAAAGTGTGCCTAGGACTGCAGCCTGAGAGCCCAGTCCTTACTCAGAAGTAATACCCACTCTCTTCAGTAAGGCTTAGTCCCAGGAAAGTGTGCCTAGGACTGCAGCCTGAGAGCCCAGTCCTTACTCAGAAGTAATACCCAATCTCTTCAGTAAGGCTTACTCCCAGGAAAGTGTGCCTAGGACTGCAGCCTGAGAGCCCAGTCCTTACTCAGAAGTAATACCCACTCTCTTCAGAAAGGCTTACTCCCAGGAAAGTGTGCCTAGGACTGCAGCCTGAGAACCTCGTCCTTACTCAGAAGTAATACCCACTTTCTTCAATAAGGCTTACTCCCAGGAAAGTGTGCCTAGGACTGCAGCCTGATACTCCAATCCATCACAGTTGAAACAGCCTCCCCAAATTTTACACACCCACTTTTAGGTCCAGTGGTTTTGGCTGGGCGTTGATGAGTGAGTCTGTGACTTTTCAATCTATATATATAAAAGAGAAAAGTCACTCACTGACTGACTCACTGACTCACTGACTCATCACCGCCCTGCCAAAACCACTGGGCCTAGAAGCGTGAAATTTGGGGTGGGTGTTCCTTCCGTGATGGAGGGGTGCACTAAGAACCGGGTTTCAGAAATTCCAACCGGAAGGGAGTGAAAAGGGGCGCAACGCGTTTTCCTCCCTATGCTTTGTTTTGAAAATTGCTGAAAATTGCATTGAAAATTGCATTGAAAATTTGCATTCTGCCCCAACTGCTGGGCCTGAAGCATGGAATTCTGGGAGGGATCCTTCTGTCACCTGAACACCCACCAAGAACCATCTGGAGAAATTTAACCCTTCAGGGGCTGAAAAGGGGGCAACGTGTTTCTGTCCTATACTGACCAACCTCCAGCCTATTTGGTGCTCGGTGCCTGGTGCACTGAGGGATGTTGTTCGGAGGAAGAGGTAGCACTGGCGAGGATGCTGCGCTTGGGGGGAAGTTGCGCATGGGGGAAAGTTGCGCATGGGGAAAGTTGAGCATGGGGGGAAGATGCGCATGGGGGAAGTTGCACATGGGGGAAGTTGCGCATGGGGGTTGATGTGCATGGGGGAAGTTACGCATGGAGAAAGTTGAGCATGGAGAAAGTTGAGCATGGGGGGAAGATGCTTTTCAATTTTATATAAGTGGATAAAGTGGGCCTATTGAACAGAGAGGGTGTAACTTCTGAGTAAGGACGGGGTTCTCAGGCTGCAGTCTTAGGCACACTTTCCCGGGAGTAAGCCCTATTGAAGAGAGTGGGTCTTCCTTCCGAGTAGACCTGCCCCCCAAGGGAGTGCCCTTCGCTCCCTTTCCCTCCGCCCGGGGCGCCCTGCCTGCCTGCCTGCCTGCCTGCGGAGCTCCTGTCCTGGGGCGGCGGTGCTGATCTGCCTGGGAGAGCCATTGGCCGGCAGGCAGGCAGGCAGGAGAAGCAGCCCCTGGAAGGGAGCCTGTCCGCTTGGGCGCGCGTGGCTCTTCAGACTGAGTCGCCCGAAGCGGGCCTGTGCAGGGAACTTGGAGTCGCAGCCCCAGTCCTGGCCGGTCTCGGAGCTTGCCTGGGGGGACTCCCAGGACCGCGGCGCATCCCTAGTTCAGCAGCCTGGGTCCCAGGGGTAGGTGTCCGACTCTGGGATTGACTCGCTCAGTTCCAGGACCGCGGCGCGTCCCTGGGCTCAGGCTGGTCCTAGGGGCAGGTGTCCGACTCTGGGTGCAACTTGTCCCCGGGCGGGGCCGGGCCAGGTGTGGGAAAGGCTTCAGGCGGCGCTGGGTCAGGCGAAAGTGGAGGGATGCAGACAGGCGCGCCCTTGTTTTGCCCCGGCTCAGCTCGGGACAGACCCGGCTTTAGTCTAGGGGTCTGGAGGGAAGGGGGCTCTCTCTGGAAGGGACTGAAGGAAGGGGGCAGGAAGCACTGCAAGAAAGGAAGGGCAGCTGCTGCCTGCATTTCCCTCCTGCACCCCACTCTGCACTTTTGTGCCTGGTTGTGCCTGCTGCGCAGTGTTGCCCAGTGCCTGTTGACTGGCAGGGATACCTGGTGCCTGGTAGGGACGTCTGCTTCCTGGTGGCGCTATGTGCCCACTGCCTGGTGGTGCTTGGTAGGGGTGTGCGTTGGTATCCAGTGCCCACTGGTGCCTAGTGGTACCTGCTGTCCCGTGGTACTCAGTGTTGCCTGCTGGTGCCTGGTAAGGATGCCTTTTGGTGCCCAGTGCTTGGTGGTGCCAGCTGCCCACTGCATAGTGGTGCCTGGTGTTTCCCAGTGCCCAGTAAGAAATTCTGATGTCCACTGCCCGCTGGTGTGCAGTTGTACTTTGTGGTGCCCGTAGCCCACAGCACAGTGGTAACTGGTGCCTTGTAGGGATGTCTGGTGCCTGCTGTTGGCCACTGCTGCCCTCCACTGCCCCCTGGTACCCTCCAGTGCCAGGTACCTGTCGCTGCCTAGCGGTTCCTGGTGTCTGCTGCCCGGTGCTGTTGCCAGTGCCCGCTGGTGCCCAACACTGCCCAGATCCCACAAATAGCCAATCCCCCATTCTTCAGCAAAATCAAAAGCAAAGCATTCCTGATGCTTTAGCTTTGAGAGAACTTTCCATACATTGCTAATTTCACTTTCATACTTGCTTCTCAGGCCACATTCAACTGAGCGTTCTGCATTGACAGTGCTCTCGTCCTCGGCCTTAGTATGAAGGAGAGGGCTTGGATCTTTTCCTAGAAAGGGTAATGCCAGAACAATTCTTATTATTCCATGCAAAATACCCAAGAGATTTGAGATTTAAGCTTATTCTTGCTTTCCCTATCAGACTATTCCAAGAGGAGTCCTACTATCCACACCCAACCAGAAGTACAGTTGTCACTCTCTCCGATTAAGAACTGAAATGTAGCAGAAGCAATTAAGGCTATAATCCTATCAATTTTCCCTGGGAGTAAGCCCCATTGACTCTAATGGGACTTATCATTTATTAGATTTATATTCCGCCTTTTTTCCTAGGAAGGAAACCCAAGGCGGTTCTTCTTCTGAGTAGACATGCATAGGATTGGGCTCTAAATTCCCTAGCTTAGATTGATTTTCAGGATGCCCATCCATGCATTCAAATACAGTGGCGCCTCACGTAAAGAAAGCCTCACGTAAAGTATGTTTCAGGTAACAAACAAAAATTTCTCCAGGATTCTGCTTCACGTAAAGAAAACATTTGTTGGCAGTTGGGGCAGACGCGCTGGCCGGCAGCCTGTTTTAAAAGTGCCAGGGCTGCCTAGCGCACCTGCCCATAGTGAAAGCAACACTTCTGCGCTGTTCCTCATGTGGCCGGAGGGAGAGAAGAGCAGTGGAGAAGAGGAAAGCAATTTAGGGCTAGCCAGAAGGGAGCGGGGGGGGGGGCAGAGAGGCTCAGGATGGAGAGGAGAAAGTGGGGAGACACTTTGAAGGTGTCTTGGATTGCAGCCTCCTAACCATGTCTACCCAGAAGACAGCCCCATTGTCTTAAATGGGTCTTACTCCCAGGAAAGTGCCTTTGGGACTGCAGCCTAAGTAGACTTCATAAGATCATGCACATTGAATGCACGTTTTGAATTCAATTCCAGTGTTTTGTCATCATTTTTACATCCAGTTATTATTTTTATATGAATATTTTTGGGGTTGTGGAACCAATCATCTGAGTTTCTATTATTTCCTATGGGAAAATCTCCTTCACGTAAAGAAAGTTTCACATAAAGAAACTGCCTCCGGAACGAATTAATTCTGTTACGTGAGGCGCCACTGTATTATATAATGTCTGCCTTAGAAGACAGCTGTTTTTGGAATTTCAGGCAAACTTCCGTTGAGGATTGATAGCATCCGTCCTGTGGCTACATTCTACTGAAATTAGGGCTTGTTCCATTTTGCTCACCTCTTCAACTCCCTGGTACTTATTGCTCATTTGATATACATTTGTTATATATTAGATAAGATAATGTGCGAATCACATATACACACATTCCAATATAATTAGGAGGGCAAATCAACTCTTACCCTACAATCCAGTGTAACTATGGGAGCACGTAAGGGACATGTGCAGCCATAGTTACTGCACCACCTAGTGAAAACTTATGGGAAATTCATATTGCAAACCAGAGTAAGTTGTTCTTACACTGGAGCAAGGACACCCCATGGTTACTCTGGATTGCGCCCTTAGTCCCATAATCGCCTGAGTGGTTTACTTCCCGCTCCTTCTGAAATATAGTGATAATCTAGAAGGTGATCGGGAAAAATGGGGCCCGTTGCAAGTTTGTTAAGGGATAGGATGATTACGCATGAATGATCAAGGCCTTTTTAAAGCAGTGCTTGTTATTTAAAGCCTGAAACCCCCAAGATCTGGCATTACTACCTACTCTTCTTACAGTTTTTTCCTCCACCATGCTCCTCAAGTGTATTTGTGCAGAAAAAATCTCTGCCTTGCATTACCAAAGTGAGAGTTCTGAGAAACTGGTATATTGTTCGGCAAAAGAGCAAAGGCTGGAAAAATCTCATATAAAATCTGATCTGTGAGCTATTCAAGCATCAGGTTTTTTATTTGATTTATTTGCTCTGCATCAAACCTATACTGCTGAACTGCATGATAAATGAAAACTCCATCCAAAAAGGTGTGGCTTGCTTTTGACCACTCCACTAATGATCAACGGTGATTATGTGGCCAAAAATCATATGCATTTTAAATCTAGAAAAACGGTGATAGAAACATCTGGATGTCTTTTCTTAAAGTTATCTCACTTTAGATCAGTGGTTCTCAGTCTTCCGCATGCCATGACCCCTTCACACAGTTCCTCATGTTGTGGGGACCCCCAACCACAAAATTATTTTTGTTGCTACTTCACAATCGTAATTTTGCTACTGTTATGAATTGTAATGTGAATATCTGATATGCAGGATGTATTTTAATACAGCAAAAGCAGGATCTGACCCTCAAGAGAGATAGCAGTGTGACGCTCAGTCAGAATGATCACAGGTCATAACTGAACAAGAGAACAAGCCCCACCCAAAATGTAGGAAACCCAAGAAAAATGTAGGACATAAAATAAAAGCTATAAACACTACATACACACAAATACAAAAATAGGAAAGAGGAAGCCCCATTGACTACAGTGGAATTTGCTTCTCAGACGATATGTAGAAAACCGGGCTCTGAGTATCCAATCCTATCCTTTTTTTCTCAGGACTTTTACCCTTTTTAAGCCTTAAATCCTGGAAAAAATTCCATTGTCCTCCTTTTCCTTGTGAATTGCCTTCTTGTAAGTAAGAAATTATTTGTCATCGGTTATATGCAGGGTGACCATATGTCCTCTTTTTAAGCCTGTGCCCTGGAATTAATCATCATTGTCCTGCCTGCTCACAAGGTTAAGGAGGACAGTGACAATTTTCCAAGACACAAGGCTTAAAAAGAGGACATGTCCTGGACATATGGTGACCCTCTCTCTTCCTCCTCCCCCAATGGGATCTCTGTCAAACAGTGCAGGCTGCAATATAGGGGACCTCAAGGGCAAGATCCTATGCCTTTCTATTCAGAAGCAAGTCCCATGCTGGTCAATGGGCCTTTCCTTCAAGCTAACCTGAAGTTACACATCCACACACATTCACCTTTACCTGGGAGTAGAGCTATTGACTATAATGGGGCTTCTTGTGCGTAGAGCTGAGGAAGGCTGGGCAGTGTGAAGTCCTGTTCACTTTCACCTGGGAGTAGGGCAGGGGTGTCTAACTCATTTCATATAGAGGGCCAAGGTGAGCATTAATGGTTCTCCTGAGGGCCTAATCCTCTCTGCCTCTCTACTCAGAACCAAGCACCATTAGATGCAAAAGGGCTACTCCCAGGAAAGTGTTTTTGGGATTGCAGCCAAAATGTAATATAGCCTATATTACATCCCTGGCTACAGGATAGGGCTGTGGGTGGCGCAAGTGGTTAAGACACTATCTAACCCAGGCTTTCATGCTTCGCATGCAGCGTATGCAGCGCCGCATAGTCTTTCAAGACTGACCAATGCCTGCCACAGGAAACCTGTTCACAAGGAAATGGAGGGAAATGGAAATTTCTTTCCAGGACAGAAGCCACAAAAAGGAGGACATGTCCTGCAAATAGGAAAAGAATTAAAAAAAAATAAAAAACAGGCTCAACCCCTCTCCCCTCATCTTGTGGCAGGAACTTCGAGAGGCTGTGCTCTCCCCTCATCCTATGGCAGGGAGTTCCAAAGGCCAGCCTTTGCCCTCCCCACAACCTGTGGCAGGGAGTTCCAGAGGCCAGCCTTTGTCCTCCCCCTATCCTGTGGCGGGGAGTTCCAGAGGCCAGCCTTTACCCTCCCCTCATCCTGAGGCAGGGAATTCCAGAGGCCAGCCTTTGTCCTACCCTCATCCTGAGGCGGGGAATTCCAGAGGCCAGACTTTGCCCTCCCCTCACCCTGAGGCGGGGAGTTCCAAAGGCCACCCTTTGCCCTCCCCTCAGCCTGAGGCAGGGAGTCGAGAAGGGCTGAGGGGCAAAAAAGTAACCCAGCCGGGGAGTGCGATCCCGGCCGGGGGCCATCCAGCCGCACCAAGCGTCTCGCATAGGCCCCGTCGAGGAGTGCGGCAAGGGCCTGCCATACGGTCCCGAACGCACCACACGGCTGGGACGGGCGAGGAACAGCACTCCGGCGCCTGAGACGCGCTCCACCACCACCCAGCCGCCACGGGACAGGCGAGGAGAGGCGCCAACCGCCGCTCTTAAGGCGCGTGCAACGCCCGCCCTCCCGCGCGCCCGCCCTCCTTTCCTCCCTCCCGCCCGCGCGCCCAGCCAGTCAGCAGGAGGAGGGAGGGGCGGGGCGGAATGGAGGGCGCATGCGCATTCCACACCCATCCTCAGAGCTAGCCAGCTGGTCACGTGGGAGGGGAAGGCGGGTGGAACTCCTCCCCTCTGGCACACCTGGAGACAGGCAGGAATGTACATGGGAAACACACACACAGGGATACAGACAGACACATAGATGTACATACAGATACTTCGTGTATACATATCACTGCCACAGGAGGAGGGCATGCAAAGGAACTCCCTGCCACAGGATGAGTGAAGGGGCAGGTGGGAGAGAGGGGGCCACTTTCCCTCCGTACAGCTATCAGCCTGTAGAACTCCCTGCCACAGGATGAGGGGAAAGGCTGCGTTCTGCTCCCCCATCGCTCTCCGCCTCTGGAACTCCCTGCCACGGGATGAGTGCAGGGGCAGGTGGGAGGGAGGAGGCCATTCTCCCTCAATACACTGTCAGCCTTTGGAACTCCCTGCCACGGGATGATCGGAGGGGCAGGTGGAAGAGAGGGGGCCATTTTCCCTCCATACATAGGTGGGAGAGACAAGGCCATTTTCCCTGTTTACAGCTGTCAGCCTCTGGAACTCCCTGCCACAGGATGTGTGGAAGGGTACGTGGGAGAGATGAGGCCATTCTCCCTCATTACAGCTATCAGCCTGTGGAACTCACTGGAGTGGAGTTACACAGGCTGACAGCAATGGGAGGAGAAGAGGTCAGCCTTGTCCCTTTTCCTTCACCCTGTGCCATTCCTTCTTTCATCCTGTGACAGGGAGTGCCAAGGTTGGAAGCGATGGGGGGAGAAGAGGCCAGCCGTTCCCCTCCTCTCATCCTGTGGCAGGAAGTTCCAGAGGCTGAGAGAAATTGTGGGGGGAGAAGAGGCCAGACTTTCCCCTAATCCTATGGCAGGTTGTTCCAGAGACCAAGAGTGATGGAGGGGAGCAGAGGCCAACCTTTCCCCTTCCATCATCCTGTGGCCGGAAGTTCCAGAGGCCGCGAACGATTGGGGAGATGAGATGAGGCCAGCCTTTCCCCGCACTTCATCCTGTGGCAGGGAGTTCCAGAGGCTGAGAAAAAATTGGGGGGGGGGAAGAGAGGCCAGCCTTTCCCCTCACTTCATCCTGTGGCAGGGAGTTCCAGAGGCTGAGAGAAATTGGGAAGGGGAGAAGAGGCCAGCCTTTCCCCTAATCCAGTGGCAGGCTGTTCCAGAGACCGAGAGTAATGGGGAGAGCAGAGGCCTACCTTTCCCTTCCCTCATCCTGTGGCAGGAAGTTCCATAGGCCGCAAACAATGGGGGGGGTGAGATGATTCCACTCTTTCCCCTCCCCTCATGCTGTGGCAGGGAGTTCCAGAAACCTGGATGAAAGTGGAGAGCAGAGGCCAGCCTTTCCCTTTTCCTCATCCTGCAGCAGGAAGTTCTAGAGCAGCATTTCTCAACATGGGGGTTGGGACCCTTTTGGGGGTCGCCTGGAGGTTTCCTGGGGGTCACCTAAAGACTCCTGGTTCAGGGGGCCAGCCTCCTCCTCCCCTCTCCCCACAAATCCTCAGTGCGCCTGTGAGCTGAGAGTGAAGCGCGCTGAGGTCTGAGCATGGTGTGAGCATGGCGCCAGAGCTCTGGCGGGTGGGCTGTCTGGTGGGCGCCCCGCTTGTGCACCAACCGTTGTGCCCTGCTCCTTGTGCTCTACTCAAATGTAAGCCCCCTCAATGTTGTTGTTGTTCATGATAAGTGAATGGGACTTACTTCCAGGAAAGTGCTAGGATTGCATCCTTACAGTCCAGTTCTATGTATGTCTACTCAGAAGTCAGTCCCATGATAGTGTATGGGACTTACTCCCAGGAAACAGTGGCTTGCTTTGCTGCATGAGATCCCAATCCTATGGAGGTCTCAGAAATCAGTCCCATGATAGTGAATGGGACTTACTCCCAGGAAACAGTGGCTGGCTCTGCCCCATGAGATCCCAATCCTATGGAGGTCTCCTCAGAAATCAGTCCCTTGATAGTGAATGGGGCTACTCCCAGGAAACAGTGGCTGGCTCTGCTGCATGAGATCCTAATCCTATGGCGGTCTCCTCAGAAATCAGTCCCATGATAGTGAATGGGCCTACTTCCAGGAAACAGTGGCTAGCTCTGCTGCATGAGATCCCAAACCTATGCAGGTCTCCTGAGAAGTCAGTCCCATGACAGTGAATGGGGATTCAGTGTTGGGCCAGGCCTGGCCCAAGTACCGGTTCTCTGGAAATGGGCGGGGCCAGGGCCCGGGGGCGGGGCCAGGGAGGTTTTTCATTTAAAAATAAAAAAAATTACTTACTTGAGTAGACCTGCATAGGATGGGGCTCTGAGGCTGCAATCCTGTCCTGGGAGTAAGACTCATTGACTATACTGGGACTTACTTCTGAGTAGACCTGCATAGGATGGGGCTCTCAGGCTGCAGACCTCTCCACACTTTCCTGGGAGTAAGTCCCATTGACTATATTGAGTAGACCTGTATAGGATGGGGTTGTGAGGCTGCAGTCCTCTTGGGCTCAATCCCCCCGCGGCCAGCCGGGGGAGGCAGGGAGAATGCTCTGGCGCCGCACGCCTCCCATCTTGGGCTCAGGCCCCCTGCGGCCAGGCGGGGGAGGCAGGGAGAACGTGCTGGCGCCGCACGCCTCCCGTCTTGGGCTCAGCCCCCCCGCGGCCAGCCGGGGGAGGCAGGGAGAACGCGCTGGCGCCGCACGCCTCCCGTCTTGGGCTCAGCACCCCCGCGGCCAGCTGGGGGAGACAGGGAGAACGTGCTGGCGCCGCGCACCTCCCGTCTTGGGCTCTTAAGCCCCGTGCGCGCAGATTGAAAATGGCAGCCGCGAAGGCCTGTAGTGGCTCCGAACTGCTCCGCCCGGTTTTGGTCCCTCCACGCCACTACTGGCTTGCTACCGGCCGCCCACAACCAAGATCCGGTTCAGGCGAGTAGGCCCGAACCAGTAAGTGCCCACCTCTGTGGTGATTACTCCCAGGAAAGTACCTTGGAGCCCAATTCTATGCATGTGTACTCAGAAGTCATTCCCATTGAGTTCAGTGAGGTTTTCTCCCAGGAAAGTGTGTGTAGCACTGCAGCAGTAGGAACAAAAATAATATTATGGTTGGGGGTCCCCACAACATGAGGAACTTATACAGGGGTCACAGTACTAGGAAGATTGAGAACCACTGCAGTAGATTTAATTCCACCAATGCTCAGGACTTATCTGGCACATCCAGGGCTTCAACAGGCTTCTAGGTCTCACCAGGCCTCAGAGCTTGTCAGGGCTCCACACACAGGCACAACATTTGTACCTTATGAGACGGTGTCTGCTTGTTGTGGATTGGTCCTCCAATCCATGATGGACGTGACATGAGCAAACCTGGCCAGCCTGTCACCAGGTCTATCACCAGGACTGGCTCATCTCAGTACTGTTCATAATGGGATGATGTGGACACCAGAAATTTTACTGGGCACTGGGAAATACCAGGCACGACTTTGAAGTGGACAGCGGGCACCACCAGGCATCCTTACCAGGCACCAGCAGCTAACACTGAGTACCACGGGACAGCAGGTACCACTAGGCACCAGTGGGCACTGGATACCAACGCACACCCCTACCAAGCGCCACCAGGCAGTGGGCGCATAGCACCACCATAGCAGACGTCCCTACCAGGGGGCTGGGCCGTGGTCAGGGGGCGAGGCTGGGGTCAGGGGGCAGGGCGGGGGCTTGGCGCACGCGCAGTGCGTCCCCTGAAGCCGAGCTCCAGGAGACTTAGTGTGCATGCGGCAGGCTTGGCGCATGCGCGCTGAATCTCCTTAAGCCCAGCTCGGCTTCAGGAGAGTCAGTGCGCCTGCGTCCAGCTGGACGCAGGCGCACTAAGCCTCCTGGTGCCGAGCCCCAGGAGACGCAGCGGCCGGTAGCGAACCGGTCCCCGCAGCTCTTGCAGCCGCGGCTCTGACGGGCTCGCCTCCGTCCGCCGAGGAGGAAGATCCGGTTCGGGCAAGTAGGCCCAAACTGGCATCTGCCCACCTCTGCCTCTGTGGCAGAAACAAGCAAGCAAACCTACAAATTAGCTTTCCTCCAGGGTTACTTTTAAAGTAGACTTTTATTGTTTTGAACTAAAATTCACAGAATCATAGAATCATAGAATTGGAAGGGACCTAGTAGGTCATCTAGTCCAACCCCCTGCCTGCAGCAAGAATTCCCCCTAGAGCATCTCCAATAGGTGCTCATCGAGCCTCTGCTTGAAGATCCCCAGTGAGGGAGAGTCCACCACCACCTCCCTTGGCAATCTGTTCCACTGCCGAACCGCCCTCACCGTCAGGAATTTTTTTCCGGATTTCCAGCCGGAATCTCCTTTCTTGCAATTTGTACCCATTGGTTCTAGTTCTGCTTTCAGAAGCAGCTATGAACAAATTGGCCCCTTCCTCCATATGACAGCCCTTCAGGTATCTGAAGAGGGCAATCATGTCTCCCCTCAGCCTCCTCTTCTCCAGGCTGAACATCCCAAGTTCCCCCAACCTTTCCTCGTAGGGCTTCCCTTCCATCCCACTGATCATTCTTGTCGCTCTCCTCTGGACTTGCTCCAGTTTGGCTGCATCTTTCTTAAAGTGAGGTGCCCAGAACTGAACACAGTACTCAAGGTGAGGTCTGACCAATGCAGAATAAAGAGGAACTAAAACTTCTCGTGACTTGGAAGCTACAGTCCTCTTAATGCAACCTAAAATGGCATTTGCCTTCTTTGCAGACACATCACACTGCTGACTCATGTTCAGCTTGTGATCCACGGCGACTCCAAGATCCCGCTCACATGTTGTGCTGCCAAGCCAAGTATCTCCCATTTTATACCTATGTTCTTGGTTTTTATTGCCTAAGTGCAGAACCTTGCACTTCTCCCTGTTGAAATTCATTCTGTTTGTTACAGCCCAGGATTCCAGTTTATCCAGATCCTCCTGGAGGTTTCTCCTATCTTCTGATGTGTTTGCTACTCCTCCCAGTTTGGTGTCATCTGCAAATTTCATCAGGCTCCCCAGTATCCCTTCCTCCAAGTCATTGATGAAAATGTTAAGGAGAACCGGTCTCAAGACAGAGCCTTGGGGTACCCCACTAGAAACTGACCTCCAGGTTGACACAGAACCATTTACTAAAACCCTTTGAGTGCGACCATCGAGCCAGTTGCAGATCCACCTAACAATTGCCCTGTCTAGCCCATATTTTTCCAACTTCCTAATTAAAATGTCATGTGGGACTTTGTCAAATGCTTTGCTGAAGTCAAGATAAATGACATCCACAGCATTGCCACTGTCCAGTAAGCTCGTAACCCAATCAAAAAAGGAGATCAGATTTGTCTGGCAAGATTTATTCTTGGTAAATCCATGCTGGGTTGTTTTGATCACCGAGTACTTGTCTAGATGTGCACAAATTGTGTGTTTTATGATTTGCTCTAATATCTTGCCCGGGATTGAAGTCAAACTGACTGGTCTATAATTTCCCGGGTCTTCTTTTTTCCCGTTCTTAAAAATTGGGACTACATTTGCCCTCTTCCAGTCCAGTGGCACTTCTCCACTCCTCAAGGATTTCTCAAAGATGATCGACAGAGGCTCTGCAAGGACATCTGCCAGTTCCTTAAGAACTCTAGGATGCAGCTCATCCGGTCCAAATGACTTGAATTCATTTAGGCCAGTTAAGTGGTTTCAAACCAGTTCTCTGTCAATCTTAATCTGCTCTTCTGCACCATCCATGTTTTCATTACCTCTTAGGGGATGTAAACACATCCCCGAATCAGTCAATGATCCCGCACCCCCATTTGCACAGCCCTCCTTCTGTGAATAGACGGATGCAAAGTAGGAGTTGAGCAGCTCCACCTTCTGCTGGTTTCCAGACACCTGTTGTCCATCCTTGTCCAAGAGCAGCCCCACCCCCTCGTCTCTCCTCCTGTTCCTTTGGGCATATCTAAAGAAGCTCTTTTTTGTTATCTTTGACTCCCCTGGCCAGCCTCAGCTCATACTGAGCTTTAGCGTCCCTGACCCCCTCCCTACAGGACTGGGCTACCTGCCTGTACTTCTCTCTGGTGATCTTTCCAGTCTTCCACTCCCTATACTTCTCTTTCTTTAACTTCAGCTGATCCCCAAGTTGCCTGTGGCGCCAACCTGGTTTTTTCAGCATTTCCCCCCCTTTCTTTTTTATTGGAATGGTTTCTGACTGTGCTTGTAGAAGCTGCCTCTTAAGGAGCTCCCACCCATCTTGGGCCCCTTTCCCCATTAGATCATCAACCCATGGGATCCCACCTATGACTCCTCTTAGCCTGTTGAAATCAGCTTTCCTGAAATCCAACATATAAGTTTCACTCTGCACTCTTTTTATTTCCCACATTATTCTAAATTCCAGCAGCTCATGATCGCTTTCCCCTAAAGTTCCCACTATGTTGACCTGACCAACCAGTTCTTCACAATTTGTTAAGATCAGGTCAAGGATGGCCCCTCCCCTTGTCGTTTCCTCCACTTTCTGGACCATGAAGTTATCTTCCAGGCCCATCAGGAATCTACTGGAGCTTCCATGTTTGGCTGAGTTTGTCTCCCAGCAAATGTCTGGGTAGTTAAAGTCCCCCATTACTTACTACCTCATAGTTCCTTGCAATGCCTGCCAGTTGCTCCAAGAAGACATCGTCTACTCCTTCTCCTTGGCCTGGCGGTGTATAGTAGACGCCCACCACAATGTTTTGTTTCTTATTTTCCCCCCTTACTTTTACCCAAACACACTCCACAGGGATATCCGGACCACTCTCCTGGATTTCAGAGCAAGTATATATGTTCTTGACATATAATGCTACTCCACCTCCCCTTTTGCCACTTCTGTTCCTCCGGAACAGCTGATAGCCTTCCAATTGTGTGTTCCAGTCATGGGAGTCATCCCACCACGTTTCAGTTATTCCTATCAAATCAAATTTCCCTTCACTTGCTAAAAGCTCCAGCTCATCTTGTTTATTTCCCAGGCTCTGTGCATTTGTGTAAATGCAACTTAAGCCCTGGAGGTTGCAACTCAATGCATTTCCCTCCTTTTTTGTAAGGCCAGGTCCCTCTAAAGATTTTTGAGTTACAGCTGTGCCCTGGCAGTTTCCATCCAGAGCATTTTCCTTATTCCTAGGTTCCCTTTGGACGTAACCCACCCCCTTCTTATTTAGTTTAAAGCCCTCTATACAGTAAAATTATAATTTTAAGTGTCAAAAGGTGGATTTCAAAATCCACCCAGCAGAAAGAGCACATGTGAACTCAGCTGCAGTCAGTCACATTTAAACTGCAGCAATCCATAGTCAACCACAAACCATTTTCTGTCTCCTCTTGGGATTTAAAACAAAAGGTGGTCTTCTAAACAGTGTCTGCTGTTTCTAAACAGTGTCTACCAAGATCCTGAGAAGTTGGTTCTTACTACATTAGTAAGAGGATCTGATTTTGTTGATACATATTTTGTGGTCTTTATTTCTTTCACTGCCACCATTGAGTATTGTTTTGCTGTGGATTACCTTGGTTTTGATGATGTCTGTGTCAAGGCCGGAGTCATCAACAACAATGCCGTGCTCCCCGGCTCCCGTCATAAAAAAGACCATAATTTCTATTCCTACAGAAGAAGATCCTCTTTCCCTACAATCCAGAGTAATTACGGGAGCACATCAGAGACATTACGTGTACCCGTAGTTACTGCACTACCTAGTGAAAACCTATGGGAAATTCATATTGCAATCCAAAGCTAATTGTTCTTACACCGGAGCAAGGAGCCCCGTAGTTACTCTGGATTGTGCCCTTTGTCAAGAATACTAATTGTAAAAATGCTTTCTGTAATCTGATCATTATGGATCAGATAAAACTTCATGTGAGGAGCTGAAGAAGACAAGAAATTTTTTTTAATTTAAAGAATTAAAAATTCTAAAGAATGTCAGTACTAAATTAAACTTCAAACAGATTGAATTTCCAGATTGAATCAGACTGACGGCAGCACTGGAAATTCATCAGATCAGTAGATTTACCAAAGTAATATATTCTTAAGGCATTGGCTTCTATCTCCAGCAACATGCCTCTAATAGAATCTGAGCCACTTCTTTTAAACTCCACGCTCTCCCTACAATCCAGAGTAACTACGGGAGCACATAAGAGACATTACGTGTACCCATAGTTACTGCACCACCTAGTGAAAACCTATGGGAAATTCATATTGCAATCCAGAGCAAATTGTTCTTACACCAGAGCAAGAACTCTGGATTTCGCCCTTAGTTGGGAACGGCATGCCGGTAAACATATACAGGTACAATATTCCAAGAAACCTAATCAACAGACTACCTAACTCCTGGTACATATGCATGCACTATAGCGGCTGGAAATATGCTCCATATGTGTGCATTTGTTCCTTCCAAGCAGTTACTGATGTTCACAGTGGTTACTTTCTTGTCTTCTGGAAGGAGACCAATTTTTATGACACAAGAATTTAACTAGAGAAGATCAAGAATTTCCCATCCCAAGTGAGATAATTAAGAATTTGGGTGAATGTCATCTGGCCTCAGTAACCTGTTACTTTTCCCAAATGATTAGAATTTAGCATTTTATCCTAGCTGCTTGGCAGTTCAGGGGCTGTGGTCGCTCAGTGGTTAACACTAGGACGCTCTAGGCTGCAATAATTATTACATGAGATTTTGTTTTTGCTCCCTCTCCGCACCATGATGTCCAAGAGGCATCCTAGTATGTCCAAGATGCCCTCCAAATATCTTCCTATTTCTAGGTGCTGTTTGAGACCCCCCTTGTCATTTTTCCAGCTTCTTGTGTGGGGAGCCCCTGGCCAAAAAATGCCAGCTTCGACCCTCCTAAGCTGACTTTTGGAATTTATATTCATCATAACTGTTCATTTAGCTCTTTTTATGAATGGAAATTACAAAGATTGTGGATATTTTGTTCATAATATTCTACATATTTTGTACATAAATGTCCAGAGAACACATGCAGGTTTGTCCAACAAGGGCCGCATCTATGGGTTTTCTAAGCCAAATGCGGCCCTCGAGCCTCTTATAGGACAAGCCTTTCAGTCACAGATCTGAACTGCTGAACTTCCCAACAGCGACTCAGAGTGACTCTACTGTGCCTATATTTCCAGTTCAGCTCATAATTAATGCTCATATGTCTTTCTTTTTCATGAAAACATAAGGCAATGTTTTAAGCAAAAAATAAGCAAACTGCTTGCTTCTCTTACAAGTGGCTGGCTTTCTGGGTAGCTCTATTCATTGTGGAAGGTAAGGCTTTCATGATTTTTTATATCTTCCATTTGAATTCTGAACTTTAGTATTGTCTGTCATGCTACTGTCATACTACTCAAAAGTTTCACAGTACTGTATGGAAATTTAGAGGGAGCAGAAGCCAAGTGGAACTCCTTCTGGTTACCTTAGTAGTCTGTCTTCATCTGGCAACTAACCCCGCAATCCAGAGTAACTACAGGAGCATGTAAAAGGCATCGCATGCACCCGTAGTTATGACACCACCTAGTGAAAACCTATGGGAAATTCATATTGCAATCCAGAGTACATTGTTTTTACACCAGAGCAAGGACTTCCCATAGTTCCTCTGGATTGCACCCTAATTACAATATATGTTAGTCTCTCAAAAACTGTATGACACAATGTAGGCTGACAATGGTGTATGTTACTGGACTAAGGTCACCTAGCAAAACCATGACTGAGCAGAATTCAAACCCAGAATTGAACCCAGTATTCAATTCCCAATCTTTCACATTGGCTTTCCTGTGTTCAATATTCAAATAGGAAGATCGGCAGTGGGGCAGAATGCAATCAATCAAGAATATTTATACCACTTTTCAACATAAAGTTCACAAAGCGGTTGACAGAAAAAACTAAATAACTAATGGGCACTTTCACAGGAATCACTCACACAGCAGTTACTGAAAGCACTTAAATCTGTCTCTGACTTAAATGTTCTAAGCCTCACTTAGGAAATAAAAGGCTCACAGGAAATGTTTTCTGAACTCAGTTCTAGCTCTGATAGTCTCATTATGAATGGCTGCAAGCCTAAAGACACTTTCCTGGGTGTAAGACCCATTGAATACAATTGGGCTTTCTTTGAGTAGACATGATTAGGATTGGGCTTTCTTTGAACAGTCATGGTTAGGATTGGGCTCTATGGCTACAATCCTAAAGACACTTTCCTGGGAGTAAGGCCCACTGAACACAATGGGGCTTACTTTTGAGAAGACATGGTTAGGATTGTGCTCTTAGTGTTTTGGGTAGTCCATCCGGAGAAATTTCCAGTGAGTCCTTTGAATGGCCTTTCATAATGAGCATATTTAAAAGATGTTTATTGTTTCTTTTAATACAGAACATGCCTCTTCAAATCTCATAGCTTATTTTGTAAAATTATACAGTACAATTGGCTTGTGCATTTTTCTTAAATACAGGCAAATGTACATTATTTTATACATCTAAAGTGAGATAACTTTAAGAAAAGACATCAGAATCCAGATGTTTCTATCACCTTTTTTCTAGATTTAAAATACATATGATTTTTGGCCACATAATTACTACTGAATTAGTTCGATGGAGTGGTCAAAAGCAAGCCACACCTTTTTGGCTGGAGTTTTCATTTAACATGCAGGAGTTTTCATTTATCATGCAGTTCTGCAGTATAGCTTTGATGCAGAACAAATAAATCAAATAAAAAGCCTGATGCTTGAATAGCTCATAGATCAGATTTTATATGAGATTAACTTTTTTTCTCAAAAACTTTCCAGCCTTTGCTCTTTTGCTGAGCAATATATCAGTTTCTCAGAACTCTAATTTTGGTATTGCAAGGCAGAGATTATTTTCTGCACAAATACACTTGAGGAGCATGGTGGAGAAAAAAAAACTGTATAAAGAGTAGGTAGTAATGCCAGATCTTGGGGGTTTCAGGCTTTAAATAAGCAGTACTGCTTTAAAAAGGCCTTGATCATTCATGAATGATCAAGGTCTTTTTAAAGCAGTGCTGCTTATTTATCCTATCATCCTATCCTATCATCCTATCCCTTAACAATCTGGCAAAGGGCCCCATTTTTCCTGGTCACCTTCTAGATTTATCCATCACTATTTTTTAGAAGGAGCAGGAAGTAAACAACTCTTTCAGGCGATTGTGGGACTAAGAGTTTATTTGCCCTTCTAAATATATTGTGTATATATGATTCGCACATTATATTATCAAATATATATAAAATGTATGTTATCAAATGAGCAATAAGTACCAGGGAGTGGAAGAAGTGAGCAAAATGGAACAAGCCCTAATTTCAATAGACTGTAGCCACAGGACGGATGCTATCAATCCTCAATGGAAGTTTGCCTTGAAATTCCAAAAACAGTTCTGTCTCCTAAGGCAAAAGTTATATAATATTTGAATGCACGGATGGGCATCCTGAAAAATCAATCTAAGCTAGGGAATTTAGAGCCCAATCCTATGCATGTCTACTCAGAAGAAGAACCGCCTTGGGTTTCCTTCCTAGGAAAAAAGACGGAATATTAATCTAATAAATGATAAGTCCCATTAGAGTCAATGGGAGTTACTCCCAGGGAAAACTGATAGGATTATAGCGTTAATTGCTTCTGCCACATTTCGGTTCTTAATCTGAGAGCGTGACAACTGTACTTCTGGTTGGGTGTGGATAGTAGGACTCCTCTTGGAACAGACTGATAGGGAAAGCAAGGATAAGCTTAAATCTCAAATCTCTTGGGTATTTTGAATGGAATAATAAGAATTGTTCTGGCATTACCCTTTCTAGGAAAAGATCCAAGCCCTCTCCTTCTTAAAGGAAACTGAGATGTCATGATGGAACTTACTAAGGCCGAGGACCAGAGCACAGTCAATGCAGAACGCTCAGTTGAATGTGGCCTGAGAAGTAAGTATGAAAGTGAAATTAGCAATGTATGGAAAGTTCTCTCAAAGCTAAAGCATCAGGAATGTTTTGCTGTTGATTTTGCTGTAGAATGGGGGATTGGATATTTGTGGGACCTGGCCAGTGTTGGGCACCAGCGGGCACTAGCAACAGCACCAGGCTGCAGACACCAGGAACCGCTAGGCAGCAACAGGTACCTGGCACTGGAGGGTACCAGGGGGCAGTGGAGGGCAGTAGCCAACAGCAGGCACCGGACATCCCTACAAGGCACCAGTTACCACTGTGCTGTGGGCTACGGGCACCACAAAGTACAACTGCACACCAGCGGGCAGTGGACATCAGAATTTCTTACTGGGCACTGGGAAACACCAGGCACCACTATGCAGTGGGCAGCTGGCACCACCAAGCACTGGGCACCAAAAGGCATCCTTACCAGGCACCAGCAGGCAACACTGAGTACCACGGGACAGCAGGTACCACTAGGCACCAGTGGGCACTGGATACCAACGCACACCCCTACCAAGCACCACCAGGCAGTGGGCACATAGCGCCACCAGGAAGCAGACGTCCCTACCAGGCACCAGGTATCCCTGCCAGTCAACAGGCACTGGGCAACACTGCGCAGCAGGCACAACCAGGCACAAAAGTGCAGAGTGGGGTGCAGGAGGGAAATGCAGGCAGCAGCTGCCCTTCCTTTCTTGCAGTGCTTCCTGCCCCCTTCCTTCAGTCCCTTCCAGAGAGAGCCCCCTTCCCTCCAGACCCCTAGACTAAAGCCGGGTCTGTCCCGAGCTGAGCCGGGGCAAAACAAGGGCGCGCCTGTCTGCATCCCTCCACTTTCGCCTGACCCAGCGCCGCCTGAAGCCTTTCCCACACCTGGCCCGGCCCCGCCCGGGGACAAGTTGCACCCAGAGTCGGACACCTGCCCCTAGGACCAGCCTGAGCCCAGGGACGCGCCGCGGTCCTGGAACTGAGCGAGTCAATCCCAGAGTCGGACACCTACCCCTGGGACCCAGGCTGCTGAACTAGGGATGCGCCGCGGTCCTGGGAGTCCCCCCAGGCAAGCTCCGAGACCGGCCAGGACTGGGGCTGCGACTCCAAGTTCCCTGCACAGGCCCGCTTCGGGCGACTCAGTCTGAAGAGCCACGCGCGCCCAAGCGGACAGGCTCCCTTCCAGGGGCTGCTTCTCCTGCCTGCCTGCCTGCCTGCCGGCCAATGGCTCTCCCAGGCAGATCAGCACCGCCGCCCCAGGACAGGAGCTCCGCAGGCAGACAGGCAGGCAGGCAGGCAGGGCGCCCCGGGCGGAGGGAAAGGAAGCGAAGGGCACTCCCTTGGGGGGCAGGTCTACTCGGAAGGAAGACCCACTCTCTTCAATAGGGCTTACTCCCGGGAAAGTGTGCCTAAGACTGCAGCCTGAGAACCCCGTCCTTACTCAGAAGTTACACCCTCTCTGTTCAATAGGCCCACTTTATCCACTTATATAAAATTGAAAAGCATCTTCCCCCCATGCTCAACTTTCTCCATGCTCAACTTTCTCCATGTTCAACTTCCCCCATGCACATCAACCCCCATGCGCAACTTCCCCCCATGTGCAACCTCCCCCATGCTCAACTTCCCCCCATGCTCAACTTTCTCCATGCGCAACTTCCACCCCATGCGCAACTTCCCCCATGCGCAACTTTCCCCCATGCGCATCTTCCCCCATGCTCAACTTTCCCCATGCGCAACTTTCCCCCATGCGCAACTTCCCCCCAAGCGCAGCATCCTCGCCAGTGCTACCTCTTCCTCTGAACAACATCCCTCAGTGCACCAGGCACCGAGCACCAAATAGGCTGGAAGTTTGTCAGTATAGGACAGAAACACGTTGCCCCCTTTTCAGCCCCTGAAGGGTTAAATTTCTCCAGATGGTTCTTGGTGGGTGTTCAGGTGACAGAAGGATCCCTCCCAGAATTCCATGCTTCAGGCCCAGCAGTTGGGGCAGAATGCAAATTTTCAATGCAATTTTCAATGCAATTTTCAGCAATTTTCAATACAAAGTATAGGGAGGAAAACGCGTTGCGCCCCTTTTCACTCCCTTCCGGTTGGAATTTCTGAAAACCGGTTCTTAGTGCACCCCTCCATCAAGGAAGGAACACCCACCCCAAATTTCACGCTTCTAGGCCCAGTGGTTTTGGCAGGGCAGTGATGAGTCAGTCAGTGAGTCAGTGAGTCAGTCAGTGAGTAACTTTTCTCTTTTATATATATATAGATTGAAAAGTCACAGACTCACTCATCAACGCCCAGCCAAAACCACTGGACCTAAAAGTGGGTGTGTAAAATTTGGGGAGGCTGTTTCAACTGTGATGGATTGGAGTCTCAGGTTGCAGTCCTAGGCACACTTTCCTGGGAGTAAGCCTTATTGAAGAGAGTGGGTATTACTTCTGAGTAAGGATGAGGCTCTTAGGCTGCAGTCCTAGGCACACTTTCCTTGGAGTAAGCCTTATTGAAGAGAGTGGGTATTACTTCTGAATAAGGACTGGGCTCTCAGGCTGCAGTCCTAGGCACACTTTCCTGGGAGTAAGCCTTATTGAAGAGAGTGGGTCTTCTTACTTCTGAGTAAGGACTGCGCTCTCAGGCTGCAGTCCTAGGCACATTTTCCTGGGAGTAAGCCTATTGAAGAGAGTGGGTCTTACTTCTGAGTAAGGACGGGGTTCTCAGGCTGCAGTCTTAGGCACCCTTTCCCGGGAGTAAGCCCTATTGAAGAGAGTGGGTCTTACTTCCGAGTAGACCTGCCCCCAAGGGAGTAGACCTTCGCTCCCTTTCCCTCCGCCCGGGGCGCCCTGCCTGCCTGTCTGCCTGCGGAGCTCCTGTCCTGGGGCGGCGGTGCTGATCTGCCTGGGAGAGCCATTGGCCGGCAGGCAGGCAGGCAGGCAGGAGAAGCAGCCCCTGGAAGGGAGCCTGTCCGCTTGGGCGCGCGTGGCTCTTCAGACTGAGTCGCCCGAAGCGGGCCTGTGCAGGGAACTTGGAGTCGCAGCCCCAGTCCTGGCCGGTCTCGGAGCTTGCCTGGGGGGACTCCCAGGACCGCGGCGCATCCCTAGTTCAGCAGCCTGGGTCCCAGGGGTAGGTGTCCGACTCTGGGATTGACTCGCTCAGTTCCAGGACCGCGGCGCGTCCCTGGGCTCAGGCTGGTCCTAGGGGCAGGTGTCCGACTCTGGGTGCAACTTGTCCCCGGGCGGGGCCGGGCCAGGTGTGGGAAAGGCTTCAGGCGGCGCTGGGTCAGGCGAAAGTGGAGGGATGCAGACAGGCGCGCCCTTGTTTTGCCCCGGCTCAGCTCGGGACAGACCCGGCTTTAGTCTAGGGGTCTGGAGGGAAGGGGGCTCTCTCTGGAAGGGACTGAAGGAAGGGGGCAGGAAGCACTGCAAGAAAGGAAGGGCAGCTGCTGCCTGCATTTCCCTCCTGCACCCCACTCTGCACTTTTGTGCCTGGTTGTGCCTGCTGCGCAGTGTTGCCCAGTGCCTGTTGACTGGCAGGGATACCTGGTGCCTGGTAGGGACGTCTGCTTCCTGGTGGCGCTATGTGCCCACTGCCTGGTGGTGCTTGGTAGGGGTGTGCGTTGGTATCCAGTGCCCACTGGTGCCTAGTGGTACCTGCTGTCCCGTGGTACTCAGTGTTGTCTGCTGGTGCCTGGTAAGGATGCCTGGTGCCCGCTGTCCACTTCATAGTGGTGCCTGGTATTTCCCAGTGCCCCGTAAGAATTTCTGGTGTCCACTGCCCGCTGTTGTGTGGTGGTACCTCATGGTGCCCGTTGCCCACACCATAGTGGTAACTGGTGCCTTGTAGGGATGTCTGGTGCCTGCTGTTGGCCACTGCTGCCCTCCACTGCCCCCGGTACCCTCCAGTGCCAGGTACCTGTCGCTGCCTAGCGGTTCCTGGTGTCTGCTGCCCGGTGCTGTTGCCAGTGCCCGCTGGTGCCCAACACTGCCCAGATCCCACAAATAGCCAATCCCCCATTCTTCAGCAAAATCAAAAGCAAAGCATTCCTGATGCTTTAGCTTTGAGAGAACTTTCCATACATTGCTAATTTCACTTTCATACTTGCTTCTCAGGCCACATTCAACTGAGCGTTCTGCATTGACAGTGCTCTCGTCCTCGGCCTTAGTATGAAGGAGAGGGCTTGGATCTTTTCCTAGAAAGGGTAATGCCAGAACAATTCTTATTATTCCATGCAAAATACCCAAGAGATTTGAGATTTAAGCTTATTCTTGCTTTCCCTATCAGACTATTCCAAGAGGAGTCCTACTATCCACACCCAACCAGAAGTACAGTTGTCACTCTCTCCGATTAAGAACTGAAATGTAGCAGAAGCAATTAAGGCTATAATCCTATCAATTTTCCCTGGGAGTAAGCCCCATTGACTCTAATGGGACTTATCATTTATTAGATTTATATTCCGCCTTTTTTCCTAGGAAGGAAACCCAAGGCGGTTCTTCTTCTGAGTAGACATGCATAGGATTGGGCTCTAAATTCCCTAGCTTAGATTGATTTTCAGGATGCCCATCCATGCATTCAAATACAGTGGCGCCTCACGTAAAGAAAGCCTCACGTAAAGTATGTTTCAGGTAACAAACAAAAATTTCTCCAGGATTCTGCTTCACGTAAAGAAAACATTTGTTGGCAGTTGGGGCAGACGCGCTGGCCGGCAGCCTGTTTTAAAAGTGCCAGGGCTGCCTAGCGCACCTGCCCATAGTGAAAGCAACACTTCTGCCCTGTTCCTCATGTGGCCGGAGGGAGAGAAGAGCAGTGGAGAAGAGGGAAGCACTTTAGGGCTAGCCAGAAGGGAGCAGGGGGGAGAGAGGCTCAGAATGGAGAGAAGGAGAAAGTGGGGAGACACTTTGAAGGTGTCCTGGATTGCAGCCTCCTAACCATGTCTACCCAGAAGTCAGCCCCATTCTCTTAAATGGGTCTTACTCCCAGGAAAGTGTCTTTAGGACTGCAGCCTAAGTAGACTTCATAAGATCATGCACATTAAATGCACGTTTTGAATTCAATTCCAGTGTTTTGTCATCATTTTTACATCCAGTTATTATTTTTATATGAATATTTTTGGGGTTGTGGAACCAATCATCTGAGTTTCCATTATTTCCTAAGGGAAAACCTGCTTCACGTAAAGAAAGTTTCACGTAAAGAAACTGCCTCCGGAACGAATTAATTCTGTTACGTGAGGCGCCACTGTATTATATAATGTCTGCCTTAGAAGACAGCTGTTTTTGGAATTTCAGGCAAACTTCCGTTGAGGATTGATAGCATCCGTCCTGTGGCTACATTCTACTGAAATTAGGGCTTGTTCCATTTTGCTCACCTCTTCAACTCCCTGGTACTTATTGCTCATTTGATATACATTTGTTATATATTAGATAAGATAATGTGCGAATCACATATACACACATTCCAATATAATTAGGAGGGCAAATCAACTCTTACCCTACAATCCAGTGTAACTATGGGAGCACGTAAGGGACATGTGCAGCCATAGTTACTGCACCACCTAGTGAAAACTTATGGGAAATTCATATTGCAAACCAGAGTAAGTTGTTCTTACACTGGAGCAAGGACACCCCATGGTTACTCTGGATTGCGCCCTTAGTCCCATAATCGCCTGAGTGGTTTACTTCCCGCTCCTTCTGAAATATAGTGATAATCTAGAAGGTGATCGGGAAAAATGGGGCCCGTTGCAAGTTTGTTAAGGGATAGGATGATTACGCATGAATGATCAAGGCCTTTTTAAAGCAGTGCTTGTTATTTAAAGCCGGAAACCCCCAAGATCTGGCATTACTACCTACTCTTCTTACAGTTTTTTCCTCCACCATGCTCCTCAAGTGTATTTGTGCAGAAAAAATCTCTGCCTTGCATTACCAAAGTGAGAGTTCTGAGAAACTGGTATATTGTTCGGCAAAAGAGCAAAGGCTGGAAAAATCTCATATAAAATCTGATCTGTGAGCTATTCAAGCATCAGGTTTTTTATTTGATTTATTTGCTCTGCATCAAACCTATACTGCTGAACTGCATGATAAATGGAAACTCCATCCAAAAAGGTGTGGCTTGCTTTTGACCACTCCACTAATGATCAACGGTGATTATGTGGCCAAAAATCATATGCATTTTAAATCTAGAAAAACGGTGATAGAAACATCTGGATGTCTTTTCTTAAAGTTATCTCACTTTAGATCAGTGGTTCTCAGTCTTCCGCATGCCATGACCCCTTCACACAGTTCCTCATGTTGTGGGGACCCCCAACCATAAAATTATTTTTGTTGCTACTTCACAATCGTAATTTTGCTACTGTTATGAATTGTAATGTGAATATCTGATATGCAGGATGTATTTTAATACAGCAACAGCAGGATCTGACCCTCAAGAGAGATAGCAGTGTGACGCTCAGTCAGAATGATCACAGGTCATAACTGAACAAGAGGACAAGCCCCACCCAAAATGTAGGAAACCCAAGAAAAATGTAGGACATAAAATAAAAGCTATAAACACTACATACACACAAATACAAAAATAGGAAAGAGGAAGCCCCATTGACTACAGTGGAATTCACTTCTCAGAAGATATGTAGAAAACTGGGCTCTGAGTATCCAACCCTATCCTTTTTTCTCAGGACTTTTACCCTTTTTAAGCCTTAAATCCTGGAAAAAATTCCATTGTCCTCCTTTTCCTTGTGAATTGCCTTCTTGTAAGTAAGAAATTATTTGTCATCGGTTATATGCAGGGTGACCATATGTCCTCTTTTTAAGCCTGTGCCCTGGAATTAATCATCATTGTCCTGCCTGCTCACAAGGTTAAGGAGGACAGTGACAATTTTCCAAGACACAAGGCTTAAAAAGAGGACATGTCCTGGACATATGGTGACCCTCTCTCTTCCTCCTCCCCCAATGGGATCTCTGTCAAACAGTGCAGGCTGCAATATAGGGGACCTCAAGGGCAAGATCCTATGCCTTTCTATTCAGAAGCAAGTCCCATGCTGGTCAATGGGCCTTTCCTTCAAGCTAACCTGAAGTTACACATCCACACACATTCACCTTTACCTGGGAGTAGAGCTATTGACTATAATGGGGCTTCTTGTGCGTAGAGCTGAGGAAGGCCGGGCAGTGTGAAGTCCTGTTCACTTTCACCTGGGAGTAGGGCAGGGGTGTCTAACTCATTTCATATAGAGGGCCAAGGTGAGCATTAATGGTTCTCCTGAGGGCCTAATCCTCTCTGCCTCTCTACTCAGAACCAAGCACCATTAGATGCAAAAGGGCTACTCCCAGGAAAGTGTTTTTGGGATTGCAGCCAAAATGTAATATAGCCTATATTACATCCCTGGCTACAGGATAGGGCTGTGGGTGGCGCAAGTGGTTAAGACACTATCTAACCCAGGCTTTCATGCTTCGCATGCAGCGTATGCAGCGCCGAGCTCGATACCATAGTCTTTCAAGACTGACCAATGCCTGCCACAGGAAACCTGTTCACAAGGAAATGGAGGGAAATGGAAATTTCTTTCCAGGACAGAAGCCACAAAAAGGAGGACATGTCCTGCAAATAGGAAAAGAATTAAAAAAAATAAAAAACAGGCTCAACCCCTCTCCCCTCATCTTGTGGCAGGAACTTCGAGAGGCTGTGCTCTCCCCTCATCCTATGGCAGGGAGTTCCAAAGGCCAGCCTTTGCCCTCCCCCCAACCTGTGGCAGGGAGTTCCAGAGGCCAGCCTTTGTCCTCCCCCTATCCTGTGGCGGGGAGTTCCAGAGGCCAGCCTTTTCCCTCCCCTCATTCTGAGGCGGGGAATTCCAGAGGCCAGACTTTGCCCTCCCCTCATCCTGAGGCGGGGAGTTCCAAAGGCCACCCTTTGCCCTCCCCTCAGCCTGAGGCAGGGAGTCGAGAAGGGCTGAGGGGCAAAAAAGTAACCCAGCCGGGGAGTGCGATCCCGGCCGGGGGCCATCCAGCCGCACCAAGCGTCTCGCATAGGCCCCGTCGAGGAGTGCGGCAAGGGCCTGCCATACGGTCCCGAACGCACCACACGGCTGGGACGGGCGAGGAACAGCACTCCGGCGCCTGAGACGCGCTCCACCACCACCCAGCCGCCACGGGACAGGCGAGGAGAGGCGCCAACCGCCGCTCTTAAGGCGCGTGCAACGCCCGCCCTCCCGCGCGCCCGCCCTCCTTTCCTCCCTCCCGCCCGCGCGCCCAGCCAGTCAGCCAGCCAGCAGGAGGAGGGCGGGGCGGGGCGGGGCGGAATGGAGGGCGCATGCGCATTCCACACCCATCCTCAGAGCGAGCCAGCTGGTCACGTGGGCGGGGAAGGCGGGTGGAACTCCTCCTCTCTGGCACACCTGGAGTCAGGCAGGAATGTACATGGGAAACACACACACAGGGATACAGACAGACACATAGATGTACATACAGATACTTCGTGTATACATATCACTGCCACAGGAGGAGGGCATGCAAAGGAACTCCCTGCCACAGGGTGAGTGAAGGGGCAGGTGGGAGAGAGGGGGCCACTTTCCCTCCGTACAGCTATCAGCCTGTAGAACTCCCTGCCACAGGATGAGGGGAAAGGCTGCGTTCTGCTCCCCCATCGCTCTCCGCCTCTGGAACTCCCTGCCACGGGATGAGTGCAGGGGTAGGTGGGAGGGAGGAGGCCATTCTCCCTCAATACACAGCCTTTGGAACTCCCTGCCACGGGATGATCGGAGGGGCAGGTGGAAGAGAGGGGGCCATTTTCCCTCCATACATAAGTGGGAGAGAAGGCCATTTTCCCTGTTTACAGCTGTCAGCCTCTGGAACTCCCTGCCACAGGATGAGCGGAAGGCTACGTGGGAGAGATGAGGCCATTCTCCCTCGTTACAGCTATCAGCCTGTGGAACTCACTGGAGTGGAGTTACACAGACTGACAGCAATGGGAGGAGAAGAGGTCAGCCTTGTCCCTATTCCTTCACCCTGTGCCATTCCTTCTTTCATCCTGTGACAGGGAGTGCCAAGGTTGGAAGCGATGGGGGGAGAAGAGGCCAGCCGTTCCCCTCCTCTCATCCTGTGGCAGAGGCCTACCTTTCCCTTCCCTCAAACTCTGGCAGGAAGTTCCATAGGCCGCAAATATTTGTGGGGGGGGGGGTGGTGAGATGATTCCAGTCTTTCCCCTCCCCTCATGCTGTGGCAGGGAGTTCCAGAAACCTGGATGAAAGTGGAGAGCAGAGGCCAGCCTTTCCCTTTTCCTCATCCTGCAGCAGGAAGTTCTAGAGCAGCGTTTCTCAAAGTGGGGGTTGGGACCCTTTTGGGGGTCGCCTGGAGCTTTCCTGGGGGTCACCTAAAGACTCCTGGTTCAGGGGGCCAGCCTCCTCCTCCCCTCTCCCCTCTCCCCTCAGATCCTCAGTGCGCCTGTGAGCTGAGAGTGAAGCGTGCTGAGGTCTGAGCATGGTGTGAGCATGGCGCCAGAGCTCTGGCGGGTGGGCTGTCTGGTGGGCGCCCCGCTTGTGCACCAACCGTTGTGCCCTGCTCCTTGTGCTCTACTCAAATGTAAGCCCCCTCAATGTTGTTGTTGTTCATGATAAGTGAATGGGACTTACTTCCAGGAAAGTGCTAGGATTGCATCCTTACAGTTCAGTTCTATGCATGTCTACTCAGAAGTCAGTCCCATGATAGTGTATGGGACTTACTCCCAGGAAACAGTGGCTGGCTCTGCTGCCTGAGATCCCAATCCTATGGAGGTCTCCTCAGAAATCAGTCCCATGATAGTGAATGGGGCTACTCCCAGGAAACAGTGGCTGGCTCTGCTGCATGAGATCCTAATCCTATGGAGGTCTCCTCAGAAATCAGTCCCATGATAGTGAATGGGCCTACTTCCAGGAAACAGTGGCTGGCTCTGCTGCATGAGATCCCAAATCAGTGCAGGTCTCCTCAGAAGTCAGTCCCATGACAGGGAATGGGGATTCAGTGGTGGGCCAGGCCTGGCCCAAGTACCGGTTCTTTGGAAGTGGGCGGGGCCAGGGGCGGGGCCAGGGAGGTTTTTCATTTAAAAATAAAAAAATTACTTACTTGAGTAGACCTGCATAGGATAGGGCTCTGAGGCTGCAATCCTGTCCACATTTTCCTGGGAGTAAGACCCATTGACTCTACTGGGACTTACTTCTGAGTAGACCTGCATAGGATGGAGCTCTGAGGCTGCAGTCCTCTCCACACTTTCTTGGGAGTAAGTCCCATTGACTATACTGGGACTTACTTCCGAGTAGACCTGTATAGGATGGGGTTCTGAGGCTGCAGTCCTCTTGGGCTCAACCCACATGCGGCCAGCCGGGGGAGGCAGGGAGAATGCGCTGGCGCCGCGCACCTCCCGTCTTGGGCTCAATCCCCCCACGGCCAGCCGGGGGAGGCAGGGAGAACGCGCTGGCGCCGCACGCCTCCCATCTTGGGCTCAGGCCCCCCGCGGCCAGCCGGGGGAGGCAGAGAGAACACGCTGGCGCCACGCGCTTCCCGTCTTGGGATCAACCCCCCCCCCCCCCGTGGCCAGCCGGGGGAGGCAGGGAGAACGCGCTGGCGCCGCACGCCTCCCGTCTTGGGCTCAGCCCCCCGCGGCCAGCCGGGGGAGACAGGGAGAATGCGCTGGCGCCACGCACCTCCCGTCTTGGGCTCTTAAGCCCCTTGCGCGCAGATTGAAAATGGCGGCCGCGAAGGCCTGTAGTGGCTCCGAACCAGTCTGCCCGGTTTTGGTCCCTCCACGCCACTACTGGCTTGCTACCGGCCGCCCACAACCAAGATCCGATTCAGGCGAGTAGGCCCGAACCAGTAAGTGCCCACCTCTGTGGTGATTACTCCCAGGAAAGTGCCTTGGAGCCCAATTCTATGCATGTGTACTCAGAAGTCATTCCCATTGAGTTCAGTGAGGTTTACTCCCAGGAAAGTGTGTGTAGCACTGCAGCAGTAGCAACAAAAATAATATTATGGTTGGGGGTCCCCACAACATGAGGAACTTATACAGGGGTCACAGTACTAGGAAGACTGAGAACCACTGCAGTAGATTTAATTCCACCAATGCTCAGGACTTATCTGGCACATCCAGGGCTTCAACAGGCTTCTAGGTCTCACCAGGCCTCACCAGGCCTCAGAGCTTGTCAGGGCTCCACACACAGGCACAACATTTGTACCTTATGAGACGGTGTCTGCTTGTTGTGGATTGGTCCTCCAATCCATGATGGACGTGACATGAGCAAACCTGGCCAGCCTGTCACCAGGTCTATCACCTGGACAGGCTTATCTTAGTACTGTTCATAATGGGATGATGTGGACACCAGTGGACACCAGAAATTTTACTGGGCACTGGGAAATACCAGGCACCACTATGAAGTGGACAGCGGGCACCACCAGGCATCCTTACCAGGCACCAGCAGCTAACACTGAGTACCAGGGGACAGCAGGTACCACTAGGCACCAGTGGGCACTGGATACCAACGCACACCCCTACCAAGCACCACCAGGCAGTGGGCACATAGCACCACCATAGCAGACGTCCCTACCAGGGGGCTGGGCCGTGGTCAGGGGGCGAGGCCGTGGTCAGGGGGCAGGGCGGGGGCTTGGTGCATGCGCAGTGCATCCCCTGAAGCCGAGCTCCAGGAGACTTAGTGTGCATGCGGCAGGCTTGGCGCATTCGTGCTGAATCTCCTTAAGCCCAGCTCGGCTTCAGGAGAGTCAGTGCGCCTGTGTCCAGCTGGACGCAGGCGCACTAAGCCTCCTGGAGCCGAGCCCCAGGAGACGCGGCAGCCGGTAGCGAACCGGTCCCCGCAGCTCTTGCAGCCGCGGCTCTGACTGGCTCGCCACCGTCCGCCGAGGGGGAAGATCCGGTTCGGGCAAGTAGGCCCAAACTGGCATCTGCCCACCTCTGCCTCTGTGGCAGAAACAAGCAAGCAAACCTACAAATTAGCTTTCCTCCAGGGTTACTTTTAAAGTAGACTTTTATTGTTTTGAACTAAAATTCTATACAGTAAAATTATAATTTTAAGTGTCAAAAGGTGGATTTCAAAATCCACCCAGCAGAAAGAGCACATGTGAACTCAGCTGCAGTCAGTCACATTTAAACTGCAGCAATCCATAGTCAACCACAAACCATTTTCTGTCTCCTCTTGGGATTTAAAACAAAAGGTGGTCTTCTAAACAGTGTCTGCTTTTTCTAAACAGTGTCTACCAATCCTGAGAAGTTGGTTTACTACATTAGTAAGAGGATCTGATTTTGTTGATAATATTTTGTGGTCTTTATTTCTTTCACTGCCACCATTGAGTATTGTTTTGCTGTGGATTACCTTGGTTTTGATGATGTCTGTCATCAAAGCCGGAGTCATCAACAACAATGCCGTGCTCCACGGCTCCCGTCGTAAAAAAGACCACCATGTCTATTCCTACAGAAGAAGATCCTCTTTGTCAAGATTACTAATTGTAAAAATGCTTTCTGTAATTTGATCGTTATGGATCAGATAAAACTTCATGTGAGGAGCTGAAGAAGACAAGAAATTTTTTTTTAATTTAAACAATTAAAAATTCTAAAGAATGTCAGTACTAAATTAAACTTCAAACAGACTGAATTTCCAGATTGAATCAGACTGACGGCAGCACTGGAAATTCATCAGATCAGTAGATTTACCAAAGTAATATATTCTTAAGACATTGGCTTCTATCTCCAGCAACATGCCTCTAATAGAATCTGAGCCACTTCTTTTAAACTCCACGCTCTCCCTACAATCCAGAGTAACTACGGGAGCACATAAGAGACATTACGTGTACCCATAGTTACTGCACCACCTAGTGAAAACCTATGGGAAATTCATATTGCAATCCAGAGCAAATTGTTCTTACACCAGAGCAAGAACTCTGGATTTCGCCCTTAGTTGGGAACGGCATGCCGGTAAACATATACAGGTACAATATTCCAAGAAACCTAATCAACAGACTACCTAACTCCTGGTACATATGCATGCACTATAGCGGCTGGAAATATGCTCCATATGTGTGCTTTTGTTCCTTCCAAGCAGTTACTGATGTTCACAGTGGTTACTTTCTTGTCTTCTGGAAGGAGACCAATTTTTATGACACAAGAATTTAACTAGAGAAGATCAAGAATTTCCCATCCCAAGTGAGATAATTAAGAATTTGGGTGAATGTCATCTGGCCTCAGTAACCTGTTACTTTTCCCAAATGATTAGAATTTAGCATTTTATCCTAGCTGCTTGGCAGTTCAGGGGCTGTGGTCGCTCAGTGGTTAACACTAGGACGCTCTAGGCTGCAATAATTATTACATGAGATTTTGTTTTTGCTCCCTCTCCGCACCATGATGTCCAAGAGGCATCCTAGTATGTCCAAGATGCCCTCCAAATATCTTCCTATTTCTAGGTGCTGTTTGAGACCCCCCTTGTCATTTTTCCAGCTTCTTGTGTGGGGAGCCCCTGGCCAAAAAATGCCAGCTTCGACCCTCCTAAGCTGACTTTTGGAATTTATATTCATCATAACTGTTCGTTTAGCTCTTTTTATGAATGGAAATTACAAAGATTGTGGATATTTTGTTCATAATATTGTACATATTTTGTACATAAATGTCCAGAGAACACATGCAGGCTTGTCCAACAAGGGCCGCATCTATGGGTTTTCTAAGCCAAATGCGGCCCTCGAGCCTCTTGTTGGACAAGCCTTTCAGTCACAGAACTGAACTGCTGAACTTCCCAACAGCGACTCAGAGTGACTCTACTGTGCCTATATTTCCAGTTCAGCTCATAATTAATGCTCATATGTCTTTCTTTTTCATGAAAACATAAGGCAATGTTTTAAGCAAAAAATAAGCAAACTGCTTGCTTCTCTTACAAGTGGCTGGCTTTCTGGGTAGCTCTATTCATTGTGGAAGGTAAGGCTTTCATGATTTTTTATATCTTCCATTTGAATTCTGAACTTTAGTGTTGTCTGTCATGCTACTGTCATACTACTCAAAAGTTTCACAGTACTGTATGGAAATTTAGAGGGAGCAGAAGCCAAGTGGAACTCCTTCTGGTTACCTTAGTAGTCTGTCTTCATCTGGCAACTAACCCCGCAATCCAGAGTAACTACAGGAGCATGTAAAAGGCATCGCATGCACCCGTAGTTATGACACCACCTAGTGAAAACCTATGGGAAATTCATATTGCAATCCAGAGTACATTGTTTTTACACCAGAGCAAGGACTTCCCATAGTTCCTCTGGATTGCGCCCTAATGACAATATATGTTAGTCTCTCAAAAACTGTATGACACAATGTAGGCTGACAATGGTGTATGTTACTGGACTAAGGTCACCTAGCAAAACCATGACTGAGCAGAATTCAAACCCAGAATTGAACCCAGTATTCAATTCCCAATCTTTCACATTGGCTTTCCTGTGTTCAATATTCAAATAGGAAGATCGGCAGTGGGGCAGAATGCAATCAATCAAGAATATTTATACCACTTTTCAACATAAAGTTCACAAAGCGGTTGACAGAAAAAAACTAAATAACTAATGGGCACTTTCACAGGAATCACTCACACAGCAGTTACTGAAAGCACTTAAATCTGTCTCCGACTTAAATGTTCTAAGCCTCACTTAGGAAATAAAAGGCTCACAGGAAATGTTTTCTGAACTCAGTTCTAGCTCTGATAGTCTCATTATGAATGGCTGCAAGCCTAAAGACACTTTCCTGGGTGTAAGACCCATTGAATACAACTGGGCTTTCTTTGAGTAGACGTGATTAGGATTGGGCTTTCTTTGAACAGTCATGGTTAGGATTGGGCTCTATGGCTACAATCCTAAAGACACTTTCCTGGGAGTAAGGCCCACTGAACACAATGGGGCTTACTTTTGAGAAGACATGGTTAGGATTGTGCTCTTAGTGTTTTGGGTAGTCCATCCGGAGAAATTTCCAGTGAGTCCTTTGAATGGCCTTTCATAATGAGCATATTTAAAAGATGTTTATTGTTTCTTTTAATACAGAACATGCCTCTTCAAATCTCATAGCTTATTTTGTAAAATTATACAGTACAATTGGCTTGTGCATTTTTCTTAAATACAGGCAAATGTACATTATTTTATACATCTAAAGTGAGATAACTTTAAGAAAAGACATCAGAATCCAGATGTTTCTATCACCTTTTTTCTAGATTTAAAATACATATGATTTTTGGCCACATAATTACTACTGCATTAGTTCGATGGAGTGGTCAAAAGCAAGCCACACCTTTTTGGCTGGAGTTTTCATTTAACATGCAGGAGTTTTCATTTATCATGCAGTTCTGCAGTATAGCTTTGATGCAGAACAAATAAATCAAATAAAAAGCCTGATGCTTGAATAGCTCATAGATCAGATTTTATATGAGATTAACTTTTTTCTCAAAAACTTTCCAGCCTTTGCTCTTTTGCTGAGCAATATATCAGTTTCTCAGAACTCTAATTTTGGTATTGCAAGGCAGAGATTATTTTCTGCACAAATACACTTGCGGAGCATGGTGGAGAAAAAAAACTGTATAAAGAGTAGGTGGAAATGCCAGATCTTGGGGGTTTCAGGCTTTAAATAAGCAGTACTGCTTTAAAAAGGCCTTGATCATTCATGAATGATCAAGGTCTTTTTAAAGCAGTGCTGCTTATTTATCCTATCATCCTATCCTATCATCCTATCCCTTAACAATCTGGCAAAGGGCCCCATTTTTCCTGGTCACCTTCTAGATTTATCCATCACTATTTTTTAGAAGGAGCAGGAAGTAAACAACTCTTTCAGGCGATTGTGGGACTAAGAGTTTATTTGCCCTTCTAAATATATTGTGTATATATGATTCGCACATTATATTATCAAATATATATAAAATGTATGTTATCAAATGAGCAGTAAGTACCAGGGAGTGGAAGAGGTGAGCAAAATGGAACAAGCCCTGATTTCAGTAGACTGTAGCCACAGGACGGATGCTATCAATCCTCAATGGAAGTTTGCCTTGAAATTCCAAAAACAGTTCTGTCTCCTAAGGCAAAAGTTATATAATATTTGAATGCACGGATGGGCATCCTGAAAAATCAATCTAAGCTAGGGAATTTAGAGCCCAATCCTATGCATGTCTACTCAGAAGAAGAACTGCCTTGGGTTTCCTTCCTAGGAAAAAAGACGGAATATTAATCTAATAAATGATAAGTCCCATTAGAGTCAATGGGAGTTACTCCCAGGGAAAACTGATAGGATTATAGCGTTAATTGCTTCTGCCACATTTCGGTTCTTAATCTGAGAGTGTGACAACTGTACTTCTGGTTGGGTGTGGATAGTAGGACTCCTCTTGAAACAGACTGATAGGGAAAGCAAGGATAAGCTTAAATCTCAAATCTCTTGGGTATTTTGAATGGAATAATAAGAATTGTTCTGGCATTACCCTTTCTAGGAAAAGATCCAAGCCCTCTCCTTCTTAAAGGAAACAGAGATGTCAGGATGGAACTTACTAAGGCCGAGGACCAGAGCACAGTCAATGCAGAACGCTCAGTTGAATGTGGCCTGAGAAGTAAGTATGAAAGTGAAATTAGCAATGTATGGAAAGTTCTCTCAAAGCTAAAGCATCAGGAATGTTTTGCTGTTGATTTTGCTGTAGAATGGGGGATTGGATATTTGTGGGACCTGGGCAGTGTTGGGCACCAGCGGGCACTAGCAACAGCACCAGGCTGCAGACACCAGGAACCGCTAGGCAGCAACAGGTACCTGGCACTGGAGGGTACCAGGGGGCAGTGGAGGGCAGTAGCCAACAGCAGGCACCGGACATCCCTACAAGGCACCAGTTACCACTGTGCTGTGGGCTACGGGCACCACAAAGTACAACTGCACACCAGCGGGCAATGGACATCAGAATTTCTTACTGGGCACTGGGAAACACCAGGCACCACTATGCAGTGGGCAGCTGGCACCACCAAGCACTGGGCACCAAAAGGCATCCTTACCAGGCACCAGCAGGCAACACTGAGTACCACGGGACAGCAGGTACCACTAGGCACCAGTGGGCACTGGATACCAACGCACACCCCTACCAAGCACCACCAGGCAGTGGGCACCTAGCGCCACCAGGAAGCAGACGTCCCTGCCAGGCACCAGGTATCCCTGCCAGTCAACAGGCACTGGGCAACACTGCGCAGCAGGCACAACCAGGCACAAAAGTGCAGAGTGGGGTGCAGGAGGGAAATGCAGGCAGCAGCTGCCCTTCCTTTCTTGCAGTGCTTCCTGCCCCCTTCCTTCAGTCCCTTCCAGAGAGAGCCCCCTTCCCTCCTTCCCTCCAGACCCCTAGACTAAAGCCGGGTCTGTCCCGAGCTGAGCCGGGGCAAAACAAGGGCGCGCCTGTCTGCATCCCTCCACTTTCGCCTGACCCAGCGCCGCCTGAAGCCTTTCCCACACCTGGCCCGGCCCCGCCCGGGGACAAGTTGCACCCAGAGTCGGACACCTGCCCCTAGGACCAGCCTGAGCCCAGGGACGCGCCGCGGTCCTGGAACTGAGCGAGTCAATCCCAGAGTCGGACACCTACCCCTGGGACCCAGGCTGCTGAACCAGGGATGCGCCGCGGTCCTGGGAGTCCCCCCAGGCAAGCTCCGAGACCGGCCAGGACTGGGGCTGCGACTCCAAGTTCCCTGCACAGGCCCGCTTCGGGCGACTCAGTCTGAAGAGCCACGCGCGCCCAAGCGGACAGGCTCCCTTCCAGGGGCTGCTTCTCCTGCCTGCCTGCCGGCCAATGGCTCTCCCAGACAGATCAGCACCGCCGCCCCAGGACAGGAGCTCCGCAGGCAGACAGGCAGGCAGGCAGGCAGGGCGCCCCGGGCGGAGGGAAAGGGAGCGAAGGGCACTCCCTTGGGGGCAGGTCTACTCGGAAGTAAGACCCACTCTCTTCAATAGGGCTTACTCCCGGGAAAGGGTGCCTAAGACTGCAGCCTGAGAACCCCGTCCTTACTCAGAAGTAAGACCCACTCTCTTCAATAGGCTTACTCCCAGGAAAATGTGCCTAGGACTGCAGCCTGAGAGCTCAGTCCTTACTCAGAAGTAAGACCCACTCTGTTCAATAAGGCTTACTCCCAGGAAAGTGTGCCTAGGACTGCAGCCTGAAAGCCCAGTCCTTACTCAGAAGTAATACCCACTCTCTTCAATAAGGCTTACTCCCAAGAAAGTGTGGAGAGGACTGCAGCCTCAGAGCTCCATCCTATGCAGGTCTACTCAGAAGTAAGTCCCAGTATAGTCAATGGGTCTTACTCCCAGGAAAATGTGGACAGGATTGCAGCCTCAGAGCCCTGTCCTATGCAGGTCTACTCAAGTAAGTAATTTTTTATTTTTAAATGAAAAACCTCCCTGGCCCCGCCCCCTGGCCCCGCCCACTTCCAAAGAACCGGTACTTGGGCCAGGCCTGGCCCACCACTGAATCCCCATTCCCTGTCATGGGACTGACTTCTGAGCAGACCTGCATAGATTTGGGATCTCATGCAGCAGAGCCAGCCACTGTTTCCTGGAAGTAGGCCCATTCACTATCATGGGACTGATTTCTG
This sequence comes from Cryptoblepharus egeriae, assembly GCA_030015325.1. Taxonomy (NCBI): domain Eukaryota; kingdom Metazoa; phylum Chordata; class Lepidosauria; order Squamata; family Scincidae; genus Cryptoblepharus; species Cryptoblepharus egeriae. The sequence continues at coordinate 64,321,639 of JAREYC010000004.1, read as the reverse complement.
AGGAGACCTCCATAGGATTAGGATCTCATGCAGCAGAGCCAGCCACTGTTTCCTGGGAGTAGCCCCATTCACTATCATGGGACTGATTTCTGAGGAGACCTCCATAGGATTGGGATCTCAGGCAGCAGAGCCAGCCACTGTTTCCTGGGAGTAAGTCCCATACACTATCATGGGACTGACTTCTGAGTAGACATGCATAGAACTGAACTGTAAGGATGCAATCCTAGCACTTTCCTGGAAGTAAGTCCCATTCACTTATCATGAACAACAACAACATTGAGGGGGCTTACATTTGAGTAGAGCACAAGGAGCAGGGCACAACGGTTGGTGCACAAGCGGGGCGCCCACCAGACAGCCCACCCGCCAGAGCTCTGGCGCCATGCTCACACCATGCTCAGACCTCAGCACGCTTCACTCTCAGCTCACAGGCGCACTGAGGATCTGAGGGGAGAGGGGAGAGGGGAGGAGGAGGCTGGCCCCCTGAACCAGGAGTCTTTAGGTGACCCCCAGGAAAGCTCCAGGCGACCCCCAAAAGGGTCCCAACCCCCACTTTGAGAAACGCTGCTCTAGAACTTCCTGCTGCAGGATGAGGAAAAGGGAAAGGCTGGCCTCTGCTCTCCACTTTCATCCAGGTTTCTGGAACTCCCTGCCACAGCATGAGGGGAGGGGAAAGACTGGAATCATCTCACCACCCCCCCCCCCACAAATATTTGCGGCCTATGGAACTTCCTGCCAGAGTTTGAGGGAAGGGAAAGGTAGGCCTCTGCCACAGGATGAGAGGAGGGGAACGGCTGGCCTCTTCTCCCCCCATCGCTTCCAACCTTGGCACTCCCTGTCACAGGATGAAAGAAGGAATGGCACAGGGTGAAGGAATAGGGACAAGGCTGACCTCTTCTCCTCCCATTGCTGTCAGTCTGTGTAACTCCACTCCAGTGAGTTCCACAGGCTGATAGCTGTAACGAGGGAGAATGGCCTCATCTCTCCCACGTAGCCTTCCGCTCATCCTGTGGCAGGGAGTTCCAGAGGCTGACAGCTGTAAACAGGGAAAATGGCCTTCTCTCCCACTTATGTATGGAGGGAAAATGGCCCCCTCTCTTCCACCTGCCCCTCCGATCATCCCGTGGCAGGGAGTTCCAAAGGCTGTGTATTGAGGGAGAATGGCCTCCTCCCTCCCACCTACCCCTGCACTCATCCCGTGGCAGGGAGTTCCAGAGGCGGAGAGCGATGGGGGAGCAGAACGCAGCCTTTCCCCTCATCCTGTGGCAGGGAGTTCTACAGGCTGATAGCTGTACGGAGGGAAAGTGGCCCCCTCTCTCCCACCTGCCCCTTCACTCACCCTGTGGCAGGGAGTTCCTTTGCATGCCCTCCTCCTGTGGCAGTGATATGTATACACGAAGTATCTGTATGTACATCTATGTGTCTGTCTGTATCCCTGTGTGTGTGTTTCCCATGTACATTCCTGCCTGTCTCCAGGTGTGCCAGAGGGGAGGAGTTCCACCCGCCTTCCCCGCCCACGTGACCAGCTGGCTCGCTCTGAGGATGGGTGTGGAATGCGCATGCGCCCTCCATTCCGCCCCGCCCCTCCCTCCTCCGGCTGGCTGGCTGGGCGCGCGGGCGGGAGGGAGGAAAGGAGGGCGGGCGCGCGGGAGGGCGGGCGTTGCACGCGCCTTAAGAGCGGCGGTTGGCGCCTTTCCTCGCCTGTCCCGTGGCGGCTGGGTGGTGGTGGAGCGCGTCTCAGGCGCCGGAGTGCTGTTCCTCGCCCGTCCCAGCCGTGTGGTGCGTTCGGGACCGTATGGCAGGCCCTTGCCGCACTCCTCGACGGGGCCTATGCGAGACGCTTGGTGCGGCTGGATGGCCCCCGGCCGGGATCGCACTCCCCGGCTGGGTTACTTTTTTGCCCCTCAGCCCTTCTCGACTCCCTGCCTCAGGCTGAGGGGAGGGCAAAGGGTGGCCTTTGGAACTCCCCGCCTCAGGATGAGGGGAGGGCAAAGTCTGGCCTCTGGAATTCCCCGCCTCAGAATGAGGGGAGGGAAAAGGCTGGCCTCTGGAACTCCCCGCCACAGGATAGGGGGAGGACAAAGGCTGGCCTCTGGAACTCCCTGCCACAGGTTGGGGGGAGGGCAAAGGCTGGCCTTTGGAACTCCCTGCCATAGGATGAGGGGAGAGCACAGCCTCTCGAAGTTCCTGCCACAAGATGAGGGGAGAGGGGTTGAGCCTGTTTTTTATTTTTTTTAATTCTTTTCCTATTTGCAGGACATGTCCTCCTTTTTGTGGCTTCTGTCCTGGAAAGAAATTTCCATTTCCCTCCATTTCCTTGTGAACAGGTTTCCTGTGGCAGGCATTGGTCAGTCTTGAAAGACTATGGTATCGAGCTCGGCGCTGCATATGCATGCGAAGCATGAAAGCCTGGGTTAGATAGTGTCTTAACCACTTGCGCCACCCACAGCCCTATCCTGTAGCCAGGGATGTAATATAGGCTATATTACATTTTGGCTGCAATCCCAAAAACACTTTCCTGGGAGTAGCCCTTTTGCATCTAATGGTGCTTGGTTCTGAGTAGAGAGGCAGAGAGGATTAGGCCCTCAGGAGAACCATTAATGCTCACCTTGGCCCTCTATATGAAATGAGTTAGACACCCCTGCCCTACTCCCAGGTGAAAGTGAACAGGACTTCACACTGCCCAGCCTTCCTCAGCTCTACGCACAAGAAGCCCCATTATAGTCAATAGCTCTACTCCCAGGTAAAGGTGAATGTGTGTGGATGTGTAACTTCAGGTTAGCTTGAAGGAAAGGCCCATTAACCAGCATGGGACTTGCTTCTGAATAGAAAGGCATAGGATCTTGCCCTTGAGGTCCCCTATATTGCAGCCTGCACTGTTTGACAGAGATCCCATTGGGGGAGGAGGAAGAGAGAGGGTCACCATATGTCCAGGACATGTCCTCTTTTTAAGCCTTGTGTCTTGGAAAATTGTCACTGTCCTCCTTAACCTTGTGAGCAGGCAGGACAATGATGATTAATTCCAGGGCACAGGCTTAAAAAGAGGACATATGGTCACCCTGCATATAACCGATGACAAATAATTTCTTACCTACAAGAAGGCAATTCACAAGGAAAAGGAGGACAATGGAATTTTTTCCAGGATTTAAGGCTTAAAAAGGGTAAAGTCCTGAGAAAAAAGGATAGGGTTGGATACTCAGAGCCCAGTTTTCTACATATCTTCTGAGAAGTGAATTCCACTGTAGTCAATGGGGCTTCCTCTTTCCTATTTTTGTATTTGTATGTAGTGTTTATAGCTTTTATTTTATGTCCTACATTTTTCTTGGGTTTCCTACATTTTGGGTGGGGCTTGTCCTCTTGTTCAGTTATGACCTGTGATCATTCTGACTGAGCGTCACACTGCTATCTCTCTTGAGGGTCAGATCCTGCTGTTGCTGTATTAAAATACATCCTGCATATCAGATATTCACATTACAATTCATAACAGTAGCAAAATTACGATTGTGAAGTAGCAACAAAAATAATTTTATGGTTGGGGGTCCCCACAACATGAGGAACTGTGTGAAGGGGTCATGGCATGCGGAAGACTGAGAACCACTGATCTAAAGTGAGATAACTTTAAGAAAAGACATCCAGATGTTTCTATCACCGTTTTTCTAGATTTAAAATGCATATGATTTTTGGCCACATAATCACCGTTGATCATTAGTGGAGTGGTCAAAAGCAAGCCACACCTTTTTGGATGGAGTTTTCATTTATCATGCAGTTCAGCAGTATAGGTTTGATGCAGAGCAAATAAATCAAATAAAAAACCTGATGCTTGAATAGCTCACAGATCAGATTTTATATGAGATTTTTCCAGCCTTTGCTCTTTTGCCGAACAATATACCAGTTTCTCAGAACTCTCACTTTGGTAATGCAAGGCAGAGATTTTTTCTGCACAAATACACTTGAGGAGCATGGTGGAGGAAAAAACTGTAAGAAGAGTAGGTAGTAATGCCAGATCTTGGGGGTTTCCGGCTTTAAATAACAAGCACTGCTTTAAAAAGGCCTTGATCATTCATGCGTAATCATCCTATCCCTTAACAAACTTGCAACGGGCCCCATTTTTCCCGATCACCTTCTAGATTATCACTATATTTCAGAAGGAGCGGGAAGTAAACCACTCAGGCGATTATGGGACTAAGGGCGCAATCCAGAGTAACCATGGGGTGTCCTTGCTCCAGTGTAAGAACAACTTACTCTGGTTTGCAATATGAATTTCCCATAAGTTTTCACTAGGTGGTGCAGTAACTATGGCTGCACATGTCCCTTACGTGCTCCCATAGTTACACTGGATTGTAGGGTAAGAGTTGATTTGCCCTCCTAATTATATTGGAATGTGTGTATATGTGATTCGCACATTATCTTATCTAATATATAACAAATGTATATCAAATGAGCAATAAGTACCAGGGAGTTGAAGAGGTGAGCAAAATGGAACAAGCCCTAATTTCAGTAGAATGTAGCCACAGGACGGATGCTATCAATCCTCAACGGAAGTTTGCCTGAAATTCCAAAAACAGCTGTCTTCTAAGGCAGACATTATATAATACAGTGGCGCCTCACGTAACAGAATTAATTCGTTCCGGAGGCAGTTTCTTTACATGAAACTTTCTTTACGTGAAGCAGGTTTTCCCTTAGGAAATAATGGAAACTCAGATGATTGGTTCCACAACCCCAAAAATATTCATATAAAAATAATAACTGGATGTAAAAATGATGACAAAACACTGGAATTGAATTCAAAACGTGCATTTAATGTGCATGATCTTATGAAGTCTACTTAGGCTGCAGTCCTAAAGACACTTTCCTGGGAGTAAGACCCATTTAAGAGAATGGGGCTGACTTCTGGGTAGACATGGTTAGGAGGCTGCAATCCAGGACACCTTCAAAGTGTCTCCCCACTTTCTCCTTCTCTCCATTCTGAGCCTCTCTCCCCCCTGCTCCCTTCTGGCTAGCCCTAAAGTGCTTCCCTCTTCTCCACTGCTCTTCTCTCCCTCCGGCCACATGAGGAACAGCGCAGAAGTGTTGCTTTCACTATGGGCAGGTGCGCTAGGCAGCCCTGGCACTTTTAAAACAGGCTGCCGGCCAGCGCGTCTGCCCCAACTGCCAACAAATGTTTTCTTTACGTGAAGCAGAATCCTGGAGAAATTTTTGTTTGTTACGTGAAACATACTTTACGTGAGGCTTTCTTTACGTGAGGCGCCACTGTATTTGAATGCATGGATGGGCATCCTGAAAATCAATCTAAGCTAGGGAATTTAGAGCCCAATCCTATGCATGTCTACTCAGAAGAAGAACCGCCTTGGGTTTCCTTCCTAGGAAAAAAGGCGGAATATAAATCTAATAAATGATAAGTCCCATTAGAGTCAATGGGGCTTACTCCCAGGGAAAATTGATAGGATTATAGCCTTAATTGCTTCTGCTACATTTCAGTTCTTAATCGGAGAGAGTGACAACTGTACTTCTGGTTGGGTGTGGATAGTAGGACTCCTCTTGGAATAGTCTGATAGGGAAAGCAAGAATAAGCTTAAATCTCAAATCTCTTGGGTATTTTGCATGGAATAATAAGAATTGTTCTGGCATTACCCTTTCTAGGAAAAGATCCAAGCCCTCTCCTTCATACTAAGGCCGAGGACGAGAGCACTGTCAATGCAGAACGCTCAGTTGAATGTGGCCTGAGAAGCAAGTATGAAAGTGAAATTAGCAATCTATGGAAAGTTCTCTCAAAGCTAAAGCATCAGGAATGCTTTGCTTTTGATTTTGCTGAAGAATGGGGGATTGGATATTTGTGGGATCTGGGCAGTGTTGGGCACCAGCGGGCACTGGCAACAGCACCGGGCAGCAGACACCAGGAACCGCTAGGCAGCGACAGGTACCTGGCACTGGAGGGTACCGGGGGCAGTGGAGGGCAGCAGTGGCCAACAGCAGGCACCAGACATCCCTACAAGGCACCAGTTACCACTATGGTGTGGGCAACGGGCACCATGAGGTACCACCACACAACAGCGGGCAGTGGACACCAGAAATTCTTACGGGGCACTGGGAAATACCAGGCACCACTATGAAGTGGACAGCGGGCACCAGGCATCCTTACCAGGCACCAGCAGACAACACTGAGTACCACGGGACAGCAGGTACCATTAGGCACCAGTGGGCACTGGATACCAACGCACACCCCTACCAAGCACCACCAGGCAGTGGGCACATAGCGCCACCAGGAAGCAGACGTCCCTACCAGGCATCAGGTATCCCTGCCAGTCAACAGGCATTGGGCAACACTGCGCAGCAGGCACAACCAGGCACAAAAGTGCAGAGTGGGGTGCAGGAGGGAAATGCAGGCAGCAGCTGCCCTTCCTTTCTTGCAGTGCTTCCTGCCCCCTTCCTTCAGTCCCTTCCAGAGAGAGCCCCCTTCCCTCCTTCCCTCCAGACCCCTAGACTAAAGCCGGGTCTGTCCCGAGCTGAGCCGGGGCAAAACAAGGGCGCGCCTGTCTGCATCCCTCCACTTTCGCCTGACCCAGCGCCGCCTGAAGCCTTTCCCACACCTGGCCCGGCCCCGCCCGGGGACAAGTTGCACCCAGAGTCGGACACCTGCCCCTAGGACCAGCCTGAGCCCAGGGACGCGCCGCGGTCCTGGAACTGAGCGAGTCAATCCCAGAGTCGGACACCTACCCCTGGGACCCAGGCTGCTGAACTAGGGATGCGCCGCGGTCCTGGGAGTCCCCCCAGGCAAGCTCCGAGACCGGCCAGGACTGGGGCTGCGACTCCAAGTTCCCTGCACAGGCCCGCTTCGGGCGACTCAGTCTGAAGAGCCACGCGCGCCCAAGCGGACAGGCTCCCTTCCAGGGGCTGCTTCTCCTGCCTGCCTGCCTGCCGGCCAATGGCTCTCCCAGGCAGATCAGCACCGCCGCCCCAGGACAGGAGCTCCGCAGGCAGACAGGCAGGCAGGCAGGCAGGGCGCCCCGGGCGGAGGGAAAGGGAGCGAAGGACTACTCCCTTGGGGGCAGGTCTACTCGGAAGTAAGACCCACTCTCTTCAATAGGGCTTACTCCCGGGAAAGTGTGCTTGATCGGCCTTTTTAAAGCAGTACTGCTTATTTAAAGCCTGAAACCCTCAAGATCTGGCATTACCACCTACTCTTTATACAGTTTTTTTTCTCCACCATGCTCCGCAAGTGTATTTGTGCAGAAAATAATCTCTGCCTTGCAATACCAAAATTAGAGTTCTGAGAAACTGATATATTGCTCAGCAAAAGAGCAAAGGCTGGAAAGTTTTTGAGAAAAAAGTTAATCTCATATAAAATCTGATCTATGAGCTATTCAAGCATCAGGCTTTTTATTTGATTTATTTGTTCTGCATCAAAGCTATACTGCAGAACTGCATGATAAATGAAAACTCCTGCATGTTAAATGAAAACTCCAGCCAAAAAGGTGTGGCTTGCTTTTGACCACTCCATCGAACTAATGCAGTAGTAATTATGTGGCCAAAAATCATATGTATTTTAAATCTAGAAAAAAGGTGATAGAAACATCTGGATTCTGATGTCTTTTCTTAAAGTTATCTCACTTTAGATGTATAAAATAATGTACATTTGCCTGTATTTAAGAAAAATGCACAAGCCAATTGTACTGTATAATTTTACAAAATAAGCTATGAGATTTGAAGAGGCATGTTCTGTATTAAAAGAAACAATAAACACCTTTTAAATATGCTCATTATGAAAGGCCATTCAAAGGACTCACTGGAAATTTCTCCGGATGGACTACCCAAAACACTAAGAGCACAATCCTAACCATGTCTTCTCAAAAGTAAGCCCCATTGTGTTCAGTGGGCCTTACTCCCAGGAAAGTGTCTTTAGGATTGTAGCCATAGAGCCCAATCCTAACCATGACTGTTCAAAGAAAGCCCAATCTTAATCATGTCTACTCAAAGAAAGCCCAATTGTATTCAATGGGTCTTACACCCAGGAAAGTGTCTTTAGGCTTGCAGCCATTCATAATGAGACTATCAGAGCTAGAACTGAGTTCAGAAAACATTTCCTGTGAGCCTTTTATTTCCTAAGTGAGGCTTAGAACATTTAAGTCAGAGACAGATTTAAGTGCTTTCAGTAACTGCTGTGTGAGTGATTCCTGTGAAAGTGCCCATTAGTTATTTAGTTTTTTTCTGTCAACCGCTTTGTGAACTTTATGTTGAAAAGTGGTATAAATATTCTTGATTGATTGCATTCTGCCCCACTGCCGATCTTCCTATTTGAATATTGAACACAGGAAAGCCAATGTGAAAGATTGGGAATTGAATACTGGGTTCAATTCTGGGTTTGAATTCTGCTCAGTCATGGTTTTGCTAGGTGACCTTAGTCCAGTAACATACACCATTGTCAGCCTACATTGTGTCATACAGTTTTTGAGAGACTAACATATATTGTAGTTAGGGCGCAATCCAGAGGAACTATGGGAAGTCCTTGCTCTGGTGTAAAAACAATGTACTCTGGATTGCAATATGAATTTCCCATAGGTTTTCACTAGGTGGTGTCATAACTACGGGTGCATGCGATGCCTTTTACATGCTCCTGTAGTTACTCTGGATTGCGGGGTTAGTTGCCAGATGAAGACAGACTACTAAGGTAACCAGAAGGAGTTCCACTTGGCTTCTGCTCCCTCTAAATTTCCATACAGTACTGTGAAACTTTTGAGTAGTATGACAGTAGCATGACAGACAATACTAAAGTTCAGAATTCAAATGGAAGATATAAAAAATCATGAAAGCCTTACCTTCCACAATGAATAGAGCTACCCAGAAAGCCAGCCACTTGTAAGAGAAGCAAGCAGTTTGCTTATTTTTTTGCTTAAAACATTGCCTTATGTTTTCATGAAAAAGAAAGACATATGAGCATTAATTATGAGCTGAACTGGAAATATAGGCACAGTAGAGTCACTCTGAGTCGCTGTTGGGAAGTTCAGCAGTTCAGATCTGTGACTGAAAGGCTTGTCCTATAAGAGGCTCGAGGGCCGCATTTGGCTTAGAAAACCCATAGATGCGGCCCTTGTTGGACAAACCTGCATGTGTTCTCTGGACATTTATGTACAAAATATGTACAATA